>CM062296.1:381994371-382594371 GCA_031216915.1 Pictodentalium vernedei
GAGACATCCCCCCCCCCCCCCCCCCCCCCCCCAACTCCCAGATATTTATCATAGAATGACCTAGTCACGTTACATAGACGCGGATTATCCTGGTATCTCAATCATGTGACGTCATTACCATGATCATTCAGTGGCCAAAATGGTGAAGGCAGGGTTGGTGGGGGAGGGGTGCTATTTTATCCGGTTGTACGTTTACCAACATGCGTAGTCTCTACTTCCAGAAATTTAGTGTACCATAGTCCCCTGACGCCTTTGGGGATGGGCAAATGCCTCTGTTTCTGCTTGTTTTGGGCATCTAAAACTCAGTAGTACTAGACGATATGATAATATAGATGGTGGAGATGTTGGAAGAAGTGGACGTGATGAATTTGGGATTACAGGTTCTGGAAAAGGCGGAATCACTAGACCAGGCTGTATAGGGAGAAGGAGGAGGTTGTGGAGGAGGAGTTGTGTTGATGTTGGTGTTGTGGCGGTATTGGTGATGGTGTTGAGTAGTTATGTATGTTGAAAATGAGCCATTTTGTAGGACCCCGGGGCAGGACCACAGAAGTGACGTCATGTCAAGTGACTGGACAGTCATGTTGAGTTGTCATGATAGTGCACATGGGTGGCCATGTTGTGACATCATTATCATGATAATAGGTGGTAGGAGACTAGGAGTGTGTATGCGCAGCACATGTTGTTATGGGGACACATGCTCCGTGTCACCCCTAACAACCCGACAGTAGATATCGAATTAATCCAAACAACCCGACAATCTTCAGGAAACTGACCCAAACACTCCCGAAAACACTCCCAACTAAAGGTAGGATAGTATCCTTAATGAGGGTATGAGACGTATGAAGAGGTACTCATTTTCATAGCTTTCATTTTGAGACGTATGACTTTGCACACATCGTGCTCATTTTCATAGCTTTCATTGCTTCATACGACGAAAAAGGGGATTCTGTGGGTTTATTGAAGTTATAACATTATCGGTTAATTTGTTGTAACATAACGGGTTGAAAAAAGTTATAATATTATGCGTCGATATTTACAACATAACGGGTTGAAAAAGTTACAACATTATGCGGAGTTTATAACATTATCGGTTGTTTACTACATTTTTTGTAAAATTATGCGTTGCTGTAACATTATGCGGCGTTGTAACATTATCGTTTGTAACAACCCCTCATTTCAACAAAACCATATCATGTGACCCCTCGTTGGAACAAGCTCGTTGAGCTTGTTCCAATGAGGGGTCACATGATATGGTTTTGTTGAAATTTTTTGAAATTTAAAAAAATAATATTTAAAATAATAAATTTTGATATCGTCTGCATTGTTAAAGGGTTAACACCAATACTGACTTAATCACATTTTCTACAACAAAACAGGTGCCCCAACGTGCAGTTTTAGGGTAAGCTTGCAAGTTACACTCGAACTTCCATGGCAGTTGTTTCTAGATAAGACTTGCCAAAAAACAAATGCAAAGTCACAGGATGTGGATGATCAAAGTAAAGCAAAAATGGTTAAAAAATTTCAATTCCCTTAAGAGTTAAGAGAGTCATATGTTTGAAATGTAGCTCCAAATTATGGTGAGTGGAAATTGAAAAAGAATATTGTGATGATTGTTTTGAAAAATACAAATAGTTTGATTTGAAATGAAAAAGAGGGCCATAGACAGCTTTGATTTTGTAGATGGAACTTTATAAAATTAACCTTTACAATTTTCCAGGTATAACGTAAAATGCAATCCATTTCCTTCAGATGATTCTGTGAACAGTTTTCTTGAAAAACTTCATATAGCACTTCCATTAACTGATAATGAGAATGTAATATCAGCGAATGTAACACTTGAACATCTGACAGAGAAGTGTGAACAAAATAAATATAGTGAGAGAACTAATTCAAGGACTACAGATAATGTTGATGACAATGTAGCTTCGTGTTCTCACTCATACGTTAGTGAGAAGGATGATGTGCTTTGTGAGAATAAAAATACTTCACTACTAGTGAATTTGAAGCAATTTATGGAAGATAATAATTTTCCAACAAACAAAACTGGATGTTTCAAAGATCTGTGCTTCGTGCAAGGTAGATAACATTGGTTATAAAAGTTTTCAACTTTTTTAGTTTTTTTCCATTTTCAGTCAGGATGATCTATTGATCACTCCTGTCCATCGTTCAGCATGGAAGTTGGTGTTTGTAGCTTTTATTCATTGTTCCGGCTGGATTGAAACTTATCTGGGCCACATTTTTAACCATTTCGGATATTATAGTGCCAAAGAAAGTGTTTTGTTTGCTGGGGGGGGGGGGGGGGGGGGGGGGGGGGTACTTTGCAGTCTGATCAAAATAAATTGACTTAGTAAGGTTCAAGTTTTGAAAATTTAACTGCCAATTATTTCAAGAGTGAACAGAGAATCTGGTCACAGAAAAAATCTGACAGACACAAAAGTTCTGATGAAATCCTTGGTAGACAAAAAGGGTGGTCATCTCAGTAATATCTATGCCACTAATGCAATTGATGGTCAGGCTGAATGTTGTTAGTACATGTACTGGCAGTTGCACTTTGATAATGACAGGATTAACCGAGTAACCACTGTTACTCCACTGGGCTTTACAAAAGGAGGTATTTATCTAATTAAATGCAGTCTTTTGTAAAGTTGATAGCCTTCTGTGCTTTATTGAAGGAAAAACAATGCCTCATTACCAGTCACTGACATTTAACTTTGAAAGATTGTCCAAACTCAATTTCCAACTCCTTATTGACAAAAGAGGGGGGAGGGCAGGGGTTCGTCATCGACCATGCTCTTCACTGCCACAGTGGCATGCCTTCACAAATGAAGGAAACTGTTGGTGCCAAAATTTTAGCCAACGAAGATTTTTTAATGCCACATCAAATTTTTAGTGCAATGGACTAAATTGACACTTGACAGTGTGAGCACTGCTTTTATTCCAAGACCATTTAACCACTTTCAGAGAAAGTTTAGGGAATTGTTGGTTATGGAGTTGTTACATAGTGATTTTAGTCAAATCAAATCACCATGTCCATCGAGAGCTGAGTGGGGGGAAATTGCTCCCCCTTTCTTTTTTAATCCTCTTCTCATGGTTCGATGGATGGAATAAGCTTATATTTCGTATTCCGCTTCCTTTTGAAGTGAATTCTAAAGTTTGTTCAAGGGACATTTGGAGAGCAATATTTACAGTTGTTCTGGAAGGGGTAAAGTTTTTTGGTCCCGCCCAAAATTTACATTACCAGAACTGATGGGCGAATTTGGACCAAATGGCGGAAGCTTGACAAAAGTGGAGGGGCACAAATTTACAATGCTACCATGGTCTGACCCAATGTGAGAAAGGTTACAATTGTATATCGGTAAATGTACTGATGAAAAATTAAGCTGGTTGAAAATGGATGTGACAAAAATAGCAGCTATTAGAAACAATTCACACATGGGAATCCTGAGAGGTGGGGCAGTGTTTTGGTTACTGTAGTAAACAAGTTCTGCACATTAGTTAAAATAGGACCAAGTTAGGCCCCACAAAGTAGATCTGTTTCTCAGGCCAGTTTTTGTAAAACTGCGAGCAGGCGATTTTTTTTTTATTTAATATTTTTGTAATTATATCTTTGCCACCAAAAATTCATGTTCTTGGTTTGTTTTATGTTTTAGGCCTCATAATCTACAGAATATCATGGGTGGTGGTGTATTTCATCCCTTGAGTGCAAGAAGGCTTTGCAATGCCAAAGCATTGTAAAGCCTTCTTGAACTCAAGGGATAAATTTATCAATTTTATTAACTTGGGTAAAATATCAGACATAACTCACTTAATTTTAATTTTTTTTTTTAAGTCTGCATTGGTTATAAAAAAGAGGGCATGCGACAGCTAAAAGGAACATGCGGGAGGGCCTGAGAAACAGATTTTTAATTTTTTCAGGCCTTATCAACTTCTTTTGAGAAGGTCCTCTCGAAAGGAGGGATGATAGTGTAAGTAATTGGCTAAACAGGACTTTACTGTGTTGCGGTCATCATACAACTAAACAAAGTTCATGTTGATAGTGACCTTGAACACCAATCGATAAATTTGAAACAGCTTAGTCTGATAGGAAGCTTTTAACTGGTTGAGTGCTAGAAGCCACTATCATGGCTCTTCTATAAAGTGCCGAAGCTGCTATAGTGGCTTTACACTAAATACATTAGCTTGTTGTTTGCTGAGCAGTAGATTTTTTTTATTTATATCAGTTTGTTTTGTTACAATTTATTGGAGAGTGCCAACAGGTATTCTTTAATAAATGGTAATAAAACAATTATTAGCCCCCCCCCCCCCCCCCCACCATGAAGGGGACTATTGGATTGCACTCCGTCTGACCATCTGTCTGTCCATCCATTTGTCCATCCATCTGTCTGTATGTCCATCCATCCATCTGTCCATCCACCCTTCTGTCCTGCTACCACCTATATCTCAGAGAGGCTTTGACGCTTTTGTTTCAAATTTTCAGATTTGATGGGGCATTAGGAAAAATAGATGCACGTCAAAAAATTCAAGATGGCCGACTGGCTGCCATTTTATTGAAAATTATGTGTAATTCGTTATATGCTCAGAACTTTTGAACGACATTTCTGATTTCAATAATTTTTGGTATGGAGGTTTAGCAGCATAAGATAAATAACATATCATACGGGGTTTTTTTTGTGTATAAATTATGCAAATTAGCCAAACTTAACCTTTTTTCGGGTAATATTTTTGTGCGTTTTATGTTGTGTACTGTTACCACCTGTACCTCAGAGATGCTTTGATGCTTTTATTTCAAATTTTCAGGTTTGATGGGGCATTAGGAAAACTTGATGCACGTCAATTTTTTCTGAAAAAAATTTCAAGATGTCCGACTAGCGGCCATTTTGTTGAAAATTGTGTGTATTTCATTATACGCTCAGAACTTTTGAATGACATTTCCGATTTCAATAATTTTTGGTATGGAGGTCTAGTAGCATAAGATAAATAACATATCATACAGGTTTTTCTTGTGTATAAATTATGCAAATTAGCCAAACTTAACCTTTTTTTCGGGTAATATTTTTGTGTGTATTATGTTGTGTACTGTTACCACCTGTATCTCAGACTCAGAAATGCTTTCATTTCAAATTTTCAGATTTGAAGGGAAGGGACATAAAATAAATAACATATTATACAGGTTTTTTTTCTTGTGCATAAATTATGCAAGTTAGCCTCACTTAACTTTTTTACATTTGGATGCTTCCAGTAAAACCACTGAAATATTGGTAATATTGGGACAAGTTTGTTGAGTTGTTCCTTTGATACCATATTTGTTAGGGTTTTATTGAGGAAATATCAGTTTATTTCACAGTAATCCACCTAACGTGGGGGACAATTGACTGATCGCTGGCGATCGGCGTTGCACTTGTTTATGAATAATATTTTGCTAAACTAAGACTCCCCTTTCTGGTGGCCTGGTATCTTTGAAAAAAATACTTGTGTTACAAATCACCTTTGAAAAATAATTCAGCATTCTACAAGTTAAGTCTAATCAGAACATTTAAACCTGGTATGAAGTGTGTATTTATTGTAGTACAAATTATTAGATTTTTTCAGCCTCAAACTGTATTGGATTTAACCCAGAAAGAATTGACATTTTTCCTGTAATTTTTCAAAACCTCAAATCGCAAAGAATTAATGGCTCAGTAGTGGTTCCATGTATCTAACGTTGTCGACCAGTTTGCAGCTAAGACATGAACATGAACCACAGTGAAATTGGTATGTCACTTTGGCCCTTAGGGTTTAAATATTTTTTTCACCACTGTAATTCTCTCCTATTCACCCATTTTGGACATTTAGTTACTGCCATTTTTATTGCTGCCATTCTCATGATGCATTGATTATTGATGAATATATATTAAGTTGTGGATATCCTAGTACTTAATCTTTTCAACTCGATATGACCCTGGTTGTTGAAAGTGTCATTAAACTCCTATAAACTAAATACATAAATATAATATTTGTTTTTAGAACTTTGTGTATATTTTCACAGCTCAGCATAATGGAAGACCAACTAAGTGCTTGGAGCAGGTTGCCAGCTTGGAAGATGGCCTCAGAAAATGTTCTAATGAGGTATGCAAGTGTTCATTTTTCTATTAACTCTTAGAAGCCGGGAGTCAAGTTTTCTTGCCTGTGATGTAATACGGCAGGTAATCTGGCTGTGACGGTTCGGCTATCTTTGGGCTGGGAGAGAATTAAACACTGAGCAGGTGCTTCTAGTCAAGTGTCGTCTGCCTGAATAGGCAGACAACACTTGACCAGAAGCACCTGGTTTACTGCAAGTTTTTCGTGGTATGTCATGTTCAATAAATTCATTCTGATTCCCCGGCTTCTAAGAGTTAATGAGAGGGTTAGCAAAATACTGACAGAGCTGGACAAGTGTTGATTGCTACCTGTGACCAACCTTAGGTGACGCCCTATCCCAAATGCAACGTTAAGTATTTTTTGGTGGCTGTCTTCATTTAGACATCTGAATGTCATGGCTTTATTGATATATTTGCCACATCAAGAAATGTCACATTATTTGTATTTCTTCTTTATTTCAGATGGCCATATTCTTATTAAAACATTATTTTTGATGTGTCCATGATCTGTGTTTTATTTAGAGATGAGACGATTAATCGGTGTAACATCGGCACTCGGCCGATAAGCGTTCATCGGTTCACCATCGGCACTCGATGGTTCAACATCGGCCCTCGCCGATTGTCTGAAACTCAGTGAAAGTGTTATGGATGATCTGTAATGAACTTTCTTCCCCTTCATGGGACAGCCATTGGCAAGCGATCTGTACATCACTCGTCTGTTACTGATATCAGGTAAGTGATGGTTTGTGAAAGAAAAGGCAGAATATTATATTAAAGATTTTGCTTTTGTAACTGTGTACCGAGTTGTTTTTTATCCTTCATGTGAATACGGATGCTCTTCACTGCCCAAACTGCACTGCATTCTGCAAAATGTTGCAACATTTCTTTCAACCACACTCATTGTCTCATTAAATATACAATGGCATTCTTTATTCCCATATTGGACAGATAATTCCTCCATATTATTAATCCATGTTAACTGTGAGAGGTTTGGGTGCAATAAGTTCAATATCGGGCCATCTGCTGATTCGAGGTGGGATTTATCAACACGAAGCCACTGAATTTTTCTCATGTTGAAATGTGTGGAGCACATGATAAAAATAGATAATGCAGTTCAATGTCATGACTCGTGTGACACAATCCCATATATGGGTTTACCGAAAAGAAACTCCCACTTGAAAATGTGTGGTTCCAACGACGGCTTTTGATTTTCACAAAACATTTTCTTCCAAATAGATTTATATACATTCACGGGTGAAAAAACGCTATCATGTAAATATCAATTTTTCGTTTGCCTATTTTTCAATTTTAGGCTGAGACGAGTGGATTAACTAGATCAGTAAAAACTCCATCACTCAAATACAAACATCCTGACCCTGTCCAGTCTGAACTCGCCCAAACTCAGGTATAATCCAGAGACCCATGTGTAGGAATACTGGAATAGGCCTATCACAGGTAGGCTATGATAAAGAAACCATCTGACATCGGCATTCGGTATCGGCTGATTGTTGTCTAATATAATCAGCATTCGTCTGATGGGGCATTTTACTAATCGGCTCATCTCTAGTTTTATTTGATGCATGAGTGAAACAGGAACAGGAATATAAACTGGGACGTACTGGGAAGTCTTGAGGTTTGCAGATGATTTGGACCCTGTGATGCAGACCATTTTTAGCTTAACTTGTCAAGATAAGCTTTTGCCATCACACGTGTGGAAGTCTGTTAGTCTGTGAGTCTGTTCACATTTTCCTTTAGCACAGGCTACACCCCGTAGTTCTTGTCCGATCATCACGAAATTTCATTTGCAGGTTTGGGGTCATGTCTAGATGAGAGCGTCCCCTTTTGGTCGCGAATGGTCAACCATGATGGCTGCCCAAGCCCAAAACACGAAAACATTTAGCACAGTCTACAGGTCGTATTTATGAAGGGATTTCATTGTAACTTGGTAGGATGCCTCTGTATAATATGTAGATGAGAACATCCCCTTTTGGTCATGATCTGTCAACCTTGATGGCTGCCCAAGCCCAAAACCCAAAAACTTTCAGCACAGTCTGCAGGTCATATTTAATATAGAGGGATTAATTCAAGTGAAAGTTTGTGTGAGTAATGGTCCCAAAGGGGCATTGCATTTTCGTTCCACTCATCATGCCCAGCCCCATAAGGAGGAAGTGGGGGAAAATACTCCAAAATATTTTTAAAATCTTCTCCTCATGAACCAGTGGGTACAATGACTTGATATTTGTTATGGAGCTTCCTTTTGAGGTGTAGATTCAAGTTTGTTGAAACGAAGTTCGTGAAGCAATATTTGGCTTTGTAATGGCAGGGGTAAGATTTTTGGCCCCACCCAAAATTTCTTATCAACCTACTCACAATTGTTTACTACAGGCTTGCACTACAGTGGAAGTCCCTAACTCGGATAAAATACTCTCTATTTTTGTCTTTCCCAAGCAAGTTGGGAAAGAAAAGTGGTGCAAAAGCACCAATAAAAATAAGCCAAAACTGGGTTGAGTGCAACCGGCGCAGACCCAGTACGGGACGCTCTCTCCCAAGTACAACTCCACGACTTCCGTTGCCAGTGCGCATATACCGTCTCTAAAGACTCATTCTTTTTAAAATCCGCTTCGTGTCGAGATGTTTTTGCACGCTTATCAGTGTTCCACCAGCTCGATGTTTGATGATTCCTGATTCATTATACCACAGTGTATCCTTTGTATTCTCAGGAACAGTGTTTTATATTCTCTTTTTTCTATTATATGTCCATAATGTATATTTATTTGCTCTCTCTCGGGTCGCGCGCGATTTTCGCGGGCCACGCGGTTCGGACTTAGATTTTCACAATTATTGTTCATGCTTTTTTTGCAAATTTTTCTAATTGTGTTAGAGTTAGGTGTCAGCGGGGTACCACTCCTACAGTGTTTCTTCTTTCTGTTGAGAGTAGTCTTCCTGTTGGGTGGTTCCCGGTCGACCGTCTGGGGTCTTTGTTTCTGTCACCTTTCTCTCTTTGGGGGTGTTCTGTTTTCTGATCTCACCTTCTCTGCTCCTCTCACCTCTTTCATGCCTAGGACAATTCCTTGTGGGCAGTGTCTGCTGCCTAAGCATGTGGACGATGTACATTCGTCGTGTTCCTCCTGTAATGGGTGTTCGGCCGAGCGTCCGTGTGGTGTCATGGAACATGGTCTTCCACCTTCTGGGCGTCAGTAAATCGTGTCGTTCGTTCTCGTGGCCGTGCCTCCTGCTCCCGCGGGAAAGGAGAACGTGGTCGTTCGGGGCCTCCCGAGCCGACTTTGTCTGGTGAGAGTTATTCCTCCTCCATGGGGGATGTGCAGTCTTTTCCTGTGGTGGATACTGCGGGAGCCGTTGAGTGTTCTGGTGTAGAGATGCCTGGTTCCGGGA
Source organism: Pictodentalium vernedei (assembly GCA_031216915.1). Lineage (NCBI taxonomy): Eukaryota > Metazoa > Mollusca > Scaphopoda > Dentaliida > Dentaliidae > Pictodentalium > Pictodentalium vernedei. The sequence goes on from CM062296.1 coordinate 382,003,881, forward strand.
CTACGGTCCCCCTCCAGTCGACATCTGAGGCTGTCACTAGGGTTGTGACTCCTCCTTCGGAGCCGAGCCGGTGTGCTCTCTCCACTATTTCACCAGCCTCAACGACTCTCGACGTATCTACTACTGCTGCTAGTCCGTCTGCTTCGTTGTCTGTTTCAGCCGGCCTCGGCTTTTCGCTGCAGGGGACTGCAGGACTGTCCGATACTGTAGACGTGGGATATCGGCCCCAGCCTTCCCTGACTTCAACTCGGCGAAGTCGGAAGGGGCTGCCGGCCGAGCCCATCGCTGTGGTCTCTTCGCCGTCGAGTACCACAGTTGTGTCTTTGGATTCGGATGTTCGTAGTGGAAACACTATGGCTTCCGTGGCGTTTCCGTCTACTCACTCTGGTCATACGACCAGTTTTGGGGGACCAACGCCTTTTGTGCAGCCTGGACCTTCTGCCCCACAGAGGTCCGCGGTGACTCTCATGAGTTCTCGCAATATTGATCCTCGGGGTGCATCGTACCCCTATACACGTCTGCCTTCAGATGTTTCGGCTACCGCCCGTCGTCCCGCGTCGGGTGTTTTGGAGGATCGTGACCCTTCGCTGGTTAAGAGGGTCAGAGGTGAAGCCACTTTGCCGGTTCGCTCCCCTGTCGAACCCGTCGGTTCAGGCAGTGAGCTTAGGGAGGCCCTCTCCTTACTCACTCAGGTTCTTTCTAAGAGCCTTCCTGTTGCTTCCAGCGAGGCTATGGGTGGTTTACAGGCGCCTCCTATGGCGCCGCCTCCCGGGATTGGAAACAGGCCGGTTTCCGATTCCTCTGGTGTCCCGACACCATGGGAGGCGTCGGCTGGTTTGCCCACGATGGGCTATGTGTCTTCCGACTCTGGGGAGGAGTCCGACATGCTTGAGGTCGAGGGCCAGCAGTCTTCGGACTTGGGGGCGGCTCTTGACTTTGTGTTTGGGTTTCTGTCTGAGCTCAAACCTGCTAACCAGCCGACAGTGTCAGCCTGGCCGCGATCATCGGTCGCGCGCCAACAGCCTTTGGAGCAACCTGCCTCTGGGCGCCTTCGACCGTGCCAGTCGGTACAGGTGGTTGAAGCTTTTTCAGCATTGGATGCCAAGCTGAATTCCAAGGCTTTGAAGACTTCGTTCTTCACCAGGGTTGACACCTTTTTGCCTCCTGTGCGTTATCGTTCCTACGATTCCGCCAATCCGTCAGTCTGCCAGACTTTGACGGTTCTGGATCAGGACTCCACTTCCCTCGGGCTTTCCAAGCCCAAGTCTGCCGTCATTCCAATGACGACTCTGGAGTCCACGTTGGGGTTATCTAGAGAGATGCTCGGCATGCTTTCTCTCTCAGATCACGTCGTCTCAGCTTTGGCTGCTTATCTGCCTCCAGATAAGTTTGACGAGGTACAGGCTCCTTTGCGTGTGCTGTCCAAGGCGCTTATGCACCTTACTCACACGCATGCCTGTAACACGGCTAATTTGGAATTAGTTCGAAGGGACGCTGTGCTGGACACAGGACGATCCCTTCCCGAGGAGCAGCGTGCTACTCTTCGATCTGCTTCTTTGGCAGGTCTGCAACTTTTCCATGGTTCCATGTCGACGGTCCGGGATGATGTCCTACGTCATTCCAAAGATCAGCTGCTATTTCGTCAGCTTGATCAGCCTCCTCGGGGAGGCAAGGGCCGTTCCAAGCCTAACAAGTATCCTTCTGCTTCCTCTGTGAAGCAAAAGGCTGGTCCTTCTGCCACCGCCTCTACTTCTTACTCACGGGGTAAAGGTAGGGGTCGGCAGAATCGAGGGAAGTCTCAGGATTCTTCATTTGGCAGAGGAGGTGGTTTCTCCTCTCGCGGGCCTCGGCGGGGCTCGAAATGAAGGTCCTCACCTCGACTCGTCCCAGGTTGGAGGAAGGATAGCAGAGTTCGCAGACCATTGGACCACCATCACATCCGATCCATGGGTGTTAGATGTTGTTCGGTCCGGGCTGCGCATATCCTTCCGACGGCACCCCACTCTGTCAAGGGTGCCTCTTCCAACCACAGTTCCTTCAGACGTTTTACGTCGGGAACTTTTGTCCACGGAGATTGCCAATCTCCTGGCAAAGGGGGCGATCGAGGTCGTCAAGAACGTTCAGTCAGTGGGTTTCTATTCCTGCCTGTTCTTGGTGCCGAAGAAGGACGGCCGACTCTGACCGGTTATCGATCTGAGTATCCTGAACCAGTCTATCATTGCTCCCAAGTTCAGCATGGAGACTTTCAGGTCGGTCCGCCAATCAATTCACCAGGGAGATTTCGCAGCCAGCATCGACCTGCGAGACGCTTACTTCCACGTTCCGATGCATCGGGCATCACGGAAGTATCTCAGGTTCGCTTTTCTGGGGCGAGTTTACCAGTTCAAGGCCATGCCTTTTGGCCTCAACCTGGCTCCTTGGGCGTTCACCAGACTGATGTCGCATGTGATAGCGTTCCTTCGCACACAGTCCAGGGTGACTACTTCGGCATATCTGGACGATATCCTCCAGAGGCATTCCAATGCTGCCTTACTGGAATCGGATGTCGCCACTCTGTTGAGCTTGCTCACGTCGCTAGGATTCAGAGTCAACGAGGAGAAGTCGGACCTGGTCCCTTCTCAGTCGTTTTGTCATCTGGGGATGTCTTTCCAAACCCAATTCAATTTGGTGGCTGTTCCCCAGGCCAAGGCTGTGATTCTCTCAGCTTTTGCTCTGACTCTGTCCCAGTCCAGGTCCGCGACCGCTCGGAGTTTTCTCCGGCTGATCGGTCTCTGCGGTTCGGTGACGGATCTCATTCCTCTAGGTCGGCTGCGTGTCAGACCTCTCCAACACTTTCTGCTCAGTCGTTGGAGGCCGAATGTAGATTCTCTGGATCAGGTGCTTCCGTTTCCGGACTCTCTGTATCCTCACCTTCTTCCCTGGACAGATGTTCAGTGGATTACGCAGGGTGTTCCACTGGACTTACCCACATCCGATCGCGTTCTGACGGCAGACGCCAGCGATCTCGGATGGGGTGCGACGTTGGATCCTCTCGGTCTTTCCCTACACAGGATGTGGGACCAGGATCAGGCAGCTCTACACATCAACCAGAAGGAGCTTCTTGCTCTTCTTCTGAGTTTCAGGCAGTGGATCCCTCACCTGTCGAATCGCCAGGTCCTTCTACTATCCGACAATTCGACAGTGGTTGCTTACATTCGGAACCAGGGCGGCACGCACTCGCTTCCGATGTACGAGTTAGCTTGGGATCTTCTTCTGCTCGCTCAGGATGTTCACGCCGGAGTGGTTGTTCGTCACATTCCCGGTCGTCTGAACGTCCTAGCCGACTCCCTGTCCCGACAGGGCAGGGTTATTTCCACCGAGTGGATGCTTCACAGGGCAGTGTTCCAGTCGCTTTGCGCTCTCTGGGGACGTCCCCACATCGACCTCTTTGCGACTCGTTGGAACCATCAGGTGGACACTTTCGTGTCCCCGTGTCCAGATCCTCTGGCTTTTGCCGTGGACGCTCTGTCACTCGATTGGAACGGTCTAGTCGGCTACGCCTTCCCGCCAGTTCCGATTCTTCCTCAGGTTCTCGCCTAAATTCGAACCTGCAGTTGTCGAATCATTCTGATCGCTCCCCTGTCGCCTCAGCGGGTGTGGATCAATCAGCTCCGCTCGCTGATGGCGGCGGTTCCGGCACGTCTCCCGCTATGTCGCGACCTTCTTTGTCAAGGTCGCCCGAGGAGGTTTCACGTCGACCCGACTTCGTTGTGCCTTCACGCATATCTTTTGTCAGGTCCTGTCTCCTCCGTAGAGGTTTTTCGAGACGAGCAGTGGAGTGCATTTCTTCTTCAAAGAGGCACTCCACTGGTTTAGCTTATGCAGCTAAATGGAAGGTCTTCTGTCGATGGTGTGCTGATCACTCTGTTGATTATGCCAATCCTTCGATTTCACAGATTGCGGAGTTTCTGGTATATCTGTTTGATTCTCGGGGTCTCCAGCCTGTTACCATCAAGGGTTACAGGTCTATGCTTTCCGAGACTTTTTCTTATGTGGGGAAGCGTCGTATCGGCACTAATCCTTACCTCTCCAAGCTTGTTCGGCACTTTTCTTTGAAAAGGCCTCGGACTTTGCAGCTCACTCCACGATGGAATCTTTTGTGGGTGCTGCTTTGCTTGGGGGGGGCGCCGTTCGAACCTTTATCCCAGGTGGATATGCATTTTCTCACATATAAGACGGCTTTTCTGATGGCATTTGCTTCGGCCAGACGGGTTAGTGAGCTTCACGCCCTCTCGGTTGACCCGGCCTTTTTTAGGAGCTCTCCCAACAGTGTTACTTTTACCACTGAGGAATCAGTTACCAGATACTACTCCTCCTCCTATCTGTATCAGGGCTCTTCCCTCTGTTGAGGGTACTCGCCCTTTGCTCTGTCCGGTCCGTGCTATTCGCATTTATCTTGATCGGACACGCTTCATACGGAAAGGCAGAAAACGTTTTTTTCTGTCTCTCATTCCGGGTCGACAGAAGATCTCTCCTCAATCCATTTCTCGATGGATTTGTCTTGCTATTCGTACGGCTTATAGTCGTTTAGCAACTGGCGATTGTATTACCAATCGTATTTCTGCCCACGAGGTGCGGGCACTGTCTACCTCTTGGGCTTATTCTAACTCTGTCAAGTTGTCGGATGTTATGCAGGCAGCCTACTGGAGAAATGCTTCTACTTTCTCCACCTTTTATTTGCGCCAGTTGCAGGAGCAGTCGGAGGACCTTTTTGCCCTGGGTCCTCTTTCTTCTGCTCAGGCTGTTGTCTGCCATAGCCATTAGGCTTCTTGGAGGTCAGTTTCAGCCTTATGCTGTTACTGCCCTTTTTCTGTCTGTGTGTCACACAGGCTCATATGTCTCTTTTCATTGTCCTTTACCAATGATTGCGACATTATGGTTGATAAGCCTCGGGACCTCTCCCTTCTACTTCACGGTTCCAGTGCACCAGGGTTATGTGGGGGTTGGTTATGCGATTCCCTCCAGCCTTTTGTCTATTCAGCCTGTAGTAAACAATTGTGAGTATGTTGATAAGAAATCTAAATTTTATAGTAAATTTCCTTTCTTATTATACCTACCACAATTGTTTACATGGAGGCCCTCCCGTCTTCTTTACGGGTAAAGAATCTTTCCTCCCCGCTGATCACATAACTCTAACGTTTACGGATTCAAAAAGATGAGTCTTTAGAGACGGTATATGCGCACTGGCAACGGAAGTCGTGGAGTTGTACTTGGGAGAGAGCGTCCCGTACTGGGTCTGCGCTGGTTGCACTCGACCCAGTTTTGGCTTATTTTTATTGGTGCTTTTGCACCACTTTTCTTTCCCAACTTGCTTGGGAAAGACAAAAATAGAGAGTATTTTATCCGAGTTAGGGACTTCCACTGTAGTGCAAGCCTGTAGTAAACAATTGTGGTAGGTATAATAAGAAAGGAAATTTACTATAAAATTTAGATTTCTATTTTCTGAACCGATGGTCCAGTTCGAACCGAATTTGGTATGTGGTATTATTGGGTCATAAGTACTTGACTCGTGCTTCCCCATGGGAACCCCAGTAGCCAAAAATAGAAATATTTTCAAATGCCCATATTTCCCAAACCACACGGAGTAGAGAACTGTTGTTTGGTATAAAGCATCCTTAGGACCAGTAGAATTGAATGGTAAAAAAAAATTGCCATTGTTTATGTTAGGGTGTTCTGTAGAGGGCATTGAAAAAATGCTGAGTCAGCATATTTGCAAAAATTAAAAAAAATCTTTGCTCCAGAACCAATGGTCAGAATCTTTTGATATTCGGTACAGCATCCATAGTGGGGTCAGATACAAGTTTGTTAAAATAAAGCCCATTGGTTCATATTTGGGCTCAATACAGGAGCCTGAATTTTTAACTTTGGGCAATATGGGGAATATTCTTTAAAAATCTTCTTCTTCAGAACCACCAGTCATAACCTTTTAATGTTTGGTATACATCATTGTAGGGTCAGATTGAAGATTGTTCAAACCAAGTCCCTAGGTCAATATTAACTTAGTTCAATATGGGGAATAATTTTTTAAACTCTTCTTCTTCAGATCCACCAGTCAGAATGCTTTCATATTTGGAATACAACATCTCTAGGAGGGTCAGATTCAAGTTTGTTCAAATTGTGTCCTTAGGTATATATTTGGGCTTGCTATGGGAGCCCAAATTTTAACATAGTGCAATATGAGGAAATTTCTTTAAAAATCTTCTCCTTCAGATCCACCAGTCGGAATGCTTTCATATTGGTATACAACATCTCTAGGGAGGTCAGATTCAAGTTTGTTCAATTTGAGTGCCTGGGTTAATATTTGGGCTCCATTTGGGAACCTGAAACTTAACTTAATACAATATGAGGGAATTTCTTCAAAAATATTTTTCTTCAGATTCACCTGTCAGAATCCTTTCATATTTGGTTTACAACATCTCTAGGGGGGTCAGATTCAAGTTTGTTCAAATTGGTTCCCTGGGTTAATATTTGGGCTCCCTATGATACCCCGAATTTTAACATGGTGCAATATCAGGAAATTTCTTTAAAATTACTTCTTCTTCAGATCCAACAGTCCGAATGCTTTCATATTTTTGTATACAACATCTCTAGGGAGTTCAGATTCAACATTGTTCAAATCGAGAGCCCTCTTGAGGTGTGTAACTAAGATTAATCCACATAGGTTGTATCAAGGGGTTTTATAGGGGAGCTCCACATTTTACATTATGATCAACTGAAGAAAAGGCTTGATGCTCGGTCTATTTTTGTCACTCCTGAGGGGCTCAAGGATTGACAGTATATCCCATGGAGATGGATTACTTAATGTAGACTCATTCTTGAACTCTGTTTATATCGTGTTCTGTTCAAGGTGAGCGCTTCAGTGGGGCCTCTTGTTTTTTTTAATAATTTGAACCCAGGCCTTTTCAGAACTTGGATGATTGAGACCTCAGAGTTGGGCTACACTGACTTCAACTTGGATGCTTCTGACTTTGATTATTACATTTATCGTCTTTTATCACTCATGGTTCTTTATTATTTAATATTTTGCATGATAAAAAGTACAATGTTAAAAGCATGGCGTGCCATAATACACCATGGTGTATTGAATGCTGGAAGAGCTAACCATTGACGAAAGGCACAGATTGATAGTGATATAAATATTGCATGTATCTCTGAGATGCTTGGCTGTTGGTGTTTCAAATTTTTGGTAAAGTTTTTTAAAAAACCTCACCTTCAGTTTCATGAAGTCGGTGTTTGGGGCAGGCAGGCCCGCAGGCAGGTGGTTTGTGGGTGGATTGTGGGCAGTTGGTTGGGCATCCTGTTAGCATGATAACTTGAACAAATATCAATGGATTTGGTCAAAATTTGGAATATGTGACTTTCTCAACAGCATCATGAATGAGTTTGAAAACCGTTGCGGGTCAATCATACCAAGCAGAGTGACTGCCCTTAATTAGTTGATTTTGGCCCATTTTCATCTTGTTAGCATGATAACTTGAACAAATATTAATGGATTTGTTTCAAATTTGGTATATGAGACTTTCTTAATAATGATTTGAACTAGTTCAAAATGGGTGTGGTTTTATCACACTGAGCAGAGTTATGGCCCTTAAGTAGTTTAATATTTGCATATTTTCAGCTCATTAGCATGATAACTTGAACAAATTTTAACAGATTTCGTTTATCCTTGAACAAATCACACTTTTTGCTAGAGATCATTGAGCTCTGATAACTAAAATGTGATGCATTGAATTCCTGATCATAATGAAAGTAAGGGACAAGTCACCGAGAAGCTTCAACCCTGTCTATACTGTTAGGCATAGAGTGAGTGTGCGGTGGCTAAGTTGATAGAGGTGCAGACTGTAAGCCGAGAGGTCCTCAGTTCGAATTCCACCTGCAGCAACCACGTTGTGTCCTTGGGCAAGACACTTCCCCCCCCCCCCCCCCATTGCCCATGTGGGGGCACGGTGGCGTTGTGTACAAAGGTGTACTGCACGTCGATGGTGCACCTTTCTTCAACCAATGCTAACCCTGTTTGTGTGGAGTTAGTATGTTGGGAAGCTGACAGTTGCTTGCCGTTGCTCGGTGGTTCTCTACAGGTACTCTGGCTTCCTCCATCCGTAAAACTGTTGTGGTCATGATTAACCATTGTGCAGAAATATGTGACCTTAAAAAACACCAATAAATAAATAATAAATAATATTATTTATAATATATCAGCAAAGTTGCTACCAATAATTTTGCGATTATTCATTGTTAGGTGGCGGTGGTCCCTTTGTAAGGGAAAGGGCTCTTGAGGATTGTAATAGAAACCGGCAAGCTGAAGTTCCTTAGACGGGTTATATAAAAAGAATGCGCCAGCTTTTGAGGGGTGTCCTTGCTTTTCGACTTTGCTTTTTGGTCTGCCACTTTTCGGTCTAGCACTTTTCAGCCCGGCATTTTTTGGCCTTGGGGTATTGTGCTTTTCGGTCTCTGGTGCTTTGAGTTGGGCAAGGGGTGTTATTGGAAATTTCTAAGTGATAAAAGTAGTCTAATATTAGTCTTTGTTAATTAAATCGTTTTTTATTTGTTTTTCCATTAAATAGTATATAAATTAAGGCACAAACAATGGCAGTGATTGAGGAGTAGCATAATTAAAAGTCTTAAAATATATGAAATAAATCATACTGATATGGATACCACTGGGATAAGTTTGTGGAAGTAGTTCCAAAGGCATTCAAATTTGTATGGTTTAATAGAGAAGTGATTTTTCCTAACTTTTCCTGCCACTGAATTAGGTATTAGCCTATACCTGAGGAAAACCATGGGTACATTAACTCTTTCAACAAGAGAGACCGCTTTTCCAGTCCAACAACATGATACATCATAATTTCGTTAAGTAGGATGGCTACTAAGTGAACATGTGTAGTAGAACAATTAATATTTTCAACTTGCAGCCTGGAGGCTGCACGTTGAAAATATGAATTGCTCTACCCTCAAATAATGGATATGGACTCTTCCAATTTCTGCAATTTAACTGGCATGGAAGATACCACTAGTGTTCAATGGGTCAATATAAATAAACAAAGTATTTTCAGTAAATGGGAGCTGACAGTTGCTCGCCATTGCTCGGTGGTTCTCTCAGGGCACTCCGGCTTCCTCCACCCATAAAACTGTCATGGTCATGATTAGCCATTGTGCAGAAATATGTGACCTTAAACACCAATAAATAAATAAATAGGCATAGAGGAACATCCTACATCCATATGAGGAATCAGGATAATAGTCCACAATTTTGTGACAAATCCAACCGTGCAATCGGGCCAATCAGCATTGCACTTGTTTATTTATTCATTGGAGTTTGAATTCCAATACCCTAACCACTGAGCCACTGTATTCCCAGTCTGAAGGTACAAGTTAGTGACAGCATTCCTGTCATTTTGATTTGTCTCATGCCATATTGTTTTGTTTCAGGATAGTCAAGCAGCTGAAGTCACATGCATTCATATTGTATCAGACAGGAATCTGTTTGCCCAACAACAAATTGGACTTTTGTGGGATATCATTTCAGATAAAACAACAAAATTTAGGCAGGTATATTTCCAGTAATTATACTCACATTGAAATGGGGCATATTAGGGTATGGTGTTGTCGATCCATGTGTCAAGTCATCCATCCATATATTCACTTTTTGCATGATAACTTGTGTTAGAATTAACACATCCAAGCCTGAATATAAGCAGACTGTCATCTGCAAAATGAGGTCCGCAGTGGGTGAATTTGGTGATGCTACCCTGCACAGCAGGGTAGCATCACTAAATTTCCCCTCTGTGAACCTCAGTCTGAATCAAGGTCTCAAGCTAAAACAGAAGGATGTACCTAGAGGATAAATTGGCCCACTGTAGGGGATAGCATCAGCAAATGTACCCTCTGGGAACCTCATTTTGCAAATGGCAGGTTGCTTATATTCAGGCTTGAACACATCTAATCCATATTTGGTTTTCATGCATTTCATTAACCACAGAGAATGCAGTCATCAAGTTCAAAATTTTATTGGGAAGTTATTGCCCTTTATTTTTTTGAATTTCCATCATTCTTGGTTCGGTTGATAACTCTAGCCACACTCAATATATAGCCAATCTATTTTTGGCATACAATCTTACATAAGTAAAACTTAGATCAAGTTCAATTTTCACATTTGTGCGACATATTGTAGTGGAGTTATTGCCCTTGATTTTCTTTGAATTTCCATGATTTTAGGTCATCATTAGTGTTAAACTGGAACTGGGAATTTCTGGTTCCCAGGTTGGCAAGTCCCAAAAATCAGGAAATCAAAAAATGTTCAATTTTTACCAAAAGAGGGCCAAAATTACTTTAGAAATCTTTTCTGTGTATATTTAATCTGTTTTGGGTCTTTGTGGGCGTAATGGTACCGTTAATAAATTAATGAGGTATGTTCTAGAAAAGCATAACAATAAGCAGTAAAAAGAATCTGTTGTATGACTAATCAAAGATTGTTGGACTTTATTATACCCCCACTTTTGAAGAAAGTGGGGGTATACTGGATTACATGCGTCCATCCGTCCGTCTGTGCGTCCGTGTGTGAGTCCGTCCGAAAATATTCTTAACTTAAGTAAATTATTATTTTTTATAATATTTGTTGGTCATAGGTATGCCCACACTAGTTATTTATTTTTTTTATTATTTTTTTTTTTATCCGTCCGAGCCAAATTTTGTCTGTTCAGCCTGTATCTCGGGTATCGAATGTTCTATTGCAATGAAATTTGCCATGAACACTGCTTATGGTATAGGCTTTAAAAAGGGATTCAACAATATTTCTCACATTCTCCTTTTTAGAGTTATCCCTCTTTTTTTGACTTAGAAATTGTAGGAAATAGACATTATTTGTCTGTTCAGCCTGTATCTCAGGTATGGGTTATCGGATTTTGGTGAAATATGGCATGCAGTTTGTCTATGACAAAGGCGACTGCCTCATTGCATAAAACTTCCAAACACCAAACAATTTACCATACCTTTTGACTTAGAAATTGTTAAAAACTTTCAAAGAAAATGGGAGTGGGGGGGCATACTGGATTGGGGTTATCGGATTTCAGTGAAATATGGCATGCAGTTTGCCTATGACAAAGGCTTCTGCCTCATTGCATAAAACTTCCAAACACCAAACAATTTACCATACCTTTTGACTTAGAAATTGTTGGAAATTGTTGAAAACTTTCAAAGAAAATGGAAAGGGAGGGGATGTATGATATTTGTTGGTCATAGGTATGCCCACACTAGGCGCTACACCACGTGGGGGTATGCACCGGACGAAAGTCCAGCTCTTGTTTGTGATTGCACATCTCAGAAGCTTGTATGGATGGGATTTTCAATTTTGATTAAATCAATTCTGTATTTTGAATCAAGACTCTCATTTTATTGTTGGGCAATTGACCAAAAACATATGCGAAGTAAGAACTGGGAAATTTTCTGGATTTAAGGTGAAAAATTTCCAGGTTCCATTTTCTCAACAAAAAAACGGGTAAAAATGTAACCCTAGTCATGATATATGGTTTCCGGATGATAACTCTAACTATGCTCGACAAGACCAATCCATTTTTGGCCAACAACCTTACTTAAGTGGTGTGGTGAGAGGTCCATTGGGTTTGGTATGGTGGGGTCCATTGGGTGAAAGAGGTTTTTTGGGCTGTCAAATCAATTTTGCTAATGGTACAGCATGGGTGTACTTCGCTGACTGATCTAAATAAATTGATTGAGTATTGAAAAATGAACTGGCAATTATTTCAAGAGTGAATGGACAATTGGTCATAAAAAAAATTCAACAGAACATGATAGTTCTGAGGAAATCCTTGCAAGCCGAAAAGGGCAGTAACCTAAGATATATCTATGCCACTGTTTCAATTAATGGTCTGAATGATGTTGGTACATATACTTATTGTTGCACCTAGATGATAACAGATTAATCAACTATTTACTGTTAATCCATTGTGCTTAGCAGGTTACAAGTCTTTACAAAAGGCAGTATTTAATTAGATAAATACTTTATACCATCGCGAGTCACTATTAAATGCAGCCTTTTGTAAAGTTGATAACCTCCAATGTTTTATTGCAGAAAAAACAATATCTTATCCTTCTCTGACAATTAATGTTGAATGTTTCTACAAACACAATTTCCTACTCCAAGTTGACAAAAGATGTAATAACATATATTTTTCCACTATACCAATGGCCCAGACTAGCTGCTGTTGCAACCCAATTTATTACCAAGGCCAAACACAAATTTTGAATCCCCAAACCCCCAAAATTTGCCAAAAAACTCCAAAAAAAGAGAAGACCAGTATGGTCCTCCATACTTTCGCGAAATGCGCAACTTGTTGTCAAGGACAACAATAGGATACCGCCATCTTGTCATTCTGTTGTTTGACCCATGTCAGATCAACACGTATCCTGACTTCTGTGCTATAAAATCCTAAAGTATAATGAAGCCAGACACGATTATGGAGTAGAATGGTGGAATATTTGCAGCAGAAACTAGCTGAATAAGGACACTGAGTTTTTGAACGTTCAGGGCTATAACTTTATTGAAATTAAATAATATTTCTTGTTCTTCCCGTTTTCGGGATATGCACCTGATTCGTTCATTCTTTGTTACTCATTATGTGTTTGTTCAGTGTTCACCCTTTTCCTCTTGAATCCCTTCATTAGATTTTTAAGAACAATTTGCTGCTTGCAAATTTGTTATTAAATTAAAATTCTTCTTCTTAAAAATCTTAGATAATTTACGGAATGTGGATTATTCGTACCTCCTTTGTCGCGTACCCGTTATTCTCGACATAGTCGGGCGTGTCTGTTTGCCATTACCCTTCTCTACGGAGAATCTTCTGTGGAAGTTTCTTGTTAAGGGTATTCTTTGGATACCGGTTGTCTGACCTGGGCCTTCGTTGTGCCCGTGTTGGACTTGGTTTACCGGCTCCTATTCAGTTTAAATTTTTTGCCTCGGGCATGTGTATACTATGAAGTCCTCATGTTCTAAATGTAAGAGGAAGAAGTCCTCTCTTGATTCTCATTCATCATGTTTGGCTTGCACTCGTTGCTCAAAAGATGTTACCTGTGCAACTTGCTCGTCTTGGGATTCCAAGCGATGGAATTCCCTCTCTACTTATGTATGTGTCAGCGAAGCACTCATTTCGCTTCTTTCGCCTAAGGTAACTAATCAGAATTCTGTTTCCATTTCAGAGTAACAAGAACATGGTATTGGTCATGGTATAACATCAAGTTCTGTGCTGCCGTCATTTTCAGATACAGAGCATGTTGACTTACGAGGTATCGCAGAATACTCGGTACCTCGGGCAAGCGGACGGTCAACTAGCTCGACCGGTGTAACAGAGCCTTTCATTAGTGCTTCCGTACTGGGAAAATACGTAGCGGTCCAGGATAAGGAGGATGGAAGACAGTCCTCTGTTCAGACGATGGCACGTAAGGGGAAGAGGCCAGTCAAGCTGAAAGGTGCATCAGTAGCGAAGCATTCTTCTGTTTTGGGGTCAAAACAGAACGATTCGACTTTTATTGCCAGTTCTGCTGGTAGTTCGGTAGATAATGCTTCGGAGCCAGTTGTTTCTGATGTACCTTTCTCTGCCAGTATGGCTGGCTGTAGTCTTGATATATGAGCCTCTTCTTCATCTACTTCCAGGACTCAGCACAGTAGACCGCATGCTAGCCAGCAAGATCCAGAGGTAGAGAGTCAGAGCCAGGACCTGGTTCTCTCTAAGGCTAGCATTTCGAGGCAAGCATCTTTTTCAAAAAGACAGACACAGGGTTCTGTGTCAGATCACCTTCTGGAGCCAAAAAGGCGTAGAACGGGGGTGAACATAGCCTCGAATACGGAATTGCTGGAGCAAGTTGCCCAGCTAATTGCAGACTCCCAGCAGCATAAAGTGCGTCCGTCATTGATCTCTGCTTCGGATGCTTCGGACTGTGCTGGATCGGCTGAAAGAAGTGTTTCCTCAAATTATAAGTATGCCGATAATGGACCAGACCAGGAACTTCTAGCTGGTAGTGTTAGGGAGCTTGATGAAGAAAAGACTGACACTACATCTTTGGCTGAGCAACATATGGAAACTATGAGGTTCCTGCAGGATTTTTTACCTGAATTAATTCTTTCTGGTCAGAGTTCTGTGCCTTCTAGAGCCAGACGTCTGTCTTCTTTAGACAGGGAGGTCATTAAGTCAAAGGAAAGTATCCTTCTGTATCAGTCCAAGCGTTAGATGTGTTTGATTGTATAGACGAAGTTATTGCAGACCTTGCTCAGGCTAGAAAAAGTTCTTTCCTTTCAGAAAGGAAGCTTCACCTACCGTTTAGAGGCAATACCTTCTTAAATATTGTAGGTGAGCATAAGATTCCAAGAGCTCTTCTGCAATTGGATGATGGTGCAAGGGACTTCGGTATGTCTCTTCCGCCATCGTGTTGCGTGAGTTCTTTTGTTATAGATACTTGCATTGAATCTAACAGAAGTATTTTGGATGCTATGTCATATGCAGATCACATTTGCAGGGCATTGGCCGGCAATTTGGAATCTGAGAGCCTAGAGGAGTTGTTATCTCCTTTGAGAGTGCACTCTCATGCCGTCATGTATACAACATCCCACTCTGCTCTTTCTGTAGTGAATTTAGAGTTGGTCAGGCGCGATGCTGCCGTTAAGGTGATGGCCAGGTGACACAATATGGCTGAAAATTTCAATTTTGCATGAAAATATCTGGGCACTTATAAATCAAATAAATCCATTTCATCCTGTATTTAAGGTGTCTGTAGTGTCTATAACTATGAAAAATTGATGTTATGTTGGAAAAAGTGACAATTAAACAATAAAACTCACCAAAAATGATATTTAATATTTCTGTAAAAATGTCACAGCAGTGAATTCATCTAAGTCCAAATCCTTAAAAAAGTAATGGCAAAAGTTTTTCTTAAACACACAGAAGAGTAATGGAGCCACCAAATCTCTGAAGAAGTTGTTACCAGTTGATTGTACAGAAGATAAGATGCTGTGGTAAATCTGAAAAAAAGTAAACAAACATCCATTGATTGAAAGGGAACTTTTTATGAAGGTATGGTGCACCAATTGGACCAAAAATTTGTTGAGTAGTGAATTTCCAATATCATTTCAGATCTGATGGCAGAAGCTGAAAATATGAGCTTACACACACTTTGATACGTTTGATGAACAGAAAAATAAATACTCCATTCAGGGACAGTGTTTTACATAATGTGCCAATTTTAACCCCCTTTTGTCTGAGTAGGCAGAAATGTGAAAAAAAAACCTTTAAATGTGGCAGACAAATCTAATGACTTTTCATCTTGTGTTTCTAATTTTGAAGTTACCATCAGCACATGGGACAATAACTGTTGTATGAAGCTGATTCGTCTACATGTAGACTCAGGCATATTAGGCATTTATAACAAGAGCCGACTAGGACAGACACATTATGTTTCTCTTATATATCATCAAGTTAGAACCTTACATTCTATTCTAAACCCTCACAGGAACATTATCCCTACAAAGAAGCTGAACAGCTGGCAAATAAATCAACTTTATGTCATAAACTATTCAAGTTCAAAAAATATTTTATATATGAAAGTATAGGCAGTGCTACATGTAGAAGTGGTGGAGAACAAAATTATTTCCTGCATGTAATTGTAACATTACTATTTTGTTCGCATGACAGCCATGCAACCAACAAGTTAGCCTTTGGTACACCAAATGTTCATAATGTTGTTCCTCGACAACTGTTTTGTTAAATTTTGTGGAAAGTGTCTGTGACACTCTCCAATACATTGCAACAAAACACTTTCATCTCAACATTATTTTGGGCACTGCTCAGAAAGAACATACAATTTAAACACACTATATTGGCATATAGTACTTTGCAATAGAGCCTTGAGAGTGGCACTCAACCAGTCAAATAGCGATGCATGTGAAGACAGGATTAGAAATAACCCTGAGAAACTGTAGAAGTTTGATTTTGAAATGAAGGGTAGGGTCATATTTATACAATCAACTTTACAACAAACAGCAACAGAAAAAGAGTAATGACTTACATTTAAATTAAACGTCAATAAACCTCACAGAGCCTTCTTGAAAGTCTTTCACCAAATGGTCAACATCAAAGCTTTCATCTTCGTCATCATACACTACCCTGTAAATACACCCCTCAGTGCCATCTGTGCCATCCACCACTTCCAAAACAGAGCCATCAAACCATTCAGTTTTCCCTGAGATAAGAACAGAAACATAGAGAAGAGGCAACAGTGTTTTGACATTATCAAATTGTGTATTTTTACAATTAAGAAAAGACAAAAAATATGTTTTAACATGACAAGTATACTGCAGATGAAATTTACTACATGTAAACAGGGCTTGGGGGTTTAGAAATGTAATGTCAACAGTGTTGTTGTAAAAATGTCACCTGACATAAATTTGATAAAAATCATAAATAGACGAAGAAAGGTTATTGGATAAATGAGTGTTTCACCTCCCTTTTCATACTTTATGGAAAATACAGCTGTAAACCACAAGTCCACACAGTAAGGTTGAGCCCATTATAGACACTTACACTGCCTTTCCATGGTGATTCCCACCACAAGCGGTGCTTATACTTAAAGGATCTTGTTCTAACAGGAACACAGGACCGGCTTACAACAATAAACAGAACTCCATGATGGCAGGGTTTTTTTTTGGGGGGGGGGGGGGGGGGAGGGGTGATGTGGGGGAATAGTGGTTAACACCTTACCCAATTTCGACAGCAAACGAAATGTGTAAAGGAAATGGAGAAAAAATGAAATTTTCAAATAATCTGTCAAAGAAACACAGCTTATAGCCCCTCATAGGAATAAGCTCAATGAGCTAATTTCAATGATGGATCAGCCGTTATGCTTTTGGAGAACAAATTGAAAACATAATAAAATTTGAAGAGCAATTTTTGCGAATAGTGTTGACCAGTTTCGACATTGTGTTAGGTTGATGATTAATGTGATGGAAATGTTTTACCATACATGTATCATTAATCCTTTACCAAAAGCAATATGTTGACAAAGTAGTAATGATAGTTCCTAACAATCAAATATTTTGGATTTCCCTTTCTAGATCATATCTGAGATGTACATGTACATGTATGCCATGACATTGGAATGAACTAAATGACCTTGGATAATGAGTGGTTTAAAACAATGGTTTGCAAGTGAAGAAATGAAATTAATAATTTGCAATGATGATTACTGCATATATTATACCACTGTAAGGTATTGCCAATTTGCGTGGGAAACAACTGAAGGAAGTAGCCCTGGACTTGGCAGCAATTCAGCAAAATTTCTCCGTCAAATGGATTCTTGTCCAAATCTATGCATGTGCAACATATCATATTCATATTAACTGGTTGAGTGCTTGAGGCCCATATTTGGGCTTTATTCAGAACTACAGGTATCTCAGCTTAGATGCTTCATCTTCTGTGGATGTTTTTCACATTAATTTCAAAGTAAAATTATTTACTCTATGAGTGTCTGCCTTGTAATAATTTATGGGAGTGTGCCTTTAGGCACTCTCCCATAAATTGTTACAAGACAAAAATTTGTGAATTTTTTTTTACTGCAACAAATAAATCAGCACTCTACTGGTTAAGCACCTGTATAATAGGTTACAAAACAGCTTTCTTTTTAAGCATGTTGTTTTAATATACATTAGTGAAAGACAACCCAGTGTCCCAATATTTGCCCTTTCATCATCTAGCCAGATGAAAGTAGATATTTTGGAGCTACATGTAGCACAATTCAGCGTCATTCAGCCTTGGGATTGTACAGTACTCTAAGGTGCCAAATACTAGTGTTGGCACTATTATTAATTCTGGAGAAAAATCCCAACCAGCACTTTTATTTGGTAATCAGACATAGAGTGAAAACGCTATCACTATTCTTAATATTGGATGAAAATGCAAGCCATCACTATTATTTGGCACATGAGAGTAAAGAACATAAAAGTACACTGAACTTACCTGTATCCTCTTCCACAATTCAGCAATGACTGATCCTCCTGCCCACAAAAAGCTGTTTTCTTCTCCTCACACTGCACACTGATGACTGTGAGGCAGACACAGGCGTCTATGTACTACACCCAGGTTGAGGGCTTTTGACTTTAGTGTAAGATGCTTTCTTCACAGCTGATTTATACTGAAAATAGAAATGAAATTTAAAAATTACAATCATTGCCCACAAAATAAAGTTGTTTTGACAATAGGCTGCATTATTTGTTTATTTACTGAGGGTAATTTCTTAATTCTGTTCAAGTTCCCTTCATACATTTACATGTACATGTATGACTACAACTTGACCACAACACAAGTATCAAGTCAAGTTTAGTTAATCGTCTATACATAATATACATGTAGCCCACCGAAGATAAACATCATTCAAGAAGTTAGTCTGTGGGTCCTGTCTGACTGATACAAATAACTTGTGTAATGCCATAAAAAAGCATAGTCCCACTTCCATTGGGCACCACTGACATTGAAGTGGGGACAACAAGTATTGATTTCCAATGACAATATGTGAAAAGTGAATTACATGTATCAGTAAATGCACCCAGAGATGACCATTACAAGGAAATCTGTCTCCAACTAAATCTTTTTCAATTTTCTTCAACAGCATAGTTTATGACCCCACAGTGAAACAGCTCCTTCCAATGAGGGGTCATAAGCTATGCATTATGCAACCAAAAATGAGAATATAAATTAAAAAACATGTATGAATAGTGATGTTTGTGAATAGTGCTGGCTTGTTTTGAACATTATGTTAGGTGAAGAGTTCAAGAATTCTGTCCACACCATTAGTTTGGTGTGTGCATGTGAACTCGAATCATTCCTGCAATTGGAATGTGATGGGAACTCTTCTTCACAGGTGTTGAGTGATAATCATCTCTTTACATAGAGCTTTCTCAACCAAAATTCTTTCAAAATTACAAGATTGATGATCACATTGGTAAAATGCATTCTGTTTTTTTTAATCGAACGAGTTTTGATTTACAGCTCCTAAAAGTCAACACAAACCTTATATTCACAGACATTCAAGCAAGAGTTCCTGAAAAACATGTTTAATAATGAATATACAGCAATTTGTACGAAGCGTCTCGCTGTGTTAATGTTATATTTACCCAAATCCCTGGTTCCCGAATACCAGGATGCTTCCCATACCTCGGACTTGCAAGTTCAGGCAAAAGTGCACTAAAGTAAAACGCTTTCAATTTAGGAAGCATTTCCTGATGCCACAATTTACTGTCCGGAAAAATCCTTTCTACATGCAGCTGATAGGGATTTGTTCGCCTCACGACGAAATCTAACCATTTGTATCCGAAAATATGAAGTTGACCCTGGCACTGGTAATGGAATTTGTGGGTTTTTTTCAGTTTCAATGATTTCCCCTGGCTTGTGAGACAAAATTGGCTTTTCTTGGCTGCTTGTTGGAATGTGCTCTTCTCCCGGAGTAAAACATTTTTAATTTCAATGAGTCCCTTGTTACCACCATTTGACTCTGTAACAATGCCATCTGTGCTGGCTGCCAGAAACGGATGCTCCAATAATATCCTCAAACCAGTTGACTCCACGGTGACGACCTGCCCACGTTCAGCTCTAGAGAGCACATACTCTTCGATAGATGATGCCTCCTCGCGAAGACCTGTTTGGGTGTATCTATTGCCTCGGAAGGTAGTATACAAAAGTGTTTTGACCATTGGTGTTACTGGTGTATTAGGTTTCCTGGAAATGATGGCACCAAAAGATGAAGATGTCAATCTCTTTCCTCTTTCTTCTCTCCACAAGGTACTAATAGACTGGTCTTTTGTATTCCTCTCAATGAACTGCACTCGGGTTTCATCTACTACCACTCTGTCTGTGTAGAAGGAGGACTTTTCTCTCTCCAACTCGTCTGTATTAAGATCTTCAGTTACTTTCATTGACTGCTCTCCATACTGAAGCCTGGCTTTCTTAGAAGTACTCTGTTTTTGGAGTTGATGTTTCCTTTGCCTCCTTGTTTTGAATATGGTTTGTTGGTAGCGGACTTGATTGGTGGCTAATTTCTTGGATTGTTTTTGGAAAAGTTGATAGGCATGAGGACCAGCATCTGTGTTGAAACACTTTTCCCAGGCTACTGGTGACCAGGATGGACCCAAATTTTTCCTCAGAGATCCGCCAAAGCATCTTGCTGTCCAAGATCCGCGATGACAACAGTTGAAAAATTTCCCACCATCAAACTTGGCTCGGATACACATCCAATTCTCTGCAGCATTTGTTGTGAAGTTCCCTATGAGGCGATCTGCTTTAGCGGCAAGGCGGTTCAGAGGTATACTGACTTCTCTCAATAGTTCTTGATCAGTCTTGGCAGTAGGTGGAATGGCAAGTCGACTCTTCTCTTCCTCTTCAACTGATGACCCAGCCGACCAATAGTCTGTCAGTTCTCTCAAAGTATCATCTAAATCTGTCACATCTTCACCACCTTGTGTGTCACTGTCAGATACTGGTACATGTTTATCAATCAGCTGAGATGTCTTGGTGTCAATCTTCTTACAGAAATCACTGCTGCAAAAATCGTGCTTCCCAAATACATGGTGAACAGAGTTTCTGATGTCTCTCTCCAGTTTCTTCACTGCAAGTTTGTGGTTGGGTTCAGTTGATCTCATTCTGATGGCACATCTGACAGCCGTTGACAATCTCACTCTCTGTGCTTTTGTAAGCTTATTTTTTCCTTTCAGGTGTGGCTTTTCGGCAACTAACTTTTCCAAGCTACTTCGAAGACACCTGCAGGCATGGTTAGCACATTCAGCTTTGACAACATGAGAACCCCAAACTGGAACTTCTTCTTAGATGCGTGCATACACTGAGCTGTCTCCGTCGGCAATCAAACGCATGTATCGGAGCCCATGTACCTTTTCAGCTTGTTGAAAACCATCAACAATAATGTCAGCCTCCATACCTTGACTGCTTTCAGTCCAGTTTTTGAAGCATTCGTGATCTTGTGGCTCTTTCTTCTGTGTCTCTGCTACCTTACAAATATAACAACTTTTATTGCGGACACCAACATGATGTAATTTACCAGTGGCCTGTCCGATGATGACACCAACACCACCTAGAGCATTATACGTGTGCTTGTGTGATCGCTTGGACCACCCTCCATCAGCAATCACAGTAATTGATGGTACCCCATCATGGAAGTCATTTCTGGCAATGGCTAATTGTCTTTCTTCATCTCCTGCTGCCTTCATGTCATCTGATGAGAGTGTCTTCCACAACTTTCCTATCTCATGTTCAATAGCTGTGAAGGATGTCTGATCAATTCCTGGAACACCAATCATTGCTAAAACCTCATTTAGGGACGAAGCGCCAGATCCTGTAGACATACTGCCCCAAACTGCTCTAACATTGACATCATACCTTGTGGGCAGAAAAAATGATATTTTTATACTGTACCAATGACCCAGACTTAGCTGGTGCTAACTCCAACAAAACCAGGGCCAAACACAAATTTTGCCCCCCAATCCCCAAAATTTGCATCCAAAACAAAAAGAAATCATGTCCTAAAGGACCTCCATAGTACGCCTCTACTGCGCATGCGCAGTGACGCAGTCGTCCCGAAATTGGCGCCAATTATCATTCTCTGTTTGGCCCTTCATCAGTCAACATCTCACTGATCTTTGTGCTTGTAAATCTCAGTTTAAAGGATGCCAGACACGTAATTTTTGGAGAAAATGTGATTCTAAGGAGGATAGAAGGAGGAGAGGAAAAAGAAGTGGCAAAAAATAATCAGGGCTGTACTTAAAATTTTTTGATGAAATTATGTTAAGTTGCCTATTTTCGAGGCATGGGCCTCTTGTTGTCATTCTTGCTAATTGTTGCACTGCTTATTCAGTGTTTCCTCTCCCCTAGCCTTCTAAAGTCCCCCCTGGCAATTCTCCCATGCTTTTGGCATATTTTTGAGAAGTTTCATTTCTAAAATTTCCTGGGAGAGTTGCTTGGTTACAGAATGTTTTCTGTTATTTTCCCCATAGTTTCGTTTTCACCCATGGGTGTATAACGTTTGTGTTCTGCATCTTCCATCTGATGTTCTACAGATTCTCCCCTGGGAGTCTCTGTTTTGCATCAGATAGAGTGTAATTGATGACTGATTCCGGGCCAGTTTTTTCAGTGCCTGGAGTCATGTTTTCTAGTGTGTTTACACTGTTTGTTTTCATTGGCAACAGCCTTTTTTGAGGGGGGCTGTTTGCCTTTGTGGTAGTTTATCTCATTATAAGATACATTTATATTATCCGAAAGTGTCTCATTAATTATTTTATATAAATTTAAAATTTTTGACCACACTTTGCCATCGGATCCATCAGGGCTCAACGTTACTTTTCAGCAACTTGGGCTTCTCTGAAAAAATATTTTTTCAAAATTATTTTGTTTTGCAATTGTTTTTTCATTTATTAATGGATCATGTTATTATGTATCTTTGTGTCAGGGGTTTTTGCGAGTAACTAGGACTTATTGTTGTTCTTTCACAATGAAGGGACATTGTTCAAATTGTAATAGGAAGAAATCTTCCTCTGACTTTCATGATCATTGTATTAATTGTAGTCAGTGTTCTCGCATTAATCCCTGTCCTATATGTGAACATTGGGATGAGAAACATTGGAAACGTGTGTCACGATATGTTGTTTCTGGAGAAAGAGCGATGCCGGCTCTTTCTCCACAAGGTCACTCTACTCTCTCAGTTTCTATTTCAGAGGAACCAGAACAGGGTGATGTTTCCATGTTATCTTCTTCAAGTGTGCGTCCGTCGTCACAAATGAATTCAGAGCTAGCGGCAAAAGTGCTCATGGAGATTAGACAAATGTCGTCCGCTAGCTCGCCCGGTGTAGCGTCCATTCACCGAATGGTTCGGCAGCCGGGTTCGTCCGATGCGGTCCAAGAGGAAATTTTGGGTGATGCGAGCACTATAAACATAATAGATGCACACCCAGTGACGGCGGATAGTAAACGAGAACGGAGGAAGCCTTTTAGTCCGGTTCCTAGCTCGTCCAGGTCCAGCCGGGCCGCGAGCGAGAGAGGTCCCTCTCTCGTACAACAACATCTGGGACCAGATGTTGTGGTACAAAATGTGTCTTTAGCGGAGCATACGTCCGTCGCTCGGGACGTTCCGTTGTATAAGCAGTCCGCAGAGACTGTTAAGGCTTCCTCTTCTCGTCAGCGCACACGACCGCACCTTGGCTGCGTGACCTCCGATATTTTACCAGCTTCGCCGATGAAGGATTCTTCGGCGACCAGGTCACACCATCCGGCAGCCAGGGATTCGAGACCGATGGACTCCGGACGTTCGCATAGGAAAAGTATGCGGGAGCCATCTGATGCGGAGCTGCCCTCGGCGAAGCAGCGAAAGACTGCGCCTCCGCAGGTCTCGACGTCGGACATTCTTGTGCAGATAGCACAGCTTATCGCAGCATCCCAGCAGCCGACAGAAACGGTGTCGGATCGAGAATTATCCGACGGCGCTGGGTCGGTACGCTCCGCCGAAGCATCGGGGGCGGACGACCGGGAGCATCATGAGGTCCGACCGGATGGTGAAAGGGATACGGATGAATTGGAGCTATCCCTTTCGGAACAACATAAAGCTGCCGTGGACTTCATCCGGCACTTTCTCCCTCAAGTTGTTCCGTCGGGCCAGACTGCTGCGCTTCCGGACAAGAGAATTATAGCGTCATTGGACTCTGAATTTTTTGAGCGGTTCAGGGACATCGCCCCCGAGTTTCCGTCGCAGTCCAATAATGTTGCAAGAACATTTGAATTATTGAACGACGCTATATTTAAACTTGCTTCCAGGACGGGGAAAGCAGGTTTCTTGTCCGCTAATACTCTTAACCTGCCTTTCATTAATGCAAGGAATAAATTCGATACGGCAGGACAGGGTATACCGAGAGTTCCTCTGCGTATGGACGACGAGGCGGAAGACTTAGAGCTATCATTACCGTCGTCAGCTTCTATTCCAACCGCGGTGTTGGAAACAGCTATTGCGTCTAACAGAGCCAATTTAGATGCCTTATCTTACGCAGATCACCTTACTAAGGCGTTATCACTGCGCCTTCAAGGGGAAGAGTTTCAGGATATACAATCCTCTTTAAGACTTCTTTCAAGGGCAGTAGCTTATTCCACGTGTAACTCCACCCTTTCAGTGGCAAATCTGGAGTTGGTTAGACGTGACGCAGCCCTAGCTACATCCACACTAGTGGATTCTAAGGTGAAGAACTCTCTTATAGTCGCTTCGGTCTCAGGAGAACTTCTCTTTGACGGCAAGCTTTCCGCTATTTATGATAAAATTAAAAAGAAAGCTAATGATTCTCTGTTGTTCAGATCGGCTCCTAAAAAGTCGGATACAGCAGACACGAATAAGACAGGCACTTCTGGGTCTAATGCGCCCAAGAGAGGTTCCTATAGGGGTTCCGGTGCGTCCTCTTGGTCTTATTCGAGAGACCGTCAGGATAGCGACTCTCGTTCGGGACGTCCTTCAGGCCGGGACAATCGGTCGGACGCCCCGAGGTCGACGAGGCGAGGTGCGGGTCGTGGAAGACGTGGTTTCTCCTACCGCAGGCCTCGCAGGTCCAGGAGGTGATGGCTTAAACCTCTATCGCGTTCCGGTTGGCGGAAGGTTGTCGAGTTTTTTACAAGAGTGGGCGTCGATTACGGACGACCCTTGGGTGAGAGGAGTGACTTCGGAAGGTCTAAAGATATCCTTCAAACGAAAGCCTCCATTAACTCGAAGTCCAAATGGACTCATCTTCCGTCAAATCCACAGAAAAGAGACGCTCTGTTATCAGAGGTGCAGTCTCTTTTAATGAAGAACGCGGTAGAGGTCGTAGAAAACCAGGAATCTCTGGGATTCTACAGCCATCTGTTTCTGGTTCCGAAACCAGACGGCTCGTTCCGTCCAGTCATAGATTTGAGCTGGATAAACAAGCTGATCGTCGCTCCGAAGTTTTATATGGAGACGATTCGATCGGTCAGAGCGAGTATTCGGGTGAACGATTATGCAACGAGCATAGATCTCAAAGATGCGTACTTTCACGTCATGGTACATCCGACATTCCGAAAGTATCTACGCTTCGCAGTCCTAGGAGTGGTGTATCAGTTCCGGGCCATGTGCTTCGGATTGAATCTAGCACCCTGGGCTTTCACTCGAGTAATGAACTCGGTAATGATCTACTTCCGAGCTCATTCGTCTACGGTAACGTCGGCCTACCTGGACGACATTCTTCAGAGGTACGGCAACGAGTTAATGCTTCAGAACGATGTTCAGAATCTTCTTCTATTGCTCCGACGTCTCGGTTTCATAGTAAACGAGGAGAAGTCGGATCTGGTGCCGTTCAAGTCATTCACTCATCTGGGAATGTGCTTCGAGACGCACAACAATCTCGTTCGTCTGCCGTTAACCAGAGCGAAATTAGTCAGTTGTTACGCTCGCTATTGTCTGCACGCAGACAAAGTCACGGCGAGAGAATTTATGAGACTGATAGGTCTGTGCGGAGCCGCCGCGGATCTCATTCCGATGGGGCGGCTACGCGCACGTCCTCTTCAAATTTTCCTGACTCAGAATTGGAGTGTGAAAATTCATTCGCTCGATGTAGACGTTCTCTTGTCAGATCAAGTGAAACAAGAGATTCAGACTTGGGCAAACATTCAGTGGTTAACTCAAGGAGTTCCGCTGCAGTTGCCGGATCCGAGTTTTACCGTTATGACGGATGCCAGTCAAACAGGTTGGGGTGCATCATTAATCCCAACGGATTCGAGATGCCAGGGTCTTTGGGATCCGCAATTCCTGTGCAAGCACATAAACATCAAGGAAATGATGTCAATTTGGCTTGCGTTACGTCACTGGATGGACATTATTCACGATGCTCATGTCCAAATCCTATCCGACAATACGACAGTAGTGGCGTATATACGGAATCAGGGAGGCACTCATTCAGTTCCGTTGTTCAATCTAACGGAAAGAATTCTTCTGTTTGCGTTAGAACATCACGTTCTTCTTTCGGTCCGTCACATACCGGGTCGTCTGAATGTGCTAGCAGACTCCCTTTCACGAAAGGGTCGCTTGTTGCCGTCGGAGTGGACTCTCAACAAACAAGTATTCAATCAGATTTGCTACCAATGGGAACGGCCAATGATAGACTTATTTGCGACACATCTCAACAATCAGTTGCAGACGTATGTGTCCCCGTGTCCGGATCCAAGAGCATTTGCAGTAGACGCTCTGTCGATCCCTTGGGACGGAATGATAGGATATGCGTATCCTCCAGCGCCGTTAATTCAACAAGTATTGCTAAAGATAAAACAATCTCAATGCAAGATTCTGTTGGTAGCATCTCTGTCGCCACAGAGACCGTGGATAAATCTACTCAGGTGTCTGTTGTGGGACCTACCGCGGAAGCTTCCTCCACGAGAGGATCTTCTTTCGCAGGGGAAATCGCGCCAACTCCATCACAACCCGCAAGGTCTCAACCTTCACGTTTTTCCGTTGTGTGGTCCTTCTTGCATGGCAAGCACTTTACAGGACGAGCAGTGGACGCGATTTCTAACTGTAGGAGGACCTCCTCTTCGCTAAACTATGCAGCTAAGTGGAAGGTTTTTCGTCGTTGGTGTAGGGATCATTCTGTAGATATATTTGATCCCTCTATACCAGACATTGCAAACTTTCTAGTATACTTGTTTGACGAAATCAAACTGCAGCCTGTTACTATAAAGGGTTATAGATCTATGTTATCTGATACCTATGCACATCATGATAGTTTACAAATTGGATCTAATGTCTCTTTATCGAAATTGGTTAGAAACTTTTCGATAAATAGACCCAGAACTCTTAGATTAATTCCTAAGTGGAATTTAGCTTGGGTTCTTCTTAAATTGAAGGAAAAGCCATTTGAACCTCTTGGGACAGTAGATTTCAAATTCTTATCTTATAAGACAGCTTTTCTCTTAGCTTTCTCTTCTGCCAGAAGAGTCAGTGAGCTTCATGCACTATCGGTGGATGATTCTCATTATCGTAGTGTTGGGAACACTATCACCTTCACTACTAATGTGGGTTTTTTAGCTAAGAATCAGGCTCCTAATAAATATCCGGAACCTATTGTTATTAAGGCTCTTCCGTCTTCAGACGGGCGTAGGCCTTTACTCTGTCCTGTTAGAGCACTACGTATCTATAAACAGAGATCTCAGTTTATCAGAAAGGGACGGAAACGTTTCTTTCTGTCTTTGATGCCTAATAGAAAGGACATTTCAGTCCATTCTATTGCTAGATGGATTCAGTTAACTATCCGTACTGCTTATGAAGATTTATCTTCTTCTCAGCAGTCTGTGCTTAAGATTTCTGCTCATGAAGTAAGAGCTCTTTCTACTTCCTGGGCTTATGCTAATAGTGTTGCTATTACAGATTTAATGAAGGCTGCTTATTGGTCTCAGCCATCCACATTTACGAATTTTTATCTCAGAAATATTGAGTCCATTTCTGGAGACCTGCATTGTTTAGGTCCGTTATCTGTTGCTCAGAATGTCGTCCACTAAACAGTTGCAACTATAGTTATGCAGGCTTTCTGTTCCGGCAGTGACTCCGTCCGGCTGCCCTCTTCGCTCTGGGCTATTTGACCCAGGGCAAGGGGAAGGGGGGGGGGGGGGCGGGTGTTCCCTTAGGTCACCTGCTTTATAGTGAAAAGCAAGGGAATGCCTCCTCCAAGTCAGTATTTCTGAGTCGCTTCCGGGATGGTTTTAAAGTGTAATATTAATGTTTAAATTCATTCATGTCTTATTTTTAAAGTGTAGCTCGGTGTGAAGCATTTGTATATGTCAAGTGTCAAACGGGCTTTAATATACAATACTCGGACACTTTTAAATGATTATAAAGAGTCTCAATTCTCTGGACTACTTTATTTATTGGCTTGCTTTAAAAATAATTAGTATAAGGGTTATACTGGATGTTAATAGAGAACATGAATGTTATTGTGCTCAATTATTAAGGGTAGTGTATCTTTCTAATTTAATATTAAATAAGAAAGATACATGTAAAGCCTAATACTCCTTTTCTCCTTAAGGGGTTACCTCTTTACTATATAGTTGAGCTTATTGGATTTTCCTCTATGTCCTAGGCCCTCCAGCCTGTTTACTATTCAGCTAAGTCTGGGTCATTGGTACAGTATAAAAATGTTAAAAAATTTATAGTAATTTATATATTTTTTATACTTACCAATGTCCCAGACGGGGATGGCCCTCCCTGGAGTTGGGAACTCTTGCCTCCCCGCTGAGTACATAGCGCTGACCAGGCACTGCCAGTAAGAATGATAATTGGCGCCAATTTCGGGACGACTGCGTCACTGCGCATGCGCAGTAGAGGCGTACTATGGAGGTCCTTTAGGACATGATTTCTTTTTGTTTTGGATGCAAATTTTGGGGATTGGGGGGCAAAATTTGTGTTTGGCCCTGGTTTTGTTGGAGTTAGCACCAGCTAAGTCTGGGTCATTGGTAAGTATAAAAAATTTATAAATTACTATAAATTTTTTAACTTTCAATCAGATTTGTTTCCTGTGGGAACATCGAGTGATCGATCTTTTTGCCACGAGTCTGAACAATCAGTTACAGACTTTTCTGTCTCCATGCCCGGACCCTCAGGCTTATGCAGTAGACGCTCTGTCAATTTCGTGGAACGGGATAATAGGGTATGCTTACCCTCCAGCTCCCCTCATTCAACAGATCTTGCTAAAGATAAAACAGTCTTCTTGCAAGATTCTACTGGTAGCATGTCTGTCGGCTCACAGACCATGGATAAATCTTCTCTGGGAGCTTCTTTGGGATGTTGCACGGAAGTAATTATCGCCTCTCCGGGATCTTCTGACGCAGGGGAAACTCTGTCTGCTTCATCACAATCCGGAAAGCCTCAACCTTCACGTTTTTCCGTTGTGCGGTCCTTCCTGCACGGAAAACAGTTTTCCAGACGAGCAGTGGACACAATTGCTAACTGCAGGAGGACCTCCTGTTCGTTAAATTATGAAGCGAAGTGGAAGGTTTTTGTTCGTTGGTGTGAATAACAATTGATTGATTTTTTTAACCCAACTATTCCTCAATTAGCTAACTTTTTTATTTATCTTTTTGATGAAGTTAAGCAACAGCCAGTCACTATTAAGGGCTATAGGTCTATGCTTGCTGACACCTATGCAGATCAAGGGAAATTAAACATTGGGTCAGATATATCTTTAAGTAAATTAATGAGGAATTTCTCTGTGAACAGACCTCGTACCTTGAGACTAGTCCCTAAGTGGAATTTAGCTTGGGTTCTTCTGAACCTTCAGGAAGCACCTTTTGAGCCGTAAATACTGTTGAGTTTAAATTTCTTCTAAAACGGTTTTCCTTTTAGCATTTTCGTCAGCTAGAAGAGTTAGTGAGCTTCATGCTTTATCTGTTGAAGACTCTTATTATCGTAGTGTAGGTAATTCTATTACTCTCACTACGAAAGTGGGATTCTTAGCTAAGAATCAGGTTCTGGACAAACGGCCAAACCCAATTCTTATTAAAGCATTACCGTCTTCAGATGGTCAAAGACCTTTGTTGTGTCCAGTAAGAGAGCTTAGGATTTATAAGCAGCATTCTAGTTTTATTAGAAGAGGTAGGAAGAGGTTATTTCTTTCTCTTCTTTCTGTTCATTCCTTTTCTAGATGGATTCAGTTAGCTATTCGGACAGCTTATAATGCTTTGTCTTTGAAATAGAGAATAGCTTATAATATTTCAGCTCATGAAATTAGAGCTTTAGCTTCTTCTTGGGCTTATGCTAGTAGTACTTCTTTGAAGGATTTGATGCAAGCAGCTTACTGGACTCAACAGACGACTTTAACCAAATTTTATCTTTGAGATTTAGAATCAATTTCGGATGATCTCAGATCTTTAGGACCTTTATCGGTAGCTCAGAATGTTGTCCATTCTAATTAGGAATTTCATTCAACCTTCTGTTTGGTCTGCTCGAGCACTGTCACCAGTCTGCTACCCTCTTCGTTTTGATGTGTAGTTACTTTCAAAACAAAGGGAAGGGGGGGATGGTATTTCCAAATGGTCATCTGGCTTTATAGTGAAAAGCATGGACATACCTCCTTCAGTGATAGTATCCTGGGGTTGGTGCTATGGTGATTTTAATGTGTAGCTTGATATGAAGCAATTTTCTATGTATTATATGCTTTTAATGTGTAGCTCGATGTGAAGCGTTATTGTATATGTCATGTGTCAAGACGAACTTTACTATACAATACTCGGACACTTTTAATGATTTATAAAGAGTCTCATTTCTCTGGACTTCTTTATATTTTGGCTTCCTTTATCAAATTAGCATAATGGGTTATGCTAGGCCTTAAATAGAGTTACACCTATATTTCCATTGTTTTTCTGAAATAGGAGCAATGAATATCAAGTACTAGGCCCGCCTGCCTGTTTACTATTCTCAGCTAGTCTGGGCCATTGGTATAGTGGAAAAATATGAAAAATTTATACCAATTTTAATATTTTTAATACTTACCAATGGCCCAGACGGGGATGGCCCTCCCTGGAGTGGACACTCCTTCCTCCCCGCTGAGTTATACTGTACTTATTAACTTTTAACAGGCACAACAATAAAGAATGACAAGATGGCGGTAGCCTATTGTTGTCCTTGGCAAGAAGTTGCACATTGTGCAAAAGTATGGAGGACCATACTGGTCTTCTCTTTTTTGGAGTTTTTTGGCAAATTTTGGGGGTTTGGGGATTCAAAATTTGTGTTTTCCCTGGTAATAAATTGGGTTGCATCAGCAGCTAGTCTGGGCCATTGGTAAGTATTAAAAATATTAAAATTGGTATAAATTTTTCATTTGGTGCTATTTTGTAGTGTTGAAACGATTAATGATCCCCGTGGGAACCTCGGGAAGTGAAGCAGTGTCTGTTCACTGGGGTAAACAGGCTCTGTTTTACTAGTAAAATAGGACCCAGTAACCAATGCTTGGGAGGTTCAAATTCTCTCTA
The DNA here is from genome assembly GCA_031216915.1 of Pictodentalium vernedei. Lineage (NCBI taxonomy): Eukaryota > Metazoa > Mollusca > Scaphopoda > Dentaliida > Dentaliidae > Pictodentalium > Pictodentalium vernedei. The sequence continues at coordinate 382,034,984 of CM062296.1, forward strand.
AAATGGGCAACATGGCTTATTAATGCTCACCCCTGGTCCTGAGTTGATACTCATGTTGTGGTCATGATTAGCCATTGTGCAAAAATATGTGACCTTAAACACCAATAAATAAATAATGATTAATGCCATTAGGATTTTTACTAATTGCCGGATAGTAGTCAACACTTAATCGACTAGTCGGTTATGCAATGTCAGATGCTAAACTAAGCAATAAATTCTACAAAACTGGTTTTTACTGAATTCATTGGCTGGAGTAGCTTCCAAATTACAATACGATTAATGGGTCTAACTGCGTGACATTACGGAAGCCGATGTCTCCATGTCCTTACGACCAAACAACCGGTGCCACAAAAAATAAACTGATCTATTAATAGATCTTTGGTGTTCCAATATTCGGTTCTGGCAAATATTTTTAAGCAAAATTGAACTTTTCCCCAAAAATTCTCTTGTTTTTGTACTCTAATAAGAAAGATCTGCACTTTGTTATTGTGCTAAAAAACATTAAAAGCAGAAAACAGGCCACTGAAGAAGTGTACTCTAATGACGTGATTGTTCCATGACATGCATAATTTAATCAACACCCAACTAAAAGCTAGACAAACTATAAACAGTAGCCTCATTGAATATTAAATACATCACGTGACCAAACAGTGCAATATGTTTGGTCAGTATGTGCACTTCATAATGCAAGTTGTAAAACTTCATTCAGTAGTAAATATCATAATGTGACGTTTTGTTTTCTGACCACTCTTATTACAATAACATTTACCCAAAACAAGAACGTGTTGAAAAAGCATGAACATCTGTAGAGAGCTTTTGTTTCCAATATAGAAGCACGAGTGCAATAGTGCACTTCAAATCGAAAGCACTGAATTAATTTTAATAAAATTGAATTAAATTTCTTAAAGTTAAACAAAGTAAAAACTTCAAGACTTTAGAGAATACACTCAGGTGACTAATTGACAAGTGATTCACTAATCGGTTAATAGATTTGTTTAGTACATATCGCATCGGCATCAACTAGTCGAAAAATCGTTTCAACACTACTATTTCATCCTTGCTTGTGCTCTTCACTGCCACAATGTCTTTCCTTCACGAGGGAAACATTTTTTGGTAACAAAATTTTAGCCAATGAAGATTTTTTGTGCCAAATCAAATTTTTTGTGCAATTGGCTAAATTGGCACATGACAGCATGAACACAATTCGAAGGCCCCTACTTGAAAAAAAAAAGAGTTTGACATTTTCCCAAAATACTATTTAATATCTGTGGAAACTCCATTCCATTGGTGTTCCTGTATCAAGGGCTTCTTCATATACCGCAGACTGAATATTACTCAGGTCCCAGAACACTCGCATTTAAAATCACAGTCATCTAGAGAGTTGGAAAATGTTCAAGTTAGCTGAGTGATGGGTTGAATCATGTAGGGAATGAAACTGCCTCAGAGAGGAATTGACTTAGCTTTCTCATAGCACATGTTAGTCCATCTTTGGGAATGTCCTCAAAAACTTTGCTTTGCTTTCTACACAGGTATATATATAAGATCTGCCTAGAAACAACCGCCAAGATTCCAGAGACTGAATGTTGGGGAATCTGTTCCTTTGCAGTAAAAAAATGTTCAAAATTGGAAATGGTTCCTGTAGGGTTAATAGATATTCTGAGGTGCCGATACAGCCATGAAAAGTAAAAAAAATGGCATTCAAGTCACTCGGTATTACAGAAAAAGTGTTTGCAAGGGAATGAACAGCAAATGACTTGGCAAATCGCTAATGTCCCAAAAAATAGGCCACTCTGTTGGACTCATAGTGAAATTGGTTCTCTTATTTCCCTACTTAGGAAATTTAAAGTTATGCTACAATAACATTTTCTCACTAACGTTGGTTTGAAAGTCTAACTGGTGGAGCACTAAATTATTCTCTGTCATCATTTTTAGCTCAACTTTGACGAAGTCAAATTTGAGCTATTGTCATGGCCCGTCGTCCGTCTGTCCGTCCGTCTGGCCGTCTGTCCGTCTGTCCGTACATCAACAATTGGCTATGGCTCAGGCTAGAGGTCGTATTTATGAACCGATCTTTACGAAACTTCTTGTGTACCTTTGTTATGACCCTGGGACGGGAACGAGTGTTTTTAGGTGTGGTCCGAAATTCAAGATGGCTGCCAGCGGCCATTTTGTACCGATGATGCAAAAATCAGTTTTTTGTACAGAACTTCTGTATGAAAGTTCTGATTTGAATAAAGTTTTGTATAAATGTTTAGTACCATGGGATACATCACATATAATACGGGTTTTTTTCTCGTGCGTAAATTATGCAAATTAGACTGACTTTGATTTATTTAGTGTTACTTTCAGAGCTGTAAATGCCAAGCTGCTATGGCTCGGGCTAGAGGCCGTATTTATGGACCGATCTTTACGAAACTTCTTGGGTACCTTTGTTATGAACGTGGGACGAGAACGAGTGTTTTTGGGTGCGGTCCGAAATTCAAGATGGCTGCCAGCCGCCATTTTGTACCGACGATGCAGAAATCTGTTTTTTGTACAGAACTTCCATATGAAAGCTCTGATTTGAATAATTTTTTGTATGAATGTTTAGTACCATGGGATACATCACATATAATACGGGTTTTTTTCTCGTACGTAAATTGTGCAAATTAGACTAATTTTGATGTTTTTTGGGGTTACTTTCAGCACTGTAAGTGCAAATGCCAATACGGCTCGGGCTAGAGGCCGTATTTATGAACCGATCTTTACGAAACTTCTTGGGTACCTTTGGTATCACCATGGGATGAGAACGAGTGTTTTTGGGTCTGGTCCGAAATTCAAGATGGCTGATGGCAGCCATTTTGTACAAAATTATTTGCAATCAGATTTTTGCACAGAACTTCCATATGAAAGCCCTGATTTGAATAATTATTTTGTGTGAATGTTTAGTACCATGGGATGCATCACATATAATACGGGTTTTTTTCTCGTGCAGAAATTATGCAAATTAGATGAACTTTGATTTTTTCAGTGCGACTTACACACAGTAAGTACACATGTCAATACGGCTCAGACTAGAGTCTGTATTTATGAACTGATCTTCACAAAATGTCTTGGGTACCTTTGTTATCACCTTGGGACGAGAACGAGTGTTTCTGGGTGCAGTCTAAAATTCAAGATGGCTGCCAGTGGCCATTTTGTACCGAAATTAGGTCTAATCAGTTTTTTGTACACATCTTCTATACAGCTCAGACTAGAGGCCATATTTATGAACCAATCTTTACGAAACTTCTTGGGTACCTTTGTTATCACCGTGGGATGAGAGCGAGTGTTTTTGGGTGTGGTCCGAAATTCAAGATGGCCACCAGCAGCCATTTTGTACCAAAATTAATGCAATCAGTCTTTTGTATAGAACTTCTGTATGAAAGTTCTGATTTGAATAAATTTTTGTATGAATGTTTAGTAACATGGAATACATCACATATTGTAAGGGGTTTTTTTTCGTGCCGAAATTATGCAAATTAGATGAACTTTGATTTATTCAGTGCTACTTACACAATGTAAGCACACATGTCAATACAGCTCAGGGTAGAGGCTGTATTTATGAACCGATCTTCACAAAACTTCTTGGGTACCTTTGTTATCTCCTTGGGATGAGAATGAGTGTTTCTGGGTACGGTCCAAAATTCAAGATGGCTGCCAGTGGCCATTTTGTACCGAAATTAGGTCCAATCAGTTTTTTGTCACAAGTTCTATACAGCTCGTATTTATGAACTGATCTTCACAAAACTTCTTGAGTACTTTTGTTTTCACCTTGGGACAGGAACGAGTGTGTTTTGGGGTGCCTTTGTTATCACTGTGCTATGAGAACAAATATTTTGGGGTTCAGTCAGACCCACTCTGGGACTCAAAGATTTTTTCTAGTTCAGCATCTGACTGTCACCCACCTTTACAATACTTTACCTATACATTTGTTACTGGCAACGGTCAGTATTCATGTACAGACCGTTACAATACTTTATATGTACCTTTGTTATCAGGTCATTACCTAGATGTTTGTCATTGCTGTGTCACATACTATACATGTACATGTCTTTGTCTTGACAAGTTGAGCTACAGTGTCATTGACACTTTCATTTCACATTGCTCTGCCTTGTTACAATTTATGGGATAGTGCCTATAGCGTATAGGCACTCTCCCATAAATTGTAACAGGGCAAATCCATGCAGAGTAAATGACTTTATGTGAAAGATAATATGAAGCACATCCATAGACTGTGAAGTCTTTAAGTTGTGTTACTTAGGGCTTCACAGTATTTCAGTATTTAACCGAAAGTCGGTAATTTTTTTAATACCAAGTCAATACCGAGCTCATTTTAGTTTAGTTGGAATAACCGTGCCTCACGATATTTTTATACTGTACCAATGACCCAGACTTAGCTGGTGCTAACTCCACAAAAACCAGGGCCAAACACAAATTTTGCCCCCCAATCCCCAAAATTTGCATCCAAAACAAAAAGAAATCATGTCCTAAAGGACCTCCATAGTACGACTCTACTGCGCATGCGCAGTGACGCAGTCGTCCCGAAATTGGCGCCAAATATCATTCTCTGTTTGGCCCTTCATCAGTCAACATCTCACTGATCTTTGTGCTTGTAAATCTCAGTTTAAAGGATGCCAGACACGTAATTCTTGGAGAAAATGTGATTCTAAGGAGGATAGAAGGAGGAGAGGAAAAAAGAAGTGGCAAAAAATAATCAGGGCTGTACTTAAAATTTTTTGTTAAAATTATGTTAAGTTGCCTATTTTCGAGGCAAACGCCTCTTGTTGTCATTCTTGCTAATTGTTGCACTGCTTATTCAGTGTTTCCTCTCCCCTAACCTTCTAAAGTCCCCCCTTGCAATTCTCCCATGCTTTTGGCATATTTTTGAGAAGTTTCATTTCTAAAATTTCCCTGGGAGAGTTGCTTGGTTACAGAATGTTTTCTGTTATTTTCCCCATAGTTACGTTTTCACCCATGGGTGTATAACGTTTGTGTTCTGCATCTTCCATCTGATGTTCTGCAGATTCTCCCCTGGGAGTCTCTGTTTTGCATCAGATAGAGTGTAATTGAGGACTGATTCCGGGCCAGTTTTTTCAGTGCCTGGAGTCATGTTTTCTTCTGTGTTTACACTGTTTGTTTTCATTGGCAACAGCCTTTTTTGAGGGGGGCTGTTTGCCTTTGAGGTAGTTTATCTCATTATAAGATACATTTATATTATCCGAAAGTGTCTCATTAATTATTTTATATAATTTTAAAATTTTTGACCACACTTTGCCATCGGATCCATCGGGGCTCAACGTTACTTTTCAGCAACTTGGGCTTCTCTGAAAAAATATTTTTTCAAAATTATTTTGTTTTGCAATTGTTTTTTCATTTATTAATGGATCATGTTATTATGTATCTTTGTGTCAGGGGTTTTTGCGAGTAACTAGGACTTATTGTTGTTCCTTCACAATGAAAGGAACTTGTTCAAATTGTAATAGGAAGAAATCTTCCTCTGACTTTCATGATTATTGCATAAATTGTAGTCAGTGTTCTCGCATTAATCCCTGTCCTGTATGTGAACATTGGGATGAGAAACATTGGAAACGTGTGTCACGATATGTTGTTTCTGGAGAAAGAGCGATGCCGGCTCTTTCTCCACAAGGTCACTCTACTCTCTCAGTTTCTATTTCAGAGGAACCAGAACAGGGTGATGTTTCCATGTTATCTTCTTCAAGTGTGCGTCCGTCGTCACAATTAAATACAGAGCTAGCGGCAAAAGTGCTCATGGAGATTAGACAAATGTCGTCCGCTAGCTCGCCCGGTGTAGCGTCCATTCACCGAATGGTTCGGCAGCCGGGTTCGTCCGATGCGGTCCAAGAGGAAATTTTGGGTGATGCGAGCACTATAAAAATAATAGATGCACACCCAGTGACGGCGGATAGTGAACGAGAACGGAGGAAGCCTTTTAGTCCGGTTCCTAGCTCGTCCAGGTCCAGCCGGGCCGCGAGCGAGAGAGGCCCCTCTCTCGTACAACAACATCTGGGACCAGATGTTGTGGTACAAAATGTGTCTTTAGCGGAGCATACGTCCGTCGCTCGGGACGCTCCGTTGTATAAGCAGTCCGCAGAGACTGTTAAGGCTTCCTCTTCTCGCCGGCGCACACGACCGCACCTTGGCTGCGTGACCTCCGATATCTTGCCAGCTTCGCCGAGGAAGGATTATTCGGCGACCAGGTCACACCATCCGGCAGCCAGGGACTCGAGACCGATGGACTCCGGACGTTCGCATAGGAAAAGTATGCGGGAGCCATCCGATGCGGAGCTGCCCTCGGCAAAGCAGCGAAAGACCGCTCCTCCGCAGGTCTCGACGTCGGACATTCTAGTGCAGATAGCACAGCTTATCGCAGCATCCCAGCAGCCGACAGAGACGGTGTCGGATCGAGAATTATCCGACGGCGCTGGGTCGGTACGCTCCGCCGAAGCATCGGGGGCGGACGACCGGGAACATCGGGAGGTCCGACCGGATGGTGAAAGGGATACGGATGAATTGGAGCTATCCCTTTCGGAACAACACAAAGCTGCCGTAGACTTCATCCGGCACTTTCTTCCTCAAGTTGTTCCGTCGGGCCAGACTGCTGCGCTTCCGGACAGGAGAATTATAGCGTCATTGGACTCTGATTTTTTCGAGCGGTTCAGGGACATCGCTCCCGAGTTTCCGTCGCAGTCCAATAATGTTGCAAGAACATTTGAATTATTGAACGACGCTATTTTTAAACTTGCTTCCAGGACAGGGAAAGCAGGCTTCTTGTCCGCAAATACTCTCAACCTGCCTTTCATTAATGCAAGGAATAAATTCGACACGGCAGGTCAGGGTATACCGAGAGTTCCTCTGCGTATGGACGACGAGGCGGAAGACTTAGAGCTATCATTACCGTCGTCAGCTTCTATTCCAACCGCAGTGTTGGAAACAGCTATTGCGTCTAACAGAGCCAATTTAGATGCCTTATCTTACGCAGATCACCTTACGAAGGCGTTATCACTGCGTCTTCAAGGGGAAGAGTTTCAGGATATACAATCCTCCTTAAGACTTCTTTCAAGGGCAGTAGCTTATTCCACGTGTAACTCCGCCCTTTCAGTGGCTAATCTGGAGTTGGTTAGACGTGACGCAGCCCTGTCTACATCCACACTAGTGGATTCTAAGGTGAAGAACTCTCTTAGAGTCGCTTCGGTCTCAGGAGATCTTCTCTTTGACGGCAAGCTTTCCGCTATTTATGATAATATTAAAAAGAAAGCTAGTGATTCTCTGTTGTTTAGATCCGCTCCTAAAAGGTCGGATTCAGCAGACACGAATAAGGCGGGCACTTCTGGGTCTTATCCGCCCAAGAGAGGTTCCTATAGAGGTTCCGGTGCGTCCTCTAGCTCTTATTCGAGAGACCGTCAGGATAGCGACTCTCGTTCGGGACGTCCTTCAGGCCGGGACAATCGGTCGGACGCCCCGAGGTCGACGAGGCGAGGTGCGGGTCGTGGAAGACGTGGTTTCTCCTACCGCAGGCCTCGCAGATCCAGGAGGTGATGGCTCAAACCTCTATCGCGTTCCGGTTGGCGGAAGGTTGTCGAGTTTTTCTCAAGAGTGGGCGTCGATTACGGACGACCCTTGGGTGAGAGGAGTGACTTCGGAAGGTCTAAAGATATCCTTCAAACGAAAGCCTCCATTAACTCGAAGTCCAAAGTGGACTCATCTTCCGTCAAACCCTCAGAAAAGAGACGCTCTGCTATCAGAGGTGCAGTCTCTTTTAATGAAGAACGCGGTAGAGGTCGTAGAAAACCAGGAATCGCTGGGATTCTACAGCCATCTGTTTCTGGTTCCGAAACCAGACGGCTCGTTCCGTCCAGTCATAGATTTGAGCTGGATAAACAAGCTGATCATCGCTCCGAAGTTTTATATGGAGACGATTCGATCGGTCAGAGCGAGTATTCGGGTGAACGATTATGCAACGAGCATAGATCTCAAAGATGCGTACTTTCACGTCATGGTACATCCGACATTCCGAAAGTATCTACGCTTCGCAGTCCTAGGAGTGGTGTATCAGTTCCGGGCCATGTGCTTCGGATTGAATCTAGCACCCTGGGCTTTCACTCGAGTAATGAACTCGGTAATGATTTACTTCCGAGCTCATTCGTCTGCGGTAACGTCGGCCTACCTGGACGACATTCTTCAGAGGTACGGCAACGAGTTAACGCTTCAGAACGATGTTCAGAATCTTCTTCTATTGCTCCGACGTCTCGGTTTCATAGTAAACGAGGAGAAATCGGATCTGGTGCCGTCCAAGTCATTCACTCATCTGGGAATGAGCTTCGAGACGCACAACAATCTCGTTCGTCTGCCGTTAACCAGAGCGAAATTAGTCAGTTGTTACGCTCGCTATTGTCTAAATACAGACAAAGTCACAGCGAGAGAATTTATGAGACTGATAGGTCTGTGCGGAGCCGCTGCGGATCTCATTCCGATGGGACGGCTACGCACACGGCCTCTTCAAATTTTCTTGACTCAGAATTGGAGTGTGAAAATTCATTCGCTCGATGTAGACGTTCTCTTGTCAGATCAAGTGAAACAAGAGATTCAGACTTGGGCAAACATTCAGTGGTTAACTCAAGGAGTTCCGCTGCAGTTGCCGGATCCGAGTTTTACCATTATGACGGATGCCAGTCAAACAGGTTGGGGTGCATCATTAATCCCAACGGATTCGAGATGCCAGGGTCTTTGGGATCCGCAATTCCTGTGCAAGCACATAAACATCAAGGAAATGATGTCAATTTGGCTTGCGTTACGTCACTGGATGGACATTATTCACGATGCTCATGTCCAAATCCTATCCGACAATACGACAGTAGTGGCGTATATACGGAATCAGGGAGGCACTCATTCAGTTCCGTTGTTCAATCTAACGGAAAGAATCCTTCTGTTTGCGTTGGAACATCACGTTCTTCTTTCGGTCCGTCACATACCGGGTCGTCTGAATGTGCTAGCAGACTCCCTTTCTCGAAAGGGTCGCTTGTTGCCGTCGGAGTGGACTCTCAACAAACAAGTATTCAATCAGATTTGCTACCAATGGGAACGGCCAATGATAGACTTATTTGCGACACATCTCAACAATCAGTTGCAGACGTATGTGTCCCCGTGTCCGGATCCAAGAGCATTTGCTGTAGACGCTCTATCGATCCCTTGGGACGGAATGATAGGATATGCGTATCCTCCAGCGCCGTTAATTCAACAAGTATTGCTAAAGATAAAACAATCTCAATGCAAGATTCTGTTGGTAGCATCTCTGTCGCCACAGAGACCGTGGATAAATCTACTCAGGTGTCTGTTGTGGGACCTACCGCGGAAGCTCCCTCCACGAGAGGATCTTCTTTGGCAGGGGAAATCGCGCCAACTGCATCACAACCCGCAAGGTCTCAACCTTCACGTTTTTCCGTTGTGCGGTCCTTCTTGCATGGCAAGCACTTTACAGGACGAGCAGTGGACGCGATTTCTAACTGTAGGAGGACCTCCTCTTCGCTAAACTATGCGGCTAAGTGGAAGGTTTTCCGTCGTTGGTGTAGGGATCATTCTGTTGATATATTTGATCCCTCTATACCAGACATTGCTAACTTTCTAGTATACTTGTTTGACGAAATCAAACTGCAACCGGTTACTATAAAGGGTTATAGATCTATGTTATCTGATACCTATGCACATCATGATAGTTTACAAATTGGATCTAATGTCTCTTTATCGAAATTGGTTAGAAACTTTTCGATAAATAGACCCAGAACTCTTAGATTAATTCCTAAGTGGAATTTAGCTTGGGTTCTCCTTAAATTGAAGGAAAAGCCATTTGAACCTCTTGGGACAGTAGATTTCAAATTCTTATCTTATAAGACAGCTTTTCTCTTAGCTTTCTCTTCTGCCAGAAGAGTCAGTGAGCTTCATGCACTATCGGTGGATGATTCTCATTATCGTAGTGTTGGGAACACTATCACCTTCACTACTAACGTCGGTTTTTTAGCTAAGAATCAGGCTCCTAATAAATATCCGGAACCTATTGTTATTAAGGCTCTTCCGTCTTCAGACGGACGTAGGCCTTTACTCTGTCCTGTTAGAGCACTACGTATCTATAAACAGAGATCTCAGTTCATCAGAAAGGGACGGAAACGTTTCTTTCTGTCTTTGATGCCTAATAGAAAGGACATTTCAGTCCATTCTATTGCTAGATGGATTCAGTTAACTATCCGTACTGCGTATGAAGATTTATCTTCTTCTCAGCAGTCTGTGCTTAAGATTTCTGCTCATGAAGTAAGAGCTCTTTCTACTTCCTGGGCTTATGCTAATAGTGTTGCTATTACAGATTTAATGAAGGCTGCTTATTGGTCTCAGCCATCCACATTTACTAATTTTTATCTCAGAAATATTGAGTCCATTTCTGGAGACCTGCATTGTTTAGGTCCGTTATCTGTTGCTCAGAATGTCGTCCACTAAACAGTTGCAACTATAGTTATGCAGGCTTTCTGTTCCGGCAGTGACTCCGTCCGGCTGCCCTCTTCGCTCTGGGCTATTTGACCCAGGGCAAGGGGAAGGGGGGGGGGGCGGGTGTTCCCTTAGGTCACCTGCTTTATAGTGAAAAGCAAGGGAATGCCTCCTCCAAGACAGTATTTCTGAGTCGCTTCCGGGATGGTTTTAAAGTGTAATATTAATGTTTAATTTCATTCATGTCTTATTTTTAAAGTGTAGCTCGGTGTGAAGCATTTGTATATGTCAAGTGTCAAACGGGCTTTAATATACAATACTCGGACACTTTTAAATGATTATAAAGAGTCTCAATTCTCTGGACTACTTTATTTATTGGCTTGTTTTAATAATAATTAGTATAAAGGTTATACTGGATATTAATAGAGAACATGAATGTTATTGTGCTCAATTATTAAGGGTAGTGTATCTTTCTAATTTAAGCATTAAATAAGAAAGATACATGTAAAGCCTAATACTCCTTTTCTCCTTAAGGGGTTATCTCTTTATTTTATAATTGAGCTTATTGGATTTTCCTCTATGTCCTAGGCCCTCCAGCCTGTTTACTATTCAGCTAAGTCTGGGTCATTGGTACAGTATAAAAATGTTAAAAAATTTATAGTAATTTATATATTTTTTATACTTACCAATGACCCAGACGGGGATGGCCCTCCCTGAGTTGGGAACTCTTGCCTCCCCGCTGAGTACATAGCGCTGACCAGGCACTGCCAGTAAGAATGATATTTGGCGCCAATTTCGGGACGACTGCGTCACTGCGCATGCGCAGTAGAGTCGTACTATGGAGGTCCTTTAGGACATGATTTCTTTTTGTTTTGGATGCAAATTTTGGGGATTGGGGGGCAAAATTTGTGTTTGGCCCTGGTTTTTGTGGAGTTAGCACCAGCTAAGTCTGGGTCATTGGTAAGTATAAAAAATATATAAATTACTATAAATTTTTTAACATTTCAAACAATTCCGATGGTAATCTGAGTAAAAATAAATAAAAAGTTCATATGTTTATAAATTTCTCCAATTAATTGTCAGCAGGGTACAGCTTTTGCAGTTTGTTTAACTGTTGCACACTTGGAGAATAATTGACAAGTGAGAGAGCATGTTATCAAGTTTATTGATCTTCAGCAAAGTGAAATTGTGAAGATAAAAATAACACCATGTTCGTTTCTGAATGAATTTTATTTTAATAAAATAAAACAACTTACCTCATTTTGACATATCAAGACATGCAACAATCTGTTTCTTGAACGTGAGATTGAAAAGGAAATTGTCACCGTCTTCCGGGTAATGACAACATATTGCTACTCACCTAATTTCGTTTCAAATTCACCTGAGAACCGACAGACTTTTAAAGTTTTCGAAATTGGAGAAGTGGGTTTGAATATGGAGAGGGCACCTTGTTTTAGACATGCCAAAGTTTTTTTTAAGAAAAATGGTCAAGTTTTTGTTCATTCCAGCGATATTCAGTATTCAGTCATCCTGCTGTTTTTAAAATACCGAAACTCAGTATTGAAAATTGAATACTGTGAAGGCCTAGTGTTTGTTACCTGTACCTGGAATGAAGCACTAATAAGTTTTTCCAGCACTAAATCAGTTAATAAATATTATTTTTATTCAACAGTTGTATCTTCCTTATGGATCTGTAATAATAAAGAATGAAAGTGAATGTGATGATCCTGTCTTTGCGGAAGAATTTTACAGGTTTGTTATGTTTCATATTAAACCATAGTGGATAATACCTCATTAGTGAAAATGGCTGGCCAAACCCTCAAGAGATTTTCAGTGAAAACCAAGCTGTTAATTGTAAATTATAGAATATGTTTTCATTTTTAGAATTCACTAGAAAAAAGCCTTTCTGCAGTGTCTTCCAATGAGGAGGGTTCATAAGCTGAGTTTAAATGCTTTTTGAAAATATTACACGCTGGTTTAGGCTATTATGTTGGGCAAACACTTGCTATAGATGAGATTTACGCTAAGGCTGTACAGTGCACAGGGTTAATTATTTAGTTATTAATGAAATTATTTTATAACCAGATAGTGTGACCAACCCTGTGCAATGCACAGGGTTAGTCACATGTTCTGGTTATAAAAAATTAGTAACTGCCATATCACACAGTACATGCAAATGAACACTCACTAAGGCTGTGCAATGTACAGGTTTAGTCACAATTGAGATGATCTTATATCCAGAAAGAAAAGTGTGACTAATTCTGTGCATTGCACCAAGTTAGTTGGTAAGCTAACAAAAACTGACTAAACCTAATGCACTGCACAGGATTAGTTGAGAGGCTGCCATATCACACACAAGAAAATATACATTTACCAAGGCTGTAAAAATGCATGAGGTTAGCTTGTTACATGTTAGATAGGGTGCAGGATTCAAGCAAGTAATATAAATACTTATACCAGATTGAGGAATTTTTTTTTTAACCGGCCAGCATTATTCACAAAAATTATTTTGCAAATTTCATTATTTTTTATTTTAGTATCAAAAACATGTCTTATGACTTCTCATTGGAAAGCACTTGTCAAGGTCGTTCCAATGAGTGGTCATAAACTATATTTTTGACACAAAAAATGATGAAAAAAAACTGTTATTCACAAATTTTGTTTGCAAGTGTCATCTGCTTTTCATGTCAGGTGAGGTTTAATGAATTCACAAAATGCAAACATATTCTATTTTCAATTAACCCTTTACCCAATGCAGACAATATCAAAATTTATTATTTTAAATATTATTTTCCAAAAATTTCAACAAAACTATATCATGTGACCCCCTCTTTGAATTGAGCTTGTCGAGGTCGTTCCAATGAGGGGTCACATGATATGGTTTTGTTGAAATTTTTTGAAAAATAATTTTTTTTCAGCTGCTGAATTTGCATATTATGCAGGCAGATGTGGCCGGTTCGTTGTGTGAAGGGTTAATAGCTAATTAATTACTAAATAAAAACTACACCGAAGTTAAACAACGTCGAGCTCAGTTAATCCTCGGATGGCTGACCGTCTGAGCGATTGATTCGGACTCCCGCGTTGTGTCCTTCGGCAAGGCACTTACCCCGATTGTCCACATGGGGGCCCGATGACGCTTTGTACTAAGGCGTACTGCACGTCGATGATGCGCATGTCTTCAACCAATCTAACCCTGCCTGTGTTGGAGTGCAGAGTTATGATGTTGGGGAGCTGGCAGCTGCTCGTCGTTGCCCGGTGGTTCTCTGTGGGTACTCCGGCTTCCTCCACCCATAAAACTGTCACGGTCATGATTAGCAATTGTGCATAAGTATGTGACCTTAAACACCAATAAATAAATAAAGAAATAAAAACTAAAAAAATGGATGAAATCCAAATATTTTTATACTGTACCAATGACCCAGACATAGCTGGTGCTAACTCTTAAAATATAGGGCCAAACACAAATTTTGCCCCCCAATCCCCAAAATTTGCATCTAAAACTAAAGAAAACATGTCCTGAAAGGCCCTCCACACTTCGCCCCTACTGCGCATGCGCAGTGTCAAGGACGTTCCGAAATTGGCGCCATTCATCATTCTAAGTTTGGCCCTTCATCAGTTAACATCTGACTGATCTTTGTGCTTTTAAATCTCAGTTTAAATGATGCCAGACACATAAATATTAGTGAAATGGTGATTCTAACGAGGATAGAAAAGGAGGAGAGGAAAAGAATGTGTGACAGAATATTATCAGGGCTGTAACTTAAAATTTTTTAATGAAATTATGTTAAGTTACCTATTTTCAAGGCAGCAGCCATTTTGTTGTCATTCTGATTATTTAGTTACACTGTTTTTTCAAGTGTTTTCCTCTCTCCCTGTCCTTTAAGTTCCCCCTTGCTATTCTCCCATGCTTTTGGCATAGTTTCTGTAATTATTATTACTAAAATTTCTTGGGAGTTTTAGCTGAATAACAGAATGAATTCTGTTCTTTCCCCATGTTTACGTCTTCACCTACGGGTGGTTAGGCGTTGTGTTCTGCATCTACCATCTGATGTTCTGCAGTTTCTTCCCTGGAAGTCTCTGTTTTGCATCAGATAGTGTATTTTTGGTAACTGATTTCGGGCCTGGGTGCCTGGAGTCTTATTTTAGTGTTTTTACACTCATTGTTTACATTTACAACAGCCCTCTGTGTGAGGGGGGGATTTCTAAATAATAATATCTTTATGTTATTTTAATCATAACTAGATTCATTATTATTGTTCGTAAGTGTTGAATAAATTGTTTAAAATATTTTTAAAATTTTTGTCCACACTTAGGCTTGGGATCCATTGGGGCTCAACGTTACTTTTCAGAAACTTGGGCTGTTCTGAAAAAATATTTTTTCAAAATATTTTGATTTCAATTATTTTTTCTATATTAATGGATCATATTATTAGCTCAACTTTGACGAAGTCAAATTTGAGCTATTGTCATGGCCCGTCGTCCATCGTCCGTCTGTCCGTCCGTCCGTCTGTCCGTCTGGCCGTCTGTCCGTACGTCAACAATTGGCTATGGCTCGGGCTAGAGGTCGTATTTATGAACCGATCTTTACGAAACTTCTTGTGTACCTTTGTTATGACCCTGGGACGGGAACGAGTGTTTTTAGGTGTGGTCCGAAATTCAAGATGGCTGCCAGTGGCCATTTTGTACCGATGATGCAAAAATCAGTTTTTTGTACAGAACTTCTGTATGAAAGTTCTGATTTGAATAAAGTTTTGTATAAATGTTTAGTACCATGGGATACATCACATATAATACGGGTTTTTTTCTCGTGCAGAAATTATGCAAATTAGACTGACTTTGATTTATTTAGTGTTACTTTCAGAGCTGTAAGTGCCAAGCTGCTATGGCTCGGGCTAGAGGCCGTATTTATGAACCGATCTTTACGATCCTTCTTGGGTACCTTTGTTATGACCGTGGGACGAGAACGAGTGTTTTTGGGTGCGGTCCGAAATTCAAGATGGCTGCCAGCTGCCATTTTGTACCGACGATGCAGAAATCTGTTTTTTGTACAGAACTTCCATATGAAAGCTCTGATTTGAATAATTTTTTGTATGAATGTTTAGTACCATGGGATACATCACATATAATACGGGTTTTTTTCTCGTACGTAAATTGTGCAAATTAGACTAATTTTGATGTTTTTTGGGGTTACTTTCAGCACTGTAAGTGCAAATGCCAATACGGCTCGGGCTAGAGGCCGTATTTATGAACCGTTCTTTACGAAACTTCTTGGGTACCTTTGGTATCACCGTGGGACGAGAACGAGTGTTTTGGGGTCTGGTCCGAAATTCAAGATGGCCGATGGCAGCCATTTTGTACAAAATTAGGTGCAATCAGATTTTTGCACAGAACTTCCATATGAAAGCCCTGATTTGAATAATTTTTTTGTGTGAATGTTTAGTACCATGGGATGCATCACATATAATACGTGTTTTTTTCTCGTGCAGAAATTATGCAAATTAGATGAACTTTGATTTTTTCAGTGCGACTTACACACAGTAAGTACACATGTCAATACGGCTCAGACTAGAGTCTGTATTTATGAACTGATCTTCACGAAATGTCTTGGGTACCTTTGTTATCACCCTTGGGACGAGAACGAGTGTTTCTGGGTGCGGTCTAAAATTCAAGATGGCTGCCAGTGGCCATTTTGTACCGAAATTAGGTCTAATCAGTTTTTTGTACACATCTTCTATACAGCTCAGACTAGAGGCCATATTTATGAACCAATCTTTACAAAACTTCTTGGGTACCTTTGTTATCACCGTGGGATGAGAGCGAGTGTTTTTGGGTGTGATCCGAAATTCAAGATGGCCACCAGCAGCCATTTTGTACCAAAATTAGTGCAATCAGTCTTTTGTATAGAACTTCTGTATGAAAGTTCTGATTTGAATACATTTTTGTATGAATGTTTAGTAACATGGAATACATCACATATTGTAAGGGTTTTTTTTTCGTGCAGAAATTATGCAAATTAGATGAACTTTGATTTATTCAGTGCTACTTACACAATGTAAGCACACATGTCAATACGGCTCAGGGTAGAGGCTGTATTTATGAACCGATCTTCACAAAACTTCTTGGGTACCTTTGTTATCTCCTTGGGATGAGAATGAGTGTTTCTGGGTACGGTCCAAAATTCAAGATGGCTGCCAGTGGCCATTTTGTACCGAAATTAGTTTTTTTTGTCACAAGTTCTATACAGCTCGTATTTATGAACTGATCTTCACAAAACTTCTTGAGTACTTTTGTTTTCACCTTGGGACAGGAACGAGTGTGTTTTGGGGTGCCTTTGTTATCACTGTGCTATGAGAACAAATATTTTGGGGTTCAGTCAGACCCACTCTGGGACTCAAAGATTTTTTCTAGTTCAGCATCTGACTGTCACCCACCTTTACAATACTTTACCTATACATTTGTTACAGGCAACGGTCAGTATTTATATACAGACCGTTACAATACTTTATATGTACCTTTGTTATCAGGTCATTACCTAGATGTTTGTCATTGCTGTGTCACATACTATACATGTACATGTCTTTGTCTTGACAAGTTGAGCTACAGTGTCATTGACACTTTCATTATTATGTATTTTGATTGCCAGGGGTTAGTGCGAGTACCAGGACTTGTTTTCTTTTCACATTGAAAGGATATTGATCAATTATTTTAAGAGGAAGTCTTCCTCTGACCTTATTATCATTCTATATGTGGTCAGTGTACTCGCATTAACTCCTGTTCTGTATCGTATGATTTCGATGACAATATGGGAAGCGTATGTCACGGTATGTTGTTGGGGATTTGGACACTCCGGTCCTTTCCCCGCAGGGTCACTCTACTTTATCAATTTCTATTTCAGACGATCAAGATTAGGGTGATGTATCTGTGATGTCTTCCAACAGTGTGCCTCCGTCGTCACAATTAATGAAGGGCTAGCGGAAAAGTGCTCATGTAATACGCCAATTGCCTAAGAGGACCCTAGTAGGTTCGACGGCCTTTGACGTCCGCTAGCTCGCCCGGTGTAGCGTCCATTCACCGAATGGTTCGGCAGCCGGGTTCGTCCGTTGCGGTCTAGAAGGAATTTTGGGGTGATGCGAGCACTATTAAATTAACTTAATGCACACCCAGTGACGGCGGATCGGAGGGAGAACGGAGGAAGCCTTTTAGTCCGGTTCATAGCTCGTTCCGGTCCATCCGGACGGCAAGCGAGAGAGGCCCCTCTCTCGTTCAACAACATCTGGCCCCAGATGTTGTGGTACATATGTGTCGCTAGCGGAGCATACGTCCGTCGCTCGGGACGCTCCGTTGTATAGGCAGTCCGCTGAGACTGCTAAGGCTTCCTCTTCTCGTCAGCGCACACGACCACACCTTGGCTGCGTGACCGCCGATATATTACCAGCTTCGCCGATCAAGGATTCTTCGGCGACCAGGTCACACCATCAGGCAGCCAGGGATTCGAGACCGATGGACTCCGGACGTTCGCATAGGAAAAGTATGCGGGAGCCATCTGATGCGGAGCTGCCCTCGGCGAAGCAGCGATAGACTGCGCCTCCGCAGGTCTCGACGCCGGACATTCTTGTGCACATAGCACAGCTTATCGCAGCATCCCAGCAGCCGACAGAAATGGTGTCGGATCGAGAATTATCCGACAGCGCTGGGTCGGTAGCCGGGGACTCGAGGCCTGCAGACTCCGGACGTTCGCATAGGAAGTGTGCGGGAGTCAACGTACACGGAGCTTCCAGCGGCAATGCATCGTAAGTCCGCTACTGCACAGGCCTCGGGAACGGACATGCTTTCCTTAATAGCACAGTTTATCGCAGCATCCCAGCATCAACTGAATCTGTCGCATATATTTTATCCGACGATGCTGGGTCGGGACGCTTCGCGGAAGCGGGTACGGACGTCCGAAAGTTTCATCCGGTCCGACGGGATACCGAAAGGGATTCGGAGGATTTCAAGCTTTCCCTTTCGGAACAACATATGCTGCGATGCCGGATAAGAAACTGATAGCGTCGGTGGACTTAGAAATTTTTGGTTCGGTTCAGGGACATCGTCCCTCAGTTCCGACATAGTCCAATAATGTCACACAAACTTTCGAATTATTGAACGACGCTATATATATTATTATTTTATGCTTGCTATCCAAGCATTTCTGGTTTCTTGTTCGAAGAGTTATGGAGATGTCTTTCAAAAGTGTGCCTCTGTCGTCATAGTTAATGAAGAGTTAGCGGCAATAAGTGCTCATGGAATATGTCTATCGCTTACGGAGTGACATTCGCTAGCTCACCCGGTGTAGCGTACATTCATTGAATGGTTCGGCTGCCGGGTTCGTCCGTTGCGGTCTAGGAAGGAGATTTGGGTGATGCGAGCACTTTAATTACTTTAGTACTCACCCAGTGATGGCAGATTGAGGACAGGTCGGAGGAAGCCAACAACATAGGGGACCGCATGTTGTGGTTCAGATATTTTACATTCGGAGCATATGTCCGTTGCTCGGGACGCTCCGTTATATTGACAGTCCGAGAGACTGTCTTTAATGCTTCCTCATCCTCACAGCAGGGCACACGACCGCACATTGGCTACGTGACCTCGAGTATCCGATCAGTTTCGGCATTCAGTGATTCCACGGCGAATAGGTCACGCCATCCGGTAGCCAAGGGACACGAGGCCTATACACTCCGTTCGCTCGCATATTGGAAGTATGCACGGGGTAACGATCTCGGAGCTTCCTGCGGCAATGCATCGTAAGACCGCTTCTCCTCAGGCCTCAGTGACGGACGTGCTATCCGAGTTAGCACAGTTGTTTCGCAGCATCCCAGCAATTGACAGTTTCTCGGTCGAATCAGGAATTATCCGACGGCGCTGCGGTCCGCGGTTGCATCAGCTACGGACGACCGAACGCTTTATAGGGTCCGACAGGATGGCGAAAGGGATTCGAAAGATTTCGAGTTTTCCCTTTAGTAGTATCGGAAGATGCCTTTCATATCTTCTGGCATTTCTTCCAGTGATTATTTTTCGGACTTCATTGCTGCGATCTTGGATAAGAGACTTATAGCGTCATTGGACTCGGATTTTTCGATCGGTACAGGGACATTGTCCCTGACTTACCGACGCAGTCCAATATTGTCATTACAACATGTGTTTTATTTTTCGACGCTATATATTTATATATATATACAAGCCTGCTACTAAGCATGATAGTTAGTTTCTTGTCCGCGTGGCTCATTTCTGCCATTTTATCATTTTTACAAATAGTTTATTTTGGCAGAGCAGGGCATACCGAGAGTTCATATGCGTCTAGACGGTGTGATTAAAGACTGCATATATTCTTTTTCGCCGTTTATGTCTTTTCCAATTTCAATGTTGGGAACGACATTATGTATAGTAGACTTAACTTAGACGCTTTATTATACGTAATCCGCCTTACTGAGGCGTTATCATTACGTCTTCAAGAAAAGATTTACGGGATATTATTCTCAATGTAATTTCTTTTGAGGGCAGTAGTTTGTTCACGTATAACTCCGCCCTTCAGTGGCTGATTGGAGTTGGTTAGACGTGACGCAGCCCTAGCTACATCCACGCGTGGATAGTAAGGTTAAGAACTCTCTCAGAGTCGCTTCGTTCTCGGAGGAGCTTCTCTTCGACGGCAACTTTCCGGCAATCCATGAATTGCTCGATTTATACATTCTCTTGTCTATCTAGTGTTACAAGAGATTCAGACTGGGGCAAACATTCGGTGGTTGACTCAGAGAGTGCCGCCGCAGTTGCCGGACCCGAGTGTGGCTGTTATGACGGTTGCCAGTCAAACAGATTGGGATATATACTGATCCCTACGGATTCGAAGTGCCAGGGTCTTTGGGTTCCGCAGTCTTTTAGCTATCAGTTTAACTTCCGCGGAATAATGTTTTTTAGGCTTGCTTTATGTCATTGCATCAACATTATTCAGAAACGCATGCCCAAATTCCTGTCCTTTAATTCGACAGTAGTGGCGTATCTCCGGAACCAGGGAGGCACTCTTTCGTTTCCGTTATTCAATTTAATGGAAAGAATCCGTCTGTTGGTTATAGTACACCAAGTTCAGTTTTGGTCCGTCATATTCTGGGTCGTCTGATTGTTTTATCGGACTCCCGTTCTCTTACGGGTCGCTTGTTGCTGTCAGAATGGACTCTCAACAAACAAGTATTCAATCAGATTTGCTATCTATGGGAGCGCCCAATGATGTTTTATTTATGACACAGCTTGCTAATCAATTGCAGACGTATGTGTTGGCTTGTCCAGATCTCTGAGCTAATACTGTTAACGCTCTATTGATCTATAGGACGGAATGATAGGATACGCGTATCCTCCGGCGCTGTTGTTTTAGCAGGTATTGCTAAGATAAACAACCACAATACATTTCTGTTGATAGCATCTCTATCTTCACAGAGATCATGAGTAATTTACTCTCTTGTCTACTGTGGATCTTAACGTGAAATCTTCCTCTATGTGAGGATCTTTTTTCACTGGGTAAATCGTGTCATCTTTATCACAACCAGCAAGGTCGCAACCTTCATGTATTCCGTTGTGTGGTCCGTATTGCATTGTAAGCACTGTACTGGACGAGCTTTGGACGCGATTTCTTACTATAGGAGATCCTCTTCTTCACTATTCTATGCGACTAAAGTGGAGGCTCTTCCGTCGTGGTGTAGGGATCATTATGTTCATATTGTTGATCCCTCCATACTACTCATTGCTATTTTTTAGTATACTTGTTTCACAAGATCTACTGCAGCCTGTTATTATTTAGGTTATAGGTTTATGTTACCTCATACCTATGCACTCTACGATAGTTTACAATTGAGTCTTTTGTCTCTTTATCTAAGTCAGTTAGTAACTTTTTGATAAATAGACTTAGAATCTTTAGATTAAATTCCTATACGGATTTTAACTTCGGTTCTTATTTAGCTAAGTAATCATTTGAGCCTCTGGAAACAGTAGTTTTCAAATTCTGACCTTTTAGACAGTAATTCTGTTGGTTTCTCTTTTACTGTAGAGTCAGTGAGTTTCATGCACTATCGATGGATGATTTTCACTTTCATAGTTTCGGAATCAATACTTCCGTTACTATTTAGGTTGGATTGTTGCATAAGAGTTAGGCTCCTATTATCCGGAACCTATTATTTTAAGGTCCTTCCGTCTTCGTATGGGCATAGGTCTTTACTCTTTCCGGGTACAGTTTATGTATTTATAAACAGATATCTGTTTATTACAAGGGCGTAAGCTTCTTCTGTCTTTGATGTCTAGTAGAAGGACGTTACGCTCCATTTTATTGTTAATGGATTCTATTAACTAGCGTACTGCTTATGGTATATCATTGACTTAGCAGTTGTGCTTAAGATTTCAGCTCATGAAGTAAGAGTTCTTCTACTTCTTGGGCTTACATTAATAGTGTTGCTATTATAGATTTTTGAAGGCTGCTCATTGCGCTCAGCCATCCACATTCATGAATTTTATCTCAGAAATATCGAGTCCATTTCTGGAGGCCTCTATTGTTAGGTCTATTATCTACTGCTCAGAATGTCATTCACTTAACAGTTGCCACTATAGCTAGGTAGGCTGTCTGTTTCGGCAGTGTCTCCGTTCGGCTGCCCTCTTCGCTCTGGGCTATTTGACCCAGGGCAAGAAAAAGGGGGGGGGGGGGGGGGAGGGTGTTCCCTTGGGTCACCTGTTTTTATTATGAAAACAAGGGGATACCTCCTCCAGAGTTAGTAATTCTGAGCTGTTATTGGGATGGTTGTTTAGTGAGAAGTTTAAGTTTATAAAATTCATTCAAGTCTTAGTTTTTAAAGTATAGCTTTTGAATATTGCATATGTCAACGGACATGATTATGCAATTCTCAGACACTTTTAGGAGTATAAGAGTCTCTATTCTCTAGACTTACTTTATTATTGGCTTACTTTAAAAATTATTAGTATAAGGATTATTGGATATTAATAGAGTACATGGATGTATGAAGCTCAATTTTTGGAAGGTGTTGTTTCTTTCTAATTTATCATAAATAAGAAAGATACATGTAAGGCCTATTACTTCTTTTCCCTACAGGGGATGACTCTATTTTATTTTATTGAGCGTATTCCATTTTGCTCTATGTCCTTGGCCCTCCAGCCTCTTTACTATTCAGCTATGTCTGGGTCATTGGTACAGTATAAAAATGTTAAAAAATTTATAGTAATTTATATATTTTTTATACTTACCAATGATCCAGACGGGGATGGCCCTCCCAGGAGTTGGGAACTCTTGCCTCCCCGCTGAGTACATAGCGCTTACCAGGCACTGGTTATTAGAATGATAAATGGCGCCAATTTCGGAACGTCCTTGACACTGCGCATGCGCAGTAGGGGCGAAGTGTGGAGGGCCTTTCAGGACATGTTTTCTTTAGTTTTAGATGCAAATTTTGGGGATTGGGGGGCAAAATTTGTGTTTGGCCCTATATTTTAAGAGTTAGCACCAGCTATGTCTGGGTCATTGGTAAGTATAAAAAATATATAAATTACTATAAATTTTTTAACTTTTATACTGTACCAATGACCCAGACATAGCTGGTGCTAACTCTTAAAATATAGGGCCAAACACAAATTTTGCCCCCCAATCCCCAAAATTTGCATCTAAAACTAAAGAAAACATGTCCTGAAAGGCCCTCCACTCTTCGCCCCTCCTGAGCATGCGCAGTGTCAAGGACGTTCCGAAATTGGCGCCATTAATCATTCTAAGTTTGGCCCTTCATCAGTTAACATCTGACTGATCTTTGTGCTTATAAATCTCAGTTTTAATGATGCCAGACACATAAATATTAGTGAATTGGTGATTCTAAGGAGGATAGAGAAGGAGGAGAGGAAAAGAATGTGTGACAGAATATTATCAGGGCTGTAACTTAAAATTTTTTAATGAAATTATGTTAAGTTACCTATTTTCAAGGCAGCAGCCATTTTGTTGTCATTCTGATTATTTAGTTACACTGTTTTTTAAGTGTTTTGTCCTTTAAGTTCCCCCTTGCTATTCTCCCATGCTTTTGGCATAGTTTCTGTAATTATTATTACTAAAATTTCTTGGGAGTTTTAGCTGAATAACAGAATGAATTCTGTTCTTTCCCCATGTTTACGTCTTCACCTACGGGTGGTTAGGCGTTGTGTTCTGCATCTACCATCTGATGTTCTGCAGTTTCTTCCCTGGAAGTCTCTGTTTTGCATCAGATAGTGTATTTTTGGTAACTGATTTCGGGCCTGGGTGCCTGGAGTCTTATTTTAGTGTTTTTACACTCATTGTTTACATTTACAACAGCCCTCTGTGTGAGGGGGGGATTTCTAAAGAATAATATCTTTATGTTATTTTAATCATAACTAGATACATTATTATTGTTCGTAAGTGTTGAATAAATTGTTTAAAATATTTTTAAAATTTTTGTCCACACTTAGGCTTGGGATCCATTGGGGCTCAACGTTACTTTTCAGAAACTTAGGCTGTTCTGAAAAAATATTTTTTCAAAATATTTTGATTTCAATTATTTTTTCTATATTAATGGATCATATTATTATTATGTATTTTGATTGCCAGGGGTTAGTGCGAGTACCAGGACTTGTTTTCTTTTCACATTGAAAGGATATTGATCAATTGTTTTAAGAGGAAGTCTTCCTCTGACTTTATTATCATTCTATATGTGGTCAGTGTACTCGCATTAACTCCTGTTCTGTATCGTATGATTTCGATGACAATATGGGAAGCGTATGTCACGGTATGTTGTTGGGGATTTGGACACTCCGGTCCTTTCCCCGCAGGGTCACTCTACTTTATCAATTTCTATTTCAGAAGATCAAGATTAGGGTGATGTATCTGTGATGTCTTCCAACAGTGTGCCTCCGTCGTCACAATTAATGAAGGGCTAGCGGAAAAGTGCTCATGTAAATACGCCAATTGCCTAAGAGGACCCTAGTAGGTTCGACGGCCTTTGACGTCCGCTAGCTCGCCCGGTGTAGCGTCCATTCACCGAATGGTTCGGCAGCCGGGTTCGCCCGTTGTGGTCTAGAAGGAATTTTGGGGTGATGCGAGCACTATAAATTATCTTAATGCACACCCAGTGACGGCGGATCGGAGGGAGAATGCAGGAAGCCTTTTAGTCCGGTTCATAGCTCGTTCCGGTCCATCCGGACGGCAAGCGAGAGAGGCCCCTCTCTCGTTCAACAACATCTGGCCCCAGATGTTGTGGTACTAAATGTGTCGCAAGCGGAGCATACATCCGTCGCTCGGGACGCTCCGTTGTATAGGCAGTACGCTGAGACTGCTAAGGCTTCCTCTTCTCGTCAGCGCACACGACCGCACCTTGGCTGCGTGACCGCCGATATATTACCAGCTTCGCCGATCAAGGATTCTTCGGCGACCAGGTCACACCATCCGGTAGCCAGGGACACGAGGCCTGCAGACTCCGGACGTTCGCATAGGAAGTGTGCGGGAGTCAACGTACATGGAGCTTCCGGCGGCAATGCATCGTAAGACCGCTACTGCACAGGCCTCGGGAACGGACGTGCTTTCCTTAATAGCACAGTTTATCGCAGCATCCCAGCATCAACTGAATCTGTCGCATATATTTTATCCGACGATGCTGGGTCGGGACGCTCCGCGGAAGCGGGTACGGACGTCCGAAAGTTTCATCCGGTCCGACGGGATACCGAAAGGGATTCGGAGGATTTCGAGCTTTCCCTTTCGGAGCAACATATGCTGTTGTGTATGTCATCTGACTTGGTCTTCTACAGCTTCTTTCGTCGGACCAGAATGCTGCGATGCCGGATAAGAAACTGATAGCGTCGGTGGACTTAGAAATTTTTGGTTCGGTTCAGGGACATCGTCCCTCAGTTCCGACATAGTCCAATAATGTCACACAAACTTTCGAATTATTGAACGACGCTATATATATTATTATTTTATGCTTGCTATCCAAGCATTTCTGGTTTCTTGTTCGAAGAGTTATGGAGATGTCTTTCAAAAGTGTGCCTCTGTCGTCATAGTTAATGAAGAGTTAGCGGCAATAAGTGCTCATGGAATATGTCTATCGCCTACGGAGTGACATTCGCTAGCTCACCCGGTGTAGCGTACATTCATCGAATGGTTCGGCTGCCGGGTTCGTCCGTTGCGGTCTAGGAAGGAGATTTGGGTGATGCGAGCACTTTAATTACTTTAGTACTCACCCAGTGACGGCAGATTGAGGACAGATCGGAGGAAGCCTGTTAGTCCGGTTCCTGGCTTGTCCAGGTCCGTCCGGGCTGTGAGCGAGAGAGGTCCCTCTCTCGCCCAACAATATAGGGGACCGCATGTTGTGGTTCAGATGTTTTACATTCGGAGCATATGTCCGTTGGTCGGGACGCTCCGTTATATTGACAGTCCGAGAGACTGTCTTTAATGCTTCCTCATCCTCACAGCAGGGCACACGACCGCACATTGGCTACGTGACCTCGAGTATCCGATCAGTTTCGGCATTCAGTGATTCCACGGCGAATAGGTCGCGCCATCCGGTAGCCAAGGGACACGAGGCCTATACACTCCGTTCGCTCGCATATTGATAGTATGCACGGGGTAACGATCACGGAGCTTCCAGCGGCAATGCATCGTAAGACCGCTTCTCCTCAGGCCTCAGTGACGGACGTGCTATCCGAGTTAGCACAGTTGTTTCGCAGCATCCCAGCAATTGACAGTTTCTCGGTCGAATCAGGAATTATCCGACGGCGCTGGGTCGGTGCGGTCCGCGGTTGCATCAGCTACGGACGACCGAACGCTTTATAGGGTCCGACAGGATGGCGAAAGGGATTCGAAAGATTTCGAGTTTTCCCTTTAGTAGTATCGGAAGATGCCTTTCATATCTTCTGGCATTATCTTCCAGTGATTATTATTTCGGACTTCATTGCTGCGATCTTGGATAAGAGACTTATAGCGTCATTGGACTCGGATTTTTCGATCGGTTCAGGGACATTGTCCCTGACTTACCGACGCAGTCCAATATTGTCATTACAACACAAGCCTGCTACTAAGCATGATAGTTTAGTTTCTTGTCCGCGTTGCTCATTTCTGCCATTTTATCATTTATACAAATAGTTTATTTTGGCAGAGCAGGGCATACCGAGAGTTCATATGCGTCTAGACGGTGTGATTAAAGACTGCATATATTCTTTTTTGCCGTTTATGTCTTTTCCAATTTCAATGTTGGGAACGACATTATGTATAGTAGACTTAACTTAGACGCTTTATTATACGTAATCCGCCTTACTGAGGCGTTATCATTACGTCTTCAAGAAAAGATATACGGGATATTATTCTCAATGTAATTTCTTTTGAGGGCAGTAGTTTGTTCACGTATAACTCCGCCCTTCAGTGGCTGATTGGAGTTAGTTAGACGTGACGCAGCCCTAGCTACATCCACACGCGTGGATAGTAAGGTTAAGAACTCTCTCAGAGTCGCTTCGTTCTCGGAGGAGCTTCTCTTCGACGGCAACTTTTCGGCAATCCATGAATTGCTCGATTTATACCTTCTCTTGTCTATCTAGTGTTACAAGAGATTCAGACTGGGGCAAACATTCGGTGGTTGACTCAGAGAGTGCC
Organism: Pictodentalium vernedei; assembly: GCA_031216915.1. Lineage (NCBI taxonomy): Eukaryota > Metazoa > Mollusca > Scaphopoda > Dentaliida > Dentaliidae > Pictodentalium > Pictodentalium vernedei. The sequence goes on from CM062296.1 coordinate 382,062,153, forward strand.
GCCGCAGTTGCCGGACCCGAGTGTGGCTGTTATGACGGTTGCCAGTCAAACAGATTGGGATATAATACTGATCCCTACGGATTCAAAGTGCCAGGGTCTTTGGGTTCCGCAGTCTTTTAGCAATCAGTTTAACTTCCGCGGAATAATGTTTTTTAGGCTTGCTTTATGTCATTGCATGAACATTATTCAGAAACGCATGCCCAAATTCCTGTCCTTTAATTCGACAGTAGTGGCGTATCTCCGGAACCAGGGAGGCACTCTTTCGTTTCTGTTATTCAATTTAATGGAAAGAATCCGTCTGTTGGTTATAGTACACCAAGTTCAGTTTTGGTCCGTCATATTCCGGGTCGTCTGATTGTTTTATCGGACTCCCGTTCTCTTACGGGTCGCTTGTTGCTGTCAGAATGGACTCTCAACAAACAAGTATTCAATCAGATTTGCTATCTATGGGAGCGCCCAATGATGATTTATTTATGACACAGCTTGCTAATCAATTGCAGACGTATGTGTTGGCTTGTCCAGATCTCTGAGCTAATATTGTTAACGCTCTATTGATCTATAGGACGGAATGACAGGATACGCGTATCCTCCGGCGCTGTTGTTTTAGCAGGTATTGCTAAGATAAACAACCACAATACATTTCTGTTGATAGCATCTCTATCTTCACAGAGATCATGAGTAATTTACTCTCTTGTCTACTGTGGATCTTAACGTGAAATCTTCCTCTATGTGAGGATCTTTTTCACTGGGTAAATCGTGTCATCTTTATCACAACCAGCAAGGTCGCAACCTTCATGTATTCCGTTGTGTGGTCCGTATTGCATTGTAAGCACTGTACTGGACGAGCTTTGGACACCATTTCTTACTATAGGAGATCCTCTTCTTCGCTATTCTATGCGGCTAAAGTGGAGGCTCTTCCGTCGTGGTGTAGGGATCATTATGTTCATATTGTTGATCCCTCCATACTACTCATTGCTATTTTTTAGTATACTTGTTTCACAAGATCTACTGCAGTCTGTTATTATTTAGGTTATAGGTTTATGTTACCTCATACCTATGCACTCTACGATAGTTTACAATTGAGTCTTTTGTCTCTTTATCTAAGTCAGTTAGTAACTTTTTGATAAATAGACCTAGAATCTTTAGATTAAATTCCTATACGGATTTTAACTTCGGTTCTTATTTAGCTAAGTAATCATTTGAGCCTCTGGAAACAGTAGTTTTCAAATTCTAACCTTTTAGACAGTAATTCTGTTGGTTTCTCTTTTACTGTAGAGTCAGTGAGTTTCATGCACTATCGATGGATGATTTTCACTTTCATAGTTTCGGAATCAATACTTCCGTTACTATTTAGGTTGGATTGTTGCATAAGAGTTAGGCTCCTATTATCCGGAACCTATTATTTTAAGGTCCTTCCGTCTTCGTATGGGCATAGGCCTTTACTCTTTCCGGGTACAGTTTATGTATTTATAAACAGATATCTGTTTATTACAAAGGGCGTAAGCTTCTGTCTTTGATGTCTAGTAGAAGGACGTTACGCTCCATTTTATTGTTAATGGATTCTATTAACTATCGGTACTGCTTATGGTATATCATTGACTTAGCAGTTGTGCTTAAGATTTCGGCTCATGAAGTAAGAGTTCTTCTACTTCTTGGGCTTACATTAATAGTGTCGCTATTATAGATTTTTGAAGGCCGCTCATTGCGCTCAGCCATCCACATTCATGAATTTTATCTTAGAAATATCGAGTCCATTTCTGGAGGCCTCTATTGTTAGGTCTATTATCTACTGCTCAGAATGTCATTCATTTAACAGTTGCTACTATAGCTAGGTAGGCTGTCTGTTACGGCAGTGTCTCCGTTCGGCTGCCCTCTTCGCTCTGGGCTATTTGACCCAGGGCAAGAAAAAGGGGGGGGGGGAGGGTGTTCCCTTGGGTCACCTGTTTTACTATGAAAACAAGGGGATACCTCCTCCGGAGTTAGTAATTCTGAGCTGTTATTGGGATGGTTGTTTAGTGAGAAGTTTAGGTTTTTAAAATTCATTCAAGTCTTAGTTTTTAAAGTATAGCTTTTGAATATTGCATATGTCAACGGACATGATTATGCAATCCTCAGACACTTTTAGGAGTATAAGAGTCTCTATTCTCTAGACTTACTTTATTTATTGGCTTACTTTAAAAATTATTAGTATAAGGATTATATTGGATATTAATAGAGTACATGGATGTATGAAGCTCAATTTTGGAAGGTGTTGTATCTTTCTAATTTATCATAAATAAGAAAGATACATGTAAGGCCTATTACTTCTTTTTCCCTACAGGGGATGACTCTATTTTATTTTATTGAGCGTATTCCATTTTGCTCTATGTCCTTGGCCCTCCAGCCTTTTTACTATTCAGCTATGTCTGGGTCATTGGTACAGTATAAAAATGTTAAAAAATTTATAGTAATTTATATATTTTTTATACTTACCAATGACCCAGACGGGGATGGCCCTCCCAGGAGTTGGGAACTCTTGCCTCCCCGCTGAGTACATAGCGCTTACCAGGCACTGGTTATTAGAATGATTAATGGCGCCAATTTCGGAACGTCCTTGACACTGCGCATGCGCAGTAGGGGCGAAGTGTGGAGGGCCTTTCAGGACATGTTTTCTTTAGTTTTAGATGCAAATTTTGGGGATTGGGGGGCAAAATTTGTGTTTGGCCCTATATTTTAAGAGTTAGCACCAGCTATGTCTGGGTCATTGGTAAGTATAAAAAATATATAAATTACTATAAATTTTTTAACTTTTCAATGAAGCATTGTTAAAAATCTTGAATGCCTGGAAGTATAATATCAAGTATACTCATCTGTTATGTTCAGAATACCTTCTCAGACAAACAGTTCAGATAATGACTAAAAGTAACCATGAGCAGGCCGACTACACTTTGCAAGAAACATCTGTGAATCCAGAAGTTTTAATAATTTTTTTGTTTGTAACAAATTCACTTTATCTATTTCCAAGCCATTTTGATTTGAGACTCCAGTCTGATTCATGAAATATGATGTATATATTCATAGGTGTACTGGCCAAATTTTTCAGAGGGGGGCTGGAAGATTTTGTCCGAAAAGTGATGCTTCTGGCATTATCGAGGCACGTGGAGCCGAGATGGGAGGAGGTCCCAAAGGTGGGGGGGCAGCGGAATTTTTTTGTAAATTCTGATGCCTGCATGGATGGAATACAAATATACATGACCTCTCTCTCTCTCTGTCGTTCCATGCCCGGATATTTAAAGCTGTTTGCCCGAATCCAGGGGGGCAACTGCTCCCCTGGCTCGTACGCCCATAATATATTTTTGTTATATACAGAGGAACTGAGGGGTGGAGGGAGGGCTTGATATCAGATCTATTAACTGTCCCGGTTTCACTGTGAGTCTCCCGGTTTGAGGCACCAACTCACGCTCTCATGGTCACATCCTATTTTCTCCCGATTTGACACTTTTCAAAACAGTTGTCCTGAAATCCATCACATTTTACTGTTTACAAATTTCTGAAATCTCAGACATGCGAGATTACAAACATTGGTGTGAATGTGTTCAGTGACGTCAGATTCTGCTGTGATTGACTCGGTTTCAACAAAATTCTGCATCTTTCAATGACGAGTCTTGTGTTCTATTTTGAAAATTAATCAAGTTGTCAAGTTGGTCACGATATATAAATTTATGACACAAAATACTTGTTGGAAACGATAATTTATCAAAGATACACATTGAGTTTTACCAATTCTGAGTTCCGAGAATTGTGAGCGTGAATTCCCATGTTGATGGAAATGTCATGGAAATCGAAAGTAGCATTTCGAAAACGAGTGTATTATAGTCTGTTTTTAAAGACGTTACTTTCATAAAGCCATGCTGGACTGAGACGTTTTGTCCCAAGGTTTTTGGAGCAAGGAAGAAGACCCAATTATTATTATTACCTGATGCGATCCCTGCAAAAATAGCTGCTCAAAAATAAATATGAATTAATACCCCCAGAGTTGTAATATCCAGTTTGATCCATGCTACATGAAAGACTGTTTTGAAAACAAAACAAGGGAGAGTCATATTGTTTACAACAATGGGGAAACATCATGTGCACCAAGGCGGTCAGTTTAAAATATAGTTTGTTTATTTATGAGACATGCCCACATGTTTTTATCAAAATGCATTGTATGCCAAATATATTCTCATACTGTCGTGGTTACGTGAAATCAAAATTATATAAACTTGAAATATAAATTAAATAAAAATATAATCTCTCAAGTATAATTAACTTCAGCTGACCTATTATATATACTATTGTTATGGTTCATACGAAATTTACCCGTTTTGTGTAAAAAAAAATATAATTGAAAGTTTATTGAAAACTGAAAAAAATCTGTTGTGAGATATCGCAAGAATTAAGTTACCTCCCCTTACTTATATACAAACAGATTCAGAATAATGTCCAGCTGTGTATTTTGTCTTCATTTTGAACCAACAGGATTATTTTGTTTGCTTTTTTTCACAATGGGAGTTATGAATACTGAGGGCACCTTCTTTAACGTGAGTAATACAAAACACAGTTCAAATATTTTTTTTAAATAAACACAATTCAAAATTCAAAAAAACGAAATTACCACAATCACACACAACTTCATTGTACTGGCAACAACAGGTCGGTTTTTTTTAAGGGGAGGTCCAACCTAACTTTGGTCAAATTTCATGTAATTTTCTTTCAAGTCTAAAAAAGTCCCAAAATGAATAACCCCAATAAATTATATACCAAAATGCTTGGAATGAAACATAGAACATGTGGAAACTGAAATTTGCCATGGAACTGCTGCCATGTGTAAATAGCACCACCTGAAAGTCTGCTGTGGCATAAGTAAGAGAACAAAATTTTTACAATGAAATACCTCAAAATAAAATAACAGCTGTATTCTATGTACATTGAAGTACATACTCGAAGAAATCTTTTCCTAATTCATGAAAGTAATAAAGATTGAGACCAAATGTTATAAGTGGAGTGCTCACTGATTGAAGGCAGACATTTTCTTTTGTTTATGTTTTGATTTGGGGAGTTCAACAAAGGTCAACTTGGAGGAGTCCAGCAGAAGTATGGAAGGACAAAAGAGTGTCTCCCAATATAAAGATGTATGTGTTACTGTGGTGGTTTGGAAAGAAACTATGATATTCTCCTATGCACAATGCACTGCAAAGTCATACATTGTAGTTGAATAAATATATTTACAAACCCCTTGCACTGTAACCCCTTTTATCCCATGCATCAATTTGATAGTGATTAAATTGTTCAATTTGTCTGGTTTATCAATAAGTATAATAGCTTTGTTTACTCTTGGACACCAATACACTCATGATATCTGTTGGAGAAGAAATAAGGGTAACTGTAACCTGTCACTGCAATAAACCATCTAATGTACTTAAAAGTACATTGTTATTCAAAACACATCAAATCAACCTTACATAACCATTATTGCATGTACTTTCCCCAAGGAGGCTTATTGGCATATTGAGATCAGAAGAGCACATCCAGAGGGTCTCACATATTTTTTTTAAAGAACGCAGTACACAAAGCAATCCCCAAAAGGTGACAAGTGAGCTCCATTTGACACAAAAAATTTCCCAGAAGGGGTGGGGGTGGGGGGAGGCTCTCTTCCTTGTATGACGCTACCTCCGGCACTCAAGGCATATGCCTTTTTTCTCAAAGTTTAACTCTTTTTTTCTTTTTGAAGATATCAGCAGGCACTTTGCAACAAATCGTAACAAATCAACTAGTTATAAACAAAATTTTCTAACTCAAAAGAGTGAAAAAGTACCACAACTCTGAAAAAATGTGGGAAGAAACACATGCTACAGCAGCTACACAGGCATTGTTTCCCCATGATGCTCGATCACAACACCAAATATCCTTCAAATTGGAGTAGCAATGGTTGAGATACAGGGGAGAATGTTGGTACATGTAACTAATGATGAATGGGTAAGACTAAGAGGACAGAGGTCACCACTGCACGGCCCTAGATGCACCTTTGATTTTACAACTTCCAGGTCTGGGGCATAATAATCGCAACACACCCACCTTATCAATTCATAATTTCATTAAAATAAAAGAAATTATCAATTTTAATTAACCAATAGATGATGGAAAATATTTGGCTTCCTTCGCCTTCTCGTACTATTTCATTACACAAACAATATCAGTTTGATGCCGACAAACGAAACTGAACGCATGTGGTCTGGTTAAAAAGTAACTCGGCATGAATAATGAAGAAATTGCAAATATTTCGTGTATTTCATTTGTTTAAAAGCCAATTGCAGCTAATATTGACCATGCATTCGATAATTCGTTTTGGTTTTGACCCCACGGCCACGCTGACACTCAGTGACAGCGGTTATGTTTATTGTGATATGCAAGTTGGGGGATGGTTTCCGGTGAAGGAGATTTGTCAGTGTAAAACGATGACAAAAGACACTGATCAACACTTGTGTTAGTATGGTTGGTTGCAAGAAAAAACTGAATTCTCAGCATCGTCCAAGCGCATCTTATTTAAAAGTGCGAATGCATCATTTTCAACCAATCTTCAATCGGTCCTTTGCAGACATCAAAGACAGCCCGTCGAAAATCCATGGTAACTGTGAAGTAAGTAACTTCACAACATCGGGGAAATCAACACGCTCAATATAGTTCCAGGTCACTTGGAATATACTTCGTGAAAAAGTGATTTCTATAACATTCTGCTTACTTTATTATAAATATTGCCTTATTTTATGTGTATGATCCCGATTTTATACACTCGGTTATTTTTTTTACAAGTGGTTCATGTTGTCTTTCTAGTGCGCAATAATTCAGATTTTTTTGTCAACAAAAAAGTTCAGACAGCATGTCAACACGAGAGGGAATTTCGAACCATATTTTGCAGTTGTGACATTAACAGCTCAAGTATTTGCTGTCACCTGTTTGCAAATCTGCTCATACATTGTCTCGAACAAATAAAGGGCGTGATCACGTCCTTGCATTCTTACGATTGCCCAACTTGAGTATTTCTGCAAGAACCACATCGTAATCACATGACCGGAATAAACATCATTGAAACATGGCCACATCCGGAACATCCAAAATTTGTGTTGGTGTTATTACATTCAAACATCAAAACCCACCAGAGTGTGTGTCAAAAAAATGCTTTCTTCGAGTCTGTAGTATGTTATCATCATATTGAGAACAAGGCTTGTGAATTACCAATTATTTTGTGGTTTTACCGGTTCGTTACTTATGCCATTGGCAAATTAATCTTCTTCAAAATCATAAAATTCACTTTTTTTCCTGAAAAAAATTATATGTACCTTTTCTATGCACTTTACTCATTATTTTGATATATAATTTCCTTTCCTTGCTTCTCTTATCTGCTTCTGAGGCATTGGGAAAAATTAGGTTGGACGACCCCTTAAACAATTAAACAAAACGATATGTATTGTTAGCATTGAGTCATTTTTTTGTACAATAAAACCTGTCAAAAGATAATAAGAATGAATATTTTCTCACTAAAAATGTACAGATTGGACAAAGAATTTACAGGAATAAATTGCATGAACGAAGAAGGAATGCTGTGTTGGTTCTTGAACATTTTGGTCCTGGGACGTTTCGGTCCAAGATGTTTCAGCCTCCATGTATTGAAGCACCGGGATGTACTTGCAGGAGCAAGGAAAAATGGTCGGACTGAGGGGGGAGGGGGAGGGGGGTGGTACAGGCAAAGGCTAGATAGGCATCCACTCACATTTGTGTGTGTGTCAGGTGAGGGGGGGGGGGGGGTCATTGTCCCACGGGGAGAGGGGAGGGTGTCTTGGACCAGTGATATCCATATTTGTATGCTTTTACTGACAAATACCATTATAAGTGTTAAAATGAATTATTAAAATGAAATATAATGCATGTGGGTTGGGGGAAGGGGTGCCCGGGTGGGACTGTGGGAGGCATAACAAGGAAAATATTGATGTATTGGCCTCGCAGAAAAATCTCACTGACAAGCATCCAAATCTCACTGAGAGCTCATCAAAATCTCACTGACAGTCACCTTCAGAGTTTAACAGGTCTGCTTGATACCCTCCCAACTTTTCCCAGAAATGAGAGAAAGCTGGCACCAATATTATCTTTACAATATTATTGGAAATTTATTAAGTATGGTGCCAAAAATGTGTTTTTCCCATTGTATAGGGTACGTTTCAGTGAGCTATTCTGGTTTACTTGGTTTATTGTGAGCATGCACAAACGGAATAATAATAGGGCCTTTTCATTCAGCAGTTTATATTCCTGTTTATCATTCTGGATTAAACCATCTAAACCTCCTTGAGAGTAGGGTTATCTGGTTTATCAATCTATTCTTGACATGCGCAGTGGAATACACATTAAAGTTCTCGGCCTCGCACAACAACAAATCAAAAATATTCTGATTTTAAGTTTCAAGAAAGATATAAACAATGCCAGGTTAATGAAAAATGCAATAACTAAAGAGAGAGAAACGATAAAAAGTTAATAACGTTTATTTAGCCATACAAGCGGCTTTTAAAAAATATTTGATTCTCAAATGTGTTTTCTCCCCCAAAAATTGTGTTATAACATTCAGATCTTTTTGGCCATTTAACCCATTTTATTTCTATAATCACAGTAACACAATCTCTGACACAACATTGGAAAGTTTCTTATGAGAGCCTTTCTAATGCTGGTTTTCTGAAATTCTTTTAAAATTGAATGCAGGTTTTTACGGGAGCGTATTAGCGCCATTTCGTTTTTTGCGTAACTTATGTTAAATCGTAATTACAATTTAGCTAAATTGTAATTACAACTTAATAGATTGTAATTACAGTTAACTTAATTAATTGTAATTACAACGTAGCTTAAATTGTAATTACAATATAGCTTAAATTGTAATTACAATATAGCTTAAATTGTAAGTACAACTTATTTATATTGTAATTACAATTTAGCTAAATTGTAATTACAACTTAATAAATTGTAATTACAACATAATAAATTGTAATTACAACTTGGCTTAAATTGTAATTATAATATGCTTAAATTGTAATTACAATATAGCTTAAATTGTAATTACAACTTAGCTTAATTTGTAATTACAATATAGCTAAATTGTAATTACAACTTAATAAATTGTAATTACAACTTAATAAATTGTAATTACAACTTAGCTTAAATTGTAATTACAATATAGCTTAAATTGTAATTACAACTTATTTATATTGTAATTACAATTTAGCTAAATTGTAATTACAACTTAATAAATTGTAATTACAACATAATAAATTGTAATTGCAACTTAGCTTAAATTGTAATTATAATATAGCTTAAATTGTAATTACAGTAAAGCTTAAATTGTAATTACAACTTATTATACCCCCACAAACAAAGTTTGGGGGAGGTATATAGGAATCACCCTGTCTGTCCATCCGTCCATCTGTCCGGGCCAACATTGGGGGTTTAGGGGATATTATTATTAGGGGCTACCTCCAAATTAAGGTAGTATTAGGGTTAGGGATGGGGTGGGGTGGGGTTAGGATTAGGGGGAAGCCCCAGAGTAGGGCTTATGGTTGGGGAGGTTAGGTCCCGGGGGGGGGGGGGGGGGTTAGGGTTGGGGTCAGGGGTGGGGTTTTAGTTTTAGTAGCCCCTAAACCGAAAAATAACTCCTAATCCTATTGGTTTGGGTCAGGGGTGGGGTGGGGGTTAGGGTTAGGGGTAGCCCCAGAGTAGGGCTTAAGCTTGGGGGGTTAGGTCCCGGGGTGGGTGGGTGTTAGGGTCTGGGGTGGGCTTTTAGGGTTTAGGGTCAGGGTGGGGTAGTGTTAGGGTGTGGTTTTGGGGTGGAGGTGTGGGGTTAGGGTTAAATATAAGTTCTAGGGTGGAGGGGGTGGGGTTCTGGGTAAAATAAGGTTTTGGACATACAAAATGTTTTTTGGTAGCCCATAAACCCGAAATGTTGTAGCGTCCGTCTTGTCCGTCCTTGTAAGCACAACTCCTCCTAAACCGTTTGAAGAATTTTCATGAAACTTTACACAATGGAAGAACTCCATATGAAGATGTGCATGAAGCAATATAATTCCGTTCTGACATTTCCAAGGGGAGATAATCTAACTTTTACCATCTGTCCATCCTTGTAAGCACAACTCCTCCTAAACCGTTTGAAGAATTTTCATGAAACTCTAGACAATGGAAGAACTCCATATGAAGATGTGCATGAAGCAATATAATTCCGTTCTGACATTTCCAAGGGGAGATAATCTAACTTATACCATCCATCCTTGTAAGCGCAACTCCTACTAAACCGTGTGAAGAATTTTCATGAAACTTTACACAATGGAAGAACTCCATATGAAGATGTGCATGAAGCAATATAATTCCATTCTGACATTTTCAAGGGGAGATAATCTAACTTATACCGTCTGTCCATCCTTGTAAGCGCTACTCCTCCTAAACCGTTTGAGGAATTTTCATGAAACTTTACACAATGGAAGAACTCCATATGAAGATGTGCATGAAGCAATATAATTCCGTTCTGACTTTTCCAAGGGGAGATAATCTAATTTATACCATCTGTCCATCCTTGTAAGCGCAACTCCTCCTAAACCGTTTGAAGAATTTTCATGAAACTCTACACAATGAAAGAACTCCATATGAAGATGTGCATGAAGCAATATAATTCCGTTCTGACATTTCCAAGGGGAGATAATCTAACTTATACCGTCTGTCCATCCTTGTAAGTGCAACTCCTCCTAAACCATTTGAAGAATTTTCATGAAACTCTACACAATGGAAGAACTCCATATGAAGATGTGCATGAAGCAATATAATTCTGTTCTGACATTTCCAAGGGGAGATAATGTAACTTATACATTTCAGGCTCGGGAGGTATCACTTTGTGAGTTTGCTCACAGTACCTCTAGTTTATACTAAATTGTAATTACAATATAACTAAATTGTAATTACAATTTATTAAGTTGTAATTACAATATAAATAAATTGTAATTACAATTTAAGCTATATTGTAATTACAAGTTAAGCTAAGTTGTAATTACAATTTATTAAGTTGTAATTACAATTTATTAAGTTGTAATTACAATTTAAGCTACATTGTAATTACAATTTAAGCTAAGTTGTAATTACAATTTATTAAGTTGTAATTAAGCTAAGTTGTAATTACAATTCATTAAGTTGTAATTACAATTTATTAAGTTGTAATTACAATTCAGCTAAATTGTAATTACAATTTAACATAAGTTACGCGGAAAAATGAAATGGTGCTAATATGCTGCCATAGGGATACATGTATGTTCTCCACAATCTGGATATCCTCCTCCTAACAACATGCCCATATTGCACATTTCCTAGTGACATCAAGCCGGTTTCTACATGGAATAGTATTCTCATTAAACTTACCGTTCCATTGGGATTATCAAACCTAGTTTATGTTTACATGGAATAGTAAACCAAGTAAACCAGTATAGTCCACTGAAAAGTACCCATAGTATGTGAGTCCTAAACATGACTTTGTGTATTGTATTCCTACCATGTCACTAAGGCACATGGACCACCACATATATATATATATATATATATATATATATATCAGTGATCAGTGTGTTGATGTCCGTATATGCAGTGTCCCCTCCCCTCGCCCCCACCCCCAAGTTTGAAATGCTTCATACATCTTTGGTTATACCAGTTTGTTTAGACCAGTTATGTTTTAATATTCTCTGACTGTTTATCTGTTCAGTACTGAGATTGCAAAAGCGGTCTTTATTATATATCAAACATGAAAATCAATTCAATAACACTATTTTGGACCCTTTCAATCTGATCTTGCAGAGAATGAGGGTGTGGTTTTCCAAACCCACATCCCACCCTCTCAAAAAATGCTATTGAACTATTACGTCTATATTGAGATTACATTCGACTCCAGCTGGGTTCAGAGGAATAAGAGTTATGTTCCAGAAATAACCAGTTATTTTCAATCGCAGATATTTTAACCCTTCACCCATTACAGATGATATAAAAACTTTTTATGTGAAATATTAGTTTTTTTAATTTTTCAAGAAATTTCTACAACACCATATCTTGTGACCCCTTCATTGAACATTAGTTAAACAATAGGCACATAATATGGTTTTGACGAAAATTTTTGAAAAATATTATTTTTTCAACTGCTTAGTTTGTATATTACATGGGCAAATGTGGCTGATTCCTCAGGTAAAGGGTTAATGGCTTAAAAAGCTATGATTTACATTTGAAGAACACATATAATTATTATCAATAATTTCAACACCATTAATTTAAATCACATAAAATACAAACAGTTTGTGTTATCTGTGATAGCTTTGACAGCGAGAAACAACTTGAACATTACGATGCCTTCATCAACTATTGACATATTGTGATAATGCTTTGTATTTACTACTAGGAATGGACTGATTAGGAAATTTCATTATCGACTTTTGAAGAAAAATAATCGATTAAAGTCAACTTTAATCATACTCTGTGACCTCTAGAAATGACTGCATCTATATAGAAAGCAATATTTTTTATCATTAGTTTCTCAGGCTGGATATTTTTTAGGCATGCAGGCATTCTACATGCCCACTGTTCTCCAAGGTAAAATCAGCCTCCTGACAATCTCAAGCCCAAACCTGAGCCAAGGCTCAGGGTTGAACCTGATGTTGTCAAAAGTCTAATCATTGCAGCATTGAGATTTAAGAATTCAGTTGCACTCCTTGACAAACTTAGAAGCCAATTATTTGTATTCTCATACTTTCTAGAATGTCAGATCTGGTGTCATGTGTTGTATCTTTATTCTTCTTTCTCATATCAATTACAATGTATTTTGATATTCTACAGCCTCTGACACTTCTTCTGAGTACGATGGGGAAGGGAGTTAGTTTTCAGAACTGGCCACCACAGTTGGCTGATTGTGGCTAATCGGATGACAATGGCGATGGCTCGTGGAACATCAGTTCAACCAATTGTTGCCAAGCACTTTCTGATGATTCATAAACCGCATTTTATTATCTTCAGTAATTGAAACACTCTTTGTTAATGTAAAATGATATTAATGATACCATTTAATATCAAATTGAGAAACAACCACAATGTGTATTCCTTATCTCTCTAGAATGCTTACAATTGAGTGTACTTGCAGAAATCCCCTGTTCATACTGTAAAGGTGATGGTTGCACTTCACTGAATCAGGTCGCAGTAAAATTATCAGTCGTGTGCACTTGGGTGTTATGCGTGTCTCTAAGTGCAAGCCACGTGTACTGCCCAAGTGTGCACAGCTGACAATCATGACTGGTACATGTTTTCCACAAGTACCCTCAATTGTAACTGTTAGTCTGTAAACACTGTACAATATGTTCAATTTAATGTAGTGCTTTCAAGCCTTGACTTGTCTACTAATGCACGGTATTACAATCATAATCGGCATCGAAATTGGCTGATTGTGAACTCAATCAGTGATCGGTCAGCGGCCATTTTTGGTAATCAGTTGAACACTAAAGGAAGTAGTAACTAATAATTCATTAGTTATGGAGTGATGAAAACCCATAATCATCAACTTAGAAATTGTTGTCGATCATGGGTGTTTCTGGTGATTAATTGACTTCTGGATTAATCATGACAGACCTATTTACTACTTTGTTTATTTGATGAATGAATGACATCCAGATAATGATGTAATAGAATACTGTTCATGCACAGTGTTCAGAAATTTGTTTGCTTGTGTAGGCCTATTTTGATTATTTTTCTTGTGGTTTACCTGCTGGTAAAGGTATATAATAAAAAGATTATTATGACAATAACTGATCTGGTGTTCTGTATTCTGTTGAGTTGAAGAGGGCAGATCAATCATATCCCACATGTCACCGAAGGTGACAAGTGGGATGTCGTTGATTTGTTCTCATCAACTCCGACTCAGAGTTTATGTTCATCCTCGGATCGTGTTACCATCAATTCATCACAATAACATATATGTTCCAATAAGACCCTACCCATAGCCACATTCCTACATGATGAAATGAACAAGGCAAAATGTTATACTAAAACCAATGGCCCAGACTTAGCTGGTGCAAACTCATTAATTTTCAGGGCCAAACACAAATTTTGAACCCCCCAATCCCCAAACTTTGCATACAATACCGAAAATTCAAAGTCCTATCTGGTCGTCCAAATTTTTGCTTACTGCACATGCGCGGTAACCAGGAAGGTACTGAAATTGGTGCCAAGCATCATTCTTTTGTTTGGCCCAAGTCATTAAATATCTGAACTGGTATCTATGCTTTAAATCTCTTTATTGAAGATGCCAGACACAAATCATTGATGATTATGGTGGATTCAAGGATGTGAAAGGATGCTGGAAGGTGGTTTTAGACGTTCAGGGCTGTAACTTTAAAATAATTATGTAAAATTAATCATGTTTCCCATTTTCGGGTCATGGGCCTGAACGTCATCATTCTTGCTAATGATTAAACCTACTGTTTGTTAAATGTTCCTTCCCTCTCCTCCCATGAACCCTCCTGTTAAGCTCCCAAGCTTTTTTGGCTTTTTTATCGAAATTTTTTATTAAATTTCTTGGGAGTTTAACTTGATCTACAGAATGTTTATTCCGGTTATCCCCATGGTTACGTCCTCATCCTATGGGTGTTAGGACGTCTGTAGTCTTGCATCTTCTACCAGATGGATTGTTTTTTCTTCCTATGAAGATCTGGCTTTGCATCAGGTAGTGATTGATCGGTTTCTGACTTTGGGCTTATTGTATGCCTGTTGTTTAGTTTCCTGTTTTTCCTGTTGATGTTGTTTTCAGTTTAACAACACTTTAATTTATTATATTCATCAAAAAGATGATGTCTATTTCACTTGCACTCAAACACTGGATTGCTCACGTAGCGAACGTCCATGTGCAGATTCTGTCATACAATTCCACAGTAGTGGCTTATCTCAGGAGCCAAGGTGGCACTCATTCAATTCCTCTATTTGAATTGATGGAGAAAATTCTCCTATTTGCTCTGAGTTGTCCTCTTCATCTCTCAGTCCATAATATTCCGGGTCGTCTGAATGTAGTAGCAGACTCGCTCTCAAGGAAAGGTCGCCTGTTGCCATCGGAGTGGACTCTCAACAAATGAATATTCCGGCAGATTAGTAGTAGGAGCGTCCCATGATAGATCTCTTTGCCACAAACCTAAACAATCAGCTTCCGATGTTCATGTTGCCTTGCCCGGATTACCGAGCATATGCAGTTGACGTTCTGTCGATCTCATGGAACGGAATAATAGGATATGCATATCCTCCAGCCCCGCTGATTCAGCAGATTCTGTTAAAAATCAAACAGTCTCACTGCAAAATCTTGAGGTAGCACCTCCGTCATCTCAGAAACCTTGGATCAACCTGGTCAGGTGTCTGTTATGGGACATTCCTCGGAAGCTTCCTCCTCTCAAGGATCTTCTGTATCAGGGGAAGTCCCACACACTGCATCACAACCTGGAAGGTCTCAACCTTCACGTATTTTCGTTTTGCGGTCCTTCCTGCATGGAAAGCAGATTTCAGGACGAGCAGTGGATGCAATTTTTAACTGTAGGACCTCCTCTTTGCTGAATTATGCAGCGAAGTGGAGAGTTTTCTTTCGTTGGTGTACAGATCATTCGGTGGATATTTATAATCCATCTATTCCTCAAATTGCCAATTTTCTTGTCTACCTGTTTGAAAAACTGCAGCCCATCACTATTAAGGGCTATAGATCTTTGTTATCAGACGCATATGCTCATCATGATAACTTGTATATTGGATTAGATCCTTCTTTATCCAAACTGGTTAGAAATTTCTCTATCAATAGACCTAGAACCCTCAGATTAATTCCTAAATGGAATTTGGCTTGGGTTTTCTTGAAGCTTCAAGAAGCTCCTTTTGAGCCGTTAGATGATGTAGAATTTGAATTTCTAACCTACAAAACAGCATTTCTCTTAGCAAAGCTTCTGCCACAGAAGAGTTAGTGAATACCATGCATTATCTGTTGAAGATTCCCATTACCGTAGTGTGGGTAATACTGTTACTCTTACTACGGAAGTGGGATTCCTGGCTAAGAATCAGATTCCGGATAAATGGCCGGAGCCTATTGTCATTAAGGCCTTACCATCTTCGGACAACCGTAGACCACTATTGTGTCCACTGAGATGGATGTGCATTTATAAACATCGATCTAGCTTTATTAGAAAAGGAAGAAAAAGGTTTTTCCTTTCTCTTATGCCTAACAGAAGGGATATTTCTATTCATTCAGTCACACGATGGATTCAATTGGCAATACGAATCACCTACGAGAATCTATCTTCAGATCAACATTCTGTCAATAAGATTTAAGCACATGAGGTTAGAGCACTCTCTTCTTAGGCTTATTCAAATAGTATTGCTATTACTGATTTTATGAAGGCAGCCTACTGGTCGCAACCTTCTTCATTTACTAAGTTCTACCTTAGAATTTTAGAGTCTATCTCCGGTGACCTTAGATCCTTGGGTCCTCATTCTGTTGCACAGAATGTTGTCCATTAATAATAAACCTCAGAGATGTCTTAGGCAGTCTGCTCGAGCACTGACACCTTTCCACTGCCCTCTTCGTTCTGAGGATTCTTCCTTCAGAACAAGGGGAAGGAGGGGGGGGGGGGCAGTTTTTCCCTTTATATCATCCGGCTTTATAGTGAAACGCAAGGGAATACATCCTCCAGAGACAGTAGACCAGCGTCGGTCCCGGGTGATTTTAATGTGTAGCTCGGTGTGAAGCAACAATTATATCTCATTTATGTATTGAATTAAAGTGAAGCTCAGTGTGAAGCATTGTATATGTCACGTGTCAAACGAGCGTTAATATACAATCCTTGGACACTTTTAAATTAATATAAAGCATCTCATTCTCTGGACTAGCTTTATAATTGGTTTCCTTCACCAAATTAGCATAAAGGGTTATGCTGGCAGTAAATTGAGAATTATTGTGTATTACTCCTATATAAGATTTGTGTTATGTCGTTCTCTTATTTTATTAAGAGAAAGACATATGTATTTCCTCTGTCTTCCCCTAATCTCCTGTAGGAGCTATTCTTTAATGTGGAGTAATAGGGATATTGTATTTCATCTAAGTCCTAAGCCCTCCAGCCTTTTTACGATTCAGCTAAGTCTGGGCCATAGGTTTTAGTATAAAAATAAGATAAATTTAAAGTAATTTGTATATTTTTTATACTTACCAATGGCCCAGACAGGAGTGAGTGGTCACTCATACAACCCCCCCCCCCCCACCCCCTCCCCGCTGATTTATAATATTTAGCAGGCATCACTAGAAAGAATGATGCTTGGCGCCAATTTTGGTACCTTCCTGTTTACCACTCTTGCGCAGTAAACAAAAATATGGAGGACCAGATAGAACTTTGAATTTTCAGTATTGTATGCAAATTTGGGGGATTGGGAGGTTCAAAATTTGTGTTTGGCCCTGAAAATTAATAATTTCGCACCAGCTAAGTCTGGGCCATTGGTAAGTATAAAAAATATACAAATTACTTTAAATTTATCATTTTTTAATGATAACAAGTTTAGTAAATAAACCTCTTGTGTACCCTATGTCTTCACAGGATAAATAATCAATAAATCATATAGAGATCGAGGTCTCTCCATCTTGGTTCAAATCGTAAACTGATTTGTAATTCAGACAACACTTCATTCAGAACATTGCCTGCTGCACGTGTGAAAAATCCAAAAAAAAATGAAGTGCTTTACAAGTCACTCCAGTGACAGAAGAATTGGGAAATGGCTAACCTCATTTTCAAATATTTTGCATGGTTACATCAGATGGTAACATATGGCACTGGAGCCGTAAACAGACAAACAACTTAGTGAGCTCTCATCCAATTAGATTGCAAGGATTTTAGTCTTATTGGATCATTGTTAAAATACCCATGAACAGACAGCAGTTTGCCAAATCGCCTAAAGATTGCTTACTGCTCCCATTGGATGGTGATGAAGAGAAGCCTATAATACAGGATTTCCAATCACAGTGACATCAATGTTATTCTATGGGGACAGTTGCCTTTCTGAATATTTTCCCAGAAAGGACATTAGTCACTCTCCTATAATTTTCAAAAGGCCAGGCCTGATGAGATAAAGATATGATTTGAAAGTCACTCATTTCTCATTTTTCCAGATTCAGGTTCAAACAGTTGGAAGATGCTGCCGTTATGAAATATGGAGAAGCTGTTAAGGGTACAGATGTATAATTATTTGAATTTATTCATGAATGTAGTTGATATGTTTAGATATAGACAGCTTTTGCACAAAATATCAATTTTATTAAAACTTAAAACATTTGTTGAAAAACAAAAAATGTTCATTGTTTGTCTGCCAAACATAGCCTATCTATGACATTACAATGAGCTCAACAAGCTTTATGTGGAGGAAGCTGGTCAGATGTGGTCGTTATATCTTGTAAATTGTTTAGTTTACCAGTAACCCTTAAGGACCTGGACAAGTATCCTGAATTTCCACCAGCCCACAACCTTAAAACAACCAGTGGCTTAGCAGTGATTTCTAGTCAAGTCTTGGTTGCCCTAACAGGCAGCCAAGACTGTAACTAGAAACCACTGCCTAGATAATTTGCCAATTGTCAGCAGAACCTCCTCATGATGGCACTTTAAAATTTTAAAAGTTGAAAATAGCCCTTTAAGGTTTGCTGCTATTAGGCCTAAGAAAGTTAATCTGTTTCTCAGGTCCTCCTGCATTGTCATTTTGGCTGCCGCATGCTCTCTTTTTGTAACCAGTGCAAACTTCAAAAACTAAAAATTAAATGGTTAATGTCTTGATATTTTATCCAAGTTAATAAAATTGATAAATTTGTCCCATGAGTGTAACAAGGCTTTGCAATGCTTTTTGCATTCAAGGAACGAAATACACCACCATTGATGCTATTCTGTTGATTAAGAGGTCTAAAATATAAAACAAACTAAGAATATGAACTTTTGCTGGCAAAGAAATAATTAGAAAAATGAAAAATAAAATAAAAAATTGCCCACTCGCATGCAATTTTACAAAAAATGGCCTGAGAAACAGATCTACTTTGGGGACCTTATGTACCTTAACCCTTTACCTAACACAAAAGGCAGACAACAATTGCAAACAGAATGCTTGAATAATTAATTTTTTTCTTTTTTTTGCATCAAAAACAAAGCTTATGTCCCCTCAGTGGAATGAGCTCAGTGAGGGGTCATAAGCTATGTTTTTGTGACAAAAAATGAAAAAGTAATGAAAATTGAATGGTGAATTTTGTGAATAGCACTGGCCAGTTTTGACCATTGAGTTGGGTAAAGGGTTTCTAATTGCTGTTGAAGTTCTGGGATGTAATACATCATGGAAATGATCAATTCCAGCACTTTTCTGCATACCAACGGTCTGTTATCAGCTTATAAACTATTTTATCTTGCCTTAAGTATGCATTGGTGTGTAATTAACTGAATTTATTGTGTATTGGTGGCCTCTGGCACAAAATGGGTATAATTGCTACAAAATGGGTATAACTGCATAATACATGCACCTGCTTGGTTACAATTTGTTTACATTTCATAGAACATTATAAGCTTTTGAAATACATTTGTGATGGATCTTGTACATTTATTGAACAAAAAGAGAAAAGAACACATTTCAAAAGTATAATTACAATAGAAGCTGTTTTGAGAGACCACCCTTTTTGCCGGGCAAAAATAGTCTCAAAACTTGTGGTCTCTCATGACAGGTCCAGTACAGAGTAAAACAATCAAATGATAGAAGGTCATAGTGGTCTCTCAAGACAGGTGGTCGGTCTATCATGACCGTTGTCTCTCAAAACAGGTTTTACTGTATTAAATTATGTTTTCCTGCTTTTGTATCTGAATCATTGGAAGCATTCAAGCTGGAATAACATGCAGTCATACTGATAAAGTGCACTGTCTTTTCGGAATGTTGAACATGTACGTGCTCAGTGAGTCTCCAGGATTGCAAAAGTTCAAGGAATCGGCATACAGTTTCAGCCTAAATGACAACCATTTTTTCCAATCTTACCAAAGTAACACAAGTGCCTATTCACCTTATTATCTCTCACGTGAAAAAGAGTGCCAATTTTGGAGAATCCTAACAAAAATCCCTTAGGAGACCTAAAATAGTCAAAAAACAAAAATTTATTCCAAACTGAATTCACCAGGTGCCAATTTGTGTAGGAACACAAAACCTGGTGACCTGTATCCTGCCCTGAACAGTTGCCTATTGTCCAATTCACGCCAGTTATGTGCAGTCAATTCCCTCTTTTTCATCACAATGATGCGGATGTTGTTTTCTTCTGTCTGTGGAGTTTAGCCCCCCAAAATGTGGCCTTCCTCAGATCAGACTCTTAAAAGGATCATAAGGTGCTGCCTGTCCATCCGGCATCATCTCCTCCTCCTGTCATTGATTGTATTTTACATGATAATAACAATTTTATCATTTCGGGTAAAGATTCTACTGCTGTTTTGTCATCTACGAACTTTCCACAGTTATTCAGGTATTCTGGTGTTAGGGCGACGCATGAGACAAATAATTATTGTACTGCAGGAAACGAACCGAGAGCCATAAGAAATTCTTGTAATGGTTTAAGTTCCTAGTCAGATCAAAGGATTCACTCATCAGTGCATAATAGGGTATATTGGCATCTACGGATGTCCATTTTATAAGTCCAAGACAGGTTCTGCAGCATCTTGGACTACAAGTTTACCCAATGTCCCGAGTCATAGTCTTCAGACTCAAGGTGTGAGCAGTGCATTGGGTAAGAGTGCAAGTTATGAAGGTGACAGCTATACAAACTCATGCTGAACTAGTCACACCCCCTCCACTCCCAACACCCCCCCCCCCCCCCCCCCCCACCCACCCACCCCCAAATAAGCACACACACTGAGGTCATGAAAGCCTTTCTGGTAGGTTGTCTAGTAGTTCAGGATTTCGAGAACCTCAGTTCTCTGCATACTATCAGTCTCATACATGTACATATTCTACATCTGAATACCCCAAACACAAAATATCATCCAAAAATTCATTAATATTTTTATACTGTACCAATGACCCAGACATAGCTGGTGCTAACTCTTAAAATATAGGGCCAAAAACAAATTTTGCCCCCCAATCCCCAAAATTTGCATCTAAAACCAAAGAAAACATGTCCTGAATGGCCCTCCATACTTCACCTCTACTGCGCATGCGCAGTGTCAAGGACGTCCCGAAATTGGCGCCATTAATTATTCTTAGTTTGGCCCTTCATCAGTTAACATCTGACTGATCTTTGTGCTTGTAAATCTCAGTTTAAATGATGCCAGACACATAAATATTAGTGAAATGGTGATTCTAAGGAGGATAGAGAAGGAGGAGAGGAAAAATGAGTGACAGAAAATAATCAGGGCTGTAACTTAAAATTTTTTAATGAAATTATGTTAAGTTACCTATTTTCGAGGCAACTGCCTGTTGTGGTCATTCTTGTTATCAAGATTACACTGCTTATTCAGTGTTTTCCTCTCTCCCTTTCCTTTAAGTCCCCTCTTGCTATTCTCCCATGCTTTTGGCATATTTTCTGTAATATTATTACTAAAATTTCTTGGGAGTTTTAGCTTGATAACAGAATGTATTCTGTTCTTTTCCCCATGTTTACGTCTTCACCTATGGGTGGTTAGGCGTAGTGTTCTGCATCTACCATCTGATGTTCTGCAGTTTCTTCCCTGGAAGTCTCTGTTTTGCATCAGATAGTGTATTATTGGTAACTGATTTCGGGCCAGGGTGCCTGGAGTCTTGATCTAGTGTTTTTACACTTATTGTTTACATTTCCAACAGCCCTCTGTGTGAGGGGGGATTTCTTGAAAATAATATATTGATGTTAATTTAATCATAATTAGACACATTATTATTGTTCGTAAGTGTTGCATAAATTGTTTAAAATATTTTTAGAATTTTTGTCCACACTTAGACTTGGGATCCATTGGGGCTCAACGTTACTTTTCAGAAACTTGGGCTGTTCTGAAAAAATATTTTTTCAAAAGTTTTTGATTTAATTATTTTTTCTATGTTAATGGATCTTGTTATTATGTATTTTGATTGTCAGGGGTTGGTGCGAGTACTAGGACTTTGTTTTCTTTTCACATTGAAAGGATATTGTTCAATTGTTATAAGAGGAAATCTTCCTCTGACTTTCATAATCATTGTATAATGTAGTCAGTGTACTCGCACTAACTCCTGTTCTGTATGTGTTGATTACGATGACAACATGGGAAGCGTGTGTCACGGTATGTTAGTGGGGAATTGGCCATTCCGGTCCTTTCCCCGCAGGGTCACTCTACTTTATCATTCTCTATTTCAGACGATCATGATCAGGGTGATGTATCCGTGATGTCTTCCAAAAAGTGTGCCTCCGTCGTCACAATTAATGTAGAGCTAGCGGAAAAGTGCTCAGGTAATACGTCAATTGCCTAAGAGGACCCTAGTAGGTTTGACGGCCTTTGACGTCCGCTAGCTCGCCAGGTGTAGAGTCCATTCATCGAATGGTTCGGCAGCCGGGTTCGTCCGTTGCGGTCTAGAAAGGAGTTTTGGGTGATGCGAGCACTATAAACATCCATGTGCACACCCAGTGACGGCGGATTAGAGGGGAGAATGGAGGAAGCCTTTTAGTCTGGTTCACAGCTCGTCCAGGCCCATCCGGGCTGCGAGTGAGAGAGGCCCCTCTCTCGTACTTCAACATCTGGCCCCAGATGTTGTGGTACAAAATGTATCGCATTCGGAGCATACGTCCGCCGCTCGGGACGCTCCGTTATATAGACAGTCCGGAGAGACTGTCAATAAGGCTTCCTCATTCTCATGGCAGCGCACACGACTGCACCTTGGCTTCGTGACCTCCGATATCCAGTCAACTTCGCCAATCAGAGAATCCTCGGCGACCAGGTCACGCCATCCGATAGCCAGGGACACGAGGCCTGCAGACTCCGGACGTTCGCATAAGAAAGTATGCGGGAGTCAACGTACACGGAGCTTCCAGCGGCAAAGCATCGAAAGACCGCTTCTGCACAGGCCTCGGTGACGGAAGTGCTATCCCAAATAGCACAACTTATCGCAGCATCCCAGCAACAACAGAATCTCTGTCGCATAATATAATATCCGACGACGCTGGGTCGGGACGCTCCGCGGAAGCATCAGGTGCGGACGTCCGAAAATTTCATACGGTCCGATGGGATGCCGAAAGGGATTCGGAGGTTTTCGAGCTTTCCCTTTCGGAACAACATAAGCTGCTGTATATGTCATCCGACTTCTTCTTCTAGAGGTTCTTCGTCGGACCAGAATGCTGCGATACCGGATAAGAAACTGATAGCGCCAGTGGACTTAGAAATTTTTGGTTCAGTTCAGGGACTTTGTCCCTCAGTTCCGTCACAGTCCAATAATGTCTCAGATACGTTCGATTTATTGTACGACGCTATATATATATTTTTTATATGCTTGCTATGTACAAGCATATCTGGTTTCTTGTTCGCAAAATTACTGATATGTTTTTCAAAAGTGTGCCTCTGTCGTCATAGTTAATGAAGAGCTAGCGGCAATTAGTGCTCATGGATTACGTCAATCTCCTAAGAGGTCCCTAGTAGGATCGACGGAGTTGACATTCGCTAGCTCACCCGGTGTAGCGTCCATTCATCGAATGGTTCGGCAGTCGGGTTCGTCCGTTGCGGTCTAGGATGGAGATTTGGGTGATGCGAGCACTATAATAGACTTTAGTACACACCCAGTGACGACGGATTGGAGGAGAGATCGGAGGAAGCCTGTTAGTCCGGTTCCTAGCTCGTCCGGTCCGTCCGGGCGGCGAGCGAGAGAGGTCCCTCTCTCGTGCAACAACATATGGGACCGGATGTTGTGGCTCAGACATTTCACCTTCGGAGCGTATGTCCGCCACTCCGGACGCTCCGTTATATAGACAGTCCGAGTGACTGTCGATAATGCTTCCTCATCCTCACAGCAGTGCACACGACCGCACATTGGCTACGTGACCTTGAATATCCGGCCAGCTTTGGCATTCAGTAATTCCATGGCGAACAGGTCACGCCATCTGGTAGCCAAGGGACACGAGGCCTGCACACTCCGGTCGCTCGCATAATAGAAGTATGCACGGGGTAACGAACGCGGAGCTTCCAGCGGCAATGCATCGTAAGACCGCTTCTTCACTGGCCTCAGTGACGTACGTGCTATCCAAAATAGCACAGCTTATCGTAGCATCCCAGCAAACGACAGATTCTCGGTCGGATCAGGAATAATCTGACAGCACTGGGTCGGTCCGCTCCGCTGTTGCATCAGGTACGGACGACCGAATATTTCATAGGGTCCGACAGGATGGCGAAAGGGATTCGGATGATTTCGAGCTTTCCCTTTCGGAACAACAGAAGCTGCCATACATTTTTTCCGGCATTATCTTCCAGAGGTTGTTCCGTCGGACTACATTGCTGCGATGCTGGATAAGAGACTATAGCGTCATTGGACACGGAGTTTTGGATCGGTTCAGGGACATTGTCCCTGAGTTGCCGATGCAGTCCAATAATGTCTTTAGAACATTTGAATTATTGAACGACGCTATATATATATAAGCTTGCTATCAACATGCTAGTATAGTTTCTTGTCCGCAATGCTCTATTCTGCCTTTCGTGAATTCTAGGAAATAATTGTTTATTGGCAGAACTGGGCTTACCGAGAGTTCCTTTGCGTCTAAGACGGCGAGACTGAAGACTGCTAATTATCTTTTTCGCCGTCTATGTCAATTCCAACCACGATGTTGGAAACGACAATGATGTATAATAGACTTAACTTAGTCGCTTTATCATACGTATACCACCTTACTGAGACGTTTATCATTACGTCTTCAACAGAAAGAATTCCAGGATATGATCCTCAATGAGATTTCTTTCAGGGGCAGTAGTTTTTCCACGTATAAGTCCGCCCTTCAGTGGCAACCTGGAGTTGGTTAGACGTGACGCAGCCCTAGCTGCATCCACATGCATGGATAAGTAAGGTGAAGAACTCTCTCAGATTCGCTTCGGTCTTGAGAAGCTCTTCGACGGCAACCTTTCAGCAATCTTGAATTGCTCGATACACACGTTCTCTTGTTTATCAAGTGTAATAAGAGATTCAGACATGGGCAAACATTCGGTGGTTGACTCAGAGAGTTCCACTGTAGTTGCTGGATCCGAGTTTTTCGATTATGACGGATGTCAGTCAAACAGGTTGGGACACAATTTTGATCCCAACGGATTCGAAGTGCCAGGGTCTTTGGGTTCCGCAATTTTTAGGCAAGCTCCTTACTTCCAAGGAAGAATATTATGTTGGCTTGCACTACGTCATTGGATGAATTTTATTCAGAAATGCATGTTCAATCCTGTCTGATAATACGACAGTAGTTGCGTATATCCGGAACCAGGGAGGCACTCATTCGGTTCCGTTATCAATTTTAACAGAAAGAATCCTTCTGTTTGTTATAGAACACCAAGTTCTGTTTCGGTTCGTCATATTCTCGGTTGTCGAATCGTATTAGCAGACTCCCTTTCACGTAAGGGTCGTTTGTTGCCGTCGGAATGGACTATCAACAAAGAAGTATTCAATCAAATTTGCTATCAATGGGAGCGCCCAGTGATAATTTATTTGCGACACAACTCTCCAATCAATTGTAGATGTGTGTGTCACCGTGTCCAGATCCCTGAGCATATGTAGTTAACGCTCTATCGATCTAGTAGGACGCTATGATAGGATATGCGTATCCTCCATCGCTGTTGATTCAGCAAGTATTGCTAGAATTATTCATTCACAATACAATTCTGTTGGTAGCATTTCTGTCCCACAGAGACGGTGGATAAATTTACTTAGATGTCTACTGTGGGACTTACCGCGGAAACCTCCTCCATGAGAGGATCTTTTTTCGCCGGGGAAATCGTGTCAACTCTATCACAACCCGCAAGGTCTCAACCTTCACGCGTCCACTGCTGTATAGGACCAGCAGTGGACGCGATTCCTAACTGTAGAAGGACCTCCTCTTCGCTATACTATGCGGCTAAAGTGGAGGGTCTTCCGTCGTTGGTGTAGGGATCTTTATGTTGATATTTTTGATTCCTCCATACCAGACATTGCAAACTTTCTAGTATACTTGTTTGACGAGATCAACTGCAGCCAGTTACTTTTATAGGTTATAGGTCTATGTTATCTGATACCTATGCACACCATGATAGTTTACAATGGTGCCTAATGTCTCTTTATCTAAGTTAGTTTGAAACTTTTCGATAAGAGACCTAGTATCGTTAGATTAATTCCTATTTGGAATTTAGCTTGGGTTCTTATTAACTAAGCAACCATTTGAATCCTTGAGACAGCAGTTTCAAATTCTGGTCTTTTAAGGCAGCGATTCTCTTAGCCTTCTCTTCTGCTGAAGAGTCAGTGAGCTTCATGCACTATCGGTGGACGATTCTCACTTTCGTAGTATCGGGAACTCTATTACCTTTACTACTAATGTTGTATTTTTGGTTAAGAATCAAGCTCCTAATGATATCCGGAACCTATTGTTTTTAAGCCTTCCGTCTTTGAGCGGGCATAGGTCTTTACTCTGTCCAGATAGACCTTTATGTATTTATTAACAGATCTCAGTTTATCAGTAGGACGTAAAGCTTCTTCTGGCTCTGATGCCTAATAGAAGGGTCATTACGGTCCATTCTATTACTTAATGCATTCAGTTAACTATCGGTACTGCTTAGGATAATCTATCCTTAACTCAGCAGTCTGTGCTTAAGATTTCGGCTCATGAAGTAAGAGCTCTTCTACATCTTGGGCTGACGTATAGTTTTGCTATTATAGATTAAATAGTCTGCATATTGGTCTCAACCATCCACATTCATGAATTTTTATCTCAGAAATATTGTATCCATTTCTGGAGACCTGCATTGTTTAGGTCCATTATCAGCTGCTCAGAAAGTCGATCACTTAACAATTGCAACTATAGCTATGTAGGCTTTATGTTCCGGCAGTGACTCTGTCCTGCTGCCCTCTTCGCTCTGGGCTATTTGACCCAGGGCAGGAAAAAGGGGGGGGGGAAGGTGTTCCCTTGGGTCACCTGTTTTTATTATGAAAACAAGGGGATACCTCCTCTGGAGTTAGTATTTCTGAGCTGTTACTGGGATGGTTTCTTAAGTGAAAGTTAGGTTTTTAAATTCATTCATGTCATAGTTTTAAAGTATAGCAATTGTATATGTCATGTGTCAAACGGATGTTATTATACTATCCTCGGACACTTTTAAAAGAGTATAAAGAGTCTCAATTCTTTGGACTAACTTTATTTATGGGCTTACTTTAAATATAATTAGTATACGAATTATACTGGATATTAATAGAGAACATGGATGTTATCATGCTCAATTATAGAAGTTATTGTGTCTTTCTAATTTGTCATAAATAAGAAAGATACACGTGAAGCCTATTTCTCCTTTTCTCCTACAGGAGATGACTCTATTTATATAGTTGAGTTTATTGGATTTTCCTCTATGTCCTGGGCCCTCCAGCCTTTTTACTATTCAGCTATGTCTGGGTCATTGGTACAGTATAAAAATCTTAAAAAATTTAGAGTAATTTATATATTTTTTATACTTACCAATGACCCAGACGGGGATGGCCCTCCCAAGAGTTGGGAACTCATACCTCCCCGCTGAGGACATAGTGCTTACCAGGCACTGATGGTAAGAATGATTAATGGCGCCAATTTCGGGACGTCCTTGACACTGCACATGCGCAGTAGAGGTGAAGTATGGAGGGCCATTCAGGACATGTTTTCTTTGGTTTTAGATGCAAATTTTGGGGATTGGGGGGCAAAATTTGTGTTTGGCCCCATATTTTAAGAGTTAGCACCAGCTATGTCTGGGTCATTGGTAAGTATAAAAAATATATAAATTACTATAAATTTTTTAAGTTTCTTGCAAAATGAAACACTGCAAGGGC
Source organism: Pictodentalium vernedei (assembly GCA_031216915.1). NCBI lineage: Eukaryota > Metazoa > Mollusca > Scaphopoda > Dentaliida > Dentaliidae > Pictodentalium > Pictodentalium vernedei. The sequence continues at coordinate 382,090,236 of CM062296.1, forward strand.
AGTGTATTTTCAAAACAAATCCTAGGAAAGGGGGTTCAACAACATTTTACTGCAAAACATGTCAGTCGACACTATGCTGCAGGTAGTTTTATTGTAATTTTAAAAAATTTGTTTAAATGTATATTTTATATTTTGTACAATTTTAGAATAGAGTTGTTTTTTTTCAAAAAAAAAGAAAACTTATCAAGTTGAAATTTTAAAACATTAGGCTAAATGTGTTCCAATATGCCTATGCACATTTGCTTTATCTCAATCACTTCCCTCCCTGTATAATTACTTTTTAGTGTCAAACTTCATCTGACATGACAGTTATATCTGGCCATTATTACTAATTCAATGTTTGTCTCCAAAACATAGTTCAGAATCCATCATTGTTACAAGCTTGTTCCAATGAGGAATCTTGAGCTTCATTTTGAGAGCAAAGGTGGCAAGTTTTTACTTATTCAAGAATGATTTTTCCAGTGTTCCCACCTTGTTAAGTGAAGAATTAATATTACAGAAGCTAACTACAAAGCACTGTTAAAAAGAGTATTAAGGGCCTATATAAGTAATGAAATTTTGTTTATTTTGAAAATTTTCACCTCTGATATTCCTCAAATGCAAATAAAATATACACAAATTGTACATCAAAATGACGACTGAGATGTATAGAACACGAAACACATGTGTAATCAACTCATAGAGTCAACCATAGGCACCACTGGTTCCTGGAAGTCTGCTACCGTATTCGTACCAGAACGGAGAATTTAATAATATTTCATGAGAATAACTTGTGGCTAAATGTGCTTTACATATCCAAGAACAAAGCTAGGGTATCAACATTCTTCAAAACCCAATGACAGGGCCACATGGAAGTAAATTCCAAAACCTTTGCTCTTCCGGTCGACGTCATCAGACGGAAAAAGCATTGATATACAACGCCATCTAAAATCAAATAATGAGAAAGATCATCTTGATACAATATACTATTATTATATAGAGACTGCACAATTGCCATATTCAATGAAAGGTATCATGATACCAGTTGAAATTTCTTAGAATTACGATTTTGTTTTTCGATGGAAATTCGTGGTATCGACTGATTTGCATATATCTGTCAAACATGGAAACCATCTTCAATAAAAAATGCAGACAGTGTTGTCCTTTTCCAAAATGCAGTCCTATCGCTGCACCCGAAAGTGTTTTGAATGCCTAGCTTTGTTTTGAATATGTGAAGCACATTTGGCCACAAGTTGTTATCGTGAAATATTATTAAATTATCAGTTCCGGTACGAATACGGTAGCAGACTTCCAGAAACCAGTGGTGCCTAAGGTCAACTCTATGAGTTGATTACACATGTGTTTTGTGTTCTTTACATCTCAGTCATCCTTTTGATGTACAATTTGTGTGCATTTAATTTGCATTTAAGGAATATCAGAGGTGAGAATTTTCAAAATAAACAAAATTTCATTACTTATATAGGCCCTTAAGGATACACCATTGATGTGTGATATACCATATGTTTTGGCTCCTCATCTTTACCTAACGATGGTAAATGGGAGAGGGATTGTGTGCTGAAGTGTACAGTACAGCCGCTGTGGACTGGTCACTTTCTATGGGTGGGCAATATTTCCACGGATGCAATAATATTAGATTCAAAACATTAATTATCGGAAAAATCCTCAAAAATTTAATTAATGAAGCACTGGGTACAAACTTGGTGCTTCATTAATTAAAATTTCGCTGCTATTGATTTTTATTGCCTGGGAAGCACATGCGTGGACATCGCTGCCCACATGTGGATTTCGACCAGTCCACAGAGACTGTACTGTAAGTAAACTTCTAGGATCCTCTCCCAGAGAGTCAGGTAAAGAAATGTGTCTCGACAAGCGTTTTAGACAATTTTAGGGTATTAGTTAGCCTACTTAAAATCGCACCTATATTTTGCAGTGTGGCTTATAAGGGTGGTGGGATGGGGGAGAACTTGAAGAAATGCATTTGTACAGCTCCTATGCTAAACAAACTTCATTTTAATGTATAATAGGGCATACATGTATGCCTCTGTTATTCGGAGATTTGTAGAATTTCAGAATCAAGAAATGTTGTCTAAAAAGTGTTGGCATTACCTGGATTATCCTTAAAGAGGACAAGAAAATAACATGACATGACATATAAGTGTGTAAGTAAAACTGTGTGTTTTCAGGATGCATTTGTATTCTGTTTTCAAATATTTTTGACATTGCTGACAATAAAAGAAGCAGATGAAGCCACCCCCTCCCACTTATCCCTCCCCCCCTTCCTTTTCATTATTCAGTAAGGAAGCACCCAGGAGCACAGTAAACTTTACTACAGTAAGTGAGTTTGCTCACTTCTTTTGTAGAATTTCCATCAATGAAGAAGACTTAGGGGCATATAGATAGCTTTTTGGGGGAAGGGTTGGAGAAGTACTTTAAAACACAGACCAATAAAATTTTTCAGCAACTTTCAGACATTTCAATATTTAGCCAAAATTCAATCTAAACACACTATCTAAAATATATAATTTTTGTTTCATTCGGCACATTTTCTTCAAGAAAAGGGCTACAAAATTTTCCAACAAGTCAAAAAATTTGTGGCAAAACTTGTATTTTTTTTTATTTAATCTTATTTGTTTTACAAGGATTGGCGAACAAGTTATGCAACTTATATTAACGCCTCTCCTTGGCCCAATGGCGTAGGTGTGTGGGATGACCTTCATAGCGGCAACTTCGTGGCCTAGCTCTTCTCGAATACTACGAAGGGATCTTTAGCCTGCACGGAGTGTGTCTCTCTCTGCACAGAGGACAGCCATTTTACGTCCCCACCCGATAGGACGATATGCTGTGACAGCATCAACCCCACAATTGATGCTGACAGAGAGTGTTCGGACACCTCGAGAACTTTCCCTGACCGGGGATCGATCCCGGGACCTCTTAGTGAAGGCACCCCTGTATCTACATCATTTTCAAATGTTTTAGGCTTCCCAAGATTATTTGGTAGCTTTGGGTCTTATCAGAATAAAAACATAATGTCTGCATGCCATTTCTTTCTTCACAAGTCTCGGTTGCCCTTCAAGCTCCAACATAGCTGAATATCTTGAGTGGTCCACTTTTATTATTCAAATGTATGAAAGTGTTTTCACTTCAATGAATGACCGGAATTGATGGACTGGTATGTAGATGCCCATAATAATGCACCTCCTCTGCAAAATGTTTGTAAGAAGTTTGTTGATGTGTACATGTATTGAGAAGCCAGAGGACGGTGACGTTTATCCAACTGACATCTGATCTGAAAACCAGTTTTTTCTATCTTTTTAAACTGCACATGCAACACATCATTTCTAGCTTGTAACTCTGAAATTGACAACCTAGTTTTGAAATACAAGACCGTTACAGCTTACATGTGCTTTTCTTTAAGGCTGTTTTATCCGAATCACATCAATTACATTGAACTTGACCGATTCAGGTTGGGATTGACTCTGGATCCTATAAATCACCTATTAGTACCTGGACTGTGGCCAGAGCTTTAACCAGACCTGCATATAATTCAGAAGGATTCATTTGCAATTCTTCTGAGTTTGAGGCATTGAGCTCACTTCTTCTATATTCACCCTGCTCCTCTTCTGCCCAAATCCTCAACACTTGTGGTGTACATCTGGGATTGAATAACAACATATTCAATTCCAATGTACTTGTTAACGAGGGTGCTATTTCTGTTAGCACAACAGAAGAATATTCAGATGCTAGTCAGACACCAGGTCACTGTTATGAGATAGATGGCTTTACCTTTCCTCTGACAACTTCAGTGCAGTGTGTTCTCAACTTATCTGCACTTGTTGCTGTATCTTTTCTCTTGATCCACTAACATTGCTGAAGAATGGATCATTCTATTCAGACCACCTCTTCAAGTCACTTCAATCCACCTCCATTTACGTCATGATCTTATATGTCAGGGTTAACTCCCTGCATGCTGCTGGCAGATATTCCTGCCCAGGACAGGAGTTCTCTTGCCACTGAAATAAGTATAATTTGGGCACATTTAGTTAAACTGTCTCCCTGCAAATTGAATGGAGTTTTCCACCAATGATTTCTGGAGTTAAATTCAGATGATTTTTTTTATAAAATCTGGTCATGGCTGCTTCACAGCAGCCATGACTAGATTTGATGAAAAATATCTTGAAAATACTCAGCAGGTTAAGAGTTAATTGAGGAGATTTCCTCTTGATGTTGGGCACTTGCACCTTCATGCCCACTTTATTAAGCCCCATCTGATGTAGCAGTTGCATTCACTTGAGCAGTACAATGCTTTATTACACACCCGTAACTGTATTTGTCACGACCACTTGGATTTTAGGGGCATGCGGTAATTAACCAGAAAGCTCTAGTGTAATCCGATAAAAAGTACCCTTCGCTTGCACAAGTTCTCTCGTTAGACTGTTTTTTTTAGTTTGAAGCGTTCAGTGGAATATAACCAATGAGAACCATCGGCTATATTTATCTGTCGGAATTACCGATTCTCATTACAAAATGTTTGATGCTCAACTATGCCAAAAACTGTTGAAAGTCATGAAAGACTCATGATCTCTGCCAAGAAATTGAACAGTGAACCTCTACCTTTGCTTTCGTTATTGAAAATCAAGGAAAACTTAATAAATTTTAGGGCAAAAAAGTCCAGTTGGTTCGATATTGCAACCAGCCACTAGTACAGTTCCTATAAAACTTTGTTACAATGTTGCCCTCACCGCTGTGTGCTGCCGACGAGTCGACACGAGGCCTACTGTGTAACTGTAATCCCATTCGATTCACACTTCGGCAATGAAGCAGCATGTTTGCCAACGTAAACATACTTTGAAGAGCATGTTAAGTTGAAGTAGTTCTCAGGAAGCAAGACTAAATGAATCTTGAATACTGGTTACCATGAAGTGGAAAAACACACAGCGACATGCCAACAGCGCCTGGAGATGTTTGACAGCTAGCACATGCAGTTACTAAAATTCCACCCTTACTAGATGACCACTCCCCCCCCCCCCCACCCCCACACTAGCTGAATAAAGAAAATAAATTCGGAAGAATGAAAAGATTTGTGGAACCAATGTTTTTTTTACGTGCTAGTGGGTGTTGGGGCAACAGGTTCATTTTATTTAATTTTTTTTTTGTTGGGGCAGGGGGAAGGGCTTTTTTAGGGGGATATAGTATTGCTAAAATATGACTTTCAGGAGTTTGTAGTGGGAAAATTAAAAAATGTTACCAGCTACCCACTACAGAAATTCTGAAAAGTCTTGAGTAGGGTGGGAATGAGACTATGAAGAGTGGAGGGGTGGTAAATACATGTGGTCCGATAAATGCAATATATTGTCAATTTTATGAGATGACTTCCATGAAATTCAAAAATAGTTATTAGAATATTTAAAACATAGACAATATCACAATATTTTCCAGACACAGATTGATGTGTATTTTTAAATGACTAATTAAGGATTTTTGCTTGTATTTCTGTTTTATACAAGGATATTATTTTGCTTTAATTCTCAGCAACAAAACTTAAATCAAATGCCACCTATGTGACTTAGGTACATGGGTGTATGAGATGGGGGGGGGGGGGGGTGAGGCACTCCCCCCCCCCCTTCATCAATAAGCAGTTAATTTTGCAGTTTTCATTGAAAGGGACTGGTATTTTCAGAACAGATTGTTCAGAGGGAGGGGGTATTTTTATAATTTTGGCAAATATCGGGGCAGGGGGAAGAGCATATTCATAGGCAAATTCGAGGCAAGGGCCTGCATTTTGATTTTGAAACAAAAGTTCAGTTTGATTGGTCAGCCCCCATCCCCAAGAAAATGTTCTCCACAAGCCTATCATTTTAGCCACATTCTATCAGACCTCTTTAAATCTACTTACTAAATGCAAATTCAGAATACCAAATTCCAAATTTAAGATTGACATGATATTGGAGCAGACACATAAAAAATTATTTTGCTTTGAACCAGATACCAAGAAAAAATTATTGACAGAACCGTACAGATAACAAACCTGTGAAGTATAGTACTAGTACAAATTAATGTAAACATTAATCAATCTTTGAAAATATTATCAACCAACATAAGTTGAAGCTTACTGGTGAGAGGCCCCCTCCTCCCCCCCCCCCCCCCCCCCCCCCCCCCCTTATTAGCTCACCTGACTAAAAGTCAGGGTGAGCTTTTCTGATCACTTTTCGTCCGTCGTCCGTCGTCCGGCGTGAAGGTGGTGTTTGGGTCTTTTTCTTCCAAACCACTGGCCGCATGTTAATGAAATTTCATGTGAGTAGGGGTTATATAGCGGCATTTTGATTTTTGGGCAAATTAGGTTTCGGCTCATATTGAGCAGAGGGGTGGGGCAAAAATGCTCCAATTCTTAAAAAATCTTCTTCTCAAGAACCAGCTATAGCAGAGACTTGATATTTGGTATGCAGCTTCCTTTTGAGGTGTAGACTCAAGTTTGTTCAAGAGAAGTTTGTAGGTCTATACTTGGCGATGTTATGGGAGGAGCAAAAATTTTGGCCCCACCCCAAATTTCTATTTTTTAAACCGAGAGGCCAATTTGAACCAAATTTTATGTGAGGGCTTATTGGGTCATAAGTACCTAATTTATGCAGAAATTTTTTTTCCTGTAGCCCCGTGGGAACCACAGGAGCTAAAAATAGAAAAAAATTAAAACGCCTATATCTCAAAAACTGCACGGCAGTGAGAATTTTTATTTGGTGTGAAGCTTTCTTGGGACCAACAGAAAGGATTGGTAAAAAAAAATTGCTATCGGTTTTATCATAGGGTACTTTTTCGGGACTCTGAAAAAGTGCTGAGTCAGTATTTTTTAACACAGTAGGCAATGGGAAAAAAATAAAGAATTGTTTTCTTCCAAACCACTGCTCTAAAAGCTTTCATATTTTACATATAACATCTTTGGAACATTGATTCACATATTTGTAGAAATCAAATTCCTCGGTCCATATTTGGGTTCCCTATGGGAACCCAAATGTTCAAATTAGTGCAATATGAGGGATATATTTTAAAAATCTTCTTCTTCGGATCCACAAATCAGAATCTTTTGATATTTGCTATGCATCATCCTTAGGGGGGTGAGATTGATGTTTGTTCAAGCCAAGTCCCTGAGTTCATATTTGGACTCCCTTTGGGAACCCAAATTGTAACTTAGTGCAATACGAGGTATATTCTTTTAAAATCTTCTTCTTCGCATCCACCGGTCAGAATCTTTTGATATTTGGTATACAGTATGCTTAGGGAGGTGAGATTCAAGTTTGTTCAAGTCAAGTCCTTCGGCTCATATTTGGTCTCCCTGTGGGAGCCCAAATTATAACTTAGTTCAATATGAGGAATATTCTTTAAAAAAAGTTTTTTTTTCAGATCCACCAGTCAAAATGTTTTGATATTTGATGTACAGCATTCTTAGGGGCTGAGAGTGAAGTTTGGTAAAGCCAAGTACCTGGGTTCATATTTGGGCTCACTGTGGGAGCCCAAATTATACCAAAATTTTTATTTTCCAAACCAAAAAGTCGATTTGAACCAAATTTGATATGAGGGCTTATTGGGTCATAAGTACCTAATTTATGCCGAAAATTGTTTTCCTGTCCCCCACGGGAACTGCAGGAGCTAAAAAATTTTTTTCTTTTTAAATGCCCATATCTCCAGAACTACATGGCACTGAGAATTTTTATATGGTGTGAAGCTTCCTTAGGACCGGAAGAAAAAAATGGTAAAAATTTTATCATAAGGTTCTTTTCTAGGACTAAAAGTGCCGAGTCATCATTTTTTAACAGTGTAGCTAATGGGAATAACGTTGAAGAATCTTCTTCTCCCAAAACACTGCTTCAGAAGCTTTTATTTTTGGGCTCCCTATGGGAGCCCATGTATAACTTAGTTCAGTATGAGAAATATTCTTAAAAAATCTTTTTTTTCTGTTACTCCTGTCAGAATCTTTTGATATTTGATTTTTGATTTTCTTAGAAGTGGCAAATTGAAGTTTGTTTAAGTTCTGCTTTATTGATAAAATTGGGCCCAGTAGTAACCAATTCCTGCATTGAAAGCCCTGTAAAGTGGGCAGTGATAGGCATAAACGATTGACCAAACTTGATATTATAATTACGCCTCTGTAAGATGTAGCCTTAGATGCTGAAAGTACCTTAAATTCCAATAAATAAATAGATAAATTATTGAGTACCCAATATGGGTATCTAACATATGAACACTTTGGGTTACTAAGTAGGGTAAACAATTTTATGTTGAAAAACTGATAACAAGGCAGAATCCCTTGTTTAAATTATACATGACTACTTTGCGGTAATGACAATCTAAAAGTACAGTATCTTGAAAAGACTTTGTGTTGTTTTTTATTAGTTCAATTTTTAGCTTTTCTTGACAAAGTCAAGCTATGCTATTGTCATGGGGCATGCGGAAGTGTGTGAGTCTGTCTGTCCACAATTTGTTCGGCACAGGCTATAGGCCATAGTTCTTATCTATCATCACCAAATTTGAGATGCATGTTCGCGTTGGTGTCTAGATGAGATCGTCATATTTTGGTTATGACTGGCTGCTTACATTGGCTGCTGCAGCAGCCATCGTGAATTTTGTATGGCGCAGCCTACAGGCCGTAGTTCTCATCTGATCATCACGAAATTTCATCTGCATATTCGGGTTGATGTCCAGATGAGAACGTCCTATTTTGGTCTCAGTTGGCTGCACACAGTGGCTGCTGCAGCAGCCGCAGTGTGGGTTGATTTTAAAAATTGTTATCTTACGCAAATTTCTTGAAATTTGGCAGGTTGTCTTAGATTGATGAGTAGATGAGACCTTCCTATTTTGATCGTGGCTGCCCCCAGGGTGGGTGAATTGAGGGGTGAAGTTGTTTTATCTTATTTTTGTTATACCACATTTGGATGAAAAAGACAATAATACGCTGAAAGAAATTGTCTTTGTGTGGTGAATGTAATATGATATTTCAGGCATGTAGGACACTGTTATGACTGCGAGTGTTTAGATCAGCAAGTACATTTTAAATGTGTATATATTTTGCCCACTTGATGAAATTTGATATGCAAGTTGTTTTTTTTTTTGTTTCAACCATGACTACTTTTCCTAAAGTTTGACTTCAAATCCGCCAATGGTAGCATGGCTGCTTCAGCCATGATTTTTTTTCTCCCAATTTCAACGAAATTTCATATGCAGGTTTAGTTTTATCAGTACTTGCTATTTTGGTGATATGACTCGGCCAGTATCAGGTGAGCGCCCTCAGGCCCCGTGGGGCCTCTTGTTTCTCTTTCAGCCTCTGACTAAGACTGTTGGATACTCATTTCGTGAGCTTTCGTGAAAATGCTGTCAGGTTATAGATGGGTGCGGAGTTTGTAAAAAAAAGGTGTACAAACTAAATTACTTGTGGAGACAAGACATGACATTTTCTTGCAGTTTTCATGCAATATATTTCTCCCTTTGTATATCTGTAGTATTATGTGGACAACCTAAAGCTTTTATTTGTAAGTGCAGCCCATTTCAAACAAAGGTTATCAAGACTTGAGGTAAAATAAAAAGAAGGCTAAATTTCAAATCAGAAAGTTTATAATGTTGAAAAATAAAGTGCAAACTTATCAAGACTGCAGAGTTCGCTCAGAGTCAGAATGGAATCTCAAACTGCCTCAGGCTCAGTTACTTCAAACAAAGAATGTCCCGGAAGGTTAATTATTGCACAAAATGTCTTTTCTCGTCTAGTGTGTACTTTTGTTACAGTGCAGAACAGAAATGACAGACGTCCACATGCGATAGCCTAGTGGCAGGAGTGCATGTATCGTCAAGCCGAGTTCAAACTTATATTTTTACTAGTAGTAGTTTCAAATTCTTTAAAAAGCACGAAATTTAAACAGAGCGGTCAGTTCGCACCGTATTCAAATTAAAATCCTTGTACATTTTCCATCCTCCAGATATAATGATGCCTGCACACACACTTTTGAAAACACATTTGAGACCTCATAATTTGTGACGTCTGATATGCTGAACGCAATCTTTTGAGTTTTGAGTGTTCGGATCGACATTTTTTGCGAATAAAATGAATCAACAGCGATTCTGCAGGTGGCAAGGTCAAAGACTTAAGACTGGTTCTCTGACAAAATCCCGTTTCTCTCTAAAATTCTTTCAACCGTTCAAATTGTCGACTATTTAATTAAATTGGCGATTAATTACAGTGAATTCTTTTTCAATTTTTGGGTGTGTAATAAATGCAGAACCACACTTCTGTTTGAATGGGTTAACGATTACTGGACTCGAGCGTGTGGCGCTGGGATAACCACTCGAGCCTACCGGCTCTCGTGGTATCCCTGCGCCACTCGCTCTCGTCCAGTAATTGTTAACCCATTCAAACATAAGTGTGGTTCTGTATATTTATACATCTAGGCTTTGATTAGCAGATCTGTTTTTATCTTTTGGTGTCGGGTAAATGTCACTACTTTCTAACATCCGTCCTTTCTCTGATTGCAGATTTCTTATCTTTTCTTTTTTCAATACGTAGAGCTTTTTACTTAAAAAGTTTCCCTCTTCAGGCTGTCAGAGTCCTTGTGCATGGGGAGGTTTAGCATTGGATTAAAGTCTGGAAATAAGCAGACTGTTATCTGCAGAATGAGGTCCCCAGTGGGTGAATTTAGTGATGCTGCCCAGCACAGCAGGGAAGCATCAATAAACCGCTATGAACCTCAACCTGAATCAAGGTCTCAAGCCTAAACAGGAAGAGGTAGCCAGAGGATAAATTGGCCCACTGTATGGGGTAGCATCAGCAAATTCCCCCTCTTGGGACCTCATTCTGCAAATGACAGATTGCTTATTTCCAGGGTTGATTGGGTTTCTCCAACCTCCTGATCTTATTCGACACTTAATGTTCTTTTCTTATGTGCCAAATGATTAAAACCTGAATGGTATATTCTTGGGTTTTCTCATTCGGAGGGAGGTGCATTTTTTCCCTGTATTGATATATTTCTTATTAGCTCACCTGACTGAAAGTCAGGGTGAGCTTTTCTGATCACTTTTCGTCCGTCGTCCGTCGTCCGGCGTGAAGGTGGTGTTTGGGTCTTTTTCTTCCAAACCACTGGCCGCATGTTAATGAAATTTCATGTGAGTAGGGGTTATATAGCGGCATTTTGATTTTTGGGCAAATTAGGTTTCGGCTCATATTGAGCAGAGGGGTGGGGCAAAAATGCTCCAATTCTTAAAAAATCTTCTTCTCAAGAACCAGCAATAGCAGAGACTTGATATTTGGTATGCAGCTTCCTTTTGAGGTGTAGACTCAAGTTTGTTCAAGAGAAGTTCGTAGGTCTATACTTGGCGATGTTATGGGAGGAGCAAAAATTTTGGCCCCACCCCAAATTTCTATTTTTTAAACCGAGAGGCCAATTTGAACCAAATTTTATGTGAGGGCTTATTGGGTCATAAGTACCTAATTTATGCAGAAATTTTTTTTCCTGTAGCCCCGTGGGAACCACAGGAGCTAAAAATAGAAAAAAATTAAAACGCCTATATCTCAAAAACTGCACGGCAGTGAGAATTTTTATTTGGTGTGAAGCTTTCTTGGGACCAACAGAAAGGATTGGTAAAAAAAAATTGCTATCGGTTTTATCATAGGGTACTTTTTCGGGACTCTGAAAAAGTGCTGAGTCAGTATTTTTTAACACAGTAGGCAATGGGAAAAAAAATAAAGAATTGTTTTCTTCCAAACCACTGCTCTAAAAGCTTTCATATTTTACATATAACATCTTTGGAACATTGATTCACATATTTGTAGAAATCAAATTCCTCGGTCCATATTTGGGTTCCCTATGGGAACCCAAATGTTCAAATTAGTGCAATATGAGGGATATATTTTAAAAATCTTCTTCTTCGGATCCACAAATCAGAATCTTTTGATATTTGCTATGCATCATCCTTAGGGGGGTGAGATTGATGTTTGTTCAAGCCAAGTCCCTGAGTTCATATTTGGACTCCCTTTGGGAACCCAAATTGTAACTTAGTGCAATACGAGGTATATTCTTTTAAAATCTTCTTCTTCGCATCCACCGGTCAGAATCTTTTGATATTTGGTATACAGTATGCTTAGGGAGGTGAGATTCAAGTTTGTTCAAGTCAAGTCCTTCGGCTCATATTTGGTCTCCCTGTGGGAGCCCAAATTATAACTTAGTTCAATATGAGGAATATTCTTTAAAAAAATTTTTTTTTTCAGATCCACCAGTCAAAATGTTTTGATATTTGATGTACAGCATTCTTAGGGGCTGAGAGTGAAGTTTGGTAAAGCCAAGTACCTGGGTTCATATTTGGGCTCACTGTGGGAGCCCAAATTATACCAAAATTTTTATTTTCCAAACCAAAAAGTCGATTTGAACCAAATTTGATATGAGGGCTTATTGGGTCATAAGTACCTAATTTATGCTGAAAATTGTTTTCCTGTCCCCCACGGGAACTGCAGGAGCTAAAAAATTTTTTTCTTTTTAAATGCCCATATCTCCAGAACTACATGGCACTGAGAATTTTTATATGGTGTGAAGCTTCCTTAGGACCGGAAGAAAAAAATGGTAAAAATTTTATCATAAGGTTCTTTTCTAGGACTAAAAGTGCCGAGTCATCATTTTTTAACAGTGTAGCTAATGGGAATAACGTTGAAGAATCTTCTTCTCCCAAAACACTGCTTCAGAAGCTTTTATTTTTGGGCTCCCTATGGGAGCCCATGTATAACTTAGTTCAGTATGAGAAATATTCTTAAAAAATCTTTTTTTTCTGTTACTCCTGTCAGAATCTATTGATATTTGATTTTTGATTTTCTTAGAAGTGGCAAATTGAAGTTTGTTCAAGTTCTGCTTTATTGATAAAATTGGGCCCAGTAGTAACCAATTCCTGCATTGAAAGCCCTGTAAAGTGGGCAGTGATAGGCATAAACGATTGACCAAACTTGATATTATAATTACGCCTCTGTAAGATGTAGCCTTAGATGCTGAAAGTGACCTTAAATTCCAATAAATAAATAGATAAATTATTGAGTACCCAATATGGGTATCTAACATATGAACACTCTGGGTTACTAAGTAGAGAAAACACTTTTATGTTGAAAAACTGATAATAACCACAAGGCAGAATCCCTTGCTATTTTGGTGATATGACTCGGCCAGTATCAGGTGAGCGCCCTCAGGCCCCGTGGGGCCTCTTGTTTCCCTGTACTCTGTGTTGCTCCAACCTCCTGATCTTATTAGACGCTTAATGTTCTTTTCTTATGTGCCAAATGATTAAAACCTGAATGGTATATTCTTGGGTTTTCTCATTCGGAGGGAGGTGCATTTTTTCCCTGTATTGATATATTTCTTATTTCCCTGTACTCTGTGTTGTTTTCTAGCTTATCGTACCTCTGCTCATGCTACATGAATTAATTTCTTTTCCTGTTATACCTGTCAAACGAGAATACTTTAGCAAGCAGTAATTATACCAATCTTCACGCAATCTATTCAGCTATTGCTCCAGATGTTTATCCTGGGGGAACTTCTTATTTTTTACCACTAGTGCAATTGGGATGTATGAAAAGTGGATTTCATTCATCAGGGAAGGCAGATAGAGATTCTTTCTTTTGCTTTTTCATAGTAAGAAAGTTTGTCTCTCTAGTCTCTACTCTTCATTTTGTCTTTATTAACCCTTTACCCAATGCAGATGATATCAAAATTTATTATTTTAAATATCATTTTTTAAATGTTTTCAACAAATCTCAACAAAACCATATCATGTGACCCCTTGTTGGAACGAGCTTGAAGAGCTCATTCCAACGAGGGGTCACATGATATGATTTTGTTGAAATTTTTTAAATATAATATTTTTTCAACTGCTGAATTTGCATATTACGCAGGCGGGTGCGGGCGATTCGTTAGGTAAAGGGTTAATGACAAAAAGTTAAAATCCCTTTGGAGATAAATGTTACCTTCTCCAATCATGCCTTTTTGCTTCTATCCTTCCCTAGTCTATAAGTATTACTTTATACCAGTATACTTCGGCAATTTAACAGGTTATTTTAAATTCATAGTAATGTTCAGACAACGAACATGTTTTTATGTGTTACTGAATGCTTCTACCCTATGGAAACGCTCAGTTGTGCAGTATTTAGGTAAGCTATGTACTGCAAACAGAATTATTTATGTGCAATAGAAGCAATGTGTGCACCTATTCTGCATTATTTTAGTATTGTTGATAAAATGGTTATTTATCTGTCGGAACCCTGGGAAGTGAATCAGTGCTTGTGTACTGTGGTGAACAAGTGCTGTTTTACTGGTAAAATAGGACTGATAACCAATGCCTTGGATGGAAATCATCTAAAATGGGCAACATGGGAACAAACAATTGGTTGAAATTGTATTTATATCCTCGTTGCGGTCACGATTAGCCATTGCACAGAAATATGTGACTTTAACCCTTTATCTAACATGAAAAGAAGGTGCCACTTGCTAACAAATTTATTGAATAACTAATTTTTTCATTTTTCGCATCAAAAACATAGCTTATGACCTCATTGGAATGAGGTCAATGAATTCATTCCAAAGAGGGGTCATAAGCTGTGTTTTTATGACAAAAAATGAAAAAAAAACACTGAAAACTGAATGGCAGTTTTTTGTGAATAGCGCAGACCAGTTTTGTCTGTTAGGTTGGGTAAAGGGTTAAACACCAATAAATAAATAAATAACAAGTTTATATATATATATTCCATTTATGGATTATGTAGAACCTTTTGACCATACTGCAGAATTTGCATGTCAGATAGAGACTTATTTACCTCTGACAACATGTTTTTTTCTTTATTGTATATATATATAGATATGTGCACACCACCTCTTATTGTTCATTCAGCACATTGTGTAGGTGTGATGGTATGGAAAGAAATTAAATTTTTCCAGTAAAATTTGTTTCTTTTTATACTAACCACACCAACCCAAATTATTATTTGAACAGCAGGGGAAAAAGTATTAAAAGAATACAGGCTTACGTACCTTGTACTAGCAGCGACTGGTCAATCTGCTTCTGCTAATTGTTGGTCTTTTGACATTTTTACAGGCTGTCTAGGGCTATGGCCCTGAGGGACTTCCAAATTGTTTCATTTTCCATGTTAGAGTTGTGGATTAGTTAAGCATATTGTGTTGGTATTGTAGGTATGAAAAAAACAAATTTCAGTGGAAAAATTTAATTTTTAGGTGCACAAACACAGCAGTGCACTTCAAAGTGGAAAACTAAATAAATAACATAATCAGCTGAGATTACTGGAGTTTTAACTTTTTTTAGCAATTTAGATAGGTTATATTACTCAATACAAATGTTGTTCATATCATGATATTTATGTATGAATTTGACTGTTAATGTTGATTATTGATTGAATGTATTGTTTTGCAGGAGCTGAATGGAACAAGACAATTTCATCCCTCACCAGTGCTAGCATTAAGTTTGACTTACTGTCCAATGGCTGTCGGAACAATGTGAGTAAAGTTACAACAACATCATTAAAACTGTCTCCAAACAAATCAATAAAGTTTGGCTAATGCTATATGCAAATATTTGCATTTAAACTTTTTCGAATTTTGCTTGCAAAACAAAAATATATGACTTCTCATTGGAACAAACTCATTGAGGTTATTCAAATGATAATTCATATACTACGTTTTTGAAACAAAAAATGAAAATAAATTGTATTTATTTAACATATTAAAAGGCAATGACTAGTTCCATGGGTGTCTGTGGAATAACCTACTATTTCAGGAGCCCTATCTTTATGTACTACGATGTTTGTCAATTGTGAGAGATTGAATTATGAGCAATTCCTTTTTATTCCAATATGTGATTAAGTAACATTTCAGTGACAATTGTGTAAAACTAAATATGCAAATTACATCAAAAACAAAAAAATATTTTTTGAAATAAACTTGATAACTGCACTCCCCCTCCCCCAACCTCTTCTTTTTAGAGCAAAGCTGATCCAGAGGTCTTTTAGCTTTTTTCAGTCAAAACAGGTCAAAACAGTATAAAATTTGAATTGAAAATTAGCTCAACCCTTTACCCAACGTAACCTCCAAGACTGGCCAGCGTTATTCACAAAAGTCGTCAATTCAACTTTTATTATTTTTTTTAATTTTTGTCTCAAAAACATAGGTTATAACCCCTCTTTGGAACGAGCTCATTGAGCGCGTTCCAATGAGGGGTCATAACCTATGTTTTTGAGACAAAAAATGGAAAAAAATAGTTATTCAAGAATTTTGTTTGCAAGTGACGCCTGCTTTTCATGTTAGGTAAAGGGTTAATGAATTCACAAAATGCAGACATATTTTATTTTCAATTAACCCTTTACCCAATGCAGCCAATTCAAAATTTATTATTTTAAATATTTTAAAAAAATTTTCCAAAAAAATCAACAAAACTATATCATGTGACCCCCGTTTGGAACAAGCTCGTCGGGGCCAATTTAAATTTTTATACTGTACCAATGACCCAGACATAGCTGGTGCTAACTCTTAAAATATAGGGCCAAACACAAATTTTGCCCCCCAATCCCCAAAATTTGCATCTAAAACTAAAGAAAACATGTCCTGAAAGGCCCTCCACACTTCGCCCCTACTGCGCATGCGCAGTGTCAAGGACGTTCCGAAATTGGCGCCATTTATCATTCTAAGTTTGGCCCTTCATCAGTTAACATCTGACTGATCTTTGTGCTTTTAAATCTCAGTTTAAATGATGCCAGACACATAAATATTAGTGAAATGGTGATTCTAAGGAGGATAGAAAAGGAGGAGAGGAAAAGAATGTGTGACAGAATATTATCAGGGCTGTAACTTAAAATTTTTTAATGAAATTATGTTAAGTTACCTATTTTCAAGGCAGCAGCCATTTTGTTGTCATTCTGATTATTTAGTTACACTGTTTTTTCAAGTGTTTTTTCTCTCTCCCTGTCCTTTAAGTTCCCCCTTGCTATTCTCCCATGCTTTTGGCATAGTTTATGTAATTATTATTAATAAAATTTCTTGGGAGTTTTAGCTGAATAACAGAATGAATTCTGTTCTTTCCCCATGTTTACGTCTTCACCTACGGGTGGTTAGGCGTTGTGTTCTGCATCTACCATCTGATGTTCTGCAGTTTCTTCCCTGGAAGTCTCTGTTTTGCATCAGATGGTGTATTTTTGGTAACTGATTTCGGGCCTGGGTGCCTGGAGTCTTATTTTAGTGTTTTTACACTCATTGTTTACATTTACAACAGCCCTCTGTGTGAGGGGGGGATTTCTAAATAATAATATCTTTATGTTATTTTAATCATAACTAGATACATTATTATTGTTCGTAAGTGTTGAATAAATTGTTTAAAATATTTTTAAAATTTTTTCCACACTTAGGCTTGGGATCCATTGGGGCTCAACGTTACTTTTCAGAAACTTGGGCTGTTCTGAAAAAATATTTTTTCAAAATATTTTGATTTCAATTATTTTTTCTATATTAATGGATCATATTATTATTATGTATTTTGCCAGGGGTTAGTGCGAGTACCAGGACTTGTTTTCTTTTCACATTGAAAGGATATTGATCTATTGTTTTAAGAGGAAGTCTTCCTCTGACCTTATTATCATTCTATATGTGGTCAGTGTACTCGCATTAACTCCTGTTCTGTATCGTATGATTTCGATGACAATATGGGAAGCGTATGTCACGGTATGTTGTTGGGGATTTGGACACTCCGGTCCTTTCCCCGCAGGGTCACTCTACTTTATCAATTTCTATTTCAGACGATCAAGATTAGGGTGATGTATCTGTGATGTCTTCCAACAGTGTGCCTCCGTCGTCACAATTAATGAAGGGCTAGCGGAAAAGTGCTCATGTAATACGCCAATTGCCTAAGAGGACCCTAGTAGGTTCGACGGCCTTTGACGTCCGCTAGCTCGCCCGGTGTAGCGTCCATTCACCGAATGGTTCGGCAGCCGGGTTCGTCCGTTGCGGTCTAGAAGGAATTTTGGGGTGATGCGAGCACTATAAAATTAACTTAATGCACACCCAGTGACGGCGGATCGGAGGGAGAACGGAGGAAGCCTTTTAGTCCGGTTCATAGCTCGTTCCGGTCCATCCGGACGGCAAGCGAGAGAGGCCCCTCTCTCGTTCAACAACATCTGGCCCCAGATGTTGTGGTACAAATGTGTCGCTAGCGGAGCATACGTCCGTCGCTCGGGACGCTCCGTTGTATAGGCAGTCCGCTGAGACTGCTAAGGCTTCCTCTTCTCGTCAGCGCACACGACCGCACCTTGGCTGCGTGACCGCCGATATATTACCAGCTTCGCCGATCAAGGATTCTTCGGCGACCAGGTCACACCATCTGGCAGCCAGGGATTCGAGACCGATGGACTCCGGACGTTCGCATAGGAAGTATGCGGGAGCCATCTGATGCGGAGCTGCCCTCGGCGAAGCAGCGATAGACTGTGCCTCCGCAGGTCTCGACGCCGGACATTCTTGTGCACATAGCACAGCTTATCGCAGCATGCCAGCAGCCGACAGAAACGGTGTCGGATCGAGATTTATCCGACAGCGCTGGGTCGGTAGCCGGGGACTCGATGCCTGCAGACTCCGGACGTTCGCATAGGAAGTGTGCGGGAGTCAACGTACACGGAGCTTCCAGCGGCAATGCATCCTAAGTCCGCTACTGCACAGGCCTCGGGAACGGACGTGCTTTCCTTAATAGCACAGTTTATCGCAGCATCCCAGCATCAACTGAATCTGTCGCATATATTTTATCCGACGATGCTGGGTCGGGACGCTCCGCGGAAGCGGGTACGGACGTCCGAAAGTTTCATCCGGTCCGACGGGATACCGAAAGGGATTCGGAGGATTTCAAGCTTTCCCTTTCGGAACAACATATGCTGCGATGCCGGATAAGAAACCGATAGCGTCGGTGGACTTAGAAATTTTTGGTTCGGTTCAGGGACTTTGTCCCTCAGTTCCGACATAGTCCAATAATGTCACACAAACTTTCGAATTATTGAACGACGCTATATATATTATTATTTTATGCTTGCTATCCAAGCATTTCTGGTTTCTTGTTCGAAGAATTATGGAGATGTCTTTCAAAAGTGTGCCTCTGTCGTCATAGTTAATGAAGAGTTAGCGGCAATAAGTGCTCATGGAATATGTCTATCGCTTACGGAGTGACATTCGCTAGCTCACCCGGTGTAGCGTACATTCATCGAATGGTTCGGCTGCCGGGTTCGTCTGTTGCGGTCTAGGAAGGAGATTTGGGTGATGCGAGCACTTTAATTACTTTAGTACTCACCCAGTGACGGCAGATTGAGGACAGATCGGAGGAAGCCAACAACATAGGGGACCGCATGTTGTGGTTCAGATATTTTACATTCGGAGCATATGTCCGTTGCTCGGGACGCTCCGTTATATTGACAGTCCGAGAGACTGTCTTTAATGCTTCCTCATCCTCACAGCAGGGCACACGACCGCACATTGGCTACGTGACCTCGAGTATCCGATCAGTTTCGGCATTCAGTGATTCCACAGCGAATAGGTCGCGCCATCCAGTAGCCAAGGGACACGAGGCCTATACACTCCGTTCGCTCGCATATTGGAAGTATGCACGGGGTAACGATCTCGGAGCTTCCTGCGGCAATGCATCGTAAGACCGCTGCTCCTCAGGCCTCAGTGACGGACGTGCTATCCGAGTTAGCACAGTTGTTTCGCAGCATCCCAGCAATTGACAGTTTCTCGGTCGAATCAGGAATTATCCGACGGCGCTGGGTCGGTGCGGTCCGCGGTTGCATCAAGCTACGGACGACCGAACGCTTTATAGGGTCCGACAGGATGGCGAAAGGGATTCAAAAGATTTCGAGTTTTCCCTTTAGTAGTATCGGAAGATGCCTTTCATATCTTCTGGCATTTCTTCCAGTGATTATTTTTCGGACTTCATTGCTGCGATCTTGGATAAGAGACTTATAGCGTCATTGGACTCGGATTTTTCGATCGGTACAGGGACTTTGTCCCTGACTTACCGACGCAGTCCAATATTGTCATTACAACATGTGTTTTATTTTTCGACGCTATATATTTATATATATATACTAGCCTGCTACTAAGCATGATAGTTTAGTTTCTTGTCCGCGTGGCTCATTTCTGCCATTTTATCTTTTTTACATATAGTTTATTTTGGCAGAGCAGGGCATACCGAGAGTTCATACGCGTCTAGACGGTGTGATTAAAGACTGCATATATATTCTTTTTCGCCGTTTATGTCTTTTCCAATTTCAATGTTGGGAACGACATTATGTATAGTAGACTTAACTTAGACGCTTTATTATACGTAATCCGCCTTACTGAGGCGTTATCGTTACGTCTTCAAGAAAAGATTTACGGGATATTATTCTCAATGTAATTTCTTTTGAGGGCAGTAGTTTGTTCACGTATAACTCTGCCCTTCAGTGGCTGATTGGAGTTGGTTAGATGTGATGCAGCCCTAGCTACATCCACGCGTGGATAGTAGGTTAAGAACTCTCTCAGAGTCGCTCCGTTCTCGGAGGAGCTTCTCTTCGACGGCAACTTTCCGGCAATCCATGAATTGCTTGATTTATACATTCTCTTGTCTATCTAGTGTTACAAGAGATTCAGACTGGGGCAAACATTCGGTGGTTGACTCAGAGAGTGCCGCCGCAGTTGCCGGACCCGAGTGTGGCTGTTATGACGGTTGCCAGTCAAACAGATTGGGATATATACTGATCCCTACGGATTCGAAGTGCCAGGGTCTTTGGGTTCCGCAGTCTTTTAGCTATCAGTTTAACTTCCGCGGAATAATGTTTTTTAGGCTTGCTTTATGTCATTGCATGAACATTATTCAGAACGCATGCCCAAATTCCTGTCCTTTAATTCGACAGTAGTGGCGTATCTCCGGAACCAGGGAGGCACTCTTTCGTTTCCGTTATTCAATTTAATGGAAAGAATCCGTCTGTTGGTTATAGTACACCAAGTTCAGTTTTGGTCCGTCATATTCTGGGTCGTCTGATTGTTTTATCGCACTCCCGTTCTCTTACGGGTCGCTTGTTGCTGTCAGAATGGACTCTCAACAAACAAGTATTCATTCAGATTTGCTATCTATGGGAGCGCCCAATGATGTTTTATTTATGACACAGCTTGCTAATAAATTGCAGACGTATGTGTTGGCTTGTCCAGATCTCTGAGCTAATACTGTTAACGCTCTATTGATCTATAGGACGGAATGATAGGATACCCGTATCCTCCGGCGCTGTTGTTTTAGCAGGTATTGCTAAGATAAACAACCACAATACATTTCTGTTGATAGCATCTCTATCTTCACAGAGATCATGAGTAATTTACTCTCTTGTCTACTGTGGATCTTAACGTGAAATCTTCCTCTATGTGAGGATCTTTTTTCACTGGGTAAATCGTGTCATCTTTATCACAACCAGCAAGGTCGCAACCTTCATGTATTCCGTTGTGTGGTCCGTATTGCATTGTAAGCACTGTACTGGACGAGCTTTGGACGCGATTTCTTACTATAGGAGATCCTCTTCTTCGCTATTCTATGCGACTAAAGTGGAGGCTCTTCCGTCGTGGTGTAGGGATCATTATGTTCATATGGTTGATCCCTCCATACTACTCATTGCTATTTTTTAGTATACTTGTTTCACAAGATTTACTGCAGCCTGTTGTTATTTAGGTTATAGGTTTATGTTACCTCATACCTATGCACTCTACGATAGTTTACAATTGAGTCTTTTGTCTCTTTATCTAAGTCAGTTAGTAACTTTTTGATAAATAGACTTAGAATCTTTAGATTAAATTCCTATACGGATTTTAACTTCGGTTCTTATTTAGCTAAGTAATCATTTGAGCCTCTGGAAACAGTAGTTTTCAAATTCTGACCTTTTAGACAGTAATTCTGTTGGTTTCTCTTTTACTGTAGAGTCAGTGAGTTTCATGCACTATCGATGGATGATTTTCACTTTCATAGTTTCGGAATCAATACTTCCGTTACTATTTAGGTTGGATTGTTGCATAAGAGTTAGGCTCCTATTATCCGGAACCTATTATTTTAAGGTCCTTCCGTCTTCGTATGGGCATAGGCCTTTACTCTTTCCGGGTACAGTTTATGTATTTATAAACAGATATCTGTTTATTACAAGGGCGTAAGCTTCTTCTGTCTTTGATGTCTAGTAGAAGGACGTTACGCTCCATTTTATTGTTACTGCTTATGGTATATCATTGGCTTAGCAGTTGTGCTTAAGATTTCGGCTCATGAAGTAAGAGTTCTTCTACTTCTTGGGCTTACATTAATAGTGTTGCTATTATAGATTTTTGAAGGCTGCTCATTGCGCTCAGCCATCCATTGATGAATTTTATCTCAGAAATATCGAGTCCATTTCTGGAGGCCTCTATTGTTAGGTCTATTATCTACTGCTCAGAATGTCATTCACTTAACAGTTGCTACTATAGCTAGGTAGGCTGTCTGTTTCGACAGTGTCTCCGTTCGGCTGCCCTCTTCGCTCTGGGCTATTTGACCCAGGGCAAGAAAAAGGGGGAGGGGGGGAGGGTGTTCCCTTGGGTCACCTGTTTTTACTATGAAAACAAGGGGATACCTCCTCCGGAGTTAGTAATTCTGAGCTGTTATTGGGATGGTTGTTAGTGAGAAGTTTAAGTTTATAAAATTCATTCAAGTCTTAGTTTTTAAAGTATAGCTTTTGAATATTGCATATGTCAACGGACATGATTATGCAATTCTCACACACTTTTAGGAGTATAAGAGTCTCTATTCTCTAGACTTACTTTATTATTGGCTTACTTTAAAAATTATTAGTATAAGGATTATTGGATATTAATAGAGTACATGGATGTATGAAGCTCAATTTTTAGAAGGTGTTGTATCTTTCTAATTTATCATAAATAAGAAAGATACATATAAGGCCTATTACTTCTTTTCCCTACAGGGGATGACTCTATTTTATTTTATTGAGCGTATTCCATTTTGCTCTATGTCCTTGGCCCTCCAGCCTTTTTACTATTCAGCTATGTCTGGGTCATTGGTACAGTATAAAAATGTTAAAAAATTTATAGTAATTTATATATTTTTTATACTTACCAATGACCCAGACGGGGATGGCCCTCCCAGGAGTTGGGAACTCTTGCCTCCCCGCTGAGTACATAGCGCTTACCAGGCACTGGTTATTAGAATGATAAATGGCGCCAATTTCGGAACGTCCTTGACACTGCGCATGCGCAGTAGGGGCGAAGTGTGGAGGGCCTTTCAGGACATGTTTTCTTTAGTTTTAGATGCAAATTTTGGGGATTGGGGGGCAAAATTTGTGTTTGGCCCTATATTTTAAGAGTTAGCACCAGCTATGTCTGGGTCATTGGTAAGTATAAAAAATATATAAATTACTATAAATTTTTTAACTTTCAGACACCCAGCTCGGTTTTATGAAGGGCTGTTACATTGGGGAATGTACCAGATTAACTTTCGATTTAATTGCAAAATGTGAGAAACTAGACATTCCAGGCATCCTAGTTCTTACAGATTTTGAAAAGGCTTTCGACTCTCTGGAATGGACTTTTATCCAAAAGACAATGGAATTCTTGAATTTTGGACCCTCTACGATAAGGTGATTTCAAACCTTTTACAGCAACATATCTAGTTGCGTACTTAATAATGGCCATTGTTCTGAAAGATTCAATATAGAACGAGGCGTAAGGCAAGGTGACCCTTTATCGCCGTATCTTTTTATTCTTGGTGTAGAAATTCTTAGCGTCCCTAAAATTTAATCCAAATACAAATGGAATAGAGATAAAAAATTCAGAATACTTAATAAGTCAATACACTGAGGACTCCACCCTGTATTTAAGCGACGATGGATCCTCTGTAAACAATGCCCTGAATATGGTTAAACAATTTTTACTAATCTCTGGCTTGAGGGTTAACTTAGATAAAACGGAAGTTGTATGGATAGGTTCAAAGCGGGGTTGTGGTGAAACACTGCCAACAAGCGAATAAGTCGTTTGGAATCATTCCAGATCATTCAAAATTCTGGGGATTACATTCAACCTCTTTTGTGACAATTATATATTAAATAATTATACTAACAAAATGCAGAAAAATGAAAAATTACTAAGCGACTGGTCTTTCCGTAACTTAACATTAATTGGAAAAATACCATCATAAAAACATTGGCTTTACCAATTCTGACACATTGTCTTGTGGTTCTATCAGACCCACCAAAAGAGATAACAAAATTCAAACAATTTTTAGCTCAACTTGATAAAGTCAAGCTGAGCTATTGCCATCACTTCTTGTCCATCGGCGTATGTGTGAACGTGTACGTACGTCCGTCCACAATTTCCTTTCGCACACCTCACAGGTCGCATTTATGATTAGATCACTTTGAAACTTGGTATGCTTGTTTGGGGTGACCTCTAGATGGGAGCTATCGATTTTCTTCAATTTCCATAAAAAAAATGTTGCCACGGCCAACGTTCTTAAAACTTAGTTTAGTCAGACCTCAATATTTCCCTTTGGCACACCCTACAGGGCACATTTATGATTGGATTGTTTTCAAACCTGGCATGCTTGTTTGGGGTGACCTCTAGATGGGAGCTATCAATTTTCTTCCATTTCTGTCAAAAAATGTTGCCACGGCCAACGTTCTAAGAACTTAGTTTAGTCAGACCTCAATATTTACCTTTGGCACACCCTACAGGGCACATTTATGATCAGATTGCTTTGACACCTGGCACGCATGTTTGGAAAGACCTCTAGATGGGAGCTATTGGTTTTCTTCAATTTCCGTCAAAAAATGTTGCCACGGCCAACGTTCTAAGAACTTATATTTTTATACTGTACCAATGACCCAGACTTAGCTGGTGCTAACTCTAACAAAACCAGGGCCAAACACAAATTTTGCCCCCCAATCCCCAAAATTTGCATCCAAAACAAAAAGAAATCATGTCCTAAAGGACCTCCATACTACGCCTCTACTGCGCATGCGCAGTGACGCAGTCGTCCCGAAATTGGCGCCAATTATCATTCTCTGTTTGGCCCTTCATCAGTCAACATCTCACTGATCTTTGTGCTTGTAAATCTCAGTTTAAAGGATGCCAGACACGTAATTTTTGGAGAAAATGTGATTCTAAGGAGGATAGAAGGAGGAGAGGAAAAAGAAGTGACAAAAAATAATCAGGGCTGTACTTAAAATTTTTTGATGAAATTATGTTAAGTTGCCTATTTTCGAGGCATGGGCCTCTTGTTGTCATTCTTGCTAATTGTTGCACTGCTTGTTCAGTGTTTCCTCTCCCCTAGCCTTCTAAAGTCCCCCCTTGCAATTCTCCCATGCTTTTGGCATATTTTTGAGAAATTTCATTTCTAAAATTTCCTGGGAGAGTTGCTTGGTTACAGAATGTTTTCTGTTATTTTCCCCATAGTTACGTTTTCACCCATGGGTGTATAACATTTGTGTTCTGCATCTTCCATCTGATGTTCTACAGATTCCCTCCTGGGAGTCTCTGTTTTGCATCAGATAGAGTGTAATTGATGACTGATTCCGGGCCAGTTTTTTCAGTGCCTGGAGTCATGTTTTCTGGTGTTTTTACACTGTTTGTTTTCATTGGCAACAGCCTTTTTTGAGGGGGGCTGTTTGCCTTTGCTGTAGTTTATCTCACTATAAGATACATTTATATTATCCGAAAGTGTCTCATTAATTATTTAATATAAATTTAAAATTTTTGACCACACTTTGCCATCGGATCCATCGGGGCTCAACGTTACTTTTCAGCAACTTGGGCTTCGCTGAAAAAATATTTTTTCAAAATTATTTTGTTTTGCAATTGTTTTTTCATTTATTAATGGATCATGTTATTATGTATCTTTGTGTCAGGGGTTTTTGCGAGTAACTAGGACTTATTGTTGTTCTTTCACAATGAAGGGACGTTGTTCAAATTGTAATAGGAAGAAATCTTCCTCTGACTTTCATGATCATTGTATTAATTGTAGTCAGTGTTCTCGCATTAATCCCTGTCCTATATGTGAACATTGGGATGAGAAACATTGGAAACGTGTGTCACAATATGTTGTTTCTGGAGAAAGAGCGATGCCGGCTCTTTCTCCGCAAGGTCACTCTACTCTCTCAGTTTCTATTTCAGAGGAACCAGAACAGGGTGATGTTTCCATGTTATCTTCTTCAAGTGTGCGTCCGTCGTCACAAATGAATTCAGAGGTAGTGGCAAAAGTGCTCATGGAGATTAGACAAATGTCGTCCGCTAGCTCGCCCGGTGTAGCGTCCATTCACCGAATGGTTCGGCAGCCGGGTTCGTCCGATGCGGTCCAAGAGGAAATTTTTGGTGATGCGAGCACTATAAACATAATAGATGCACACCCAGTGACGGCGGATAGTAAGCGAGAACGGAGGAAGCCTTTTAGTCCGGTTCCTAGCTCGTCCAGGTCCAGCCGGGCCGCGAGCGAGAGAGGTCCCTCTCTCGTACAACAACATCTGGGACCAGATGTTGTGGTACAAAATGTGTCTTTAGCGGAGCATATGTCCGTCGCTCGGGACGCTCCGTTGTATAAGCAGTTCGCAGAGTCTGTTAAGGCTTCCTCTTCTCGTCAGCGCACACGACCGCACCTTGGCTGCGTGACCGCCGATATATTACCAGCTTCGCCGATGAAGGATTCTTCGGCGACCAGGTCACACCATCCGGCAGCCAGGGATTCGAGACCGATGGACTCTGGACGTTCGCATAGGAAGAGTATGCGGGAGCCATCTGATGCGGAGCTGCCCTCGGCGAAGCAGTGAAAGACTGCGCCTCCGCAGGTCTCGACGCCGGACATTCTTGTGCAGATAGCACAGCTTATCGCAGCAGCCGACAGAAACGGTGTCGGATCGAGAATTATCCGACGGCACTGGGTCGGTACGCTCCGCCGAAGCATCGGGGGCGGACGACCGGGAACATCATGAGGTCCGACCGGATGGTGAAAGGGATACGGATGACTTGGAGCTATCCCTTTCGGAACAACATAAAGCTGCCGTGGACTTCATCCGGCACTTTCTCCCTCAAGTTGTTCCGTCGGGCCAGACTGCTGCGCTTCCGGACAAGAGAATTATAGCGTCATTGGACTCTGAATTTTTTGAGCGGTTCAGGGACATCGCTCCCGAGTTTCCGTCGCAGTCCAATAATGTTGCTAGAACATTTGAATTATTGAACGACGCTATATTTAAACTTGCTTCCAGGACGGGGAAAGCAGGTTTCTTGTCCGCTAATACTCTCAACCTGCCTTTCATTAATGCAAGGAATAAATTCGATACGGCAGGACAGGGTATACCGAGAGTTCCTCTGCGTATGGACGACGAGGCGGAAGACTTAGAGCTATCATTACCGTCGTCAGCTTCTATTCCAACCGCGGTGTTGGAAACAGCTATTGCGTCTAACAGAGCCAATTTAGATGCCTTATCTTACGCAGATCACCTTACTAAGGCGTTATCACTGCGCCTTCAAGGGGAAGAGTTTCAGGATATACAATCCTCTTTAAGACTTCTTTCAAGGGCAGTAGCTTATTCCACGTGTAACTCCGCCCTTTCAGTGGCAAATCTGGAGTTGGTTAGACGTGACGCAGCCCTAGCTACATCCACACTAGTGGATTCTAAGGTGAAGAACTCTCTTAGAGTCGCTTCGGTCTCAGGAGAACTTCTCTTTGACGGCAAGCTTTCCGCTATTTATGATAAAATTAAAAAGAAAGCTAATGATTCTCTGTTGTTCAGATCTGCTCCTAAGAAGTCGGATACAACAGACACGAATAAGACAGGCACTTCTGGGTCTAATGCGCCCAAGAGAGGTTCCTATAGAGGTTCCGGTGCGTCCTCTTGGTCTTATTCGAGAGACCGTCAGGATAGCGACTCTCGTTCGGGACGTCCTTCAGGCCGGGACAATCGGTCGGACGCCCCGAGGTCGACGAGGCGAGGTGCGGGTCGTGGAAGACGTGGTTTCTCCTACCGCAGGCCTCGCAGGTCCAGGAGGTGATGGCTTAAACCTCTATCGCGTTCCGGTTGGCGGAAGGTTGTCGAGCTTTTCACAAGAGTGGGCGTCGATTACGGACGACCCTTGGGTGAGAGGAGTGACTTCGGAAGGTCTGAAGATATCCTTCAAACGAAAGCCTCCATTAACTCGAAGTCCAAAGTGGACTCATCTTCCGTCAAATCCACAGGAAAGAGACGCTCTGTTATCAGAGGTGCAGTCTCTTTTAATGAAGAACGCGGTAGAGGTCGTAGAAAACCAGGAATCTCTGGGATTCTACAGCCATCTGTTTCTGGTTCCGAAACCAGACGGCTCGTTCCATCCAGTCATAGATTTGAGCTGGATAAACAAGCTGATCGTCGCTCCGAAGTTTTATATGGAGACGATTCGATCGGTCAGAGCGAGTGTTCGGGTGAACGATTATGCAACGAGCATAGATCTCAAAGATGCGTACTTTCACGTCATGGTACATCCGACATTCCGAAAGTATCTACGCTTCGCAGTCCTTGGAGTGGTGTATCAATTCCGGGCGATGTGCTTCGGATTGAATCTAGCACCCTGGGCTTTCACTCGGGTAATGAACTCGGTAATGATCTACTTCCGAGCTCATTCGTCTGCGGTAACGTCGGCCTACCTGGACGACATTCTTCAGAGGTACGGCAACGAGTTAACGCTTCAGAACGATGTTCAGAATCTTCTTCTATTGCTCCGACGTCTCGGTTTTATAGTAAATGAGGAGAAGTCGGATCTGGTGCCGTCCAAGTCATTCACTCATCTGGGAATGAGCTTCGAGACGCACACCAATCTCGTTCGTCTGCCGTTAACCAGAGCGAAATTAGTCAGTTGTTACGCTCGCTATTGTCTGCACGCAGACAAAGTCACGGCGAGAGAATTTATGAGACTGATAGGTCTGTGTGGAGCCGCCGCGGATCTCATTCCGATGGGGCGGTTACGCACACATCCTCTTCAAATTTTCCTGGCTCAGAATTGGAGTGTGAAAATTCATTCGCTCGATGTAGACGTTCTCTTGTCAGATCAAGTGAAACAAGAGATTCAGACTTGGGCAAACATTCAGTGGTTAACTCAAGGAGTTCCGCTGCAGTTGCCGGATCCGAGTTTTACCGTTATGACGGATGCCAGTCAAACAGGTTGGGGTGCATCATTAATCCCAACGGATTCGAGATGCCAGGGTCTTTGGGATCCGCAATTCCTGTGCAAGCACATAAACATCAAGGAAATGATGTCAATTTGGCTTGCGTTACGTCACTGGATGGACATTATTCACGATGCTCATGTCCAAATCCTATCCGACAATACGACAGTAGTGGCGTATATACGGAATCAGGGAGGCACTCATTCAGTTCCGTTGTTCAATCTAACGGAAAGAATCCTTCTGTTTGCGTTAGAACATCACGTTCTTCTTTCGGTCCGTCACATACCGGGTCGTCTGAATGTGCTAGCAGACTCCCTTTCACGAAAGGGTCGTTTGTTGCCGTCGGAGTGGACTCTCAACAAACAAGTATTCAATCAGATTTGCTACCAATGGGAACGGCCAATGATAGACTTATTTGCGACACATCTCAACAATCAGTTGCAGACGTATGTGTCTCCGTGTCCGGATCCAAGAGCATTTGCAGTAGACGCTCTGTCGATCCCTTGGGACGGAATGATAGGATATGCGTATCCTCCAGCGCCGTTAATTCAACAAGTATTGCTAAAGATAAAACAATCTCAATGCAAGATTCTGTTGGTAGCATCTCTGTCGCCACAGAGACCGTGGATAAATCTACTCAGGTGTCTGTTGTGGGACCTACCACGGAAGCTTCCTCCACGGGAGGATCTTCTTTCGCAGGGGAAATCGCGCCAACTCCATCACAACCCGCAAGGTCTCAAACTTCACGTTTTTCCGTTGTGCGGTCCTTCTTGCATGGCAAGCACTTTACAGGACAAGCAGTGGACGCGATTTCTAACTGTAGGAGGACCTCCTCTTTGCTAAACTATGCGGCTAAGTGGAAGGTTTTTCGTCGTTGGTGTAGGGATCATTCTGTAGATATATTTGATCCCTCTATACCAGACATTGCAAACTTTCTAGTATACTTGTTTGACGAAATCAAACTGCAGCCTGTTACTATAAAGGGTTATAGATCCATGTTATCTGATACCTATGCACATCATGATAGTTTACAAATTGGATCTAATGTCTCTTTATCGAAGTTGGTTAGAAACTTTTCGATAAATAGACCCAGAACTCTTAGATTAATTCCTAAGTGGAATTTAGCTTGGGTTCTCCTTAAATTGAAGGAAAAGCCATTTGAACCTCTTGGGACAGTAGATTTCAAATTCTTATCTTATAAGACAGCTTTTCTCTTAGCTTTCTCTTCTGCCAGAAGAGTCAGTGAGCTTCATGCACTATCGGTGGATGATTCTCATTATCGTAGTGTTGGGAACACTATCACCTTCACTACTAATGTGGGTTTTTTAGCTAAGAATCAGGCTCCTAATAAATATCCGGAACCTATTGTTATTAAGGCTCTTCCGTCTTCAGACGGGCGTAGGCCTTTACTCTGTCCTGTTAGAGCACTACGTATCTATAAACAGAGATCTCAGTTTATCAGAAAGGGACGGAAACGTTTCTTTCTGTCTTTGATGCCTAATAGAAAGGACATTTCAGTCCATTCTATTGCTAGATGGATTCAGTTAACTATCCGTACTGCTTATGAAGATTTATCTTCTTCTCAGCAGTCTGTGCTTAAGATTTCTGCTCATGAAGTAAGAGCTCTTTCTACTTCCTGGGCTTATGCTAATAGTGTTGCTATTACAGATTTAATGAAGGCTGCTTATTGGTCTCAGCCATCCACATTTACGAATTTTTATCTCAGAAATATTGAGTCCATTTCTGGAGACCTGCATTGTTTAGGTCCGTTATCTGTTGCTCAGAATGTCGTCCACTAAACAGTTGCAACTATAGTTATGCAGGCTTTCTGTTCCGGCAGTGACTCCGTCCGGCTGCCCTCTTCGCTCTGGGCTATTTGACCCAGGGCAAGGGGAAGGGGGGGGGGGGGGGGGGGTGTTCCCTTAGGTCACCTGCTTTATAGTGAAAAGCAAGGGAATGCCTCCTCCAAGTCAGTATTTCTGAATCGCTTCCGGGATGGTTTTAAAGTGTAATATTAATGTTTAAATTCATTCATGTCTTATTTTTAAAGTGTAGCTCGGTGTGAAGCATTTGTATATGTCAAGTGTCAAACGGGCTTTAATATACAATACTCGGACACTTTTAAATGACTATAAAGAGTCTCAATTCTCTGGACTACTTTATTTATTGGCTTGCTTTAAAAATAATTAGTATAAGGGTTATACTGGATGTTAATAGAGAACATGAATGTTATTGTGCTCAATTATTAAGGGTAGTGTATCTTTCTAATTTAATATTAAATAAGAAAGATACATGTAAAGCCTAATACTCCTTTTCTCCTTAAGGGGTTACCTCTTTACTATATAGTTGAGCTTATTGGATTTTCCTCTATGTCCTAGGCCCTCCAGCCTGTTTACTATTCAGCTAAGTCTGGGTCATTGGTACAGTATAAAAATGTTAAAAAATTTATAGTAATTTATATATTTTTTATACTTACCAATGACCCAGACGGGGATGGCCCTCCCTGGAGTTGGGAACTCTTGCCTCCCCGCTGAGTACATAGCGCTGACCAGGCACTGCCAGTAAGAATGATAATTGGCGCCAATTTCGGGACGACTGCATCACTGCGCATGCGCAGTAGAGGCGTAGTATGGAGGTCCTTTAGGACATGATTTCTTTTTGTTTTGGATGCAAATTTTGGGGATTGGGGGGCAAAATTTGTGTTTGGCCCTGGTTTTGTTAGAGTTAGCACCAGCTAAGTCTGGGTCATTGGTAAGTATAAAAAATATATAAATTACTATAAATTTTTTAACTTTCATGAAACTTTACACAATGGAAGACCTCCATATGAAGATGTGCATGAAGCAATATAATTCCATTTTGACATTTCCAAGGGGAGATAATCTAACTTATACCGTCTGTCCATCCTTGTAAGCGCAACTCCTCCTAAACCGTTTGAAGAATTTTCATGAAACTTTACACAATGGAAGAACTCCATATGAAGATGTGCATGAAGCAATATAATTCCATTCTGACATTTCCAAGGGGAGATAATCTAACTTATACATTTCAGGCGCGGGGGGTTATCACTTTGTGAGTTTGCTCACAGTACCTCTAGTTTCAATAAAACTTGGTGTAATAAAGGTATTTACTTTGTAAATGACCTAGTATCTGAAAATAACGGCCTCCTAACCTTTTCTAACTTCTCCAACAACTATGACATCCACACCCCATTTACAGTTTTTCAGGGTATTATAAATGCATTACCCAAATCCTGGAAAACTACGATTAGATCCAATAAAAAGTTGCCCATTATCCAGGACATAAATGTTGACCTGTTAAAATCGACCAATAAAGTCTCACGAGCCTTTTATTTTAAAAGTTTTTACAACTACACACAACACCTCCTATTCAAACGCAGAATAAATGGAATGAGGTTTTAGATATAAATCTGCACTCTGATGTCTGGAATTGTATATATAAAATCCCATTTGCAGTCACGAATGATACATAATCTACAAAGTTTGCATCTCAAAATAGTCCATAAAATTCTGTATACGAATTCAAAACTTTATAAATGCAAACTCTTTGAAACGGAACTGTGCACTTTTTGTTGCAATACAAAGGAAACAATACTTGTTTTTTGAATGTTCTGTTGTGAAAACAGTTCTTCTAAATTTTTCGGAACATTTGAGGAACAAATGCGATGTTGAGTTTCCTTTAACCCCAGAATATGTTATTTTAGGCTACAAAAATAGCCATGTCCCTTCTAATAACACAACAGACTTCTATATGTTTTTCTACAGAAAGTTTATTTATTCCTGCAAAGTGAAAAAGAGTCTACCAACCTACACAGGATTTATTGCACAATTAAAAAATTACAGAAACTTAGAACTCATATCCAAATATTCATACTCGAAAAAACGTACAAAAGAAATAAACCTAAGATGGGATACAATCAGTTCTCTGCTAACTGGTTAACCCATTTTATATCTTTTGTGGATCGAGTCACCTTCGCCCTTTGCCTTGCATAACGTTTTGAAAATATAATGACGCCTGCTCAAAAATGTCAAATTATTTTTTTATTTATTTAGTTATTTTTTTTTATTCTTCCTCCTGGAAGCATTCCTTCCCCTTGGTGGAGCGAACATGACGCGCTTGTTCCATGGGGGCGGGGGGGGGGGGGGGGGGGGCTTGGGGCAAGGAATCATGAAACTGTAGAGTGGTTTGCACATAGCCATTACGTTGGGGAAGGGGTTAAGGCTTCTCCTGTAATTTCTGGTCAATTCTTTTCGATTAGACATTAAGTTGAAAAGTAAATGCGTGTAATTCACTAGCTGATGTTCAGAATGGCTTGGTTGGTGCGTTTCTGGATGTGTTAACCGGTTGAGGTCTGGATTATTTTGGTGGTCTGAACTTGGTGTTCAAAATTTGTTTATGAAAAGTTATCAGAGAGTTTCCACGAGCACTCACCAATAACTTGTAATAAAACAAATTATACAAACAAAATAGTATTTGCATTTGACGTATTACGAAACATAAGAAAGCAAAATGCTGGCTTTTGATCCAGTACTCTCTTGTTTTTGTGAAAGCCTCGATAGTGGCTTCTAGCACTCAACCAGTTAAATGAGGTCTCCCTCCACAAAAATCACATAACCAATTTACAGCAGTTATTACAGATATCATTATATGGTCACAACTTAACCATTCCTTCTATTTTTGGCAAAATTGAGAGGTTGCGACAATGGAGTTTATACACAACGACAGAAATGCACAGGCGTAATTATATATTTGTACTTATGTTATATGTATGTAGGACTCGGAATTGCTTGCAAAACACACACGGCAGTATCTTGCAACATCATATTTTAGAGACCCCATTCTCTATAGTGCAGCTACAAAGGAAACCCCATATCACTACAAAGGAATACTTAACTTTGCTATTTTTGTATTATGTAAAATAATTTTCTGTGAAATTTACCTATAGAAAAAAATGTACTTTTGCTTGTAAATAAGAACCTAAGATCTGAATAAAAAGATATAAAATATCATGTTATGTAAAGGGTTAATGTACATAAGCTCAATTGTTACTGAATCGAACAGTGATACTGTTTCACTAAATACACTCATTAGGTGCTTTGAAGTCTTAAAGAACACAAGATGCCTTATTGTTGAGTCAAAAATTTTATAAATTTCTCCAATATAAACAAGGTTTCCTGCAAATGTAACCTGTATTTACAGACATTAGCATGTCAACCCACATTTTGAAACAGCATAGATGACATACTATCAATTAATTAATTGCATGAATAAAAGAGACAGAGTTCATCTTACACCATCTCACCCACCCTTCATTCTCTGTAGACAACTTGATCAAGTGAGCATTTTAAGCTCTCTTGAGCCTCTGGTAGTTTATATGCTCCAGGAAAGCTTCTATCATTTTTTTTACCAGCATATCATTCAACACACAAATCAGCTGATCATTGTCATCTATCCAGTGTGTTTATTGAACTACTGCAGCAAATATAGTTTCCTAATACATCTACATTTTGTGTAATGTTCACAAATGGGTTGAAAATTTACCATTTACAATACATTCAATACAAATTTGACCTGTTAACTGGTAGAGTGTTAAATTATTTTTGTCAATCAAAATTTGTTCACATGTCTTTGACTTGTTAAAGTTTATGGGAGAGTACCCTTGTGGGTACACTCTCATAAATTGTAACAAGAATGAATGAAGTTTCAGCGCACTGAAGGTGCACAGGGACAGTATGGGATTTGAGATCCCTCGCGACCCGAATAACTTTATTTGCTTATGGATCCATGAAGAGTTGGAAGCGAGGGCCAATAATTTTATTTGGTTCGAGTGTGCGCACTGGCAGAAGGGTACTGGGGTCAGACCCCCTAGAACATCGAACTGGAAGGGGACTAGAAATTGTGCATAGCTACAAGAATTCTGCTTGTGTTTTATTTAGAAAAATTGGCATACATGTATTTATAGTAATACCTGAACTGCTGTTTGATGGTTGTTTTAGAAAAAAAAAGAAACCCAAACTGTTGCTGGTTTGGGAGCAGCCCCAGCATATTGTCCATATCGGTTATAAAAAAAGGAAAAAATCCACAGATGATGGGGTGATGAAAAAAAACAACCCAAAACACACTCACACACATACACTCAATTGTAACAAGGCAAATCATTACTGAATAAATAAAATTTCTTCAAAGATAATATGAAGCACAGCCACTGAACATGAAGCCTTTAACTCTTTGAACTGTAATGGTATCTTCCATGCCAGTTCAATGGCGGCAATTAGAAGAATCCATATTCTTTATTTGTGGTAGATCAATCAATATTTTCAACGTGCAGCCTCGGGGCTGCAAGTTGAAAATATTGATTAGTCTAAACCACACATTTACTGATCAGCCATCCTATTTAATGACGTTATGACGTATCATGTTGCTGGCCGGAAAAATGGCCTGTAGTGTTCAAAGGGTTAAGTTGCATTACCAAGACTTCAGAATAAAGCCAAAATATGAGCTTCCAGCACTCAACCAGTTTGT
This sequence comes from Pictodentalium vernedei, assembly GCA_031216915.1. Classification (NCBI taxonomy): domain Eukaryota; kingdom Metazoa; phylum Mollusca; class Scaphopoda; order Dentaliida; family Dentaliidae; genus Pictodentalium; species Pictodentalium vernedei. Next base: position 382,126,002 of record CM062296.1, read on the forward strand.
TGCTAAAAGGTGATGTGTTAATGAACAACAAAAGTATTAATCTGTATATATTGAAATCAGTTGATTTCTCATAATAAAATTTGTGGGAATTAAAATACAAAAAAACAAATTGACAAAAAGTGAAGTCTGAGTTTAATTAGTAATCTTCTCTCCCATATTACAGGTGAATTCATAATATTATATTTTTATATCACAACCAATGGCCCAGGCTAGCTGGTGCTAACTCAATTTAATTCAGGTCCAAACACAAATTTTCCCCCCCAATCTCCCAAATTTGCATACAAAAACGAAAAAAATAAGTCTTATCTGGTCCTCCATACTTTTGTTATCTGTGCATGCACAGTATCCAGGAAGGTACCGAAATTGTCGTCAACCATCATTCTTTGTTTGGCCCTAAAGTCAGTAACAATGATCTGACATCTGTGCTTTAAAATCTCCTTTTTAGCTCACCTGGCCTAAAAGGCCATGTGAGCTTTTCTCATCACTTGGGGTCTGTCATCGTCCAGCGTCCGTAAACTTTTCACATTTTCATCTTCTTCTCTGTAACTGCTGAGCTGGTGTGAACCAAATGTGGCAGGAATGGTCTATGGGAGGTCCTCTACAAACGATCCTCATTTTTTTCCCGTCGGATGAAAAACATGGCTTCCAGAGGCATTCTTTGATTCTGATTGGTGGATTTTCAAAAATCTTCTCCTCTGAAACTGCCAGGCCAAATGTTTTGATACTTCACATAATTAATGACTGGGACCTCCTCTACCAACGTTCCTCATTTAATGTTGATCAGGTTGTAAACATGGCCACAACTGCGGGTTATAGTCACTATAGAAACCCTATGGGAAATCACATTTCCATCTTCTTTTCCGGAACTACTGAGCCGATGTGAACCAAACTTGGCAGGGATGGTCTATGGGAAGTCCTCTACAAACGATCCTCATTTTGTTCCTGTGGGTTGAAAAACATGGCCGCCAGAGGCATTCTTGGTGGATTTTCAAAAATCTTCTCCGAAACTGCCCTGCTAAATGTTTTGATACTTCACATAAATGATGGCTGGGACACCCTCTACCAACGATCCTCTTTTAATGTTGATTGGGTCACAAACATGGCCACAATTGCGGCTTATAGTTACTGTAGAAACCCTATGGGAAATCACATGTTCATCTTCTCTGGAACTACTGAACCAACGTGAACCAAATTTCACAGGAATGGTCTGTGAGAGGATGGAACTAAGTGGCCACCTGAGGCTATATTCTAATGCTTAACCCAATGTCTCTCCTGTCTGCACGAAGATCGGTACTGTCCGCAAAATACTTGTTTTTTGAGTCTGATAAGGGTTGCTTCCAGTTTTCTCCACTGAGAACTGGGGAAAAACCCAAAAATATTGTGTATACAATTCAGGTCAAAATAAGCTGTTGCATAACTGCAATAAACTAAGCAAACTGCTGCTCCTGCACTGACAAGATCAGAATCTGACATTTTCTGGAAAGCTATCAGTGAGAGCGTTCCAGAAAATGTTGTCAGCTTCTGGTCTTATCAGTTTGGGAAGAAAAAGATACATAGTTTATAGGATTAACCTACAACTTATTTTGACTTGTACTGCAAACAACTTCAATTGAAAACTAATTATCTGTTCTCTCTTACTTATCAGAAAATACTGATTGATGACAGGTGTTTAGAAAGAATCATGTCAGCTTAGATGACAGTAATTATATATATCTTTTAAGATCTGACAAAATTCGATTAAAATGTGTTTCCTGTAACCCTTTACCTATCCAAAGCTATTTTGAAAGAGAATACTGTCTGAAAAAATTGTAATTTTTAAAATATTTAACCCTTTTTTACTGATTTTTTTTGTTGAAACAGAATTCACAAATGTGTGCATTTTCAAGAAAATCTTCTTTGAAACTACAAGTCCAAATGGTTTGAAACTTAATGTGACTGACGACTGTGGCAGGCATGGTCTATGAGAGGTTCTCTAAAACTGTTACTCAATTTATTCCTGTTGGGTGAAAAACGTGGCCGCCAGAAGCATTCTTTGATTCTGATTGGTCAATTTTGAAAACTCTTCTCCTCTGAAACCACACGGCCAAATGTTTTGAAATTTTGCATGATTGATGACTGGGACACTCTCTACCAACGATCCTCATTTAATGTTGATCGTTTTGCAAACATGGCCACAATTGCGGTTTATAGTTACTTTTGAAAAACCCTATGGGAAATCACATTTTCATCTTCTCTCTGGAACTACTGAGCCGACGTGAACCAAAAACTTGGCACGAATGGTCTATAGAAGGCCCTCTACAAACAATCCTCTTTTTTGTTCCTGTTGGTTGGAAAATATGGCCAACAGAGAATTCTATGATTCTGTTTGGTGGATTCAGATGTTTTGAAACTTAACGTCTTTGAAGACTGGAATTCCTTCTACCAGTGATCCTCATGTAATGTTGATGTAATGTTACAAACATGGCCACAATTGCAGCTCATAGTTACCATGGAAAGACTATGGGAAATCACATTTTTATATGTAGCTCCAGGTGAGCGATTACAGGCTCTGTAGAGCCTCTAGTTTGAGGATGCCAGACACAAATCAGTGAAAGAGTTGGTGGATCCGAGACTGTAAATGGATGATGGAAGTGAACAACGGTGGTTTCAAACGTTCAACGCTGTAACTTTATAATAATTATAAAAATTATTTTATGTTTCCCAATTTTGGAACATATGCCTGACATCATCATTCTTGCTAATTATTTATCCACTGTTTGTTATGTGTTCATTCCCTATCCTTCCTTGAATCTGTCCTGTTAAACTCCTAAGTTTTTTGGCTATTTTTTATTGAAATTTTTTATTAAATTTCTTGGTAGTTTAATGTGTATTACAGAATGTGTATTCTGTTTATCCACATGATTACGTCCTCACCCTGGGGGTTTTAGGTCATTTTGGTTTTTCATCTTCTATCTGATGTATCGTTTTTTCTTCTTATGAAGATCTAGCTTTACATCTTGTAGCATTTTAATTGGTTACTGACTTTGGGCCTTTTTGAGTGCCTGATGTCTTGTTTCCGTTTTTTTTCCTTTGATGTTGTTTACATTGGCAACATCCTCAAACATATGTAGTATTTAGTATTATATTTCTGTAGGATTACTATAGGATACATTGATTATGATTCCGGTAGTGTAGCTCAAAAAAATTGGATTTTGTCCACACTTATCGGGATGCCCTTGGGCTCATCATGTTCCTTTGGGGAACATTTTTCACAATTTTTTAAAAAAAATTTTGGGTTTAATTTTTTGAATTTAATTTTGATTGCGATTATTCATGTATCTTTATCATATATTTTATTGTTGAGTTTGTAGGAGTGCTATCGACTTTGTATTTTGATTATAATTATGAAAGATTACTGCTCTAAATGCAAGGCGCGGAAGTCGACCTCGGATTTACATGATTGTTGCCTTGCCTGTAGTCGATACACTCCTATGGATTCTTGTCCTACATGTGTGAATTGGGATGACAAACTTTGGAGACAGGTGAGATTCCTATGCCGGAACTCACCGCAAGATAATTCAAGTTTTTCAGTTTCTTTTTCAGAGAAACAAGAACATGGTGATGGTATTGTGACACACATCAAAAGTGTGCTACCGCCGTCACGCTCTGATGAGCAAACAGAGCTAGCTTCAAAGGTGCTCCTAAATATTAAGCAAGGGATAAGGCCTTTAGTTAGTGTTCTTAATCCCTTGCAAGCAGCTAGCTCGACCGGTGAAGCGGTTACTCCACCGTGGGAACTGTGACACCGGATAAGTCTGTTGTGGTCGAAGGAAGTGTAGATTTGGGTAGAGCGAGCACCTCAAAATCAAAAGCTCTCCCAGCCACAACGGAAATAGGGAGAAAGTCAGCAAGTTTCTTTTCGGGAGGCTCGGTGAGGTCTGACAAGGCCGCGAGCCGGAGATGTCCCTTTCTAACCCAACAACATTTGGGGCCAAATATTGTTTTGAGAAACTTGCACCAGCCGGAGCATACGTCCACACCAGCCGCTCAGGACTCTCCATCTAGACTGCATCCGGGGTCGGCTACAGTCACGACTTCCTTCGCTACGTTACAAAAGCACACACGACCACATGCTAGCTACCCAATTTTGGATATCCAGCCAGCTGCATGAAGACAGAGCCAGTCTTAGCCCGTGAAGTTGGACCATCCGGTAGCTAGCGATCAGAGGCTTCGATCATCGAGACGTTCGGAGAAGAGATCCATCTCTGGATCTTCGTCCCTGAAGCAGCAAGCTGCGAAAAAACAGAAGACCGCTGCTCCTCAAGTCTCTGTAACAGACTTGCTGTCGCAGATTGGGCAACTGATCGCAGCATCCCAGCAAATGCAAGAGCAGCCTCCTGCAGACTCCGGTGGTGAGCTGTCAGATGGTGCTGGGTTGGTCCAGTCATCTGCACACACAGGTGCGATGGACCAAACGTCACAGCTGAATCAGTCAGATGGTGAAAGGGACAAGGAAGAGGATTACCCTTCCCATTCAGGACAGCATATGGTAGTGATGGATTTTATTCATCAATACTATCCTGAATTTGTTCCACCTGATCAGCATGCTGCGACTACTAGAGAGAAACCGCTATTGTCTTTAGACGCTGACTTCGTGCGGAGGAAAGAGGATGTTCTTTCCTTCCCGATAAGTCTAGACAGGTTTCGCAGGCCTTCGGCCATGTTAACGTCACCATATTCAACCTCTCTACTGCTAAGTGGAAAGGCGGTTTCTTATCGACATCGTCCATAAATATACTGTTCCTTGGACCACGTTCATTTAAAATGGTTGGAGAAGATGTCCAGAGAGCTCCTCTGCATTTAGATGAGCAGTCCGGGGATTTAGATATGTCCCTACCTGCTTCATTCAATATACACTCAGATGTGAGGGAATGTGCTATTTCATCAAATAAAGCAAATCTGTCCTACGCAGATCACCTTACCAGAGCTATGGTGCAATGCCTTAATGGGAAGGAATTTGAGGATGTTTGTTCCTCGCTTAGAGTTCTTTCCAGGGCAGTCATATATGCCATGTACAACTCCACCCTGACAGTAGCAAATTTGGAGTTGATCAGACGTGATGCTGCCCTTTTTTCGTCATCACTTCTCGATGACAAGGTGAAAAGCTCTCTCTGAGTCGCTCCGGACATACTCTGTTTGACGACAAGCTTCCGTTAGTCTATGAGCAGGCTACAAAGAAAGCTTCCAGTGCACTGCTATTGAAGTCTGTGTCTCAACAGCATGCTTCAGCAGACCAGGGTAAGCGAGGTTGTTCCGCATCTAAGTCATCTAAAGGGAACTCCTCACAAGGGTTCAAGAAACCCTCTTATAATTACTCCGGAGGTCATCAGTACAGCAACTCGGGAAAGGGGCATAGGTCTGATCATGACTATAAGTCAGATGCCCCTAAGCCGACGGGACGAGGTTCTTCGCGGAGAGGATGTAGTTTCTCCTCCTGTAAGCCTCATAAGTCATACAAGTGATGGACAAGACATCTGTTGCTTGCCAGTTGGCGGAAGGTTATCAAACTTCGCGAGAAACTGGGTAGAAGTCACAGAAGATCAGTGGGTAAGAAGTGTAGTCTCGGAAGGCCTGTGGCTATCATTCCGAGCAAAACCCCCACTTACAAGATGTCCACGTTGGACAAATCTTCCGGCAGATCCTTTCAAAAGAGAGTCTCTCCTAGCGGAGGTACAGGCTCTCTTATTAAAGGAAGCAAAAGAGGTCATCAAGAATCAAAATTCTCAAGGTTTTTACAGTCACCTGTTCCTCATACCTAAGCCAGACGGCTCGTTCCGACCGGTAATAGACTTGAGCTGGATAAACAAGTTGATTGTGGCTCCAAAGTTCTATATGGAAACCATACGGTTGGTAAGAGCGAGCATTCGAGTGGACGACTAGGCGGCAAGCATTGATCTAAAGGATGCCTATTTTCATGTCCTGGTACATCCAGCATTCAGAAAGTACCTTTGTTTTGCCATGCAAGGAGAGGTTTATCAGTTCAGGGCTTTCACTCAGATAATGAACTCGGAAATGTCACACTTCCGAGCTCATTCGTCTGAGGTAACGTCGGCTTACTTGGACAACATTCTTCAGAGATACAGCAATGGAATTATTCTTCAGAATGATGTTCAGAGTCTGCTGCAATTGTTCCTATGACTCGGTTTCATAGTAAACGAAAAAAAGTCGGATCTAGCTCCGTCCAAGTCGTTCATTCACTTGGGAATGAGCTTCAAGACTCGCAACAACCTGGTTCGTCTGCCGTTACCCAGAGCGAAAATTAGTCAGTTGTTATGCTCACTTTTGTCTAAACTCTCTCGCAGTAGCAGCAAGGGACTTTATTCGAATGATGGAGCTGTGCTGAGCAGCTGCGGATCCTATTCCGATGGGCCGCCTCTGCACGCGTCCCCTCCAGATATTCTTTACTCAGAACTGGAGTGTGAAGACGCATTCACTAGAAACCAGTATTGTTTTAACGGACCTAGTAAAACAAAAGGTTCAGATTTGGGTAGATCTTCAGTGGTTATCTCTGGGAGTTCCGCTTCAACTGCCGGATCTGGCTTTCACGATTATGACAGATGCAAGTCAGATGGGCTGGGGCGTGTCTGTAAGCCCTACAGACTTGAAGTGTCAGGGTCTTTGGGACTCCTGGTTCCTAGAAAAGCACATAAACATCAAGGAGATGATGTCAATCTGGCGAGCACTACAACATTGGATTCATCAAATAGCGAAAGTCCATGTTCAAATTCTGTCGGACAACTCGACAGTAGTTGCTTACCTCAGGATCCAAGGTGGCGCTCACTCGATTCCGTTATGCGAATTAACGGAGAAGATTCTCCTATTCGTTCTGAATCATCACGTTCATCTCTCAGTCCGTCATATACCGGGTCGTCTGAACATACTAGCAGACTCTCTCTCTTGGAAAGGTCACCTGTTGCCATCGGAGTGGACTCTCAACAAGCCAATATTCAGGCAGATCTGCTACCAGTGAGATCGTCCCATGATAGATCTCTTTTCGACACACCTAAACAATCAGTTACCGATGTTCGTGTTGCCATGTCCAGATCATCGAACATATACAGTAGATGCTCTGTCAATCTCATAGGATGGAATTGTAGGATATACATATCCTCCAGCTCCATTGATTCAGCAGATTCTGTTAAAGATCAAACAGTCTCACTGCAAAATCCTGCTAGTAGCACCTCTGTCATCACAGAAACCTTGGATCAATCTTCTCAGGTGTCTGTTTTGGGACATTCCCCAGAAGCTTCCTCCTCAAAGGGATCTTCTTTTTCAGGGGAAGTCATGTGCACTGCATCACAACCCGAAAGGTCTCAACCTTCACGTATTTCCATTGTGCGGTCCTTCTTGCATGGGAAACATTTTACAGGACGAGCAGTGGATGCAATTTCTAACTGTTGGAGGGCCTCCTCTTCGTTAAATTTTGCAGCAAAGTGGAGGGTTTTCTTCCATTGGTGTATGGATCAGTCGATAGACATATATGATCCGTCCATTCCACAGATTGCCAATTTCCTTGTTTATCTGTTTGACGTACTCAAACGGCTACCTGTCACTATTAAGGGCTGTAGGTCTATGTTATCAGACACTTACACTCACCATGATAACTTGGCTATTGGATCAGATACTTCTTCTATTAATAGACCTAGAACCCTCAGATTAATTCCTTAGTGGAATTTGGCATGGGTTCTGTTGAAGCTTCAAGAAGCTCCTTTTGAACCATTAGACGATGTAGAGTTCAAATTCTTGACCTATAAAATGGTGCTTCTCTTAGCCTTTGCGTCTGCTAGAAGAGTTAGTGAACTTCATGCATTATCTGTTGAGGATTCCCATTACCATAGTGTGGGTATTACTATTACCCTCAGTACGGAAGTGGGATTTATTGCTAAGAATCAGATTCCAGATAAGCGGCCAGAGCCTATTGACATTAAAACTTTACCGTCCTCAGATAACCGTAGACCCTTGCTTTGTCCAGTTAGATCAATGTACATTTATAAACGTTGATCGGATTCTATTAGAAAGGGAAGAAAATGTTTCTTTCTCTTATTTCTAACAGAAAAGATATTTCTGTTCATTATGTCGCTAGATGGATTCAGTTGGCAATACATATTGCCTATGAAAGTCTTATCTTCGGATCAATGTTCTGTCAACAAGATTTCAGCGCACGAGGTTAGAGCACTGTCTACTTTTTGGTCTTATTCTAACAGTGTATCCATTACTGGCTACAGCCCTCTTCATTTACAGAGTTTTACCTTGGAAATTTGGAGTCCATCTCAGGTGACCTTAGATCTTTGGGTCCTCTTTCTGTTCCTCAGAATGTTGTCCATTAATGTTACATCTATAAGGTCTTTAGGCAGTCTGCTCGAGCACTGACGCCATTCCACTGCCCTCTTCATCCTGGGGAATTTTACCTCAGAACAAGGGGAAAGGGGGGGGGGGGCTGTTTTTCCCTTATGATTATCTGGCTTTATAGTGAAAAGCAAGGGAATACCTCCTCCAGAGACAGTAGTCCAGCGTCGGTGCTGGGTAGTTTTAATGTGTAGCTTGGTGTGAAGCAATAACTATGTCTCATTTAAGTACTGTTTTTTAAAGTGTAGCTCACTGTGAAGCATTTGTCTATGTTATGTGTGATACGAGTGTTAATATACAATCCTCAGACACTTTTAAATGAGTATAAAGCATCTCATTCTCTGGACTAGCTTTATATATTGGTTTCCTTCACCGAATTAGCATAATGGGTTATGCTGTCATTAAATGGAAAAATTATGTAATTCTCAGTTACATTGTTGGTGTTATGCCATTCTCTTTTTTTGTAAAAGTGGAGGACATATGTAATTCCTATGTCTTCTCAAATTCTCCTGTAGAAGCTATCTGCTATCGAAGTAATTGAGAGATTGGATTTTCCTTCAAGTCCTAGGCCTGCCAGATTTTTTACGATTCAGCTAGTCTGGGCCATTGGTTGTGGTGTAAAAATATGATTAATTTAAAGTAATTTGTATATTTTTTATACTTACCAATGGCCCAGACGGGGATGGCCCTCCCATGAGTGGGCACTCATACCTCCCCGCTGATTATAATATTTAGCAGGCATCATAGAAAGAATGATGGTTGGTGCTAATTTCAGTACCTTCCTGGATACTGCACATGCATAGATCTCAAAAGTATGGAGGACCATCTAGGACTTGATTTTTTTGGTTTTATATGCAAAATTTGGGGATTGGGGGCAAAATTTGTGTTTGGCCCTGAATTAAATTGAGTTAGCACCAGCTAGTCTGGGCCATTGTTATGTATAAAAAATATACAAATTACTTAAAATTTATCATTTTCGCTGGAAGTATTATTGACTCTTGATCTGCAGTGACATGAGAAAGATCAGCTTTTTACACCAAAATTTATTATTATGTAGGTTAAATTGAACTTGTGTGAAGCAGAAGATGAAGGCTTAAGTAGTGAGTGCAGAGTGGGTGCATTTGTCATGTATAACTCTGCCAGGTTAGCAACTTTATTTACACATTTCTCCAGTGATGTTCAGAAAGGTATGTTTTTTAAGCATTGCACTTATTTTATATTGTTTGCTTGGTGCTAAAAGTAGAAGGGTTTGACATTAATTGAATCCTTTCCTGAGGCCTGTAAGACTCAGGCATGTTTTTACACTTTTTTATGTACATAGATAATGAGGCACCACTCCATTCCTCATCCTTTCAGGAAATGATTTTAGTCCATCCTGATCTAAGTTTGCAGCCTAACCAAGATCTTTTGGATGAATAAGAACAAGAATTGTAAATTGTGGTACTTAAGGACATACATCGCAGTTGAGGATCACCTGTTTTGATAACTTAAATGCTTGCAATCAGAATTGGCTAGTTGTGATTTTCATCAATCAATAATTAGTCCATGCCACTGTGACAAAATTGGCTCATCACTAAATAATAGTAAGAAAGGTCCACTCACATTTCTTCCTCCTAACTAATACCAGAAACTTAGGCCCCACAAAGTAGATCTTCTGTTTCTCATGTCATTTTTAGCTCACATGACTGAAAGTCGGGGAGCTTAAGGGATCACTTTCTGTCCTTCAGTCCATCTGGCGTAAACTTTACATTATCAAATTCTCATAAACCACTGGGCCGAAATGAACCAAATTGATATGCATGTTCCTTATCATATGTCAATTCAAGTTTGTTTAAATAAAGTTGTCATGCCCACAAGGGGCACCACAAGGGGATTTACTCTGATAGCATAAATTGTTTTTCAAAATTAAAAAAATCTTCTCCAGAACCATCAGTTATAATTTTTTGATATTTGGTATACAAAATCTCTAGGGGGGTCAGATTCAAGTTTGTTCAAATTGAGTCCCTGGGTTAATATTTGGGCTATCTATTGGAGCCCAAAGTTTAACTTAGTGCAATATGAGGAAATTTCTTTTAAAATCTTCTTCAGATCCACAGTCAGAATCCTTTCATATTTGGTATATAACATCTGTATGGGATCAGATTCAAGTTTGTTCAAATTGAGGCCCTGGGTTTATATTTGGGCTCCCTTTGGGAGCCCAAAATTTAACATAGTGCAATATAGGGCAATTTCTTTAAAAATCTTCTTCTTCAGATCCACCAGTAAGAATCTTTTCATATTTGGTATACACATCTCTAGGTTGGTCAGATTCAAGTTTGTTCATCCCTGAGTTAATATTTGGGCTTCCTATGGGAGCCTGAATATTAACTTAGTGCAATATGAGGAAAATGCTTTAATAATCTTCTTCTCCAGAACCATCAGTTAGAATCTTTTGATATTTGGTGTACAACATCTCTGGGGGAGGGGGGGGGGGGGGGAGGGGGAGTCAGATCCAAGTTTGTTAAAGTTGAGTCCCTAAGTTAATATTTTAACTTAATGCAATATGAGGAAATTTCTTTAAAAATCCTTTTCTTCAGATCCACAATGCTTTCATATTTGGTGTACAACGTTCCAGGGGGATCAGATTCAAGTTTGTACAGTTCAAGTCCCTGGCTTAATATTTGGGTTCTCTGTGGGAGGGAGGCAGGTTAGGTTCAAGTTTGTTCAGATCCTTTCCTTAGTGTTTTTCCATAAAATTTGCCTTTCAGACTGCAGTGACATAACAACCCTTGGAAGTTTGACAGTGCATGTCTGCAGCTGACGCAACTGAAAGCATTTGGGAAGACCTATGATAATAATCATCTGACATAGACACCAGAGTTATGAATAATTTCATGTCTTCATTCCTCTGTAGTGTTGATGAACCATGACTAACTGAATGTGACCCAAAATACTTCTTTGAACCACTTTTGTCAGGTGAGCGATTAAGACCTCTTGGGGCCCCTTGTTTGTAAAATTGCTTGTGGGTGGGCTGTTTTTATTTTTTTTATTTTTGTAATTATTTCTGTGCCATCAAAAGTTCATATTCTTGGTTTGTTTTATGATTTAGGCTTCATAATCCACAGAATAACATGGGTGGTGGTGTATTTTGTCCCTTGAGTGCAAGAAGGCTTTTCAATGCTAAAGCATTCCTAAGTCTTGTTGCACTCAAGGGACAAATTTATCAATTTTATTTACTTGGGTAAAATATCAAACATAACCATTTAATTTGTATTTTTTTAAGTTTGCATTGGTTATAAAAAGAGAGCATGCAGCAACCAAAATGACCATGCAGGAGGTCCTGAGAAACAGATTTTTAACTTTCTTGGGCCTCATTGTTTTTCCTGGAGTGATCTTGGTGTGCTTTCCAAAATTCAATGTTATTATTAGGGTAAGAAATAAAAAATTCAGCGTGTTGTGATTACTTTATAACATATTTCACGGATACTATAAGGACATTTTGTAAATGTTTAGACACGTTTTTCCCTCGTGAAATCCCAGCAAAGTGGAGCAGTGATTTTTAACTGCAGTAAACAAGTTCTGTTTCACTGGTAAAATACAACCTGGTGACCAACACATGGACAGAAACCATCTAAAGTGCACAGCATAGGAATAAACAATTGTCTAAGCTTCATTTGACATGTGGATTGTGGTCATGATATAGCCATAGATGCTGAAAGTGACCATAAACACCAGTAAATATAGGCATCCATTATAGGCATTCAATCAATTATATGTGTGTTGTGGTCATGATATAGCCAAAGATGTTGAAAGTGACATTAAATACCAAGAAATAAATAAATACTTTTGAAATTATGTTGTATTTGGTGAAACTTGAGAATGAAACAGAAAAAAATCAATTTCTTGTGTCAAAATACAACCTGCACTGAAACTCCATCAAGACGTTAAACCCACATGACTGTACAGTGGTGCCCACCTAATTATATATCCTTTAATTGAATAGAACTGTTAAGAAATAGACATAAGTACTATCATCCTCAGTTGTATTAAGTAAACAAATTTTTACATCATTACTGTCCATTATGGAACAAAGAACTGTTATTTGACAGAAGTATCCTTAGGACCAGTAGAATTGAATGGTAAAAAAAAGGTGCCATTGGTTGTTTTAGGATGTTCTACAGGGGGCATCAGAAAAATGCTTACCATATTTGCAAAAATTAAAAAAAAAATTAAAATTAATAGCCACATTCCCAATGAAAATTGTTCAACTAAAGGAAAGATTCAGTTAATAGGAATTTTGTTATGGACATTCCAGAGATAAACTGAGCATTAATTCTTTTATATCTTGTTAGACAAAGCTCATGCAGCTCTGTCAAACAAGATATAATAGATTAAATGCCTGTAAGTGCCTGTTTTTATGTACTAGGGTCAAAATAGGTCTATAAAAAACAGGAATTAGTGACTGTTTGGGTAATTTCTAAGATTTTCTATTCAGTTAATAGGAGTTTACTCTATAAGCTTTGTGCACTAAACCAAAAAGCTTTGTTATGAAGATATGGTAAATGGTTTTGTTATTGGAAGTTTTATGCAGTCAAGTGGGTTATTCAATTAGAGATATCCAACTAAGGCTATGGTTACTTAATTTTCAGTTCAGCATTATTACAGATTATCAAAACAAAATGCTGAATGAGGTTATTAGTTACATCCTCGTGGGGAAATGACATAATATATCTCTTTCCACAAGATGAATATTTTATCATTTTGTACTTACACACTGCTTCCTTGCATGTGTAGGTTGTCTCAGATAGTAGAACTTTCAATGGCCAGGATTAGATAACAAAATGTACCATTAGTCAATATTTTACCCTTATTTATTTGGGTTTAATGACATTTTTGATAGCCAGAGTCACCTGTTTTCGGACAGTTCATATGGGTGGAGGAAGCCGGAGTACCCGGAGAGATCCACTGTCAGACTCCCCAACATACTAACTCCATACATGCAGGGTTAGCATTGGTTGAGGACAAGTATACCATTGACTGCAGTACTCATTAGTACACAGCACCACCGTGCCCCCATGTACCCTTAATAGCACCTGACTATTGCCACCATGCCCCCTTATACCCTTAATAACACAACACTATTGCCTCATTATTGCCATAGCAATCTGGCAAAAAAGAGACAATAATCTGGCATTTCAATGGATGAGGAAGAAACATGAAATGGTGTGTTCTCCTGGCCCTATAAAGGAGGTGACCCATTTGCCGAGCCAATAATCAAGAAAATGCTTTATTATTTCGAGCAAAAAACAAAATGGCCTAAGTTGGCTTCATATTATCAACAGTTTTTAGCTCACCTGACTGATAGCCAGGATGAGCTGTCGTCCATCATCTGTCATCCATGAACATGGTGCACCTGCTCCTCCTAAACCGCTGAACCAACTTTAGTTAAATTTGAGGTGATTGCTTGTTCTGACATTGCATTTTGTTTTTATTCAATCAGTGTGCTCGGCCCTATAGGGAGGGGGTGGAGGAAAATGCCCCAAAATTCTTTAAAAATTTCTTCTCATGAACAGTGGGTACAATGACTTGATATTTGGTATGGAGCTTCCTTTTGAGGTGTACAATCAAGTTTGTTCAAACAGAGATCATGGATCAATATTTGCCTTTGTACTGGGAGGGGAAAGATTTTTGGCCACACTCCCAAAATTTCTATTTTCTGAACTGATGGTTCGATTTGAACCAAATTTGATATGTGGTGTTATCGAGTCATAAGTACTTGATTCATGCAAAATAAATTTCATGTGTCTCTGTGGGAACCCTAGGAGCTAAAAATAGAAATATTTTCAAATGCCCATATTTCCCAAACTACACGGAACAAAGAACTGTTATTTGGCAGAAGTATCCTTAGGACCAGTAGAATTGAATGGTGAAAAAAAGGTGCCATCGGTTGTTGTAGGGTGTTCTACAGGGGGCATCGGAAAAATGGTTACCATATTTGTAAAAATTAAAAAGAAAGATTTCTCCAGAACCATTGATCAGTTTCTGTTGATGTTTGGTATACAACATCTATAGGGTGTCGGGTACATCTGTGTTAAAATGAAACCCCTTGGTTCATATTTGGGCTCAATTTTTATACGCCCGTTTTGAAAAAAACGGGTTGTATTATGGTATACCGCTGTCCGTCTGTCCCTCCGGTCATATGTCGTACGATAACTCAAGAACACTTTGAGAGATTTTCGTGATTTTTGGGTATGTGGTGTATATCGATGGGGGGAAGCTCTCTTTCGTTTAGTGTCGCCGTTCGATTAGTCATTCCAGAGTTATGGGACTTTATTACTTAGAAAATTGTTGATTTTTTACACGTCGTACGATAACTCGAGAATGCTTTGAGAGATTTTCACGATTATTTGGTAGGTGGTTTATGTTGATGGAAGGAAGCTCCCTTTCGGTTGGTGTCGCCGTTCGATTAGTCATTCCAGAGTTATGGGACTTTATTTTTCACATGTCGAACCATAACTTGAAAATGCTTAGAGCAATTTTCATGATTTTTTGGTTGCAAGTATATGTTGATAGAAGGAATCTCCCTTTCGATTTGTGTCACTGTCCGATTTGTCATTCCAGAGTTATGGGACTTTATTCATCAAAATATAGGCAATTTTCCACATGTTGGACTTTGAGCAATTTTCATGATTTTTTGGTGGCAAGAATATGTAACCTGACAAGTACACATGTATACTCATATTGTGTGGTTCCCTCTTGTAATTAATAACGGGCGTATCATGCGCTCATGGCGCAGCTGTTTATTTAACTTAGGGCAATATGTGGAATGATCATTAAAAATCTTCTTCAGATCCACCAGTCAGAATGCTTTCTTATTTGATATGCAACATCTTTAGGGAGGTTAGATTCAAGTTTGTTCATCTCAGGTGCCTCAGTTAATATTTAGGCTCTGTTGGAGCCCAAAGTTTAACTTAGTGCAGTGTGAGGAAATTTCTTTAAATGCTTCTTTTTCAGATCCACCAGTCAGAATCCTTTAATATTTGGTATACACCATCTTTAGGTGGGTCAGATTCAAATTTGTTCGAATTGGATCTCTGGGTTAATATTTGAGCTTCCTTCGGGAGCCTGAATTTTAACTTAGTGCAATATGAGGGAATTTCTTTAAAAGTCTTCTCCAGAACCATCTCCTAGAATGTTTTTATATTTGGTATACAACATTTCTTGGGAGGTGAGATTCAAGTTTGTTCAAATCGAGTCCCTCGGTTAATATTTGGACTCCCTATGGTATCCCAAATTTCAACTTAATGTGATATGAGGAAATTTCTTTAAAATCTTATCCTTCAGATCCACCAGTCAGATTGCTTTCATGTTTGGTATATAGTATCCTGATGGTGGGAGGGAAGGGCTCAGACTCAAGTTTGTTCAAGTTAAGTTCCTAGGTTGATATTTGGACTCCCTAGTTTTGCATTACTGGACATTATTTCTGTGGTAGCATCCCAGTACTAGAAAAAAATCATTTGGCATGGATAACAGAGTTATAAATAACTTCATTTCTCTATCATGTTAACTAGTTATAGATGCTAATTAAATCCTTCTTTAAACAACTATTGTCAGGTGAGCACCTCAGGTCCCATGGGGCCTCTTGTTATTTATGCTTTACATCATTTTTTTTTGTTACAGGTAAATACCCACCATTGCCTGATATAGACAACATTGATTTCTGCCAACTCAGAGAGGAGGTAAGGCCTATTAATTTATAAGATTTGGCTCAAAGTTGCCAAATGTATCATTCTACTTGTCATTATAGTCATTGTCTTCCATTATTTTCAAAGAAAATATAGACACATTCTGAAATTGACTTCAATCCTTTTTGTAACGTATGCTTACAAATCCTCAAGACTTTCAGTACTATCCAGTAAGTCTTCCTTCTTTTCAGAAATACCATACTGCAGTATATCCCTACACATTTTCAGTCAGTGTTTCCTTCTCCACTTTTTTTTTGAGGTAACTTGCTGGTATCAGAACTATTCAGTTGATCCTCCATATTGTCTTCCAGGAATCGGATGGTTAATAAACATTTTTATATCTCAAACTAAAAATCCTTATAGAGGGCATATTTCTATAAAACAACAAAATAGGCCAGCTAGCACTAAATATAATCTTCAAATTAAAGTGCCTTTTTCGGAGACGTGACGGTAACATCCAATTAATTTTCAGCCACCACTGTCTAAACTTGCCCCATTATTACTCATATTCACTAATTGGTTGCTCGATTTTTACTTACGTTTCCTCTTCACGTTCACACAGTTGAGCTTGTGCTAGTGAGGTGTTATAACATATAGTTTTACACCAAAAATGAAAATGCATTAGGCCATACAAAGTTGATTGTTTGTTTCTCGGGCCATTTTTCCCCAAAAAGCATGTGGGCAGGCGACTTTCTTTTTTTTTTTTCTATTTCTCACGAGAGATTGTGGTAATTCGTCCCCACCCAACGTCCTGGTGATCCATGCAGCCACATTGGTTATTCACTGGAGGGGTGTTGGGTAATAAATGAAGGGTGTTTGGAATGTTTTTTTTTCTCGATGAAACATGAAAATTATTCCACGGCACGGGGGCAAAACATTACAGGCTCTGGGAAAAATGTCGAAGTGCTGTAAATTACCAACTTTCACAGATTTATTTTATCAAAAGATGAAATTCCCTCACAACTTGCCTAAGAAAATCGTGAATCGGAATTTTTTCCCAATATATTCATAATTATAACAACCTATTTGAACGAGCAGTTCATCCATAAATCATATATTTTTATACTGTACCAATGACCCAGACATAGCTGGTGCTAACTCTTAAAATATAGGGCCAAACACAAATTTTGCCCCCCAATCCCCAAAATTTGCATCTAAAACTAAAGAAAACATGTCCAGAGAGGCCCTCCACACCTCGCCCCCACTGCGCATGCGCAGTGTCAAGGACGTTCCGAAATTGGCGCCATTTATCATTCTAAGTTTGGCCCTTCATCAGTTAACATCTGACTGATCTTTGTGCTTTTAAATCTCAGTTTAAATGATGCCAGACAAATAAATATTAGTGAAATGGTGATTCTAAGGAGGATAGAAAAGGAGGAGAGGAAAAGAATGTGTGACAGAATATTATCAGGGCTGTAACTTAAAATTTTTTAATGAAATTATGTTAAGTTACCTATTTTCAAGGCAGCAGCCATTTTGTTGTCATTCTGATTATTTAGTTACACTGTTTTTACAAGTGTTTTTCCTCTCTCCCTGTCCTTTAAGTTCCCCCTTGCTATTCTCCCATGCTTTTGGCATAATTTCTGTAATTATTATTACTAAAATTTCTTGGGAGTTTAGCTGAATAACAGAATGAATTCTGTTCTTTCCCCATGTTTACGTCTTCACCTACGGGTGGTTAGGCGTTGTGTTCTGCATCTACCATCTGATGTTCTGCAGTTTCTTCCCTGGAAGTCTCTGTTTTGCATCAGATGGTGTATTTTTGGTAACTGATTTCGGGCCTGGGTGCCTGGAGTCTTATTTTAGTGTTTTTACACTCATTGTTTACATTTACAACAGCCCTCTGTGTGAGGGGGGGATTTCTAAATAATAATATCTTTATGTTATTTCAATCATAACTAGATACATTATTATTGTTCGTAAGTGTTGAATAAATTGTTTAAAATATTTTTAAAATTTTTGTCCACACTTAGGCTTGGGATCCATTGGGGCTCAACGTTACTTTTCAGAAACTTGGGCTGTTCTGAAAAAATATTTTTTCAAAATATTTTGATTTCAATTATTTTTTCTATATTAATGGATCATATTATTATTATGTATTTTGATTGCCAGGGGTTAGTGCGAGTACCAGGACTTGTTTTCTTTTCACATTGAAAGGATATTGATCAATTGTTTTAAGAGGAAGTCTTCCTCTGACCTTATTATCATTCTATATGTGGTCAGTGTACTCGCATTAACTCCGGTTCTGTATCGTATGATTTCGATGACAATATGGGAAGCGTATGTCACGTTATGTTGTTGGGGATTTGGACACTCCGGTCCTTTCCCCGCAGGGTCACTCTACTTTTTCAATTTCTATTTCAGACGATCAAGATTAGGGTGATGTATCTGTGATGTCTTCCAACAGTGTGCCTCCGTCGTCACAATTAATGAAGGGCTAGCGGAAAAGTGCTCATGTAATACGCCAATTGCCTAAGAGGACCCTAGTAGGTTCGACGGCCTTTGACGTCCGCTAGCTCGCCCGGTGTAGCGTCCATTCACCGAATGGTTCGGCAGCCGGGTTCGTCCGTTGCGGTCTAGAAGGAATTTTGGGGTGATGCGAGCACTATAAAATTAACTTAATGCACACCCAGTGACGGCGGATCGGAGGGAGAACGGAGGAAGCCTTTTAGTCCGGTTCATAGCTCGTTCCGGTCCATCCGGACGGCAAGCGAGAGAGGCCCCTCTCTCGTTCAACAACATCTGGCCCCAGATGTTGTGGTACAAATGTGTCGTTAGCGGAGCATACGTCCGTCGCTCGGGACGCTCCGTTGTATAGGCAGTCCGCTGAGACTGCTAAGGCTTCCTCTTCTCGTCAGCGCACACGACCGCACCTTGGCTGCGTGACCGCCGATATATTACCAGCTTCGCCGATCAAGGATTCTTCGGCGACCAGGTCACACCATCCGGCAGCCAGGGATTCGAGACCGATGGACTCCGGATGTTCGCATAGGAAAAGTATGCGGGAGCCATCTGATGCGGAGCTGCCCTCGGCGAAGCAGCGATAGACTGCGCCTCCGCAGGTCTCGACGCCGGACATTCTTGTGCACATAGCACAGCTTATCGCAGCATCCCAGCAGCCGACAGAAACGGTGTCGGATCGAGAATTATCCGACAGCGCTGGGTCGGTAGCCGGGGACTCGAGGCCTGCAGACTCCGGACGTTCGCATAGGAAGTATGCGGGAGTCAACGTACACGGAGCTTCCAGCGGCAAGGCATCGTAAGTCCGCTACTGCACAGGCCTCGGGAACGAACGTGCTTTCCTTAATAGCACAGTTTATCGCAGCATCCCAGCATCAACTGAATCTGTCGCATATATTTTATCCGACGATGCTGGGTCGGGACGCTCCGCGGAAGCGGGTACGGACGTCCGAAAGTTTCATCCGGTCCGACGGGATACCGAAAGGGATTCGGTGGATTTCAAGCTTTCCCTTTCGGAACAACATATGCTGCGATGCCGGATAAGAAACTGATAGCGTCGGTGGACTTAGAAATTTTTGGTTCGGTTCAGGGACATCGTCCCTCAGTTCCGACATAGTCCAATAATGTCACACAAACTTTCGAATTATTGAACGACGCTATATATATTATTATTTTATGCTTGCTATCCAAGCATTTCTGGTTTCTTGTTCGAAGAGTTATGGAGATGTCTTTCAAAAGTGTGCCTCTGTCGTCATAGTTAATGAAGAGTTAGCGGCAATAAGTGCTCATGGAATATGTCTATCGCTTACGGAGTGACATTCGCTAGCTCACCCGGTGTAGCGTACATTCATCGAATGGTTCGGCTGCCGGGTTCGTCCGTTGCGGTCTAGGAAGGAGATTTGGGTGATGCGAGCACTTTAATTACTTTAGTACTCACCCAGTGACGGCAGATTGAGGACAGATCGGAGGAAGCCAACAACATAGGGGACCGCATGTTGTGGTTCAGATATTTTACATTCGGAGCATATGTCCGTTGCTCGGGACGCTCCGTTATATTGACAGTCCGAGAGACTGTCTTTAATGCTTCCTCATCCTCACAGCAGGGCACACGACCGCACATTGGCTACGTGACCTCGAGTATCCGATCAGTTTCGGCATTCAGTGATTCCACAGCGAATAGGTCGCGCCATCCGGTAGCCAAGGGACACGAGGCCTATACACTCCGTTCGCTCGCATATTGGAAGTATGCACGGGGTAACGATCTCGGAGCTTCCTGCGGCAATGCATCGTAAGACCGCTGCTCCTCAGGCCTCAGTGACGGACGTGCTATCCGAGTTAGCACAGTTGTTTCGCAGCATCCCAGCAATTGACGGTTTCTCGGTCGAATCAGGAATTATCCGACGGCGCTGGGTCGGTGCGCTCCGCGGTTGCATCAAGCTACGGACGACCGAACGCTTTATAGGGTCCGACAGGATGGCGAAAGGGATTCGAAAGATTTCGAGTTTCCCTTTAGTAGTATCGGAAGATGCCTTTCATATCTTCTGGCATTTCTTCCAGTGATTATTTTTCGGACTTCATTGCTGCGATCTTGGATAAGAGACTTATAGCGTCATTGGACTCGGATTTTTCGATTGGTACAGGGACTTTGTCCCTGACTTACCGACGCAGTCCAATATTGTCATTACAACATGTGTTTTATTTTTCGACGCTATATATTTATATATATATACAAGACGGCTACTAAGCATGATAGTTTAGTTTCTTGTCCGCGTGGCTCATTTCTGCCATTTTATCTTTTTTACATATAGTTTATTTTGGCAGAGCAGGGCATACCGAGAGTTCATATGCGTCTAGACGGTGTGATTAAAGACTGCATATATTCTTTTTCACCGTTTATGTCTTTTCCAATTTCAATGTTGGGAACGACATTATGTATATTAGACTTAACTTAGACGCTTTATTATACGTAATCCGCCTTACTGAGGCGTTATCATTACGTCTTCAAGAAAAGATTTACGGGATATTATTCTCAATGTAATTTCTTTTGAGGGCAGTAGTTTGTTCACGTATAACTCCGCCCTTCAGTGGCTGTTTGGAGTTGGTTAGACGTGAGGCAGCCCTAGCTACATCCACGCGTGGATAGTAGGTTAAGAACTCTCTCAGAGTCGCTTCGTTCTCGGAGGAGCTTCTCTTCGACGGCAACTTTCCGGCAATCCATGAATTGCTTGATTTTTACATTCTCTTGTCTATCTAGTGTTACAGGAGATTCAGACTGGGGCAAACATTCGGTGGTTGACTCAGAGAGTGCCGCCGCAGTTGCCGGACCCGAGTGTGGCTGTTATGACGGTTGCCAGTCAAACAGATTGGGATATATTCTGATCCCTACGGATTCGAAGTGCCAGGGTCTTTGGGTTCCGCAGTCTTTTAGCTATCAGTTAACTTCCGCGGAATAATGTTTTTTAGGCTTGCTTTATGTCATTGCATGAACATTATTCAGAAACGCATGCCCAAATTCCTGTCCTTTAATTCGACAGTAGTGGCGTATCTCCGGAACCAGGGAGGCACTCTTTCGTTTCCGTTATTCAATTTAATGGAAAGAATCCGTCTGTTGGTTATAGTACACCAAGTTCAGTTTTGGTCCGTCATATTCTGGGTCGTCTGATTGTTTTATCGCACTCCCGTTCTCTTACGGGTCGCTTGTTGCTGTCAGAATGGACTCTCAACAAACAAGTATTCAATCAGATTTGCTATCTATGGGAGCGCCCAATGATGTTTTATTTATGACACAGTTGGCTAATCAATTGCAGACGTATGTGTTGGCTTGTCCAGATCTCTGAGCTAATACTGTTAACGCTCTATTGATCTATAGGACAGAATGATAGGATACGCGTATCCTCCGGCGCTGTTGTTTTTAGCAGGTATTGCTAAGATAAACAACCACAATATATTCCTGTTGATAGCATCTCTATCTTCACAGAGATCATGAGTAATTTACTCTCTTGTCTACTGTGGATCTTAACGTGAAATCTTCCTCTATGTGAGGATCTTTTTTCACTGGGTAAATCGTGTCATTTTTATCACAACCAGCAAGGTCGCAACCTTCATGTTTTCCGTTGTGTGGTCCATATTGCATTGTAAGCACTGTACTGGACGAGCTTTGGACGCGATTTCTTACTATAGGAGATCCTCTTCTTCGCTATTCTATGCGACTAAAGTGGAGGCTCTTCCGTCGTGGTGTAGGGATCATTATGTTCATATGGTTGATCCCTCCATACTACTCATTGCTATTTTTTAGTATACTTGTTTCACAAGATCTACTGCAGCCTGTTGTTATTTAGGTTATAGGTTTATGTTACCTCATACCTATGCACTCTACGATAGTTTACAATTGAGTCTTTTGTCTCTTTATCTAAGTCAGTTAGTAACTTTTTGATAAATAGACTTAGAATCTTTAGATTAAATTCCTATACGGATTTTAACTTCAGGTTCTTATTTAGCTAAGTAATCATTTGAGCCTCTGGAAACAGTAGTTTTCAAATTCTGACCTTTTAGACAGTAATTCTGTTGGTTTCTCTTTTACTGTAGAGTCAGTGAGTTTCATGCACTATCGATGGATGATTTTCACTTTCATAGTTTCGGAATCAATACTTCCGTTACTATTTAGGTTGGATTGTTGCATAAGAGTTAGGCTCCTATTATCCGGAACCTATTATTTTAAGGTCCTTCCGTCTTCGTATGGGCATAGGCCTTTACTCTTTCCGGGTACAGTTTATGTATTTATAAACAGATATCTGTTTATTACAAGGGCGTAAGCTTCTTCTGTCTTTGATGTCTAGTAGAAGGACGTTACGCTCCATTTTATTGTTAATGGATTCTATTAACTAGCGTACTGCTTATGGTATATCATTGGCTTAGCAGTTGTGCTTAAGATTTCGGCTCATGAAGTAAGAGTTCTTCTACTTCTTGGGCTTACATTAATAGTGTTCTATTATAGATTTTTGAAGGCTGCTCATTGCGCTCAGCCATCCATTCATGAATTTTATCTCAGAAATATCGAGTCCATTTCTGGAGGCCTCTATTGTTAGGTCTATTATCTACTGCTCAGAATGTCATTCACTTAACAGTTGCTACTATAGCTAGGTAGGCTGTCTGTTTCGGCAGTGTCTCCGTTCGGCTGCCCTCTTCGCTCTGGGCTATTTGACCCAGGGCAAGAAAAAGGGGGGGGGGAGGGTGTTCCCTTGGGTCACCTGTTTTTACTATGAAAACAAGGGGATACCTCCTCCGGAGTTAGTAATTCTGAGCTGTTTTTAGGATGGTTGTTTAGTGAGAAGTTTAAGTTTATAAAATTCATTCAAGTCTTAGTTTTTAAAGTATAGCTTTTGAATATTGCATATGTCAACGGACATGATTATGCAATTCTCACACACTTTTAGGAGTATAAGAGTCTCTATTCTCTAGACTTACTTTATTATTGGCTTACTTTAAAAATTATTAGTATAAGGATTATTGGATATTAATAGAGTACATGGATGTATGAAGCTCAATTTTTGGAAGGTGTTGTATCTTTCTAATTTATCATAAATAAGAAAGATACATGTAAGGCCTATTACTTCTTTTCCCTACAGGGGATGACTCTATTTTATTTTATTGAGCGTATTCCATTTTGCTCTATGTCCTTGGCCCTCCAGCCTTTTTACTATTCAGCTATGTCTGGGTCATTGGTACAGTATAAAAATGTTAAAAAATTTATAGTAATTTATATATTTTTTATACTTACCAATGACCCAGACGGGGATGGCCCTCCCAGGAGTTGGGAACTCTTGCCTCCCCGCTGAGTACATAGCGCTTACCAGGCACTGGTTATTAGAATGATAAATGGCGCCAATTTCGGAACGTCCTTGACACTGCGCATGCGCAGTGGGGGCGAGGTGTGGAGGGCCTCTCTGGACATGTTTTCTTTAGTTTTAGATGCAAATTTTGGGGATTGGGGGGCAAAATTTGTGTTTGGCCCTATATTTTAAGAGTTAGCACCAGCTATGTCTGGGTCATTGGTAAGTATAAAAAATATATAAATTACTATAAATTTTTTAACTTTTCTGAAAAATTAAATACAAAACGAATAAATGTTTGCATGGTTTTTTTTCCCAATTCGACTGCACACAGCTGATAATATACGATTTATTTTCAAATGCAAATGTTACTTTTATATCAGTCAAAGGTTATTGTTTGCTATATCACTGATTCAAACAATTATCCTGCTCCCAAAATTCACATAATTCCATAACTGGTCAACTCGCTACACAGTTTCAAATAAGACAGTGGCAGCCATTTACAAAAAAACCCAAAAAACCAATGTCTGGAGAATGTGTTCCATTCGACACTGCACCTGACTCTGCAGAGTTTCTCAGGGTTGGTGCGAATCAACCATTCCCCTTTGTAATTGTTGTCAGTCTGAAAGGCACTGCCGCTCTGTCTGTCGTTATACTTACTTTTTACGGTATAAAACATTTTCTGACTTGAGTATTGCTAAAACCCACCCACTTTATCGAAGTATGCAGTAGAATAAATGCAGAGAGTGTGGTATTTAAAATTTGCTAACGCAAGCATTGGTACTATCGATTTACCGAAATGAGCACAATAACTTGAATTTTAAAAGATTTTTGGAGGTGATAAAAAGGTTGCATGCACTGCAAAAATGACCACGCGTGTGGGCCTGAGAAACAGAGGTTCTTTTTTATGGCCTTATTTAACCCTTTCAACACTGGTGGTATCCTCCATTCCAGTTAAATGGCAGAAATTGGAGTCCATATCCATTATTTGGGGGTGGAGCAATTAATATTTTCAATGTGCAGCCTGAGGGCTGCACATTGAAAATATTAATTGTTCTACCACACATGTTCACTTAGTAGCCATCCTACTTCATGAAATTATGACGCATCGTGTTCCTGGACTGTAAAAGCGGCCTCTTGTGTTGAAAGAGTTAACCCTGTTCTGACAAATTGAGCCAGTGAAAAAATTTCTTTTTTCAAGTTTTCAAAAAATTTCAAACCTAACCTTATAAAGTGACCCCTCATTAGAAAACGACCTTGTTGAGCTTGTCCCAGTGCTGGTTGCATGATATAGTTTGGTTGAATTTTGGGTACAAAGCAGAAAAAAATTGGTATTTTCTAATGTTATCTACTAGTCTTTTTAGGTATAATGTTAAATATTCTTTACTCATTTTACAGGATGAATGGTCGTTGTTTTTTAATTACATACTGCCATATCCAGAAACTGTGGAAAGTTCCATTGATTTATCTCACAGAGGTGGTGATGTTTACGCTCATATTCACACCCATAAGGTAAAATAGATATCAACTGAAGTTAATCCTTTACCCAACGTAACGGCCAAAACTTGCCAGCGGTATTCTAAAAAAATTGTCAGTTAATTTTCATTATTTTTTTCATTTTTGTCTCAAAAACATAGGTTATGACCCCTCATTGGAATGATCTCGTCGAGCTCGTTCCAATGAGGGGTCATAACCTATGTTTTTGAGACAAAAAATTAGTCCAAGAATTCTTTTTGCAAGTGTTGTTTGCTTTTCAAGTTAGGTAAAGGGTTAAGCCATTACTCCCCATTGCTTTCTCTCTTCTGCCAGTTTTAATGCGGACCTCAGTTCCAAACCTTTGACAACATTTTTGTGTTGCCTTACTCTCATGAATAATGCTTTTTTTTCTCAAGTAAACCCTCACATGGCTCAATACAGTGTAATAAATATCATATTGAAGTTAAGAAAATAATGAAGAGTCCTGCATTCCAAATGTAAGCTGTATATACTCTGGCACACAAATTACGGAATTTTCTTTTTCAACTCAATGATTAATGTTTTGTTTCAATTGCTTCACAAGATGTGGTCCTTGCACAGTGCACTGATTTCTTTCACACAAACATGTTTTTTTATCATCTAATTTTGTTTTAAAGGTGAGGATTTTTTCATTATTGGATCAATATTATTGCGATAAATGTTTTGTTGACATTCATTTAATCAGTCTTTCAATTTTGAAAATTGGAGGTGTGCTGTAGTCTCACTTTCATTTGAAGTGAGGTGTGCTGTTGTCAGACCAACTTGAGTCCCTGACGTTGGGAAAATTTTGGAAAGAAAATCATCATGTAACATGGTTACCTCACATATTTTAAGCTCCCAGGAAGTAGTACTATGTTTGGGGAGCGCGGTGGCTCAGTAGGTAGAGGTGCAGGCTGCAAGCCGAGAGGTCCTCGGTTCGAATCCCACCTGCGGCAACCGCGTTGTGTCCTTGGGCAAGACACTTCATCTCCATTGCCCGCGTGGGGGCACGATGACGCCGTGTACTAAGGCGTACTGCACGTCGATGGTACGCATGTCTTCAACCAATCTACCCCTGCCTGTGCTGCAGTGCGGAGTTACAATGTTGGGGAGCTGGCAGCTGTTCGTCGTTGCTCGGTGGTTCTCTCTGGGTACTCCGGCTTCCTCCACCCGTAAAACTGTCACGGTCATGGTTAGCCATTGTGCATAAATATGTGACCTTAAACATCAATAAATAAATAAATAAGTACTGTGTTTATATTAATTAAAGGGTACAGTCATGTTTATAATTGGCATGAAGTAAGTCTTTTCAGTGCGTTGCAAGTGGAGGATTACTGGTGGAATTCAAGCGCACAATTCTTTACATTATACATGTGTGTCTGCACATCAAGGGAGGATACTTTGAAACATTTGGCCTTAAATCAATGTCAGGCAATGAAAAGCAGGGTTGAAAATAGGTACAATTTTGTCAGTGACCTCATGTTTAATTGTGTATGAACAGTGAGTGTTATTTTGCAATTTATTCTTCATGTTTTTTTAATGAAATTCTCTTAAAATGGCATTTTCAGCAAATAATACAAGCGAAAATAGGTTGTATTGTGCCACATATTGTAACATTTAATCCTTTCAAGAAGCATATTTTTATTGCTCATTTGGTTGAGCTGACAGGCACTGTTTTTAACTCTCAAAAAAAGAGCAGTGGTTTGCAAGAGTGATAGGGCATCTCATAATCAAAAGATTGCATTTAATGTCAATAAAAATTGAATGTTAGCAACCCTTTTTCTCTACAATGCATTTGAAATGAACTTTTGTGCAAAAATTCATTCTCACATTGTGAGTTACAATTACAAGAGGCACTCGCAGAAAATTTGTATTCATCTCTTTGAATCAGACAGTACCGACATGTCAAAGCTGCTGTTTACATCCTTGTTGAATGACAGATATACTGGGTTGTTGGTGAAAAACTTGAAAATGTATACCTCTTACCTGTACAGAGAAACCTGCTACAGAATTTCACTAGAACGGTCCAAGACATTTTTCTAGCATGATATTTTCTTCTTGTTAGGTCACACAAAATAAATCAATTGATTCTAAGGCTTTTCTTTCAAATCACTGAGGGTTTTTTTTGCCTTGCATGCAGTAAGCATGGATTGAGAGTCTTTGAACAGTCTTTTCTTACACAGACTATACAGAAAGGGCATAATGATTCAAATACTCTCATTTAATATAAAAAGGAAACTGTTTTGCATCTTTAGATATGGGCTTCAGATTTCAGTTAAGTGTCAGTTTCAAAGGTCAAAAATATGTTTGAATTGAAACTAACCAAAAACTTCAATTAAAAATGTATTTCGTAACCCCTTCATTCAACACAGTAGTGGGAAAACACTATCTTTCCCCAAAATAACAAAAAATTTAAATTTTATGACTCCAAAGCATAGCATATGATGTCTTACTGAAATGACAAAACAAACTTTTTTTAACCCTTTACCCAACTCACGTGATACAAACAAAATTTGTTATTTTAATAAAAATTTTCATTCATATTTTAGCTCACCTGACTGAAAGTCAGGGGGGAGCTTAAGTGATCACTTTCTGTCCATTGTTTGTTGCCCGTCAGTTGGTCCTCCATCTGTCCAGCGTGAACTTTACATCATCATATATTTTATCCATGAAATTTTTACAAAATATTACAAAAAACGTGAATTTTCAATGGAAAACGTTTTATGCATTTTTTTCAATAGTAGTTAACCCTTTACTTAACATGAAAGGCATACAGCAGTTACAAATAAACTTCTTGAATAAATCATTTTTTTCATTTTTTTGCATCAAAAACATAGTTTATAACCCAATGAGCTCATTCCAGTGAGAGGTCATAAGCTATTTGTTTGGGACAAAAAATGAAGAAAATAATGGAAATTGAATGGTGACTTTTGTGAATAGTGCTGGCCGGTCTTGGATGTTATGTTGGGTAAAGGGTTAACATTTTACTTGATGATCCTGTCAGTGATTTCATGTTCTAATGTTTGAATGAGTATGGCTGTCCATGTGCATGTTTATTGATTGTCCAATTACGTAACCTCAAAATATGGCAACAAGGAACAACATGGCATTTCCCTTGAACAAAACGAAAACAATTTGAATACTTTGTTCAGTCATGAAAGCTGCTTCCAACTTGACTTGTCTGATATCCTAGCCTTGTTCTTGGATACCCAAAGCAACTTCAGCCATAGATAGTTTTTATATAACTTACCTCTGTTTACAGCTATCACCAAAATGCGGTAACAGAGTTTCCAGAACCCTATTCTGTATGTATTAATTTGGATTCTCTGTAAGTCAACCTTTATTTCAATGTATAATATGCCTACATTATTCTGAGATTAGTCAAATTTCATAATCAAAAGGTTTTGCCCGAAATATCTTAACATTACAGGATATAGCTTTAAATCCTCTGAAATTGACAACAGACTTATAAATAATTAAGACTTCATTGCTCTGTAGTGTCAGCATTAGATGCTGAATGTGACCTTAAATCCATCTTTAAACATTCTCATGTGAGCACATCAGTCTCCCTGGGGCCTCTTGCTTTTGTTCCACTCTACAATTTTGCACAGGGGTGAAATTCTAAACATAAGGCATATGTTGAAACTAAGGCCATGTAAAATAGAGATTTATAAGGGATTTCATTGTAACTTGGTAGGATGCCTCTGTATAATATCTAGATGAGAGTGTCCCCTTTTGGTCATGATCTTTCAACAGTGATGGCTGCCCAAGCCTGAAACCCAAAAACTTTTAGCAAAGTCTGCAGGACAAATTTAGTATGGAGGGATTTCATTGTAACTTGGTAGGATGACTCTGTTTGATGTCTAGAGGAGAACTTCCACATTTGGTCGTGATCTGTTAACCGTGATGACTCCCAAAACCCAAAAACCTTTATGGAGGGATTTCATTGTCACTTGGTAGGTTGACTTCATATAATGTCTAGATGAGAATGTCCCCTTTTGGTTGCGATTGGTCAACTGTGACGGCTACAGGGACCCGAAGCCCGAAAACCTTTAGCGCAGTCTGCAGGTCATATTTATGAAGGGATTTGATTGTAACTTGGTAGGATGACTCCAGATAATGTCTAGATGAGAACGTCCCCTTTTGGTCGCGATCATTCAGCCATGATAGCTGCCCAAGCCCAAAACCCCAAAACCTTTAGCACAGTCTATAGGTCGTTCGTATTTATGGAGGGATTTCATTGTAACTTGGTAGGTTGACTCCATATAATGTCTAGATGATAACATCCCCTTTTGGTCGTGATTGGTCAGCTGTGACGGCTACAGTGGCCCAAAGCCCAAAAACTTTTAGCACAGTCTACAGGTCATATTTATGAAGGGATTTCATTGTAAGTTGGTAGGATGACTCCAGATAATGGATAATGCCCAGATGAGAACGTCCACTTTTGGTCGCGATCATTTAACCATGATGGCTGCCTGAGCCCAAAACCTGAAAAAATTTAGCACAGACTACAGGTCGTATTTATGAAGGGATTTCTTTGTAACTTGGTAGGATGACTCAGTATAATGTTTAGATTAGGACATCCCCTTTTGGTTGCGATCGGTCAACCGTGATGGCTACACAGGCCCCAAGCCCAAAAACCTTTAGGACAGTCTACAGGCCGTATTTATGAACAGATTTCATTGTAACTTGATAGGATGATTCGTTTTGGAATAATTTCACTGTAACTTGGTAACTTTCGTTGATATACTTTAACTGTGAGGGCCACATACATAACTGTGAGGGCCACATTAACCCACCTCTCAATTGTTTAGTACAGTCTACACCTTATATTATTTTTATTGAAAACATAGCATACAGGGAACAGAAATTAACATATTCCCAATTATCACAATTCTTGTCTTATTTCATAATCCTTTTATAAACATTGAACATTATCCTTTTCATCAAACACAACATTAAGCTACAGTCTCTTTGACACTTTCATTGTTCATTCAACTCAGGATAGACTCCAGATTCTTTTGCCGGAGTAAAATCCAAGGGGAGATCACTCTTATTTTCTCTTAAGGTTCCGCTCTACTGTTTTGCACTGTTTCACAGGCAGTGACACAAGGGAAAGGCACGCGATCACTCTCGCGCACCATCGCTCACGCAAAAATTGTCCAAGGTGCGTGAATAATCGCTCACCTCTATTCTTGGGTGTGTTTTCATCCTTTTGAGTTGTGTCAACAGAAACATTCAATTAAGTTTTGATGTTGGGAAATTTTTAAGAATCACTCACAATTTGAAGCGTTTAAAGTACACTTCCAAACAATTTCCTTTCTATCGTTACGAACATGACACACAGTAGTTCGCTTATACATCCACACACGACACGCTAATAGTAAGAGGGTTGAACATTGATAACTCACCCAGAGCTTACTCCGGCCACAAAATGAACACGCATGTTCAGATAAAAAACGGTGGCCATTCTGAGATCTGAGAAACGTTTTAATACTTCCGCATTTTTTTTTATCAAAGACATGCGGAATGTTGCCCCGTTCCTTATTTTCTTTTATACACGTGACACCTGTTGCTCCAATTCACCAGTGACACAAACTACCGTACTGACCCGTGTCGGAAGCCCATATTCGTGATTAAGCCCACCCCCCACTTTTTCAGATTTGTGAACCAGGGTGCCCTACTCAAGTCAAAGCCCATCTCCCAAGTTTCAAATTGGACGAAAGTTGTTTGAGACAAGACGTCAAATTTACAGGCATCAAATGGAAAAACAGGTGACTTGTTGCAACACTGTACTTACCAAATTAAATAGAACTGTAATACTGTATTATGTATATATTTTTATACTGTACCAATGACCCAGACTTAGCTGGTGCTAACTCTAACAAAACCAGGGCCAAACACAAATTTTGCCCCCCAATCCCCAAAATTTGCATCCAAAACAAAAAGAAATCATGTCCTATAGGACCTCCATACTACGCCCCCACTGCGCATGCGCAGTGTCAAGAACGTCCCGAAATTGGCGCCAATTATCATTCTCTGTTTGGCCCTTCATCAGTCAACATCTCACTGATCTTTGTGCTTGTAAATCTCAGTTTAAAGGATGCCAGACACGTAATTTTTGGAGAAATGGTGATTCTAAGGAGGATATAGAAGGAGGAGAGGAAAAAGAAGTGACAAAAAATAATCAGGACTGTACTTAAAATTTTTTGATGAAATTATGTTAAGTTGCCTATTTTCGAGGCATGGGCCTCTTGTTGTCATTCTTGCTAAATGTTGCACTGCTTATTCAGTGTTTCCTCTCCCCTAGCCTTCTAAAGTCCCCCCTTGCAATTCTCCCATGCTTTTGGCATATTTTTGAGAAAGTTCATTTCTAAAATTTTCCTTGGAGAGTTGCTTGGATACAGAATGTTTTCTGTTATTTTCCCCATAGTTACGTTTTCACCCATGGGTGTATAAACGTTGTGTTCTGCATCTTCCATCTGATGTTCTGCAAATTCTCCCCTGGGAGTCTCTGTCTTGCATCAGATAGAGTGTAATTTTGATGACTGATTTCGGGCCAGTTTTTTCAGTGCCTGGAATCATGTTTTCTGGTGTTTTACACTGTTTGTTTACATTGGCAACAGCCTTTTTTGAGGGGGGCTGTTTGCCTTTGGTGTAGTTTATCTCACTATAAGATACATTTATATTATCCGTAAGTGTCTCATTAATTATTTAATATAAATTTAAAATTTTTGACGACACTTTGCCATCGGATCCATTGGGGCTCAACGTTACTTTTCAGCAACTTGGGCTTCGCTGAAAAAATATTTTTTCAAAATTATTTTGATTTGCAATTGTTTTTTCATTTATTAATGGATCATGTTATTATGTATCTTTGTGTCAGGGGTTTGTGCAAGTAACTAGGACTTGTTGTTGACTTTTCACAATGAAAGGATATTGTTCAAATTGTAATGGGAAGAAATCTTCCTCTGACTTTCATGATCATTGTATTAATTGTAGTCAGTGTTCTCGCACTAATCCCTGTCCTATATGTCAATATTGGGATGACAAACATTGGAAACGTGTGTCACGGTATGTTGTTTCTGGAGAAAGGGCTATGCCGGCTCTTTCTCCGCAAGGTCACTCTACTCTCTCAGTTTCTATTTCAGAGGAACAAGAACAGGGTGATGTTTCCATGTTATCTTCTACAAGTGTGCGTCCGTCGTCACAAATGAATTCAGAGCTAGCGGCAACAGTGCTCATGGAGATTAGACAAATGTCGTCCGCTAGCTCGCCCGGTGTAGCGTCCATTCACCGAATGGTTCGGCAGCCAGGTTCGTCCGATGCGGTCCAGGAGGAAATTTTGGGTGATGTGAGCACTATAAACATACAATGTGCACACCCAGTGACGGCAGATAGTAAGCGAGAACGGAGGAAGCCTTTGAGTCCGGTTCCTAGCTCGTCCAGGTCCAGCCGGGCCGCGAGCGAGAGAGGCCCCTCTCTCGTACAACAACATCTGGGACCAGATGTTGTGGTACAAAATGTGTCGCAAGCGGAGCATACGTCCGTCGCTCGGGACGCTCCGTTGTATAGGCAGTCCGCGGAGACTGCTAAGGCTTCTTCTCGTCAGCGCACATGACCGCACCTTGGCTGCGTGACCGCCGATATCTTACCAGCTTCGCCGATCAAGGATTCTTCGGCGACCAGGTCACACCATCCGGCAGCCAGGGATTCGAGACCGATGGACTCCGGACGTTCGCATAGAAAAAGTATGCGGGAGCCATCTGATGCGGAGCTGCCCTCGGCGAAGCAGCGAAAGACTGCGCCTCCGCAGGTCTCGACGCCGGACATTCTTGTGCAGATAGCACAGCTTATCGCAGCATCCCAGCAGCCGACAGAAACGGTGTCGGATCGAGAATTATCCGACGGCGCTGGGTCGGTACGTTCCGCCGAAGCATCGGGGGCGGACGACCGGGAGCATCATGAGGTCCGACCGGATGGTGAAAGGGATACGGATGATTTGGAGCTATCCCTTTCGGAACAACATAAAGCTGCCGTGGACTTCATCCGGCACTTTCTCCCTCAAGTTGTTCCGTCGGGCCAGACTGCTGCGGTTCCGGACAAGAGGATTATAGCGTCATTGGACTCTGAATTTTTTGAGCGGTTCAGGGACATCGCTCCCGAGTTTCCGTCGCAGTCCAATAATGTTGCAAGAACATTTGAATTATTGAACGACGCTATATTTAAACTTGCTTCCAAGATGGGGAAAGCAGGTTTCTTGTCCGCTAATACTCTCAACCTGCCTTTCATTAATGCAAGGAATAAATTCGACACGGCAGGACAGGGTATCCCGAGAGTTCCTCTGCGTATGGACGACGAGGCGGAAGACTTAGAGCTATCATTACCGTCGTCGGCTTCTATTCCAACCGCGGTGTTGGAAACAGCTATTGCGTCTAACAGAGCCAATTTAGATGCCTTATCTTACGCAGATCACCTTACTAAGGCGTTATCACTGCGCCTTCAAGGGAAAGAGTTTCAGGATATACAATCCTCTTTAAGACTTCTTTCAAGGGCAGTAGCTTATTCCACGTGTAACTCCGCCCTTTCAGTGGCAAACCTGGAGTTGGTTAGACGTGACGCAGCCCTAGCTTCATCCACACTCGTGGATACTAAGGTGAAGAACTCTCTTAGAGTCGCTTCGGTCTCCGGAGAACTTCTCTTTGACGGCAAGCTTTCTGCTATTTATGATAAAATTACAAAGAAAGCTTCGGATTCTCTGTTGTTCAAATCTGCTTCTAAGAAGTCGGATACAGCAGACAAGAATAAGACAGGCACTTCTGGGTCTAATGCGCCCAAGAGAGGTTCCTATAGAGGTTTTGGTGCGTCCTCTTGGTCTTATTCGAGAGACCGTCAGGGTAGCGACTCTCGTTCGGGACGTCCTTCGGGCCGGGACAACCGGTCGGACGCCCCGAGGTCGACGGGGCGAGGTGCGGGTCGTGGAGGACGTGGTTTCTCCTACCGCAGGCCTCGCAGGTCCAGGAGGTGATGGCTTAAACCTCTATCACGTACCGGTTGGCGGAAGGTTGTCGAGCTTTTCACAAGAATGGGCGTCGATTACGGACAACCCTTGGGTGAGAGGAGTGACTTCGGAAGGTCTAAAGATATCCTTCAAACGAAAGCCTCCATTAACTCGAAGTCCAAAGTGGACTCAACTTCCGTCAAATCCGCAGAAAAGAGACGCTCTGTTATCAGAGGTGCAGTCTCTTTTAATGAAGAACGCGGTAGAGGTCGTAGAAAACCAGGAGACTCCGGGATTCTACAGCCATCTGTTTCTGGTTCCGAAACCAGACGGCTCGTTCCGTCCAGTCATAGATTTGAGCTGGATAAACAAGCTGATCGTCGCTCCGAAATTTTATATGGAGACGATTCAGTCGGTCAGAGCGAGTATTTGGGTGAACGATTATGCAACAAGCATAGATCTCAAAGATGCGTACTTTCACGTCATGGTACATCCGACATTCCGAAAGTATCTACGCTTCGCAGTCCTAGGAGTGGTGTATCAATTCCGGGCGATGTGCTTCGGATTGAATGTAGCACCCTGGGCTTTCACTCGGGTAATGAACTCGGTAATGATCTATTTCCGAGCTCATTCGTCTGCGGTAACGTCGGCCTACCTGGACGACATTCTTCAGAGGTACGGCAACGAGTTAACGCTTCAGAACGATGTTCAGAATCTACTTCTATTGCTCCGACGTCTCGGTTTTATAGTAAACGAGAAGTCGGATCTGGTGCCGTCCAAGTCATTCACTCATCTGGGAATGAGCTTCGAGACGCACAACAATCTCGTTTGTCTGCCGTTAACCAGAGCGAAATTAGTCAGTTGTTACGCTCGCTATTGTCTGCACGCAGACAAAGTCACAGCGAGAGAATTTATGAGACTGATAGGTCTGTGCGGAGCCGCTGCGGATCTCATTCCGATGGGGCGGTTACTCACACGTCCTCTCCAAATTTTCTTGACTCAGAATTGGAGTGTGAAAATTCATTCGCTCGATGTAGACGTTCTCTTGTCAGATCAAGTGAAACAAGAGATTCAGACTTGGGCAAACATTCAGTGGTTAACTCAGGGAGTTCCGCTGCAGTTGCCGGATCCGAGTTTTACCATTATGACGGATGCCAGTCGAACAGGTTGGGGTGCATCATTAATCCCAACGGATTTGAGATGCCAGGGTCTTTGGGATCCGCAATTTCTGTGCAAGCACATAAACATCAAGGAAATGATGTCAATTTGGCTTGCGTTACGTCATTGGATGGACATTATTCACAATTCTCATGTCCAAATCCTATCCGACAATACGACAGTAGTGGCGTATATACGGAATCAGGGAGGCACTCATTCAGTTCCGTTGTTCAATCTAACGGAAAGAATCCTTCTGTTTGCGCTAGAACATCACCTTCTTCTTTCGGTCCGTCACATACCGGGTCGTCTGAATGTGCTAGCAGACTCCCTTTCACGAAAGGGTCGCTTGTTGCCGTCGGAGTGGACTCTCAACAAACTAGTATTCAATCAGATTTGCTACCAATGGGAACGGCCAATGATAGACTTATTTGCGACACATCTCAACAATCAGTTGCAGACGTATGTGTCTCCGTGTCCGGATCCAAGAGCATTTGCAGTAGACGCTCTGTCGATCCCTTGGGACGGGATGATAGGATATGCGTATCCTCCAGCGCCGTTAATTCAACAAGTATTGCTAAAGATAAAACAATCTCAATGCAAGATTCTGTTGGTAGCATCTCTATCGCCACAGAGACCGTGGATAAATCTACTCAGGTGTCTGTTGTGGGACCTACCGCGAAAGCTTCCTCCACGGGAGGATCTTCTTTCGCAGGGGAAATCGCGCCAACTCCATCACAACCCGCAAGGTCTCAACCTTCATGTTTTTCCGTTGTGCGGTCCTTCTTGCATGGCAAGCACTTTACAGGACGAGCAGTGGACACGATTTGTAACTGTAGGAGGACCTCCTCTTCGCTAAACTATGCGGCTAAGTGGAAGGTTTTTCGTCGTTGGTGTAGGGATCATTCTGTAGATATATTCGATCCCTCTATACCAGACATTGCAAACTTTCTAGTATACTTGTTTGATGAAATCAAACTGCAGCCTGTTACTATTAAGGGTTATAGGTCTATGTTATCTGATACCTATGCACATCATGATAGTTTACAAATTGGATCTAATGTCTC
Organism: Pictodentalium vernedei; assembly: GCA_031216915.1. Taxonomy (NCBI): domain Eukaryota; kingdom Metazoa; phylum Mollusca; class Scaphopoda; order Dentaliida; family Dentaliidae; genus Pictodentalium; species Pictodentalium vernedei. The sequence continues at coordinate 382,162,618 of CM062296.1, forward strand.
TTTATCTAAGTTGGTTAGAAACTTCTCGATAAATAGACCCAGAACTCTTAGATTAATTCCTAAATGGAATTTAGCTTGGGTTCTTCTTAAATTGAAGGAAAAGCCATTTGAACCTCTTGGGACAGTAGATTTCAAATTCTTATCTTATAAGACAGCTTTTCTCTTAGCTTTCTCTTCTGCTAGAAGAGTCAGTGAGCTTCATGCACTGTCGGTGGATGATTCTCACTATCGTAGTGTCGGGAACACTATCACCTTCACTACTAATGTGGGGTTTTTAGCTAGGAATCAGGCTCCTAATAAATATCCGGAACCTATTGTTATTAAGGCTCTTCCGTCTTCAGACGGGCGTAGGCCTTTACTCTGTCCTGTTAGAGCGTTACGTATCTATAAACAGAGATCTCAGTTTATCAGAAAGGGACGGAAGCGTTTCTTTCTGTCTTTGATGCCTAATAGAAAGGACATTTCGGTCCATTCTATTGCTAGATGGATTCAGTTAACTATCCGTACTGCTTATGAGAGTTTATCTTCTTCTCAGCAGTCTGTGCTTAAGATTTCCGCTCATGAAGTAAGAGCTCTTGCTACTTCTTGGGCTTATGCTAATAGTGTTGCTATTACAGATTTAATGAAGGCTGCTTATTGGTCTCAGCCATCCACATTCATGAATTTTTATCTCAGAAATATTGAGTCCATTTCTGGAGACCTGCATTGTTTAGGTCCGTTATCTGTTGCTCAGAATGTCGTCCACTAAACAGTTGCAACTATAGTTATGCAGGCTTTCTGTTCCGGCAGTGACTCCGTCCGGCAGCCCTCTTCGCTCTGGGCTATTTGACCCAGGGCAAGGGGAAGGAGGGGGGGGGGGGGGGGTGGTTTTAAAGTGTAATATTAATGTTAAAATTCATTCATGTCTTATTTTTAAAGTGTAGCTCGGTGTGAAGCATTTGTATATGTCAAGTGTCAAACGGGCTTTAATATACAATACTCGGACACTTTTAAATGACTATAAAGAGTCTCAATTCTCTGGACTACTTTATTTATTGGCTTACTTTAAAAATAATTAGTATAAGGGTTATACTGGATGTTAATAGAGAACATGAATATTATGTTGCTCAATTATTAAGGGTATTGTATCTTTCTAATTTAATATTAAATAAGAAAGATACATGTAAAGCCTAATACTCCTTTTCTCCTTAAGGGGTTACCCCTTTATTATATAGTTGAGCTTATTGGATTTTCCTCTATGTCCTAGGCCCTCCAGCCTGTTTACTATTCAGCTAAGTCTGGGTCATTGGTACAGTATAAAAATGTTAAAAAATTTATAGTAATTTATATATTTTTTATACTTACCAATGACCCAGACGGGGATGGCCCTCCCAGGAGTTTGGAACTCTTGCCTCCCCGCTGAGTACATAGCGCTGACCAGGCACAGCCAGTAAGAATGATAATTGGCGCCAATTTCGGGACGTCCTTGACACTGCGCATGCGCAGTGGGGGCGTAGTATGGAGGTCCTATAGGACATGATTTCTTTTTGTTTTGGATGCAAATTTTGGGGATTGGGGGGCAAAATTTGTGTTTGGCCCTGGTTTTGTTAGAGTTAGCACCAGCTAAGTCTGGGTCATTGGTAAGTATAAAAAATATATAAATTACTATAAATTTTTTAACTTTTTGGAGTTGAGGTTTTTATACCCCCGCTTCGAAGAAGTGGGGGCTATATAGGAATCGCCCTGTACGTCCGTACGTCCATCCGTACGTCCGTACGTCTTTCCGGACATGAAATTCTTGTGTGCGCAACTCCTCCTACATTTATCAATCAATTTGGACAAAACTTTTCAGACATCATCACTACTAAGTGAACATGCGCATATTCCAAGATTTTTGATCTGCGACAATTTTAACCAGGTTATCTCCCTTTGACTTAGATTTATTGTGTCTTTCCATCCGAACAAATTCTTGTGTGCGCAACTCCTCCTACATTAATGAACCGATTTTGATGAAACCTTTCAAACATCATCTCTACTAAGTGAACATGTGCATATTCCAAACTTTTTAATCTGCGACAATTTTAACCAGGTTATCTCTCTTGAACTTTGATTTAATATGGGTTTCTACATGAAATTCTTGTGTGTGCAACTCCTCCTACATTTATCAATCAATTTGGACAAAACTTTTCAGACATCATCACTACTGAGTGAACATGCGCATATTCCAAGATTTTTGATCTGTGACAATTTTAACCAGGTTATCTCCCTTTGACTTAGATTTATTATGTCTTTCCGTTCGAACAAATTCTTGTGTGCGCAACTCCTCCTACATTAATGAACCGATTTTGATGAAACCTTTCAAACATCATCTCTACTAAGTGAACATCTTGTGTGCGCAACTCCTCCTACATTTATCAATCAATTTGGACGAAGGTTTACAGACATCATCACTACTAAGTGAACATGCGTATATTCCAAAATTTTTGAGCTGTGGCAATTTTAACTAGGTTATCTCCCTTTAACTTAGATTTATTATGGGTTTCTACATGAAATTCTTGTGCGTGCAACTCCTACATTTATCAATCAATTTGAACAAAACTTTTCAGACATCATCACTACTAAGTGAACATGCGCATATTCCAAGATTTTTGATCTGCGACAATTTTAACCAGGTTATCTCTCTTTGACTTAGATTTATTAAGTCTTTCCGTTCGAACAAATTCTTGTGTGCGCAACTCCTCCTACATTAATGAACCGATTTTGATGAAACCTTTCAAACATCATCTCTACTAAGTGAACATGTGCATATTCCAAACTTTTTGATCTGCGACAATTTTAACCAGGTTATCTCTCTTGAACTTTGATTTAATATGGGTTTCTGCATGAAATTCTTGTGTGCGCAACTCCTCCTACATTTATCAATCAATTTGGACGAAAGTTTACAGACGTCATCACTACTAAGTGAACATGCGCATATTCCAAAATTTTTGAGCTGTGGCAATTCTAACTAGGTTATCTCCCTTTAACTTAGATTTATTATGGGTTTCTACATGAAATTCTTGTGCGTGTAACTCCTCCTACATTTATCAATCAATTTTGACGAAACCTTTCAAACATTATCACAACTAAGTGAACATACGCATATTTCCAGATTTTTGATCTGCGACAATTTTAATCAGGTTATCTCCCTTTAACTTGGATTTATTATGGGTTTTCAAATGGGATTCTTGTGTGTGCAACTCCTCCTACATTAATGAACCGATTTTGAATACATGTTGCACATTGTAAATGTGTTTTTCCAAATGTAAACCATATATGTGTGGGCTCTTTAAGTATTCAGTGCTGTTCTGTGGAAGGCCACATGCAAATACAAATTTCAACAACAAAAAATGATCTTTATGTATACATTTCCTTATGGCCTTCGCCTACATGATCAGAAGTGCATTCCTCTAAAAACCCAAAGCGGGGGTATTAATCACCTTCAGTGATAGTTCTAGTTTGTGTTGTTAAATTTGTCTTTTGTGTAATACATTATGCCTCTGTTCAGTGTAATAAGTCTTTATTAAAAAATTATATATCCCAAGCAAATTTGTCTTGTTTATTTTTTTTGTCGACCTCGTTTTTGGAAGCTGTCACTTGTTTCAAATGAGTGTGCAGGCTGCTGTCAATAGTTGTCTGAAACATGCCTACAACATATAGTTTTCACAGTGGTTGAATATCATCAGAAAGATACTGATTGAACACTGCCACTTTCGAGTGGTGCACAACTCATTGTGAAAGAACACTGCCACTTTCGAGCGTGCACAACTCACTGTGAGAACAGGTGTTCAGAAATTAATGAGAAAGTGGTAATTAAAAATAAAAAATAATTACAACTCTGGTATTTGAGAATTATATAACAATATAACCAGGGATATGATTTATGACTTATTGGTTCAATAAAACATGCTCATTTATCATTTCATCATGCTCTGCAATATGTGAAGTTATGACTTTCAGTGTGAAATCAATTTTTTGAATTTTGACAAGGGAGGCAACTATTTTGTTATTCACATTCCGCTGTGTAAAATTTATCTGGTCTTCATATTATGATCTTTTTTATTGATTTTGTGTGAAGCTATATTTTGTTTTATTTGTAATAAATGTACATACTTAAAAAAAAACAGCTATTTTTAAACAGACTATGTTTGTCTGTTTTCAAGGGGGTGGTTTGCAGTGTTGATTGACATACGTCCATTTCTGGTTTCGAGAGTAACCTGTACAAAAAATGAAAACAATACCGCATGGTTTTCTGTTTCTTTTATTCATTAAATTGAGGATTAAAACCCAAAATCTGAAAATGAAACGTATGTACAAGATAATTATGAGAATTTTTAAAGCAAATTCTATAAAATTGGTGGGCGGTTTCCAAAGAAATGTATCATACCCAGTGGATACTTGTCTTATATCCCCAATTTCCGACTCATCCCAACACGACTTGCAAGCACTATTACTCATCCCGAAGCCCCCCCCCCCCCCCCCCCCTACTTTGAAATTTATCCACTGCAAGCACCCCTGGGCTTCGACACGGGTCAGTACGGTAACGTGCCCGATTTGGAATTTACGCATCCATTTTCCACGATTTTAATAATCTGCCTTTTAAAATTCAGACCTAATTGTAGTGGGTGACATATATTTTCACTGTCAAAATTTTCATCCGTGTTCAGTTGTATTCATGCATTCGTTTCAAAGGATGTTTGTCAGATGAAGTTAAACATTGAAATCAACACTCTCAATCAAAATCACTCTCCTCACATTTTTCACTCTCACAAAATTTATTTTCCACTCGCTTCCATTTTGCTCCCATTCATCACTGCACAGGGGTGAAATTCTAAACAGAGGGCATATGTTGATACTAAGGCCATGTAAAATAGAGATATATTTTTATTATCAGATATATGATTACATTAGGCTTTTTGTTGGACAAGAGATTTTGAAGTTTTGGTCCCAAAGTTGGAGTCTGATACATACCGGTAGGAGTAAATTACCAGATGAATTATGGGAAACAGTGGCTTCGAAAATTGGCTATTTTTTAACATGTAACTTTTACACGTGTTTGTTACCAGACATGTAACTAAAAAATGAAACAGAAACATATAAAAAACTTTTGCATTTTAGAAACAGGGGATGCTATGCTCCAGGGTTAGGTGGGTGGGGGGTGGTGGGAAAATTCTGCTTTTGAGGCTTCTGGGTGGCTGAAAATGACTGGTTTTGGCATTTTTTCATGCAATTTTGAATGGTTGAAGTCTTGCCTTTGACAATAAATTATTCCACCCACATTCAGATTGTTTATTTCTATTTAGTCTGATAGTGTTATATGTTTTTTGTGGATTTGGGAAATGTAATACATGTTATGGGTTAGATAACTAAGTTACAGAATATTTGCATTTGAAGAGAGTGTATAGCATGTCATTTTTGGAAATGCCTGGAAAACTGTAGAGCGGAACCTTAAGATAATGATTTGAAACATGGTGTACATGATTAACATCAAGTGACAATGTACAAGATTTCAAACATAAATTTTGTGTGGCTCAATTGAATCATAACAAAGTTATTTCCCTTCAATTTTATAAAAATCAGTTTCTTAACCCCCTGCACACTGATGTCGAAATATCTAAAGTGCAAGGTGCAAATTTTTCCCATAATGCAACTAGAAATTTAACCAATTCAATCTTGTTTGACAGAGCTCATTGAGCTCTGTCAAACAAGATTGAATTGGTTAAATTCCCAGTTGCATTATGGGAAAAATGGCTACTTGAAATTTGGATATTTTTACATCTGAGTGAAGGGAGTTAACTCTCATTTTTGAGGAATGAGCTCTGTCAAACAAGATATAATCTGTTAAATTTTTCGTGCTGCATTGAGAACATGGTGTCAATGATGAAAATTTTTAAATACTACCAGAATGCTAGGAGTTAATCTTGTGGAGTGAACTATTTCTAGAGTAATAAGATACTGGTTTGAAACTTGGTGTACACGACCAAAATCAAGTGCAGCTGTGCATAACATAGAACTGCTCTGGCTTTATTTAACCCTTTAGCCAACGTAACGGCCAAAACCGGCCAGCGCTATTCACAAAAATTGCCAATTAATTTTCATTATTTTTTCATTTTTTGTCTCAAAAACATAGGTTATGACCCCTCTTTGGAACGAGCTCATTGAGCTCGTTCCAATGAGGGGTCATAACCTATGTTTTTGAGACAAAAAATGAAAAAATTAGTTATTCAAGAATTTTGTTTGCCAGTGTCGTCTGCTTTTCATGTTGGGTAAAGAGTTAACTGGTTGAGTGCTTGAAACCACTATCAGGGCTCTACTGAAAAGTGCTGAAAACCACTTTAGTGGCTTTACACTGTGTGCATTACATTGTTATTTGTGCAGTAGTAGAAAAAAATGTTCGTTTAAAATTGTTTTGTTACAATTTATTGGAGAGTGCCATCAGGCATTCTCAAATAAATAGTAACAAAACATTTATGAACAAAATCTTGCTCAACTAATGCACTCCTTACTGGTAGCATTTATCTTTTGAGAAAAAATACTTGTGTTAGGCCTAAAAAAGTTAAAAATCTGTTTCTCAGGCCCTCCTATATGGTCATTTTGGCTGCAACATGGTCTCTTTTTATAACCAATGCAAACTTAAAAAAATAAAAATTAAATGGTTTATATCTGATCTTTTACCCAAGTTAATAAATTGATAATTTTGTCCCTTGAGTGCAAAAATGCTTTGCAATGCTTTATTGCAAAGCTTTCTTGCACTCAAGGGCCGAAATACACCACCACCCATGCTATTCTGTAGATTATGAGGCCTAAAACAAACTAAGAATGTGAACTTTTGATTGCAAAGAAATAATTACAAAAATAAAAAACTCCCGACCCCATGCAATTTTACAAATAATAGCCGGAGAAACTGAAGATCGACTTTGTGGGGCCTTACAATTCACCTTTGAAAAGTAATTTAGCACTCCACCAGTTAAGCAGTGGAGTAATCGCCCTGAAGTTTAGTCAAAATCTCACAGTAAATCTTTTGGTGTGAACTTCTACCTTACATATCATACGGGTTTGAAACTTGATTTACATGATCAATATCAAATACAGATGCATATGACATAAATTAGGAGGGGCTCGATAGACGTTTCGTAGTTTTATGGCCCTTAAATTTTGCAGTTGTAAAAAAATGGGAAAATCTTCTGGAAAAACCAACATGTACTCATACATTTCAAAGGATATTGGTTTGAAACAAGCTGTACAAGACCAACATCAGGTGCAGATGGCCATTACATGCCGCTGAACTGAAGCATCACAGAGTTATTTCCCTTAAACATAGTCAAAATCAATTGGTAAATCTTGTGGAGCAAATCACTAATGCATTTATTTACTGTCATGGAGATTAATTGTTTTTTTTGTGTTTTCTTGAACTTCAGATCAGCAATTTCTTGATAAGTTTGAGTAGAAGTCTGAGTTCATACTACAGCCGAGTTCATATTCTAGTGGTAAGATAATTTTTCCATTTGCTAAACATTATTAACCCTTTATCCAATGCAATAGCAAAAACAACCAGCACTATTCACAAAATCTGTCACTCGAATTTTATTAGTTATTCAAGAAAGTTCTGAGTTGGATAAAAACCACTGCTATTCACCACAATCACCATTCAGATATAATTATATTTCTGATTTATTCCTCTACTTTAGATTTTGAGCTCTCATTGGAATGATCTTATTATGCAAGTTCCATTGAGGGACTCACAGGCTGAAAATCTGGTTTAGATGATTTAAATCTTTACCTAACAAATTTGCAACATTCGATGGCATAAATTACAAATTGAACAAAGAGAAAAAAATTTTTTCAAAGACTGTTAACAAAACCATATCATCTGCCTCCCTGCCCCTCCACCCCCCCCCCCCCCCCTTTGGAACAGGCTTCTCAAGCTCGTTCTAATGAGGGGTCACATGATATGGTTTGGGCCAAATTTTTCAACAAAAAAATATTGTTAATAATATAATCAAAATAACAAATTTTAATATCGTGTTCATCGGGTAAAGAGTTAATCACCCACATGTCACCCTCACATCTTCAATCTGGTAATTGCATTTTCTCATTTCGATAAACCAAAGTGTGTACACATCAGTTATAACTGTACTTCAAAGAGTTAAAACAAACCAGCAACACACCTTTGATCCCTGATAAAATAAATCTCATAAAAGAGAAAAGTGACAGTGCTTAATGAGGCATTTTAGCTATGTAGCAAACAATGCCATAACATCTGAAGTGGAATAAATGCAGTGTTAGCAACTATTCAAAATATCTTTGTTGGGTATGGATTTTTTGTCATAAAGATTTGTCACCTCCCGGAAGCAATGTGACGTTCTGTACAAATTGTGACTTGCATACACATCTTACAATTTGTTCTGGTTTACCAGAATTGGAGTGATTCTGGCAAACTCCTGCTGCAAGAATCAGTTTTCAGTTTATTTAGAAAATGAGAGTATTGCTATACTCTTGTGAGTGCAAACAGTACATATTCCACAGTAAAAAACAAACCTAAGGCTATTAAAAAAAATTCTTGTTTCTCAGGCACCGCCTTCATCATAGAAAATCTGCCTCATCACGTTTTTACCTGGAAATTTCTTCTAGGACACTATTTTGCACTTGTAGTACAAATATTTAACCAACTATGCCTTGTTTGACAGCACTCACAAAGCTCTGTCAAACAAGGTACAGTTGGTTAAATTTTCAACTACATTATGGGAAATTTTCACTGCTGAAAATGTTGATTTCCATATATAATAGAGTAAGTAGTTAAATTTGATTCTATTTTCAGAACTGTTTTGTAAATAGACAGAAAAAAAAGTCTCCCTCCCTCCTCATAAAAATGAGAAAAAATTGCCTGAGAAACAAGAAATTTTTGTTATTGGCCTAATATTTACACATTTACTGATTTTTAACCCTGGGGCCTAGTTTCAGGTTTATGCTTTCTTGTCTCCATGTACATGTAGAACATGTGCTCCAACATAAGTCTTCGTGTGGCCATTCGGGTGGAAGTCACAGTACCTTGGTAGTGGTTTCCAGTGAAGTTTTGGCTGCCTGTATGGGCAGTCGAAACCTCACTAAACACCATCACTAAGTCAAATGGTTACTATAAGTAGAATTCTCGCGTGAATTTTAAGCCCTATATATTCTGCTAAGTCACACTGGGAGATGAATCAATTTGAGAATTGGAATACCAGTTGATAAATAAACTAAGTATATAAATATATATTGTTTCATTCCCTTTTATATATTTTATTCATCAGGAAACACCATTTAAATGAAGCTGAAATTTAAAAAATTATGGGCTTAAGTTGCCTATTTTCACTCCAATGCTTGCCAATTCGATCACAGATATTTGAAGCTTTGATTATATTGTGAGTAAAAGAATGAAAAATATGGATATATGGTAAATATATATAATAAAAAGCCCTTCCATTGTATATATATATATATACGTACATTTGTGTCTCATTAATTATTTAATATAAATTTAAATTTCATTCATGGGCCTCTTGTTGTCATTCTACGTACATTTGTATATATATATTTTTATACTGTACCAAAGACCCAGACTTAGCTGGTGCTAACTCTAACAAAACCAGGGCCAAACACAAAATTTTGCCCCCCAATCCCCAAAATTTGCATCCAAAACAAAAAGAAATCATGTCCTAAAGGACCTCCATACTACGCCTCTACTGCGCATGCGCAGTGACGCAGACGTCCCGAAATTGGCGCCAATTATCATTCTCTGTTTGGCCCTTCATCAGTCAACATCTCACTGATCTTTGTGCTTGTAAATCTCAGTTTAAAGGATGCCAGACACGTAATTTTTGGAGAAATGGTGATTCTAAGGAGGATATAGAAGGAGGAGAGGAAAAAGAAGTGACAAAAAATAATCAGGGCTGTACTTAAAATTTTTTGATGAAATTATGTTAAGTTGCCTATTTTCGAGGCATGGGCCTCTTGTTGTCATTCTTGCTAAATGTTTCACTGCTTATTCAGTGTTTCCTCTCCCCTAGCCTTCTAAAGTCCCCCCTTGCAATTCTCCCATGCTTTTGGCATATTTTTGAGAAAGTTCATTTCTAAAATTTCCCTGGGAGAGTTGCTTGGATACAGAATGTTTTCTGTTATTTTCCCCATAGTTACGTTTTCACCCATGGGTGTATAAACGTTGTGTTCTGCATCTTCCATCTGATGTTCTGCAGATTCTCCCCTGGGAGTCTCTGTCTTGCATCAGATAGAGTGTAATTTGGATGACTGATTTCGGGCCAGTTTTTTCAGTGCCTGGAGTCATGTTTTCTGGTATTTTACACTGTTTGTTTACATTGGCAACAGCCTTTTTTGAGGGGGGCTGTTTGCCTTTGGTGTAGTTTATCTCACTATTGGATACATTTATATTGTCCGTAAGTGTCTCATTAATTATTTAATATAAATTTAAAATTTTTGACCACACTTTGCCATCGGATCCATTGGGGCTCAACGTTACTTTTCAGCAACTTGGGCTTCGCTGAAAAAATATTTTTTCAAAATTATTTTGATTTGCAATTGTTTTTTCATTTATTAATGGATCATGTTATTATGTATCTTTGTGTCAGGGGTTTGTGCGAGTAACTAGGACTTGTTGTTGTCCTTTCACAATGAAGGGACATTGTTCAAATTGTAATGGGAAGAAATCTTCCTCTGACTTTCATGATCATTGTATTAATTGTAGTCAGTGTTCTCGCACTAATCCCTGTCCTATATGTGAATATTGGGATGAGAAACATTGGAAACGTGTGTCACGATATGTTGTTTCTGGAGAAAGGGCTATGCCGGCTCTTTCTCCGCAAGGTCACTCTACTCTCTCAGTTTCTATTTCAGAGGAACAAGAACAGGGTGATGTTTCCATGTTATCTTCTACAAGTGTGCGTCCGTCGTCACAAATGAATTCAGAGCTAGCGGCAAAAGTGCTCATGGAGATTAGACAAATGTCGTCCGCTAGCTCGCCCGGTGTAGCGTCCATTCACCGAATGGTTCGGCAGCCGGGTTCGTCCGATGCGGTCCAGGAGGAAATTTTGGGTGATGCGAGCACTATAAACATAATAGATGCACACCCAGTGACGGCGGATAGTAAGCGAGAACGGAGGAAGCCTTTGAGTCCGGTTCCTAGCTCGTCCAGGTCCAGCCGGGCCGCGAGCGAGAGAGGCCCCTCTCTCGTACAACAACATCTGGGACCAGATGTTGTGGTACAAAATGTGTCGCAAGCGGAGCATACGTCCGTCGCTCGGGATGCTCCATTGTATAGGCAGTCCGCGGAGACTGCTAAGGCTTCTTCTTCTCGTCAGCGCGCACGCCCGCACCTTGGCTGCGTGACCGCCGATATATTACCAGCTTCGCCGATCAAGGATGTTATGGCGACCAGGTCACACCATCCGGCAGCCAGGGATTCGAGACCGATGGACTCCGGACGTTCGCATAGAAAAAGTATGCGGGAGCCATCTGATGCGGAGCTGCCCTCGGCGAAGCAGCGGAAGACTGCGCCTCCGCAGGTCTCGACGCCGGACATTCTTGTGCAGATAGCACAGCTTATCGCAGCATCCCAGCAGCCGACAGAAACGGTGTCGGATCGAGAATTATCCGACGGCGCTGGGTCGGTACGCTCCGCCGAAGCATCGGGGGCGGACGACCGGGATCATCATGAGGTCCGACCGGATGGTGAAAGGGATACGGATGATTTGGAGCTATCCCTTTCGGAACAACATAAAGCTGCCGTGGACTTCATCCGGCACTTTCTCCCTCAAGTTGTTCCGTCGGGCCAGACTGCTGCGGTTCCGGACAAGAGGATTATAGCGTCATTGGACTCTGAATTTTTTGAGCGGTTCAGGGACATCGCTCCCGAGTTTCCGTCGCAGTCCAATAATGTTGCAAGAACATTTGAATTATTGAACGACGCTATATTTAAACTTGCTTCCAAGACGGGGAAAGCAGGTTTCTTGTCCGCTAATACTCTCAACCTGCCTTTCATTAATGCAAGGAATAAATTCGATACGGCAGGACAGGGTATACCGAGAGTTCCTCTGCGTATGGACGACGAGGCGGAAGACTTAAAGCTATCATTACCGTCGTCGACTTCTATTCCAACCGCGGTGTTGGAAACAGCTATTGCGTCTAACAGAGCCAATTTAGATGCCTTATCTTACGCAGATCACCTTACTAAGGCGTTATCACTGCGCCTTCAAGGGAAAGAGTTTCAGGATATACAATCCTCTTTAAGACTTCTTTCAAGGGCAGTAGCTTATTCCACGTGTAACTCCGCCCTTTCAGTGGCAAATCTGAAGTTGGTTAGACGTGACGCAGCCCTAGCTACATCCACACTTGTGGATTCTAAGGTGAAGAACTCTCTTAGAGTCGCTTCGGTCTCCGGAGAACTTCTCTTTGACGGCAAGCTTTCTGCTATTTATGATAAAATTACAAAGAAAGCTTCGGATTCTCTGTTGTTCAAATCTGCTTCTAAGAAGTCAGATACAGCAGACAAGAATAAGACAGGCACTTCTGGGTCTAATGCGCCCAAGAGAGGTTCCTATAGAGGTTCCGGTGGGTTCTCTTGGTCTTATTCGAGAGACCGTCAGGGTAGCGACTCTCGTTCGGGACGTCCTTCGGGCCGGGACAATCAGTCGGACGCCCCGAGGTCGACGGGGCGAGGTGCAGGTCGTGGAGGACGTGGTTTCTCCTACCGCAGGCCTCGCAGGTCCAGGAGGTGATGGCTTAAACCTCTATCGCGTACCGGTTGGCGGAAGGTTGTCGAGCTTTTCACAAGAATGGGCGTCGATTACGGACGACCCTTGGGTGAGAGGAGTGACTTCGGAAGGTCTAAAGATATCCTTCAAACGAAAGCCTCCATTAACTCGCAGTCCAAAGTGGACTCAGCTTCCGTCAAATCCGCAGAAAAGAGACGCTCTGTTATCAGAGGTGCAGTCTCTTTTAATGAAGAACGCGGTAGAGGTTGTAGAAAACCAGGAAACTCCGGGATTCTACAGCCATCTGTTTCTGGTTCCGAAACCAGACGGCTCGTTCCGTCCAGTCATAGATTTGAGCTGGATAAACAAGCTGATCGTCGCTCCGAAATTTTATATGGAGACGATTCGGTCGGTCAGAGCGAGTATTCGGGTGAACGATTATGCAACAAGCATAGATCTCAAAGATGCGTACTTTCACGTCATGGTACATCCGACATTCCGAAAGTATCTACGCTTCGCAGTCCTAGGAGTGGTGTATCAATTCCGGGCGATGTGCTTCGGATTGAATCTAGCACCCTGGGCTTTCACTCGGGTAATGAACTCGGTAATGATCTATTTCCGAGCTCATTCGTCTGCGGTAACGTCGGCCTACCTGGACGACATTCTTCAGAGGTACGGCAACGAGTTAACGCTTCAGAACGATGTTCAGAATCTACTTCTATTGCTCCGACGTCTCGGTTTTATAGTAAACGAGGAGAAGTCGGATCTGGTGCCGTCCAAGTCATTCACTCATCTGGGAATGAGCTTCGAGACGCACAACAATCTCGTTTGTCTGCCGTTAACCAGAGCGAAATTAGTCAGTTGTTACGCTCGCTATTGTCTGCACGCAGACAAAGTCACAGCGAGAGAATTTATGAGACTGATAGGTCTGTGCGGAGCCGCTGCGGATCTCATTCCGATGGGGCGGTTACGCACACGTCCTCTTCAAATTTTCTTGACTCAGAATTGGAGTGTGAAAATTCATTCGCTCGACGTAGACGTTCTCTTGTCAGATCAAGTGAAACAAGAGATTCAGACTTGGGCAAACATTCAGTGGTTAACTCAGGGAGTTCCGCTGCAGTTACCGGATCCGAGTTTTACCATTATGACGGATGCCAGTCAAACAGGTTGGGATGCATCATTAATTCCAATGGATTCGAGATGCCAGGGTCTTTGGGATCCGCAATTCCTGTGCAAGCACATAAACATCAAGGAAATGATGTCAATTTGGCTTGCGTTACATCACTGGATGGACATTATTCACAATGCTCATGTCCAAATCCTATCCGACAATACGACAGTAGTGGCGTATATACGGAATCAGGGAGGCACTCATTCAGTTCCGTTGTTCAATCTAACGGAAAGAATCCTTCTGTTTGCGCTAGAACATCACGTTCTTCTTTCGGTTCGTCACATACCGGGTCGTCTGAATGTGCTAGCAGACTCCCTTTCACGAAAGGGTCGCTTGTTGCCGTCGGAGTGGACTCTCAACAAACAAGTATTCAATCAGATTTGCTACCAATGGGAACGGCCAATGATAGATTTATTTGCGACACATCTCAACAATCAGTTGCAGACGTATGTGTCTCCGTGTCCGGATCCAAGAGCATTTGCAGTAGACGCTCTGTCGATCCCCTGGGACGGAATGATAGGATATGCGTATCCTCCAGTGCCGTTAATTCAACAAGTATTGCTAAAGATAAAACAATCTCAATGCAAGATTCTGTTGGTAGCATCTCTGTCGCCACAGAGACCGTGGATAAATCTACTCAGGTGTCTGTTGTGGGACCTACCGCGAAATCTTCTTTCGCAGGGGAAATCGCGCCAACTCCATCACAACCCGCAAGGTCTCAACCTTCACGTTTTTCCGTTGTGCTGTCCTTCTTGCATGGCAAGCACTTTACAGGACGAGCAGTGGACGCGATTTCTAACTGTAGGAGGACCTCCTCTTCGCTGAACTATGCGGCTAAGTGGAAGGTTTTTCGTCGTTGGTGTAGGGATCATTCTGTAGATGTATTCGATCCCTCTATACCAGACATTGCAAACTTTCTAGTATACTTGTTTGACGAAATCAAACTGCAGCCTGTTACTATTAAGGGTTATAGGTCTATGTTATCTGATACCTATGCACATCATGATAGTTTACAAATTGGATCTAATGTCTCTTTATCTAAGTTAGTTAGAAACTTCTCGATAAATAGACCCAGAACTCTTAGATTAATTCCTAAATGGAATTTAGCTTGGGTTCTTCTTAAATTGAAGGAAAAGCCATTTGAACCTCTTGGGACAGTAGATTTCAAATTCTTATCTTATAAGACAGCTTTTCTCTTAGCTTTCTCTTCTGCTAGAAGAGTCAGTGAGCTTCATGCACTGTCGGTGGATGATTCTCACTATCGTAGTGTCGGGAACACTATCACCTTCACTACTAATGTGGGTTTTTTAGCTAAGAATCAGGCTCCTAATAAATATCCGGAACCTATTGTTATTAAGGCTCTTCCGTCTTCAGACGGGCGTAGGCCTTTACTCTGTCCTGTTAGAGCGTTACGTATCTATAAACAGAGATCTCAGTTCATCAGAAAGGGACGAAAACGTTTCTTTCTGTCTTTGATGCCTAATAGAAAGGACATTTCGGTCCATTCTGTTGCTAGATGGATTCAATTAACTATCCGTACTGCTTATGAGAGTTTATCTTCTCAGCAGTCTGTGCTTAAGATTTCCGATCATGAAGTAAGAGCTCTTGCTACTTCTTGGGCTTATGCTAATAGTGTTGCTATTACAGATTTAATGAAGGCTGCTTATTGGTCTCAGCCATCCACATTCACGAATTTTTATCTCAGAAATATTGAGTCCATTTCTGGAGACCTGCATTGTTTAGGTCCGTTATCTGTTGCTCAGAATGTCGTCCACTAAACAGTTGCAACTATAGTTATGCAGGCTTTCTGTTCCGGCAGTGACTCCATCCGGCTGCCCTCTTCGCTCTGGGCTATTTGACCCAGGGCAAGGGGAATGGGGGGGGGGGGGGGGGGGGGGGGGGGGGGGGGGGTGGGAGGGAGGCTTTTGTTCCCTTAGGTCACCTGCTTTATAGTGAAAAGCAAGGGAATGCCTCCTCCAAGTCAGTATTTCTGAGTCGCTTCCGGGATGGTTTTAAAGTGTAATATTAATATTAAAATTCATTCATGTCTTATTTTTAAAGTGTAGCTCGGTGTGAAGCATTTGTATATGTCAAGTGTCAAACGGGCTTTAATATACAATACTCGGACACTTTTAAATGACTATAAAGAGTCTCAATTCTCTTGACTACTTTATTTATTGGCTTACTTTAAAAATAATTAGTATAAGGGATATACTGGATGTTAATAGAGAACATGAATATTATGGTGCTCAATTATTAAGGGTATTGTATCTTTCTAATTTAATATTAAATAAGAAAGATACATGTAAAGCCTAATACTCCTTTTCTCCTTAAGGGGTTATCTCTTTATTATATAGTTGAGCTTATTGGATTTTCCTCTATGTCCTAGGCCCTCCAGCCTGTTTACTATTCAGCTAAGTCTGGGTCATTGGTACAGTATAAAAATGTTAAAAAATTTATAGTAATTTATATATTTTTTATACTTACCAATGACCCAGATGGGGATGGCCCTCCCAGGAGTTGGGAACTCTTGCCTCCCCGCTGAGTACATAGCGCTGACCAGGCACTGCCAGTAAGAATGATAATTGGCGCCAATTTCGGGACATCTGCGTCACTGCACATGCGCAGTAGAGGCGTAGTATGGAGGTCCTTTAGGACATGATTTTTTTTTGTTTTGGATGCAAATTTTGGGGATTGGGGGGCAAAATTTGTGTTTGGCCCTGGTTTTGTTAGAGTTAGCACCAGCTAAGTCTGGGTCATTGGTAAGTATAAAAAATATATAAATTACTATAAATTTTTTAACATTTAACATATATTCATATTTTTTTTTATTTTATTCATGATAATAAGAGCTTTGAATGCCTCTGATTTGACACTAAACATTTCAAAACATCAAATAATTTTCTGGAATTTTCGCCGAAAATGATTCTTTACCAAGCTGGAAATCACACTGAAATTCTGTGATTTTCCTGGGTTTTCTGGGAATATTAACAAGTCTGCTAACATGCTTTTGGTAAATATTTTCCTAATTGTCCCCTGATAAAAAAACATTTTGTCGGAGGACTATTGTAATTAGCTGCATCTGTCCATGGTGCATTCGTCCATCTGTCCATCCAGAGTGATAACTAAAGTTTTGGTCATTGAATGAAAACCAATTCGATATATACATCCCCTACCCCAATGAGATGGTGATTTCCGAATATCAGTTGGATCCGATAAGTTTTGTTGAAGTTATTCCCCTTTTTTTCGATGCTTTTCTGCACAATTTTGCAACTTTGGTGTACGGATGATAACTTCAGTTTGAGTTATTGAATCAATACCAAATTTTGTACATAGGTTTGTCCCAGGAATATGCAGGTCAGGTTCGGTTTGGGGTCAGTCCGGCCAATTTTGGCTGAGATATGGCACTTTTTCTATTTCTTTGAAAAATTGTCTGGAAATATGTCCAATGTGTAACACCTTGCTTTCAGGGGACATAGCCCCCGTCTGGTATTGGCCTTGTTTATCTTAGAATTGTTCCTAAAGATAAAGTAGCCCCACAAGAGCATTTGGCTCCCAGGAAGCAAAGATCTCTCAAAAAGGTAAGCCTGGGATCAAAAGCTGTTTTGCTGGCCAAAAATGAAAATTTGTAGTTATTCAAAATATTTTTTGCAAGTGTCATCTGCAGAATCACTTACTTTTTGGCATGCATTTACAACTAAACTTATTTAGGTCAACACTATTTCAGCCTCAGGAAATACAGATCTCAGAAAGGTAGAACAGTTCTGTATATCCTTTTACCTGTGTAATAGCGATTTGGGGGGCAAGGTCAAGAGCAAGTCCCCCTCCAGCAACTTCTCCACAAGAACACATGGATTTCCACTATCTCTGTGCCCCATCTCCCCCTGAATCCGTCAATATGCACAACTTTGTTGAAAATGCTTGAATGTTATTCTTGCTAAAACATAAACAGTGGAACAGCACTTTCATCATTATTTCTTTTTCTTGTCTTCTAGGAACCACATGAACATTTATTGAAAACAATGTATGCAAGAATATATCTGATGAAAGCGGTGCATCAAGTGATGAAGAATGGATTACATTTAATGGGAATACAACCATTGAATCAGCTGTAATAATAACACAGCCTGTAGTTATGGACACATTTATTCTGATAATAAAGTGGTACTCTATTAAAGCAATTTGGAAACTGTTTTATCATAATCGGCATCAAATAGTTTGTTATGGAAATATTGTCCACAACACATCTAATAAACATGTGGCATTAGAAGTCAGTGTGACATCCTCACATTGTGAGTTGGTTTAAGAGGTAGAATTTGTGTTCTCTGTTTTTGATGATGTGAAGTCATTATCTGCCCAAAAGAATCTTAAATTCATTGTGATTTGTTTGAAATTTTTTAACCCTTTACCTTACATAGCAACCAAAAATGGACAAAAAAAATAAACCATCATAAGCCTACTGCAGCCTAAAATATCTTTCTCAATAAAACCTTACAGATATGGATATCAATAGAACCAACTCATCAAGCTGGTTCTAATGATATCCATATTTGTGTGGTTTTATTGAAGAATTGTGACATTTGTTTCGAAAAATGTGAAATTTAATTTTTTTTTTTTTTTAAATACTGTGTTAGGTAAAGGGTTAACCTAATTTACTAAAATTGATTTGAGCTTTGGTAAACCTTGGTTAAGTTGGGTTTTAATGAATTTGTTTCCGAAATTTCATGTGAATCATGACTCCTCAGAGGTTTTTTATATATTAAATGTAATAGTGTCTAGGTTGACATGGGTGGCTGAAAATGTAACAGGTCATTCTTTTGTGAACCCTTCTCTGATCACCTTTGTTAAATTCGCTAAATTTGGTTTTCCATATTTTGCTTCCACACCATAGCTTATGTGCCCTTCTTCATTGGCTGACCTTGTCACAGTCACCTCTGGGCTGAAGGGTGGGTGGGTGGAGGGGGGGGGCAGTTGTGCCCAATCCCCCCCCCCCCCCCTGCTCCCTACCATATCTGTCAAAGATTTTTAGTTGAGTTGTGACAAAGTCAATCTCGACTTATAGTTTGATGAATGGCAGGTGGGTGGTTGGGCAGGCATAAACAATTGGTTTCCAGACGTTAACTTGATAATGGTTCAACCCACATTCATGAAACTTCATAGGTTGGCCTCGGTGAGAGGAAGAACCCTATTTATTTTGGACTCACTAGGTCAACAGTCAAGGTCACAGTGACCTTGAACGTACTAAATCTTAAACATTTGGTTTCCGGATGATAACTTGCTTATGGTTGAACCCACATTCATGAAACATCATATGTAGGTTGGCCTTGGTGAGAGGAAGAGCCCTATTTATTTTGGACTTGCTAGGTGAAAGGTCAAGTTCATAGTGACCCTGAACATAGTAATCAAAACAATTGGTTTCCAGACGATAACTTGATCATGGTTTGACCCACATTCATGAAACTTCATAGGTAGGTTGGCTTTGGTGAGAGGAAGAACCCTATATATATTGGATAGGCTAAGTCAAAGGTCAAGGTCACAGTGACCCTGAACATAGTAAATCGTAAATGATTGGTTTCTGCACAATAACTTGATAATGGTTCAACCCACAATCATGAATCTTCAAAGGTAGGTTGGCCTTGGTGAAATTTATTTTGGAATCAGTAGGTCAACGGTGAAGGTCACAGTGACCCTTCACATAGTAAATCATAAACAATTGGTTTCCTGATAAGTTGATAATGATTAAACCCACTTTTGTGCTGTCACAACTTGACATTGGATCGTTAATTCTATCAGCATTTTTGTTTTCCGAACACCTGAAAATTACTATGTAATGTTTCAGCTATCTTTTGTATGCAAGTGCTCTTTATAAGTATATAAGAAAAATCTCATTACCCCTTAAGGGCCTGGACAAATTTCTTGAATACCAGATACAGACCACTACCTGCGCATTGCCAGTAGCTATGCAGTGACTTCTAGTCAGGTCTTGGCAATACATTTAGGCAGAGGTTTGAATAGAAACCACTGCCAAGGTAAATGTCTATATTCAGCAGGATCTCCTCATGATTCTATGTAAATGGTACCTGTTCTGAGGACGTAAAAAAGCTCTTAACTGGTGGAGAGCTAAATTATTTTTGGCCATGAAATCTTGTACACGTGTCTTTGCCTTGTTACGATTTATGGAGAGTGCCTATAAATTATAACAAGCGAAACTATTAAAGACTACATAATATCACTTCAAAGATAATGCAAAGCACATCCACTGAATATGAGCCTTCAAGTTGTGGTACCTGTATTTCAGAATAAAGCCCAGATATGGGCTTCCAGCATTCTATCAGTTATGGGTTAAGAATGCTATATACCAAAATGTATGTTTTATTACTATATCAAAGAATTACATTTGTGAAATGGAAATAATACTTTAAAATAATAATAATAAAAAAAAGATGACAGTCTGTTTCATTGATTATTGTTTTAAAGAAGTATATTAAGTATGTTTCAAGTTTCGTACCGACGGTCGACGATCAATGTCAGAACATTTCAATCCTTGCCCCTCTATGTCACAAAATTTGGAGATCCTGGAATTTGGAGATCCTGGCTTCGGGCCTGCTGGGCTCTGATTAAGCCTTTAGCTGATGTAGCACCGTTGTTATTCACACAAATGTCCATTCAAATTTCATTATTATGTTTTAATTTTTTCCTCTAAAATTTAGCCTATGACCCTTTTTTGGAACAAGCTAATTTTTGAAGCAAAAGTTGAAAAAAATTGAAAATTTTTAGTCATTCAAGGGAACAATATTTGTGTCTCCAGCCACTCATGTTAACGTTTGAATGACAGTTTTTGTCAATAGAGCTGGACAATTATGACTTTTACAGAAGCACGTTACATGTAGATCGGCCATATCTACCAGTATAATTACAAATTGATTAGTAGAAAAAAAACATTTTCAAAAACTTTCAGCAAAATTATATCATGTAACCTCTCATTGGAATGAGCTCATTGCATTTATTCAAATGATGGGTCACATGATATGGTTTTGTGAACAAAAAAATTCAAAAATTGGGGAGAAAATATTAAAATAACAGATTTTGAGTTGGTTTCACAGAGAATTACTCTCTGTTCATATTTGGGCTCCCTATGGGACCTTGAATTTTAACTTGCTGTAATATGATTAATATTCTTTAAAAATCTTTTTCAGATCAACCAGTCAGAATCTTTTGATATTTGGTATGTAGCATTCTTAATGAGGTCAGATTCAAGTTTGTTCAAATCAAGTTCCTGGATGCCTGCGTCTCCTATGTGCACTCCCTATGGGAACCCAAATTTTGACTTAGTGCAATATGAGGGCTGTTCTTTAACCCTTTACCTAACATGAAAAGCAGATGACACTTGCAAACAAAATTGTTGAATAACTAATATTTTTCAATTTTTGTCTCAAAAACATAGCTTATGGCCCCCTCATTGGAACGAGCTCGTTCCAACAAGGGGTCATAACCTATGTTTTTGAGACAAAAAATGCAAAAATAATGAAAGTTGAAGGGCAATTTTTGTGAATAAGACTGGCCAGTTTTGGCCATTATGTTGGGTAAAGAGTAAAAAAACTTCTTCAGATCCACCAGTCAGAATCTTTTGATATTTAATTAGTATTTGGCATTCTTAGTAGAGTGAAATATTCAAGTTTGTCCAAATTAAGTCCCTAGGTTCATATTTTTGCTCCTTATGGGAGCCCAAATTTTAACTTATTGATGTATGAGAAGTATTCTTCAAAGATCTTTCTTCTTCCGATCTACCAGGCAGATTCTTTTCATATTTGGTATATAGCATTACCGGTACTATGACTCCTAGATTAATGTTTGTTCAAAGTGTTATGCTTGACTGTTTTGGTGCACACCGAGGAATTTGAAGTTTAATGCAGAACCCAATATGGAATTTGCTATCTGTTTAAATGAATTCTGTCCTTAAGCCAATTGTGGTTTACTTTACTTAGATGTAAATGTGGGTGGATACGATTAAGGTTTGTTCAAATGGGGGCCATTTGAGCCCTTGGGTGGGGCAAATGGTGGGTCCATTGGGCCACCATTTGTTTTGTTCTGAAACAAGTTTTAGAGGATTTAGAGTGGTTTTATGCACACACAAAAATGTTCACCCAGTCGATCCAATGGAGGGTGCGGGTGTTGGTCCATTGGGTGATTTTTTCCTTGCTTTAAAATGAGTTTTCACCTAACAGATCCTGCCACCCCACCCCTTCCTCTATATAAATTATATTAACTAGATTGACAGGTAGATGCTGAATGTGACCTTTAATTCTTCTTTTAACAACAGGATCAGATGAGCAATTAAGGTCACATTGCGCTTCTGTTTAAAGACATACAATAGTGTAGCAACAAAAACAAATTTCTTCTTTTTGGTTGAGTTGTGTTAACAACCAAGACCTATGGTTTGGCAATGGTCGGTGTGCATCTTGGTGGGTGGGCATCTGGGCAGGCATCGGGGCATCCTCACACTGTTAGCACAATAACTTGTAAAACGTTCTCTGATTTGACTAATATTTGCCATACAGGTCTTTTGCAATAGTATTTCAAGCAAGTTCAAAAACTGGCGCAGCCCAATTTTTTGTTACAGAGTTATGGGCCTTAATTACTCAGGTTTTATGAATTTTGAGATCATTAGTGCAATAACTTGAACAAACATTCTCCGATTTGACAAATATTTGCCATACAGGTCTTTAGAAATAATATGTCAAACAAGTTTGAAAACTGGCTCAGCCCAATTTTTCGTTACAGAGTTATGGGCCTTAATTAGTCATTTTTTATGAATTTGAGCTCATTAGCACAATAACTACAATGAACGTGCTCCAATTTGACTAATATTTGCCATACAGGTCTTTTGCGATAATATCCCTGCTCGAGTTTTCTTCACAAAGTTATGGGCCTTAATTATTCAATTTTTACGAATTTTGAGCTCATTAGCACAGTAACTTGAACAAACGTTCTCCAAGTTGATTAATATTTGCCATACCCTATTTCAAATGAGTTCGAAAACTGGCCAGGCCCGATTTTTTGTTACAGAGTTATGGGCCTTAATTAGCCAATTTTTACGAATTTTGAGCTCGTTCGAACAATAACTTGAATAAACATTCTCCAATTTGACTAATATTTACCATCCAGGTCTTTTGTAATAGTATCTCAAGCAAATTCGGAAAACTGGCCTTAATTAAAAAATTTTTTACAAATTTTGAACTTGTTAGCATTATAACTTGAACAAAGGTTCCACATTTGAAAACCGGGATAGGATTCATTGATAACTGGATTATGAACATGCAACATCTCCAATTACCACCACAACACAATGCCTGCATCTCCTATGCGCTCCTCTTGTTCATTTTTATGCCCCCCGAGAACCTCTCTGGAGCATTATGTTTTCACCATGTCTGCCCGTCGCCTGTCATCTGTCCGTTGACTTTTGATTTCCATCCAATAACTAAAGAACTGCTCATTTAATCAAATCATAATTTTAGGGATTACTTGTGGATGACCAGACAATGGTTCTTTTTGATTTTGGTCCCGCTAGCCAAGTAAATATGGCCCCCATGGCAGCTATATTGAATTTGCTTTCAGTCCAATAAATAATGAATGCTGACTCGAATCATTTTTATATTTTTATACTGTACCAATGACCCAGACATAGCTGGTGCTAACTCTTAAAATATAGGGCCAAACACAAATTTTGCCCCCCAATCCCCAAAATTTGCATCTAAAACTAAAGAAAACATGTCCTGAAAGGCCCTCCACACCTCGCCCCCACTGCGCATGCGCAGTGTCAAGGACGTTCCGAAATTGGCGCCATTTATCATTCTAAGTTTGGCCCTTCATCAGTTAACATCTGACTGATCTTTGTGCTTTTAAATCTCAGTTTAAATGATGCCAGACACATAAATATTAGTGAAATGGTGATTCTAAGGAGGATAGAAAAGGAGGAGAGGAAAAGAATGTGTGACAGAATATTATCAGGGCTGTAACTTAAAAATTTTTAATGAAATTATGTTAAGTTACCTATTTTCAAGGCAGCAGCCATTTTGTTGTCATTCTGATTATTTAGTTACACTGTTTTTTCAAGTGTTTTTCCTCTCTCCCTGTCCTTTAAGTTCCCCCTTGCTATTCTCCCATGCTTTTGGCATAGTTTCTGTAATTATTATTACTAAAATTTCTTGGGAGTTTTAGCTTAATAACAGAATGAATTCTGTTCTTTCCTCATGTTTACGTCTTCACCTACGGGTGGTTAGGCGTTGTGTTCTGCATCTACCATCTGATGTTCTGCAGTTTCTTCCCTGGAAGTCTCTGTTTTGCATCAGATGGTGTATTTTTGGTAACTGATTTCGGGCCTGGGTGCCTGGAGTCTTATTTTAGTGTTTTTACACTCATTGTTTACATTTACAACAGCCCTCTGTGTGAGGGGGGGATTTCTAAATAATAATATCTTTATGTTATTTTAATCATAACTAGATACATTATTATTGTTCGTAAGTGTTGAATAAATTGTTTAAAATATTTTTAAAATTTTTGTCCACACTTAGGCTTGGGATCCATTGGGGCTCAACGTTACTTTTCAGAAACTTGGGCTGTTCTGAAAAAATATTTTTTCAAAATATTTTGATTTCAATTATTTTTTCTATATTAATGGATCATATTATTATTATGTATTTTGATTGCCAGGGGTTAGTGCGAGTACCAGGACTGGTTTTCTTTTCACATTGAAAGGATATTGATCAATTGTTTTAAGAGGAAGTCTTCCTCTGACCTTATTATCATTCTATATGTGGTCAGTGTACTCGCATTAACTCCTGTTCTGTATCGTATGATTTCGATGACAATATGGGAAGCGTCTGTCACGGTATGTTGTTGGGGATTTGGACACTCCGGTCCTTTCCCCGCAGGGTCACTCTACTTTATCAATTTCTATTTCAGACGATCAAGATTAGGGTGATGTATCTGTGATGTCTTCCAACAGTGTGCCTCCGTCGTCACAATTAATGAAGGGCTAGCGGAAAAGTGCTCATGTAATACGCCAATTGCCTAAGAGGACCCTAGTAGGTTCGACGGCCTTTGACGTCCGCTAGCTCGCCCGGTGTAGCGTCCATTCACCGAATGGTTCGGCAGCCGGGTTCGTCCGTTGCAGTCTAGAAGGAATTTTGGGGTGATGCGAGCACTATAAAATTAACTTAATGCACACCCAGTGACGGCGGATCGGAGGGAGAACGGAGGAAGCCTTTTAGTCCGGTTCATAGCTCGTTCCGGTCCATCCGGACGGCAAGCGAGAGAGGCCCCTCTCTCGTTCAACAACATCTGGCCCCAGATGTTGTGGTACAAATGTGTCGTTAGCGGAGCATACGTCCGTCGCTCGGGACGCTCCGTTGTATAGGCAGTCCGCTGAGACTGCTAAGGCTTCCTCTTCTCGTCAGCGCACACGACCGCACCTTGGCTGCGTGACCGCCGATATATTACCAGCTTCGCCGATCAAGGATTCTTCGGCGACCAGGTCACACCATCCGGCAGCCAGGGATTCGAGACCGATGGACTCCGGACGTTCGCATAGGAAGTATGCGGGAGCCATCTGATGCGGAGCTGCCCTCGGCGAAGCACCGATAGACTGCGCCTCCGCAGGTCTCGACGCCGGACATTCTTGTGCACATAGCACAGCTTATCGCAGCATCCCAGCAGCCGACAGAAACGGTGTCGGATCGAGAATTATCCGACAGCGCTGGGTCGGTAGCCGGGGACTCGAGGCCTGCAGACTCCGGACGTTCGCATAGGAAGTGTGCGGGAGTCAACGTACACGGAGCTTCCAGCGGCAATGCATCGTAAGTCCGCTACTGCACAGGCCTCGGGAACGGACGTGCTTTCCTTAATAGCACAGTTTATCGCAGCATCCCAGCATCAACTGAATCTGTCGCATATATTTTATCCGACGATGCTGGGTCGGGACGCTCCGCGGAAGCGGGTACGGACGTCCGAAAGTTTCATCCGGTCCGACGGGATACCGAAAGGGATTCGGTGGATTTCAAGCTTTCCCTTTCGGAACAACATATGCTGCGATGCCGGATAAGAAACTGATAGCGTCGGTGGACTTAGAAATTTTTGATTCGGTTCAGGGACATCGTCCCTCAGTTCCGACATAGTCCAATAATGTCACACAAACTTTCGAATTATTGAACGACGCTATATATATTATTATTTTATGCTTGCTATCCAAGCATTTCTGGTTTCTTGTTCGAAGAGTTATGGAGATGTCTTTCAAAAGTGTGCCTCTGTCGTCATAGTTAATGAAGAGTTAGCGGCAATAAGTGCTCATGGAATATGTCTATCGCTTACGGAGTGACATTCGCTAGCTCACCCGGTGTAGCGTACATTCATCGAATGGTTCTGCTGCCGGGTTCGTCCGTTGCGGTCTAGGAAGGAGATTTGGGTGATGCGAGCACTTTAATTACTTTAGTACTCACCCAGTGACGGCAGATTGAGGACAGATCGGAGGAAGCCAACAACATAGGGGACCGCATGTTGTGGTTCAGATATTTTACATTCGGAGCATATGTCCGTTGCTCGGGACGCTCCGTTATATTGACAGTCCGAGAGACTGTCTTTAATGCTTCCTCATCCTCACAGCAGGGCACACGACCGCACATTGGCTACGTGACCTCGAGTATCCGATCAGTTTCGGCATTCAGTGATTCCACAGCGAATAGGTCGCGCCATCCGGTAGCCAAGGGACACGAGGCCTATACACTCCGTTCGCTCGCATATTGGAAGTATGCACGGGGGTAACGATCTCGGAGCTTCTTGCGGCAATGCATCGTAAGACCGCTGCTCCTCAGGCCTCAGTGACGGACGTGCTATCCGAGTTAGCACAGTTGTTTCGCAGCATCCCAGCAATTGACGGTTTCTCGGTCGAATCAGGAATTATCCGACGGCGCTGGGTCGGTACGGTCCGCGGTTGCATCAAGCTACGGACGACCGAACGCTTTATAGGGTCCGACAGGATGGCGAAAGGGATTCGAAAGATTTCGAGTTTTCCCTTTAGTAGTATCGGAAGATGCCTTTCATATCTTCTGGCATTTCTTCCAGTGATTATTTTTCGGACTTCATTGCTGCGATCTTGGATAAGAGACTTATAGCGTCATTGGACTCGGATTTTTTGATCGGTACAGGGACTTTGTCCCTGACTTACCGACGCAGTCCAATATTGTCATTACAACATGTGTTTTATTTTTCGACGCTATATATTATATATATATATACAAGCCTGCTACTAAGCATGATAGTTTAGTTTCTTGTCCGCGTGGCTCATTTCTGCCATTTTATCTTTTTTACATATAGTTTATTTTGGCAGAGCAGGGCATACCGAGAGTTCATATGCGTCTAGATGGTGCGATTAAAGACTGCATATTCTTTTTCGCCGTTTATGTCTTTTCCAATTTCAATGTTGGGAACGACATTATGTATAGTAGATTTAACTTAGACGCTTTATTATACGTAATCCGCCTTACTGAGGCGTTATCATTACGTCTTCAAGAAAAGATTTACGGGATATTATTCTCAATGTAATTTCTTTTGAGGGCAGTAGTTTGTTCACGTATAACTCCGCCCTTCAGTGGCTGATTGGAGTTGGTTAGACGTGATGCAGCCCTAGCTACATCCACGCGTGGATAGTAGGTTAAGAACTCTCTCAGAGTCGCTTCGTTCTCGGAGGAGCTTCTCTTCGACGGCAACTTTCCGGCAATCCATGAATTGCTTGATTTATACATTCTCTTGTCTATCTAGTGTTACAAGAGATTCAGACTGGGGCAAACATTCGGTGGTTGACTCAGAGAGTGCCGCCGCAGTTGCCGGACCCTAGTGTGGCTGTTATGACGGTTGCCAGTCAAACAGATTGGGATATATACTGATCCCTACGGATTTGAAGTGCCAGGGTCTTTGGGTTCCGCAGTCTTTTAGCTATCAGTTTAACTTCCGCGGAATAATGTTTTTTTAGGCTTGCTTTATGTCATTGCATGAACATTATTCAGAAACGCATGCCCAAATTCCTGTCCTTTAATTCGACAGTAGTGGCGTATCTCCGGAACCAGGGAGGCACTCTTTCGTTTCCGTTATTCAATTTAATGGAAAGAATCCGTCTGTTGGTTATAGTACACCAAGTTCTGTTTTGGTCCGTCATATTCTGGGTCGTCTGATTGTTTTATCGCACTCCCGTTCTCTTACGGGTCGCTTGTTGCTGTCAGAAGGGACTCTCAACAAACAAGTATTTAATCAGATTTGCTATCTATGGGAGCGCCCAATGATGTTGTATTTATGACACAACTTGCTAATCAATTGCAGACGTATGTGTTGGCTTGTCCAGATCTCTGAGCTAATACTGTTAACGCTCTATTGATCTATAGGACGCAATGATAGGATACGCGTATCCTCCGGCGCTGTTGTTTTAGCAGGTATTGCTAAGATAAACAACCACAATACATTTCTGTTGATAGCATCTCTATCTTCACAGAGATCATGAGTAATTTACTCTCTTGTCTACTGTGGATCTTAACGTGAAATCTTCCTCTATGTGAGGATCTTTTTTCACTGGGTAAATCGTGTCATCTTTATCACAACCAGCAAGGTCGCAACCTTCATGTATTCCGTTGTGTGGTCCGTATTGCATTGTAAGCACTGTACTGGACGAGCTTTGGACGCGATTTCTTACTATAGGAGATCCTCTTCTTCGCTATTCTATGCGACTAAAGTGGAGGCTCTTCCGTCGTGGTGTAGGGATCATTATGTTCATATGGTTGATCCCTCCATACTACGCATTGCTAGTTTTTAGTATACTTGTTTCACAAGATCTACTGCAGCCTGTTGTTATTTAGGTTATAGGTTTATGTTACCTCATACCTATGCACTCTACGATAGTTTACAATTGAGTCTTTTGTCTCTTTATCTAAGTCAGTTAGTAACTTTTTGATAAATAGACTTAGAATCTTTAGATTAAATTCCTATACGGATTTTAACTTCGGTTCTTATTTAGCTAAGTAATCATTTGAGCCTCTGGAAACAGTAGTTTTCAAATTCTGACCTTTTAGACAGTAATTCTGTTGGTTTCTCTTTTACTGTAGAGTCAGTGAGTTTCATGCACTATCGATGGATGATTTTCACTTTCATAGTTTCGGAATCAATACTTCCGTTACTATTTAGGTTGGATTGTTGCATAAGAGTTAGGCTCCTATTATCCGGAACCTATTATTTTAAGGTCCTTCCGTCTTCGTATGGGCATAGGCCTTTACTCTTT
The DNA here is from genome assembly GCA_031216915.1 of Pictodentalium vernedei. Classification (NCBI taxonomy): domain Eukaryota; kingdom Metazoa; phylum Mollusca; class Scaphopoda; order Dentaliida; family Dentaliidae; genus Pictodentalium; species Pictodentalium vernedei. The sequence goes on from CM062296.1 coordinate 382,191,866, forward strand.
CCGGGTACAGTTTATGTATTTATAAACAGATATCTGTTTATTACAAGGGCGTAAGCTTCTTCTGTCTTTGATGTCTAGTAGAAGGACGTTACGCTCCATTTTATTGTTAATGGATTCTATTAACTAGCGTACTGCTTATGGTATATCATTGGCTTAGCAGTTGTGCTTAAGATTTCGGCTCATGAAGTAAGAGTTCTTCTACTTCTTGGGCTTACATTAATAGTGTTGCTATTATAGATTTTTGAAGGCTGCTCATTGCGCTCAGCCATCCATTCATGAATTTTATCTCAGAAATATCGAGTCCATTTCTGGAGGCCTCTATTGTTAGGTCTATTATCTACTGCTCAGAATGTCATTCACTTAACAGTTGCTACTATAGCTAGGTAGGCTGTCTGTTTCGGCAGTGTCTCCGTTCGGCTGCCCTCTTCGCTCTGGGCTATTTGACCCAGGGCAAGAAAAAGGGGGGGGGGGGGGAGGGTGTTCCCTTGGGTCACCTGTTTTTACTATGAAAACAAGGGGATACCTCCTCCGGAGTTAGTAATTCTGAGCTGTTATTGGGATGGTTGTTTAGTGAGAAGTTTAAGTTTATAAAATTCATTCAAGTCTTAGTTTTTAAAGTATAGCTTTTGAATATTGCATATGTCAACGGACATGATTATGCAATTCTCACACACTTTTAGGAGTATAAGAGTCTCTATTCTCTAGACTTACTTTATTATTGGCTTACTTTAAAAATTATTAGTATAAGGATTATTGGATATTAATAGAGTACATGGATGTATGAAGCTCAATTTTTGGAAGGTGTTGTATCTTTCTAATTTATCATAAATAAGAAAGATACATGTAAGGCCTATTACTTCTTTTCCCTACAGGGGATGACTCTATTTTATTTTATTGAGCGTATTCCATTTTGCTCTATGTCCTTGGCCCTCCAGCCTTTTTACTATTCAGCTATGTCTGGGTCATTGGTACAGTATAAAAATGTTAAAAAATTTATAGTAATTTATATATTTTTTATACTTACCAATGACCCAGACGGGGATGGCCCTCCCAGGAGTTGGGAACTCTTGCCTCCCCGCTGAGTACATAGCGCTTACCAGGCACTGGTTATTAGAATGATAAATGGCGCCAATTTCGGAACGTCCTTGACACTGCGCATGCGCAGTGGGGGGCGAGGTGTGGAGGGCCTTTCAGGACATGTTTTCTTTAGTTTTAGATGCAAATTTTGGGGATTGGGGGGCAAAATTTGTGTTTGGCCCTATATTTTAAGAGTTAGCACCAGCTATGTCTGGGTCATTGGTAAGTATAAAAAATATATAAATTACTATAAATTTTTTAACTTTTTAATTATGCATTATTGGGTGTCTAGAGGAAGCTTCCTTTCAATGTTGGACCAGCCAGCTGAACCAAGATGGAGTGGCCAATTTATTATGACTTCCATGGTGGCCACCTTGAATTTGGTTTCCACCCAATAACTGATGAATACTGACTCAAATCAGTTTCATATTTTTATACTATAACCCAATGGCCCAGACTTAGCTGGTGCTAACTCAAAGTTATCAAGTGCCAAATACAAATTTTGAACCCCCCAATCCCAAAATTTGCTTGCAAAACCGAAAATTAAAAGTCCTATCAGGTCCTCCATACTTTTACTCTCTGCGCATGTGCAGTCGACAGGAAGTGACCGAAATTAGCGCCAGCATCATTCTTTGTTTGGCCCTAAAGTCATAAACAATGAAATGTCATCTGTGCTTTAAAATCTCCTTTTTTGAGGATGCCAGACACAAATCTATGCAAGAATTGGTGGATTCAAGTCTGTTATTGGATGATGGAAGTGTTCAACAGTGGTTTTTGACGTTCAGGGCTGTAACTTTATAATAATTATAAAATTATTTCATGTTTCCCAATTTCGGGACATACGCCTGATATCATCATTTTTGTTAATGCTTATTCCACTGTTTGTTAAGTGTTCCTTCCTGATCCTTCCATGAACCCTTCCTGTTAAACTCTTAAGCTTTTTGGCTAATTTTTATTGAAATTTTTTATTAAATTTCTTGGGAGTTTAACATGTATTACAGTATATTTATTCTGTTTTTTCACCGTGGTTACGTCCTCACCCTAAGGGTGTTAGGTCGTTTAGTCTTGCATCTTCTATCCGATGTATCATTTCTTCTTAGTATGAAGATCTAGTTTTGCATCTGGTAGCATTAAATTGTTTTCTGACTTTGGGCCTTTTTGTGTGCCTGATGTCTTGTTTAAATGGACGTTGTTTACATTGACAATGTCCTCATATATTGGTAGTTTTTTAGTCGAGTTGTGACGAAGTCAAACTCGACTTATAGTTTGATGAATGGTGGGCGGGTGGGTGGGCAGTTGAGTGGGTGGGCATAAACAATTGGTTTCCGGATGATAATTTGATAATGGTTTAACCCATGTTCAAGAAACTTCATAGGTAGGTTGGTATCGGTGAGAGGAAGAACCGTATTAATTTTGGACTTACTTTGTCAAAGGTCAAGGTCACAGTGACCTTGAACATAGTAAATTGTAAACAATTGGTTTCCAGATGATAACTTGACTACGGTTCAACCCACATTCGGCCATATAGACGACGCCATATTTAACCTCTCGAGTGCGAGAAGGAAAGGCGGTTTCTTGCTACATCTTCCATAAACATACCGTTTCATGGACTACGTTCATTTAAAAACGGTTGGAGAAGATGTTCTGAGAGCTCCTCTGCGTTTGAATGAGCAGCCCGGGAATCTAGATGTATCCTTGCCTGCATCATTCACTATTCACTCACACAATTACAACGGCAATTTCATCAAGTAGAGCGAATTTGGAAGCAATGTTTTACACAGAGGAGGTTTGTACCTCTCTTAGAGTTCTTTCCAGGGCAATTTGTATACCACGTATAACTCCGCCCTTACAGTGGCTAATCTGGAGTTAATTCAGACGTGATGCTGCCCTTGCGTCGTCATCACTTATAGATGACAAGGTGAAAAGCTCTCTCCGAGTCACTCCTGTCTCCGGACATACTATTTTGGATGACAAGCTTTCGTCAGTCTGTGATCAGGCTATTTAGAAAGCGTTAAGTGATCTACTATTGAAGTCGGCGTTTCATCAACCCACTTCAGCAGACAAGGGTAAAGGAGGACGTTCCAGATCTAAACGTCAAAAGGGAACGCCTTGTTACAACCGATAATGTTACACCAACCAATAATGTATCATCAACGCATAATGTTATAACATATTGTAGTAAACAACCGATAAAGTTGCAAACGCCGCATAATGTTATAACTTCAGTCAACGCGTTTTGTAGCAAAAATCAACGCATAATGTTATAACTCGAGTCGGCGTTTACAACCGATAATGTTACACCAACCAATAACGTATCATCAACGGTCCACCAGTCTGAAGGTAGGGTTCATTGCCCCGAGGGTTCATAGCTCCGAGGGTAGGGTTCACTGCTCCGAGGGTTCATTACTCCGAGGGTTCATAGCTCCGAGGGTCCATTGCTCCGAGGGTTCATTACTCCGAGGGTTCATTGCTCCGAGGGGTCATTACCTCGAGGGTTCATACTCCGAGGCTTCATTACTCCGACAGGGTATGTGTGTGTGTGTGTGTGTGGGGGGGGGGGGGGGGGGGGGGGTGGGGGGGCGGTGACGATTATTGTTGGGCCGGATGTATGTGTGTGCGTGTGTGGGCGGACACACACACACATACACACTTTGGGCCCAACCATAATCGTCACCGCCGTGAGGTTCATTGTTCCGAGGGTCCATTGCTCCCAGGGTTCATGGCTCCTAGGATTCATTACTCCGATGGTTCATTGTAGCAAGGGTCCATTACTCCAAGGGTTCACTGTTCCGAGGGGTCATTACCCCGAGGGTTCATACTCCGAGGCTTCATTACTCCAACGGGATAGTATAACATGTATGACTTGTCCCACATTCGGGGGACCTCGGTGGGGGACCTCGCCTATTGCGCATGCGCGAGGCTCTTGTTTACAACACTGTAACATTTATATTAGAAGTAGTATAGCATGTACCTTTCGCCCCTCTTTCCAGGACCCAGGAAGAAGGTTCTCATTTGCAAGACTCTCATCACGTGACTATATCATTGGGTAGCCATGGTAACTCGTCATACTGTGACGTCATCACCATGTTGCCACGCCACGTCTCCTGTGCGTGCGCGCATGTGCAAATATGGTGTTATATTTAGATTGGGGAATGTTACCTCCCCTCTACACACCCCATGTATCCATCGCTCCGAGGGTCCGCAATACCCATCGGGAGGTTCCGGTCATTACCCGATGATTCCGATGATTTCTGACCATTGTCGAGTCGATTTCGGCCATTCGATATCACGAAAATAGGAAATAGCGATTTTCCCGCAAAAACAAGTAAACATACCTCGTCTTGTTGGACGAGCTTTGGAAAACAAGATGGCCACCCACCAATGGCCACCATCCCCACTCAATATATTCATCGTAACATCAATGGGAAATTCCCCAATCTAAATATAAGACCCTATGTCTTGAGTGCATGCGCAGGAGAGGGGACGTGGCAACATGGTGATGACGCCACAAGATGGCGGGTTACCATGGCTACCCAATGATATAGTCACGTGATGAGAACCATCAAATGATAACCTTCTTCCAAGGTTCCCCAGCGGGTTCCCCTGAAAGAGGGGTCTAAGGTACAAGCTACGCTACTAATAGAATTTCAAATTAATATCCTAATGCTCTCAATCTCCCTCTCTCGCTCTATATCTCCATGCACCTTCCCTCTCTTCCCCTCTCCTCTCTCTTTCTCGTTCTGTATCTCTCGCTCACTTTCCCCCTTTCACTCCCTCCCATCTCTGTCTGTCTGTCTGTCCGTCTGTCTGTCCGTCCGTCCGTCCGTCCGTCCGTCCAGCCGTCTAGCCGTCCGTCCGTCCGTCCGTCTGTCTGTCTCACACACACCCTCTCCTTATCTCTCTCCTCTCCTTCGCTCTCCCACCCTTCTCTCTCTCTCTACCCCCACTAATCCTCTATCTCTACCCCCTCTCCACCACCCCCATCTTCCACTCGATTCCTCCCCTCTCTCCCTCCCCTCTCTCTACTTTTCTTTCTCTACATGTATCCCCTTTTTCTCCCCGCTTCCAATTTCTTCCCCCACCCTCTCTCCTCTCTCTCCGTCCCCACTCCTCTCTCCCCTCCCTGCCACCCCCCACCTCTCTCTCTCTCACACACACATACACTCTCATTGCCTATGTTTTAAATTTGCTAAGGGTTAATTTGTTATTAACTTTGTCCGTCATTGTGATTGTGTTTCAAGCACAGACTTCGGAAATTGTTTTCAGGTACCGGCAGTTCGTATAAGAAATTTACATAGCTCTGTATTTCAAATAAATGACATCCGTATTGCTGCGTATTAGGATGTTGATTTCAAAGGTCTCTGAGGACACGGAATCCTCTACCAATGGCTTTCATTTCGCAAAGGGCTTTTTGTTTTGTTTTCCTTTGATATTAGCATGCTGGGTATCGTATCGGCATAGGCATGCCACAAAATTTAGTTTTCAGTGGTCAGTCAAACAGCCATGAAGCTCTACGTCTTACTGGTTTTGTGTATATTGGTATGGGTTTCACTCATAAGATACTCAATAAGTTATGGCACTCGCCCTATGGATGACGACGTATATGACATTATTGTGAGATGCATGACGGGCAATTTTGTTGTGCCTGTCAAACGGCGCACAAGAGTGCAGAAGGCAGCACTTGTCCGTTTCTACAGAAACAGAAATGCATACAGTATTGCCGAAGGTGGCCATTTGCTTTACAACGGCAAAAAGGTGTTACGAACAGGAGACATTGCAAACCAAGTAAAGGCGGCACTGAAGAAAAGCAAAGGGTCAGGCGCTAGAAAACTCAAGCACAGGCTTGGTAGCCAGTTTTGCGGCATCAGTGAACGCTCTGTGTACCGATATTTGGATAAATCCACATCTTACCACCTACTGAAAGCTAAGTTTTCTAATCGCTGTGCGCTCAAGCCAATACGAGCATCATCTGTGCAACAACGACATCAAGTTGATATAATGGACATGCTGAATTGTAAGGTGACATATAATCGGAAGACATACAGATATGTTCTGTCCCTGATGGATATCTTTAGTCGATATGTGTGGCTACGGCCAATGTCGACTAAAAGCAGCAAAGAAGTCGCACGCTTCTTAGAAGATATATACATAGAACACGGTCCACTCAGAGTTTTACAGCACGATAGAGGAGGTGAGTTCCTAGGTGCGGTGAAACGACTTATGCAAAAAATGGACGTACGAATAATATCGAGCTCCCCCTATCACCCACAGAGTCAGGGGAAAATTGAGAGGTCCCACAGAGTCCTTAGAAAAAAAATTATGTATGATCTGGTAAGCCTTAAAAAACGTGGTGTGAACTGGGTGAATCGCCTTCCCCAGTACGCTTCAATCTTGAACGACGACGTACGTGAAGAACTGAACTGGAAAACACCGTTTGAGATTTATTTCGGTCGGCAAAACCATCGACTAACATTTGCTAAATTTTCAGACGACAGTGTTACAATCGAAAATGTATCAGCTAAAAGACAGAATGAGCTACAGCCATTACCCAAAGATTTGCTCAATTTTGATACAAATAGAGGTAAAGTCCGTGCCGCAGCAGCTGCAGCTACTTCACGCTGCATGAGGAGAATGATAAGACGTGAGCTTGGCAAAAATCCGTCATCACTCTATAATGTGAAACAAAATGTTCTTGTTCGCATAAGAAACGCTAAGCACCACGAACCCCGTCGACTTTATGTTCTTCGCGGCACCATTCTGGAGAGAGATATAAAATTTCATCGTTATCGAGTGAGGTATCTTTCGCCCAAAGACAATACTGCAGTAGTCAGGTGGTTCTCCGTAAATGATATAACCAGCGTGACAGCCGAGGCTGAGAAGAAGAGGCGAAGTCGTTCCCACAAAGCTATACACCGTAGTAAATATTATATTGTGCTCACCCACAAAGAGAAACTTGAAGGAACAGGTTTTGCTGTCCAATTAGACCCACCCGGTGATGGTAATTGCCAATTTGCCGCTCTTGCAGATCAGCTAGCCCATATTGGTATCTATAGATCACAAGAGACCTTGCGATCCGAAATTGTGTCCGACCTTCAGAGGAATCCTTATAACAGTCTTGGTGATTATATGGGTGATTACGTGGAAAACGGTGATTTTGGACGGTACATTACAAACATGGGGCGTGATGGGACATATGGTGACCATATCACTTTACAGAGAGTAAGTGAAATTTACCACGTTCAGATCTCTGTCTCCTCTTCGCTTGGTGCGGGCGGAACACGCCTTCTGTCTCCCAATGGACAAATCAACGGTAACTTGCCCACATTATATTTAGGACACATGGCCGAAGGCCATGGTGACCACTATGTTAGCATATGTCCATCAAGCATGAATCGATCGAAAATATTGAACAACATACAGACCTCGACTTGCAATGTCCGTCAGAATCAAATACCTGCATCTGATTCGTCTGATATTTGTGATCGGGCGAACCAGATAGGTAGTGACTCTGATGACAATGCTAGTGGAAGACATGATACATTGGAACGGGACCTTGTCTCCCCGAATCAGTCACCTATACCTGATTCGTGTGATACTCGTGATCTGGCGAATCAGATGGGTGGTGACTCGGAAGACAATGTACCCGGCAGACAAGATGCAAGAGAACATGGGGTTTTACCTGTTTTGCCAGTAGAAATTCTGCAAATAATTATTTCAAAAGCACTCTTTAGAGATATGACGATGCTAAGCGCTTTTAACAGGGTGTCGCAGCAGTTCAAAGAAATAACATCTAGATTTTACCCATTTCTACACATTTCCAACAATTTAGCCACATCAATTGGTATTCGTGAAAGCGGCAACAGCATTATTAGTGTCAGGCGCCTCTATTGTGCATCTGGGAAAGGGAGTGGTATAGCCCATCGTATTCGGGAACTATTTGGTGGTACTGCAAACTGGTTCAATGCTTGGTTGCTGTTGACTGCTTCTCAGTTTTCCAGATATATCGTTAGCGATATATTCTGGAAATAGGTTGCTACAGAAAGTTTGCAAAAGCATACAATGCCGCTGGAAATAAGTTGTCACATTACCGCATAATTTTACAATACGTACCTTTCATTTTAGGCACAAGTCTTTGGCACAACTTCTAGGGAAGCTCTTAGAAAGAAAGATTCTCTAGAAATTCTACCAAGAGCTGTTGCTTTCAATGAATCGGTACTGCTTATAAGATTAGTTAGCGTTAATATGGCAACTTATTTCCATCGGTGCAGTAATTATTCCTAATTTACTTTAATTTTTACTGGACGATAACTTTGAATTTTTCACATTTATAGCACTGATCACGGATCACGTGATAAAGCAGCGGTGACAGCTGGATCTTTTTTATTTTATATATACGCTACAGGTAAACCAGGCTAGCTCATAAACAAGGCCAATCCTTAAAGTGACATTCTAACATTTAACATTTTTTGAACAATTTCTAAAGACGATTTATAAATTTCTGACTGTCTGATATATACGGTATGTCTATATTTGCTGTGATGACGTAAATATACTGCCTATGTGACTACGCGAATCGTCGCTTCAACATAGAATTTAAATGCATTTTGGATCCAAAATGAAATTAGATTCTATGTTGAAGCGACAATTTATGTAGGTACAAAACCACTATATTTAAGTAATAGCAGCGAATATAGACATGCCGCATATATCGGACACTTTATTTTGGGACATTGATCATTTCTAATTAGTCTTTAAAATTGTTCAAAAAATATTCAGTGTTAGAATGTCTCTTTAAGCGGGTGTCCGTAATTACTAACTAGGCAAACACCGACCGGGTGACCACCACCACCCCCCCCCCCCCTCCATTCAACTATCCAACAGCCACGTATACTGTAAAAAATGCAATTGTAGGGAACAACCAGGCGACGTATCAACAATATATTTGTGTATAGGTCACTGGGTATATCCCGGTGATCCATACACAAAAATATTATTGCCAGTTACTATTTTGGAAATGACAAAATGAAAGTTAATATGTCAAATTCCCAACGGTTAGTGAAATCAGTCGAAATTACTCCTTTAACATTGGGTTTCGTTGCCTTTTATTTTATGTACTAGGTAGTGCCATGTATTACGGTCACCAATTTCTAACGCACTCCTGTTTAGACAATAAATATCTTTCGTACAACGTACGACGACGATTACAAAACACGGATAGGGGTCTCACTAGTTACTGGGTGTAACTGAATGCAACTATCTGTAACCTACTTCGCAGACATATCGAATCAAAATTAATTTTGTCTCAGAAACATATCTTATGGCCCCTCATTGGAACGAGCGCGATGCGCTTGTTCCAATGGGGGGGGGGGGTGCATAAGAAATGTTTTTGAGACGACAAAAATGAAGGTATTTAGTTATTGTAGAATGTGCTTCGCAAATTAATGTCGTCTGCTTCCCATGTTGGGTAAAGGGATGATTTATATTTCCGGTAAACATCTTACAGGGGAGCTTGGTGGCCCAGTCGGTAGGGCATTGGACTCGTGATCCGAAGGTTCTGACAATTGCGGGTTCAGTTCCAGGTCTGTGCGACCGAGTTGTTTCCTTGGGCATGATACTTCATATCCATGGCGAACAAGTGCTAAGGCGTATTGCACGCTTGTGGTACACAATCCTTCAGCCAATGCTAACTCTGTTGAGTTGGTATGTTGGAATGTCTCGCAGTGACTCGCCGCTGCTCGGTAGTCCTCTCGGGTATTCCGGCTTCCTCCACCCGTGACACTGTCCGACACGATATGACCTGATGTTAAAGTGTCGTAAAACACCAAATAAATAAATAAATAAACATCTTACAGAAAGTTTATTAGGATTAAATGTTAAATAATAAATATATTTTAATATTCAGTTACATCCAGTAAGTAGTGAAACCCCTATCCGTATTTGTAATCGTCGCCGAACGTTTTATGAAAGGTATCTAATGATGAAATAAATGGTATCAGATGCAAAACTGTAAGGCAGACAGACTGACAGGCAGACAGGCATACAGACACGCACACAGAAGGGAGAGACAGTCAGAGAGAGCAGAGTGAGTGAGAGAGAGACATATAGAAACACACAGACTGATGGAGAGACAGACATACCGACAGTCATCAGTTAGAGAGAGAGAGAGAGAGAGAGAGAGAGAGAGAGAGAGATGGTCAAAAGTACTGCCGCATATAGATACAACACTGACAACTTGTCATGTTTACTGATGACTTCGCTATACGAAAAAAATTATTCATTCCATTCTTGGCTCCATATACTTGGCATACAATCAAATAATTTTACAATATTTTTTCTATTAGGCCTACTATCTGGATTGTTCTGTTTATACGATGCGACATGAAACAGCTCTGTTATTTTTGGCTTTCTATAATGCCCGACGAATTTTATTTTTCCCGATCTGATTTGTGTCAGAATGGTACATGGCGTGATTTGGAATTTTACAATTGGAATCTACGCAGTCCGCAAAATCTTGAATGACGTCATGTACTATTTTAACACAGATCAGATGGCCACTCAGCAAAATTAGGACAGATTCGCATTAAGCTATTGAAATTTTCATGTACGGTCAACAATCTAGCCTGGATACACGCAGATTTCTGCCAAAATGTTTTAATTACACACATGAAGTATATAATGCTGTAAGATTGTCATATTGCGGGGATCCTAGGGACTAAATATCACGATGACATCATCACCAAGTATGTGACGTTATCACCAAATAGTGATGTCATCATCAGAACAGTTACGTCATCTCCAGGATAGGGGCGACATCACCATGGTTTCAGGAGCGCATCTATGATGTCACACGTTTTCGCAGGGGCGGTTGTCAGAGAAATGACGTCACAAGATGGCGTCCATGGACCAACAACGTTTTCACTGAATGGAGTGATCTCCACTGCCCTAGGCGACATCGAATTACCGAACTCGAGTCGAAAATGATCGGAAATCTTGAGAAACGATTTCCGTGGCCACCGGAACCTCTTAAACGCATCCCGGAGCATCGAAGCGATGAAGTGAATGAGTTGGGAGTGATCTCACCTTTCCTGTACGTCGTTGAATCACCAAACGCGCCACGACAATGGCTTTTCTCCCGATGTTTCCATAGTATCAACACAATCGACCCAGTGAGAGTACCAGGTATGTGTTCATGTTCTTTTGTGTACCAGCACCTTGTGGTTTGGCACATGGACACAATGTCATGTGTCTTGGGATAACACCAACGATGACGGGAGAAAAGCCATTGTCGTGACGCGTTCGGTGATTCGACGTCCCATAGGAATGGCAATATCACTCCACACTCATTGACTTCACCGCTTTGATTCGTCTGGGATACGTTCGGAAGGTTCCGGCGGCAACCGGAATCCGTTTCCGAAGATGCTCGATCATTTTCGGGTCGGTTTCGGTAATTCGATGGCACCCAGAGCAGGCGAGATCACTCCGTTCAGCGAAAACGTTGCTGGTCCAAGGGCACCTCCATCTTCTGACAACGTTTATACGACAACCGCACCCTGCATCCGGCAGAAGCATGTGACGCCTTAGGTACGTACATGGGCACTTGATACCACTACGATGACGTGATTATCCCGGTGATAACGTAGCTATTCTGATGATGGATGTCATACCCTTGGTTATGACGTCACAATTTGGTGATGATGTCACGGGATGAAGTATGACCTCTGGATCTCCCGAATATGGAAAGCTTTAACTGGTAGAGTGCTGAAAGCCCAAAATTGGGCTCTACTTCGATATTTTTCACTGCTACATACTGGATCAGTAGTTTTAGGATCGGCTTCTGACAGGGTTAAGATTAAAACTGTCCAATCTACCAAAATTTGCCTTGTTGGAATATAAGGGAGAGTGCCTATAGGCACTCTCCCTTATACCCCAACAAGGCAAATTTAGGCTAACCTATTCAGAAAGCCCAATATAATTCAGCACTCTACCAGTTAAGAACGATATACAACTCACACATGTCGCTTTGTGTGCTTTAGCTTTGATACACAAACGCGAGCACAAGAGACTAATCGTGTTTTTTTTGTTGGGGAGGGTGGTAGTGGGGGTGGGTAATCACAATACCAATAGGTTATTGAAGGAACCCAAATGACTAATGATTTCTAAGGAGTGTGGACACGTAGGATATCACCCACCTAATTTTGAAATGCTTGGAAATATTGTGCTGACATTTTGGCAAAGAAATGCCTAACATTGTTAAATTAATTGCGAAACCGGAGTGAGGGCGTGTTTGAGAGAGAGAGAGAGAGAGAGAGAGAGAGAGAGAGAACAGTCTTATGTTTTTATTATATTAAAATTTTGCAATGAACATGATAATCATTTCTGAAATAAAAAAAGTTATGAAAGTCTTTTTATTATTTACTAAACTTCTAATTGTAGGTTTCAATGGTTCAAGCCATGCATGAATCCGCACATGTAGTTTCCGAGACCTGGCAATTAACGGTGGAGATGAATAAGTAGTTTAAAATATGAACACTGCTTCATCTAAGCAGCAGTGTTCAGATTTCAAACTGCTCATCTTTTTGCACCTGTGATTGCCATAATTTATATAATAATTTGGTATTAAGTGAGATGTTTGAGGCATGGTGACTATACTTGCCATTCATAGGGTAGATAAAGCGAATACATCTGGTCTGACCACAAGATATTTAATTATTAGTTTCTTTGGTGCTTTAGTTGTAAGACTTTAACATCTGAGGTCATACCGTGCCAGACAATGTCACGGGTGGAGGAAAACGGAGTGCCCTGGGAGAACAACCGAGTAGCGGCGAGTCAATCTCAGACACTCCGACGTACTATCTCAGTAAATTTAGCATTGGTTAAAGGACGCATACCGCCAGTGTGCGATACACTTTAGCACATTTTCGTCACCATGCCCCATACATGCAATGGAAGTGTAGTGTCTAGCCCTAGAATACAATTCGGTTTAACCGTCTGGAAACTGAATCGTATCCTCGGGAAACTTTGACACACGAGTACAATCCCCTTACCAACAAGGGAACGGTCTCGCTTTATTTTTTTCGAAACACTTCTTCAACTCATCATCATGCTATGCCATCCCTATACATCAGTACATCACCAACTATCAATCACTTCTATTGAACATAAAGTCCGCTGGGCTTGTGAACGGATGGGGTCCGCACCCCCACGACGCTGACGATTATCGTTGCGCCCTGTCTGTGCGTGTGTTTGTGTGCGTGTGTTTATGTGTGAGCGTGTGTGTCTGTGTGCGTGTGTGTCTCTCTCTCTCACACACGTACACTATTTTAATGACCTGTACCGTATAATGCCCGGATTGGACCCATTGACGCCTCCCTCCCTCTGGAATCGTGAACGGATACGGCCCAGATGTGCGCTACCTCACCCACGGCGGTGACGATTATGGTTGGGCCCGATGTGTGTATGTGTGTGTGTCCCCCCACACACGCACACACATACATCGGGCCCAACCATAATCGTCACCGCCAGCCCCCCCCCCCCCCCCCACACACACCGTCGGAGTAATGAAGCCTCGGAGTATGAACCCTCGGGGTAATGACCCCTCGGAACAGTGAACCCTTGGAGTAATGGACCCTTGCTACAATGAACCATCGGAGTAATGAATCCTAGGAGCCATGAACCCTGGGATCAATGGACCCTCGGAACGATGAACCTCATGGCGGTGACGATTATGGTTGGGCCCGATGTGTGTATGTGTCCCCCACACACACGCACACACACATACATCGGGCCCAACCATAATCGTCACCGCCGCCCCCCTCCCCCCCCCCCCACCCACACCATCACACCAATGAAGCCTCGGAGTATGAACCCTCGGGGTAATGACCCCTCGGAGCAATGAACCCTCGGAGTAATGAACCATCGGAGCAATGAACCCTCGGAGCTATGAACCCTCGGAGTAATGAACCCTCGGAGCAGTGATACCCCAACCTCGGAACTATGAACCCTCGGAGCAATGAACCCTACCTTCAGACTGGTGGACCGTTGATGATACGTTATTGGTTGGTGTAACATTATCGGTTGTAAACGCCGACTCGAGTTATAACATTATGCGTTGATTTTTGCTACAAAACGCGTTGACTAAAGTTATAACATTATGCGGCGTTTACAACATTATCGGTTGTTTACTACATTATGTTATAACATTATGCGTTGATGATACATTATTGGTTGGTGTAACATTATCGGTTGTAACACGCCTCACGTGGGTACAAGAAACCCTCTTATAATTACTCCAGAGGTTGTCAATATAGAGACTCGGGATAGGGTGTAGGTCTGATCGGGACTATCGATTAGATGCCCCTAGGCCGATGGGACGAGGTTCTTCTCGGGAAGGATGTAGTTTCTCCTCCCGTAAGCCTCGCAGGTAATAAGGTGATGTTCAAGACCTCTATTGCTTGCCAGTTGGCAGAAGGGTATCATCTTCGCGAGAAACTGGACAGCAGACACGGAAGATCAGTGGGTGAGAAGTGTAGTCTCGGACGGCCTACGACTATCATTCTGAGAAGCACCCCCACTAACAAGATATCTGCTTTGTTCAGATCTTCCATCGGATCCTTTCAAAAGAGAGTCTCTCCTAGTGGAGGTACAGGGTCTATATTAAAGGAGCAATAGAGGTCACCGAGAATCAGGATTCTCAGGGTTTTTACAGTCACCTGTTCCTCGTACCGAAGCCAGACAGCTCGTTCTGACCAGTAATAGACTTGAGCTGGATAAACAAGCTTATTGTGGCTCCAAAATTCTATATGAGGACCATTCGGTCAGTAAGAGCGATCATTCGAGTGAATGACTATGCGGCAAGCATAGATCTAAAGGATGTACACTTTCATGTCCTGGTACATCCGGCATTCAGAAAGTACCTGGGGTTCGCTGTACAAGGGAAGGTGTATCAGTTCAGAGCAATGTGCTTTGGTCTGAACCTGGTTCCCTGGGCATTCACTCGTATAATGAACTCGATAATGTCATATTTCCGAGCTCATTCATCTGCGGTAACGTTGGCTTACTTAGATGACATTCTTCAAAGATACATCGACGGAATTATTCTTCAGAACGATGTTCAGAGTCTGCTTCTTTTGTTCCGACGTCTCGGTTTCATCGTAAATGAGAAAAAGTCGGATGTAGCCCAGTCCAAGTCGTTCACTCACTTGGGAATGAGCTTTGAGACTTGCAACAATCTGTTTCATCAGCCGTTACCCAGAGCGAAATTTGTCAGTTGTTATGCTCGCTTTTGTCTACACTCAGTGAGAGAATTCATACGATTGTTGGAGCTGTGCAGAGCAGCTTCGGATCTTATTCCAACGAGCCGCCTGCGCACGCGTACCCTCCAGATATTCTTTACTCAGAACTGGAGTGTGATGACGCATTTGCTCAAAACCTGTATTGTTTTAACAGACCTAGTAAAAGAGGGGTTCAGATATGGGCAGATATTCAGTGGTTAACTCAGGGAGTTCTGCTGCAACTGCCGGATCCGGCTTTCACGATTATGATGGATGCGAGTCAGATGGGTTGGGACGCGACCCTAAGTCCCGCAGACTTGAGGTGTCAGGGTCTTTGGGACCCTCGGTTCCTAGAGAAGCGCATAAACATCAAAGAGATGATGTTAATTTGCTTAGCGCTACAACATTGGATTCACATAATAGTGGACGTCCATGTTCAAATTTTGTCAGACAATTCGACAGTAGTAGCTTACATCAGGAACCAGCTTACATCAGGAACCAAGGTGACACTCATTCATTGCCATTATGCGAATTAACGGAGATTCTCCTATACGTCATGAATCATCATGTTCATCTTTCTGTCCGTCATATATATATGAATGTACTAGCAGACTCGCTCTCTCAGAAAGGTCGCCTTTTGCCATTGGACCGGACTCTCAACAAGTGAATATTCAGGCAGATTTCCTATCAATGGGATCGTTCTGTTATGAAAAGAATATTTCATTTGATGAAATAATTTTTTTTTAAAGTTAACTTTTGGTATTTCCTAATTTCGTGTCATATTGAATACAATACAACTTGACTTGGTGTTACAGGCCATCATAGCAGTATGCACGCAATAATAGTCCTTGAAAATCGTTAGTACAGTCCTTGAAAAGTGCTTAAATAGTGCTTGAATTTGATTCTTGGATATCCATACAAACCCTGAATAAAATGCCCCTTCAGAAATAAACTCTGCTTCTCTTTCAAAAATCTGATCTTTCTAAATGTTTCTGCTTCTTGTAAAGAGGTTCTACAAGTTTGTTCAAATCTAGCTTATGGCATCAAATTTAGGGGGTGTCATGGGCAAGCCAGAAAATAAGCAGACTGTCATCTGCAAAATGAGGTCCTCAGAGGGTGAATTTAGTGATGCTACCTTGCACAGCAGGGTAGCATCACTACAGTTACCCTCTTGTTAACCTCAATCTGAATCAGGGTTTCAAAACTAAGCAGAAAGAGGTACCGAGAGGATAAATTGGCCCACTGTATGGAATAGCATCATCAAATACACCCGCTGGGGACCTCATTCTACAAATGTCAGACTGCTTATTTTCATTCCTGTTCATGGGGCTACAGGTTTTAATACTATAGGTGATTGAGAAAACACAGAAAAATCTTCTTTTTCCCAAATTATTGCTCCAAATGCTTCCTTGTTTGATATCTTGTAAGAGTGATTTACAAGTTTGGAAAAGCAAGTCAATGGACTCATTAACCCTTTACCCAGTGCACTGGATATCAAAATTTATTATTTGAATTATTGTTTTTTTTTCAAATTTTTCCAAACATTTCAATAAAACCATATTACGTGACCCCCTCATTGTAATGAGCTCAACAAGCTCGTCCCAATAAGGGGTCCCTTGATATGGTTTTGTTGAAATTGTTTGAAAAATATATATTTTTCGTCTGCTTAAATTTTCAAATTACACGGGTGTATAAGGCCGATTCGTTAGGTTAAGGGTATCATGGCCCCTTAGAATTTAATGTTGAGGGTAATTGAAAAACATGAAAAAAATGTTTGTTCACATCAATCTCCATGTGCCACTCTCCCTTCTCCCTTTCTGACATGGTTGGTAATGGGGGGGAATATTCGAAAAATTCTTCCTCTAAACCAAAATTGTTTTACGTCTTATTTATTGTAAATACTGAGTGACCGATTATTTTTAACTAGAGCTTGTCACCAGGTTTGGCTAATCCCCCTCCCCCACAAAACCCCAAAAATCTGCCCAGTGGTACTTTAGAGGAAGGAAATCAGGAAAATTTGTAAGTTAAAGGCCACTGTGACCCTGACCTCTGACATAACCCAATATAAATAGGAATCTTCCTCTCATCATAGCCAATCCACATGTCAAGTTTGGTTCAATCAGCCCAGTGGAGCTTTCAAGAGTGAAAACCAAGAAAATATGTAGGCTAAAGGTCACTGTGACCTTGACCTTTGGAACAATGACCCCAAAATAAACAGGGTTTTCCTCTCTTCATGCCTTACCCATATGTTAAGTTTGGTTTCAATCTACTCAGCAGACTTTTTAAGAAGAGTGAAAACCAGCTAATTTGTAAGTTAAAAGTCACTGTGCACTTGACCTTTAGCACAATGACCCCAAAATGAAGAAGGTTCTTCCTCTCATCACACTCAACCCACATGACAAGGTTGGTTTCGATCGGCCCAATGGAATTTTAATTGGAGCGTGGAAACCAACTCTGCAAAATTTCCAGGTCACATTGACCTTCAATGAACCCCAAAATAAATAGGGTTCTTTCTCTCATCATACTCAGCCCATACGTCAAGTTTGGTTTTAACTGGCCAGGTGGATAGTGGAAAGAAAAGACAGACAGCACCATAGCTCAACGAATATACATAGCCATGTGTCAAATTGGTGAGTGAAAAAAAAATCTCTTACCAAACACAATCAGGCATCAATGCATGTTGGTGCACCTGCTCCTTTGCATTGAACGTAGAGATATTAACTGAATTAGCAGTGCATTGTTGGTTCCACTTCTAGTGTGTGACTACCCAAATGCTGAAAATGGGGGACAACTCTGAGAAAATAAAGCAGATTTATCAACAATAGTTATTTTATACTTTGCTTTTTTTTTTGGCAGTGACACTGAGCTGCAAAAAAGTAATATTTTTCATTTAGCTCCACAACCATTGCTCATTAGTCATTTTCTTGCAAATCCTGCTCTGATGTTTGCGATTCTGTATGAAAATGTTTGTCATGTTCTTCTGAGATGCTCTTCAATAGCTTATCAAACTTGTCAACATATGTTTTGTAGACATTTGGAAGTACACCAACAAACATTGAAAATGAAAGTGAAGGACTAAATGACATTGATGTGATTGGTGCAAGACTATTGCCTTTGTTTTTGTACAAGGAAAGATTCTTTTTAATTGATGGGAGGACTCTCTTTGGTGGAGCTGAATGGCTCGAAGCTTCTTGCTTTCTCTTTTTCTGAAAAACAGAGAAGTTTCTCATCAGAATGGTTGTTTGATCAACTTAAGTTTATAGTAGCAGTACTAATTGTTGGATTCAAACAAATTTTCTTCTTTAGTATGAGAAACTGATTCAATGGCAGAACAAATACTCTCGCTAAAATATCTACAGAGTTACTTTCCCATGTTTCACTCAGGGGATTATCAAAAATATCTATATATTATTTTATATCCAACCAACATGTTTAGTGCTCGAGCATTGTCACTTTTTTGTTGGATTCTAACTTGGCAAAGAGGAACAGATTTTATCGTACAATGGATGTCCTCGCTTGAATTCTCCGAGTTACTTCCCCTTAACCTACTTGTAGGTTCGTCAATATAAATCTGTGTTTAGTGATTTATTTTTTTGTCGGGTGATTTTTAACTCTTAACCTGCCAAGTATTTTTTAAATATTTTTTACCAAATTTAGTCATGGCTGCTGTTAAGCAGCCATGACTACATTTGATGAAAAATTCATTTAAATTTAACTCAAAAAATCATTGGTCTAGTCCATTCGATTTACAAGGAGATATTTGGATAAATATGCCCAAATTATATTTATTTCTGTGGCAAAAGATTTTATGGCATGGGCAGGAATATCTGCAGTGTGCAAGGAGTTACATGACAGCAGTGAATGAAATAACACCCAAAATGAATACGGAGGTTAATAGTTTGGGTCTCTCTGTGTCTATTTATTTATTATGTTGTCATGATATAGCCAAACTTGCCAAAGATGCTGAATGTGACCTTGAACACCAATAAATAAATATTTCAAATTGTTCACAAATTTTCAACTGAACCATATCATTTGACTACTCATTTTAAAAATAAATTAAGTGATTTTTGGGTAATTCTTTTTTTCAAAATAATGAGGGAGGTTTTTATTAGCTTAACTTTACAAAGTCAAGATACGCTATTGCCATCACGAGTGCGGAAGTCTTTGAGTCTGTTAGTCTGTTCACATTTTCTTTAGCACAGGCTACAGCCGGTAGTTCTTGTCCGATCATCACGAAATTTCATATGCAAGTCGAGGTTATGTCTAGATGAGAACGTCCCCTTTTGGTAGCGATCGGTCAACTGTGATGGTAGCACAGGCCCGAAACCAAAAACCTTTAGCACAGTCTACAGGTTTATTTATGAAAGGATTTCAGTGTAACTTGGTAGGATGACCCAATATAATGTCTAGATGAGAACATCCTATTTTGGTCGGGTTCAGTCAACTGTGACAGCTGTAGGGGTATGTTACCTAGATTCCTTTAGCAGAGTCTACAGGTTGCATTTATGAAGGAATTTCATTGTAAATTTGTAGGATGGCTTGGTATAATGTCTAGATGAGAACGTCATATTTTGGCCTTGATCGGTCAACCGTGACGGATGCACGGGAACGTGACCTACATTTCTTTAGCACATTCTACAGTTCATATTTATGAAGCGATTTCATTGTAACTTGGCAGGATAAATCGGTATGATGTCTAGATGAGACTGCCCTATGTTGGGCATGATCGGTCAACCATTACTGCCACCTGGTCACGTGACCTAGATTTCTTTAGCACTGTCTACAGGTTGTTTTTATGAAGGGATTTCATTGCAACTTGGTAGGATAACTCAGCATGATATCTAGATGAGACTATCCTATTTTGGTCATGATCGGTCAACCGACACGTGATCTAGATATCTTTAGCAAAGTCTACAAGTCATATTTATGAAGGGATTTCATTGTAACTTGGTAGGATGACTCTTTTTGTAATGATTTTACTGTAACTTGGTTGACAAATGTTCAACCCAGGCCTCAATTCTTTGTACAGTCTTCACCTCAAATTATTCTTGTTGAAAACATTGCATGTAGGAAACAGAAATTAACTTATTCTCGATTATCACAATTCTTGTCTTATTTCATAATCCTTTCATAAACATTGAACATTATCCTTTTCGTCAAACACTGCACAGTCAAGTTAAGCTACAGTTTCATTGACACTTTCAGTTTTTTTAATTTTAATTTTTTTCTTACATGTAGTGAGCCTGGATTGAGAGGGTTTCCACTGTCTTTTAACACACAGAAAGTGTAAAAAGTGCATAATTTTGGAGTCCCTTCCCTGTAAATATTAAAACGCAGTCTCTGAATCACCCAATTTTGCAGTAAGATTGGAAGGCAGACATTGCAAGACAATAAAAAAAGAAGTCCAATGATGGGGTTCAACTTCAATGAGGGATAGCCGGAGAATTGGCCTTAAACTAAATACCAAGTTCCTGAATTTATTGGGAAATAGTAGTAGAAAAATAGCACATCCTATAAGCCGCATCCCTTACCCGACTTTTTTCATATTTGCTATTAAATTGTCTACAATTCGAATAGCACCACCTGCATGCCACATCTCTCATCCGATCTTTTTCAAATTTTGTATGATTCTGATGGCCTCTACAAGTTTCAAATTTTTTTTTAAATATGGCTGCCATTGGCCATCTAGATTTTTGAATTTAAGAAGAGTCACAGTTCTTTTAGCATATTGTACAGGTCACTTCTCATACCAAAACTTTTTCACATTTCAAATGTTGCTTCATGCCCAGACACACTATTGCTTACACACACCCTCACATGCACACACACACACTCTCATTCTCTCATGCACACACAAGCACGCATACAAATTACCATAAGTGATGACTAATGAGTTTTCTACGTACACTGTAGCTCTCCGATGTTAGCTGCATGACTAGTAAGTAATATAGTTGCAGTGACAAAAATGGAAGATATCAAAAGCGAAGAATTGTAAAAGGAGAAACTGTACACTGGATTATTTTTTTTCTTTTTAAAGAAGAAAATTTACTGGTAAAATGGAATTTTTATGATTTTGACTTTTTTCCTCATATTTCAAGACTTTTTATTCGCAGAGTGAAACACTTGAACCCTTTACCTGCCTGAACTACCAGATGAGATCTGCAATTTTTTTTTTTTTGAATAAATAAAAATTTCAATTATTTAGCCTGCAAAACATTGCTATGACCCTTACTCAGAACAAGCTTGATGTTATAAAGCTGTGTTTTGGAGGGGAAAAGATTTTTAGAAAATAAAATTTGAATGATGATTTTTGTGTATAGTGCTGCTCAGAAATGGCTGGTACATTAGGTAAATGGTTTAACCCTTTACCCAGCATAGTGGCCAAAACCGGCCAGCGCTATTCACAAAAATCGACAAATAAATTTCATTAATTTTTCATTTTTTGTCTCAAAAACATAGGTTATGACCACTCTTTGGAATGAGCTCATCAAGCTCATTCCAATGAGGGGTCATAACCTATGTTTTTGAGACAAAAAATTACTTATTGAAGAATTTTTTTTGCAAGTGCCGTCTGCTTTTCATGTTAGGTAAAGGGTTAACTTGGTAGGAACTATTTAACTCTTTACCAGCTGAGTATTTTTCAAATATTTGTCATCAAATATAGTCATGGCTGTTTTGAAACAGCCATGACTAGATTTGTTGAAAAATACATTAAACTTGGTCTAAAGTTGGTACAAATTGTAGGTGAAAATTTAGTTAGGTGTGCTCAAATTTTACTTATTTTAGTGGCAAGTAATTTTCTGTCCTGTGCAGGAATATCTGCCAGTAGCATGTAAGGATTTAAACTCAGTTTGAGAAGTATTTAAATCCTATAAAATTAGTGGGTGTGAATAGGTGTTACCTTTCTTCAGATTTAACTATTAAAAGAGCTGGATATTTTTTTTTCTAGAATTTAGGTAACCCTTTACCCAAATTACAAAATATTTTATGTGTATTTTTTTCATTTTTTTCACAAAATTTCAACAAAACTATATGTGACCACCTAATTGGAATGAGCTTGATGAGCATGTTCCATTGAGTGGGTAGGGGTGGTCATATGATGTGGTTTTGTTGAAAAATTTTGAAAACTAATTTTTTTTCAACTGCGTAATATGTAAATTATGTGGGTGGATGCAGCCAATTCATGACACAAAGGCTTAACCCTTCACCCAACGAATCTCCCGCATCCGCCCACGTAATATGCAAATTCAACAGTTGAAAAAATATTATTTTTCAAAAATTTCAATAAAACCATGTCATGTGACCCCTCGTTGGAATGAGCTCGACTTAACCCTTCACCCAACGAATCTCCCGCATCCACCCGCGTAATATGCAAATTCAACAGTTGAAAAAATATTATTTTTCAAAAATTTCAATAAAACCATGTCATGTGACCCCTCGTTGGAACGAGCTCGTTCCAACGAGGGGTCACATGATATGGTTTTGTTGAAATTTTTTGAAAAATTTTAAAAAATGATATTTAAAATAATAAATTTTGTTATTGTCTGCGTTGGGTAAAGGGTTATCATCAAATATTCAGATTAATAGCTCAGTGATGGTGCCTATTCAAGTCTTGGCTGCCAAATTTCTATGGTTTTTGACTTGCCACCACTACCAAGATGAATTCTTGAGTCAAGCACCAAAGGTTAATTTTCTATTTTCATTCATTCCATCCAAAACATTAATTTTTTTCATTTTCGTCACTACCTATGTCAGTTTTGCAGCTGCCATTTTTACCACTTCCTTATTTGTTGTAACGATTTTCACAGTTAAACCCTTAACCCAACATAAGAGCCAAAACCGGCAACCCCTTTCCCCAAAAATACCTTTCAACTTTCATTATTTTTTTCATTTCGTGTCTCAAAAACATAGCTTATTGAGCCTGTTCCATTGAGGGGTCATAAGCTATGTTTTTGATCCAAAAACTGAAAAAATTTAGGTATTCAACAATTTTGTTTGCGAGTGTCGTCTGCTTTTCGTGTTAGGTTAAGGGTTTTGTATGATCATTGAACTATAGACCTAGTATGTCTGTGATTTCCCGAATGGCTTAGGGATTTTCAGACAAATAGATTAAAAGAAATGTAAACTTATAAACCTTCTTGATGGTATTCCAATACAGTGGGGGTTGGGAATATAACAATATAAGTTAATGACATGACAATTCCAAAAACAAGAGGCCTCAAGGGGGCTGAAGTGCCCACTTGACAAAAGCTCATTGATTCTTTTGGAGAATATTCCCTTATTTACCACAATGTCAAACTACTAAGGTTTAGGAGATATTTATTTCTGTTTTACCCATTATCAATCTTGTTAGAATGGGGGTGAGTGGTTAGGACATCCTCAGTGGGTTAATTTCTATAACTTATAAATTATCATTACAAAGATGTATATAAAACATGAAATTATTTAAACTGGTGGTTTGTGAAAAAAATGCTTTTCTGTGCAGCTCACATTACATAGCATTAAAATATCTGCCTCCAACACCCTCAAACATGGCACCATTTGAACAAACTTGTAAATATATAATTCCTGACTTGGAAACGTTTGAACAGTGGTCTGGGAGAAGATGTTTTAATGTATTAGCTCTCCTGACTAAAAGTCAGTGGGGGGTATTGCCATCAATTGGCATCTGCCATCTATCGTCCATCAGCCTTTGTTAACTTTTACATTTCTGTCTTCTTCAGAACCACTGGCCCCAAATCCATACAAACTTGAAACAAATTATCTTTGCATGATTCCACGTCCATGTTTATTCATTAGAAGGTGCTAAGCCTCATGGTCTGATGGCAATGCCCAACCGAAGGCTCGAGTCTAGTCTAAGAAGTTCAACTTGCCCAAAAAGAAGGAGCGTGATGTGATACGCGTGGTCCTTCTGTTCCAATACCAGACAGAAAGATTATTCAGGTTCCAATCTCAATGGTTCCCTAGATGTTCAAAGTTCTTTTGAACACAAATAAATAAATACATGTTCATAATATAACTCTAGATGCTGAAAAGTTACTTTAAGCTCCCAAGCAGTATTTGTGAAATCCCGAAAAAAGTAATTCACGGTTTAACACACTTTTGGTTTCTTAAGATAAGAGTAATTTTTAATTTAGCTCTGTTTGTGGTGGTGGGGTGGGAGGTGACACCCACCCCCTTTAGTACTCTTAGATTAAAAGAAATGTTAACTTATAAACCTTCTTTGTTGATTTTTTCGCTGATCCCTTTGGGGTCTTGTCAACTTTCTTCAACAGTTGTTTCACTGTGATTGGAGGAAGTGCATCTCTCTTCTTTTTCTGCAGGACAATTGCTGAACCAAAATAAAATAGTAACTATTTTACTGGTATGAAATGTTATGCATGCATTCATACAGCCGCACAATTTTGCTTTAATTTTGTTAACCCTTTACCAAAGCAGTCAATATCAAAATTTATTATTTTAAATGTTATTTTTTCAGTTTTTAAAAGAAATTTCAACAAAACTATATCATGTGATCCCACATTGGAACAAGCTCGTTCCAATGAGGGGAGCAAGCCAGAAAATAAGCAGACTTATCATCTGAAAAATGAGATCCGCAGAGGGTAAATTTGGTGATGCTACCCTGCACAGCAGGGTAGCATCACTAAATTTACCCTCTGTGAACCTCAATCTGAATCAGGGTCTCAAAACTAAACACAAAGAGGTACCCAGAGGATAAATTGGCCCACTGTATGGGATAGCATCATCAAATTCACCCTCTGGGGACCTCATTCTGCAAATGTCAGACTGCTTATTTTCAGGCTTGCCTAAAAGGTCTCGGTAATATGATGCCCTATAATCATAGTTTAGGGCTTTTGCTTCAGGGACATTAAGTAAAGTACCAATGAACCGATGTATTCATATTTTTTTAACCCTTACGTCCCTATACAAACTGCCCTTTTATATTGCTTTTAAAAACTTAAAAAGTCGCTCCAAGTGTATTCTCCCTTGAGAAAGATACTGGTACAGTAGACTGCATTTATCTTGGTCTTCGTGGGAACAATGAGGTTCGACACATTGCTTGTTTACTGTGGTAAATAAACTCTGGTTTGTTGGCAAAATAGGATCCAGTCATCAATGCTTGGGATGGAAGTCCTCTGAAATGGGCAACATGGGTATAAAAGATTGACTACGTTTATCTCCAAGATGTGGTCCCGATTAGCCTTTGTGTAGAAATATGTGACTTTCAACTCCAATAAATAAGTAAATTTATCTTAGCAAAGCTTATACATCATTGTTAGCTGCATGTACAGGCAGCCAACAATAGTGTAGAAACACTGTTAAGTCATATGTAGATGTGTACATGTATATACGGCACGGCAGTTGTTATCGTAAAAAATAAAATTTGGGACTTTAGGGGTTAACACGTCCAAGATCAAAGGTTTTTGTGATATCTTTTTTTCAAATCGCAAAGTAGTCGTGAATAGACGTGACAACGACATGCATTAAAGGCAGCGCAGTACTTTTCACCCGTATATCCATTCAAATGTTTTAAAACGACGACTGCCTTTCCGGGTGACGGGGTTTTGCCGGAGCAACATGGTCGAAGATATCGGGCTCTTTCAACATTCGGCCCGAGTCAGCGTGGGCAGATCTTCGCATCTCTTTAGTTTGACCCCCCCCCCCCCCCCCCACCACCACCACCACCACCACCACCCGTATCTCAAATGTACAAGGTAACAATGAACTTTCGATGCAGTCTTAACCCTCCTCTTGATGGCCGTTAGTTTTAACAAGGCAGTTGGTATACATTAGGATATTCGCTTTTCCGACCAACTAAAACATTCCATACCACAACAGCGTCGAATTCCTTGCATAATTTGACTGGTGTTTGGCCATTATCGTGGCTGTGTGCGAAGTGCATATTTCACAGAATTCGCCATTCACGTTATTTCAATTTCTGTTTGCAAAACATAACTTATGATCTCTCATTCGAACATGCTCGTTGCATTGAGAGGATGTAAATCAAACTTTTCAGTTGAAAATTGATTTTGCTAGTGTCGTCTCCTGTTCGTAATTGGTAAATATTTAATAGGGCAGTGGGGGATGTTATGGTTATGGCCTTCACCTAAAATTTGTTGGAAAAATTTACGGCTCGTTGGATGTTGAGGGGGTGGAATTTTGAACGATGTAAGAAAATTTATTTATAGTTTAGTTTGACTGAATTATATTTGACAAGATTTTCGACAACAAACTCGTGCTTTGGATGCCATGGTGGTGGACAGACCTGAAAATAAGCAGTCTGACATTTGCAGAATGAGGTCCCCAGAGGGTGAACTTGATGATGCTATCTCATACAGTGGGACAATTTATCCTCTGGTACCTCTTTCTGTTTAGTTTTGAGATCCTTATTCAGATTGAGGTTCACAGAGAGTAAATTTAGTGATGCTTCACTAAATTCACCCTCTGGAGACCTCATTTTGCAGATGACAGTCTGCTTATTTTCTGACTTGGTGGTGGAAATTTGGCTTTCTAGTCTGAAATCTTAAGACTTCATTGGTCTGTCGCCCACCCCCCCCCCCACCCCCCCCCTCACCCCCCTGAGTCGAAATGCTGGCTAAACAATGTGTTCTTAAACTACTTTATTTACAACTTAAGATACCAGAAAGTACACTCAAGTGAACTGCCTTAAAATTATTATTTTAAAAATGTGAAAGCATGACTTTATCACTGATCCATGCAACACCGACGAGTGTCATTCTCTATGAACTGCAAGTCTGCAACCCATGATGCTTATTCTTCCACTCATTTTCTATTATATACAGCCGAAGTTCCTTCTTCCATCAGATTCCTGTTGCTTAATAACTACTATATGGGGTGCCCAAGCCCGAGTTTGGGGGTCCAAGATTCAGTGTTCTAAGAGCGTATCTGAGGCATTTGTAGCGTGTGTAGCCCCATATTGGAGTCCATTTTAGGTTCTATGATATGTGAAATGTGCAATGGCCCAGTGTTTTTTGCTAGGCGAAACCGAGGCTCGCTGTGGTCGACTTGCAAAAAAGTGCAGGTGCAATGGCGCGTATAATTGAAAGACGGCGTGGAGGGGGGGGGGGGGGGGAGGGGGCCGACGGAAATGTTAGGGGGGTCAAGGTCCATAGCCCCCGTCGACCACAGCTGGCCTCGGTTTCACCTAGCAAGCGATTAACCCTTTCCCAACGAATCGGCTGCTTCCTCGTGTAATATCCAAAGTGTGCAGTAGAAAAAAAATTAACAGAACCATATCATGTGATCTTTCAATGGAACGAACAAAAATTTTGATATCTTGTGTTTTCTGTAAAGGATTAAAATCTACTAGTGGGAAATAGGCCACATAACACAATGCGTAAACAAAAATGTGAACAATACACTGTGGATTACGCCATGCAGGACTCAACAACAGCGCGCTTCACTTCAAATGTCATGGCGAGCAGAATGTAGAGCCTCCCGTTTTCAAAATCGAAAGACTGCCCCCACCCCCGCGTGGCAACTACACTGTTATAACTTACCTTTTCTGTTTCTGCTGTATAAGGTTGCCGCGTTAGAGCCTATTCCACAACCGCAGTACCTAACTGGGCACGCCTTCTCGGAGCATCTCGGGCATTCTAGTTGGTCGAGGTGACGTAAATTCCGCACTGGCACCAATTCCATATTCTCACTTTCCAGCTGCAAACTCTTCCTTGGTAACGGAAATGGTTCACTTTTAATTGGAAAAAACACTTCGTAAGTAACGTTGATGGTCCGCTTTAAAGTACCGTGTTTCCAATTGAAGCGACACGTCGCGAGTAAAACATTGCGCCCGAGAGTGAAGCCATGTCAGATGGTTTCCACCAGAAAATTCGCGAAGCATGCGGTTGTCTCCAAAATAATTACTCCGAAGGTAATGCGACTTTGGGCGAATGCCGACGCGTGTCCAAATAATGATGCAGTTGTGTTTAAAGGTCTAAACTACACGCTTTTCGTTAGGAGGCGTGTTGCTTAACTCGCGCTGCTTCGCTTCCGGTGGAAACACAGTCCAACAAATTCACGTCGAAAGGATATAATTTACTGCATTTAGGGCTAAAATAACGACTAACCAACAATATCGACTTACCAGCTGATCTATGTAACCGTATAACCAGTTGTAGAATAGAATATATATCTCTCTCTCCTCTCTCCGTGTTGTGCAATCTCCTTTTAAAGTCGCGAAACTAAACATCTCGTGTCACAAACTTTGCATCTTTAACTCTTAGCCTGCTAAGTATTTTTAAAATATTTTTCATAAAATCTAGTCCTGCCTACTGTACAGCACCCAGGACTAAATTTGATAACAAAAATACATGGACATTTGACTCAAGAAATCACTAGCCAAAAAGTTAATAAAATTTGCAGGTGAAAATTTGGTTAAATTTGCTAAAATTTTACTTATTTTAATGGCAAGAGATTTCCTGTTCTGGGCATTGTATTGTTCGGTTGATCCCAAAAGCCCCAGGTAAGTTTGTTTTGGTCGATTCTGATTTGTATAAAAGTTGCATTCTTTGTCTTTGACGTGAGTCATTTAGATTTCGAACATTCTTCTAAAAGTTAAATATGACAAGCAACAATCGAAACATTTCCACGGAGGAAATCATTCTGGAAATATACAAAAGCATGAAGGAAGTCTTTTGTGGCCAATAACAAAACTCTTCACAATTATTAGTATAAAGGTTAGTATATAGGCAAAATTATTATCTGGTCAGAGTTCCGGTGAAATATTTCGTCGCACAGTGACAGGGTCTCAAAAACACACGGACGAGAACTTTTAAGAAAAATGTTTTGCCTTCATGGAACCCTGTTTCAGAATCATCGAAAAGCTGCCGATGAGTGGCAAGGTGAGTGGGGGTACACGTTCGGACCAGAGCGGCATCTCCCTTTCCTCCCGTGTAACTGAATGTGGACAGTGAATACTCGACAGGGTTTATTTGCGGTTGTGTTATCTGTTAAGTAACCAATTTTTTTTTAAATGTTTTTTTTTTTTTTTTTTTTGCCTGATAATCTCCAGAAAATGTGGGGTGGGTGGATGAAATGAATGCTGTATACTTGCTGATTAGCAAACGAAAAATAATTTCTGTTTTATACCTATAGATGAACAACCACACTGTGTTAAAAAATCCATGGAAATTTCTTTTTTTTTCTAGGAAAATGGGTCAAGCTGATCAGAAAGTTGTGGTATAATTCTTCTTTTACCAACAGCAGCGACTGTTGGGAAGAGAATGCAGGCGCGAGAATAAATACACTCCTCATTTTGATTTTGTGAGAGTGTAAAATTCAGGAGAGTGAATTTAACCCCTTACCTCACATGGCTCCCCAAACTGACATTTTTTTTTTTTTTTGGGGTGGGGGGGATTTTTGCTTCAAAAACATAGCTTATGACCCCCTCATTGGAATGAGCTCGTTGAACTCATTCCAATGAGGTGGCATAAGCTAAGTTCTCAGCAAAAATGAAAGATTTTAGTTATGCGAGAAAATGTCTCGCAAGTATCGTCGCTAAGAGGTGTTAGGCAACGGGTGATTGAAATGCAAAATGTAACTTGATTCTCAGACATAATTTCAATAGATATAATGAAGGCGAGTGGTTAATTGATCATCTAGTGAAACATTTAACCCTTTACCTAACATGAAAAGCAGATGACACTTGCAAAAAAAATTCTTGAGTAACTAATTTTTTTCATTTTTTGTCTCAAAAACATAGGTTATGACCCCTCGTTGGGACGAGCTCGTTCCAACGAGGGGTCATAACCTATGTTTTTGAGACGAAAAAAATACTGAAAATTAATTGGCGATATTTGAGAATAGCGCTGGCCGGTTTTGGCCGTTACGTTGGGTAAAGGGTTAAGAGTAGTATGTCATGTACCCGGACAGGTAAAGGTTGCAGGACCTCGGTGCAGGACCTCGGAAGTGACGTCATGTCACGTGACCTAGTGGCGCCATGTTGTGTTGTCATGGTAACCCGCGTGAGCGGCCATGTTGTGACGTCATCTCCATAGTGATACGTGGTGTGAGTGCGCATGCGCAGCGCGTGTTGTTAGGGTGATACGTGTTTCCGTCGTCCATTTTGTATACTGGAGGCCGCTATCTTGGTTTCTATGGTAGCACGTGATTGCTATGTTACCTAAGGCCTACAATAGGATAGGGGTATGTTCGGTGGGTATGTTCGATTGAATCGGAGTAAATCTGATTACCACAAACAACCCGACAATCCCCCAAATCACCAAAATCTGCCCAAAATCACCGAAATTGACTTTATTTCCCCAATTTATCAGCTTAGAACGTAGTGCTATAGTACTAAGGGGTACAAGGGGTGCATTCGATTGAACAGGAGTAATGTTCTGGATTAGAATTCTCCCAGAATCCCTTTTTGGATCCTTATCCCATAACGTTTTTCCCCTATTACGAATAGCACGTAGTGCTATAGGACAAATGTATCCAGAATTCTCTGCTTCTATCTATATATGCAATAGTTTACGTCTACCTAGACATGTTCCTTTATTCTAGAGTATACTCCAGTAGCGTAGAAGAGCCTATTAATTGGAACAGCTTTACTTATTATTACTGTATTTAGCAATTTCTGGTCTATTCTTGTTAGTTCTGACCCAAATTTTACGGAATCGGATAGGAATCTCAATAACGGAATGCCTTATATGTATACAGGGGAAATCTGATTCAACCTTGATCAATGTTATAGTCGAGACTGAGATAGGTATAGCTAGGAAGTAATGGATGAGATATGGGGCAGAATAACAGAAGCCAATAGTACTGGTACAAGGCCGCAATGGAAGAAGACTGCTGTAGAAGCTAATGATAGGACAGATAGGCCATAAACCTGTAATGGCCTTGGAGCTTTGGCGACAAGATGGAAGCGGTTGATAAGACTACATTAGACCCATTGAAGGTTTTTATATAGCCTAATGCGACACAAAAGGGATTCTCCAAAAGGTATCCTCGATAGGTATCCTCAATAGGTATCCTCAAATAATACAATACCAGGCCATAGGTATCCTCAAATACTGAAATGAGGATAAGAGTCGTAGTAAATTATACCTCATTGAGGGATTTTTAATGGTCCTCATAACCTCAAAATTCAATGAGGTTATGAGGGATAATAAATGAGGACTCATTGAGGGCTTTTATATAGCCCTCATGGCCTCATACGACAAAAAAGGGATTCCACAGTCACAGGCGTTTTCCAAAATGGGATTCCATAGGATATACCTGTTAAATACTGAAATGAGGATAAGAGTCGTAGTAAATTATACCTCATTGAGGGATTTTTAATGGTCCTCATAACCTCAAAATTTAATGAGGCTATGAGGGATAATAAATGAGGACTCATTGAGGGTTTTTACATAGCCCTCATGGCCTCATACGACAAAAAGGGATTCCACAGTCACAGGCGTTTTCCAAAATGGGATTCCATAGGATATACCTGTTAAATACTGAAATGAGGATAAGAGTCGTAGTAAATTATACCTCATTGAGGGATTTTTAATGGTCCTCATAACCTCAAAATTCAATGAGGCTATGAGGGATAATAAATGAGGACTCATTGAGGGCTTTTACATAGCCCTCATGGCCTCATACGATAAAAAGGGATTCCATAGCCACAGGTGTTTTGCAAAAATGGGATTCCATGGGATATGGCCATTGGATATAGTCTTTTGTTATACAGAAGGGAGATAACTCTGCATTATGGGAAATCAAGCAATCTGATTGGTTAGTTATAATTTATATAAATTATCTAGATATATGAAACAACAAGAGTACACGGAATAGGGTCAGAACTAACAAGAATAGACCAGAAATTGCTAAATATAGTAATAATAAGTAAAGCTGTTCCAATTAATAGGCTCTTCTACGCTACTGGAGTATACTCTAGAATAAAGGAACATGTCTAGGTAGACGTAAACTATTGCATATATAGATAGAAGCAGAGAATTCTGGATACATTTGTCCTATAGCACTACGTGCTATTCTTAATAGGGGAAAAACGTTATGGGATAAGGATCCAAAAAGGGATTCTGGGAGAATTCTAATCCAGAACATTACTCCTGTTCAATCGAATGCACCCCCTTGTACCCCTTAGTACTATAGCACTACGTGCTAAGCTGATAAATTGGGGAAATAAAGTCAATTTCGGTGATTTTGGGTGGATTTTGGTGATTTGGGGGATTGTCGGGTTGTTTGTGGTAATCAGATTTACTCCGATTCAATCGAACATACCCACCGAACATACCCCTATCCTATTGTAGGCCTAAGGTAACATAGCAATCACGTGCTACCATAGAAACCAAGATAGCGGCCTCCAGTATACAAAATGGACGACGGAAACACGTATCACCCTAACAACACGCGCTGCGCATGCGCACTCACACCACATATCACTATGGAGATGACGTCACAACATGGCTGCTCACGCGGGTTACCATGACAACACAACATGGCGCCACTAGGTCACGTGACATGACGTCACTTCCGAGGTCCTGCACCGAGGTCCTGCAACCTTTACCTGTCCGGGTACATGACATACTACTGTTAAGAGAGTGATGGCGAGTGAGAGTAATCACTGATCTTTCCCAGAAGTCCCTGCAATAGTGATTGCGAATTGTAATTCTAAATCTGATAAAAAGAAAAAATATGACTTCAGTGGATGGGGGAGGTTAAGTGAAACTGCGCAGATACTAGTTTTTCTTTTCCACGGGGGAAGACACGTGGGATAGGGTGTGTTATCGCGGGATACCGAACGGGGACTTAACTTCTAGGGACGGGCATCACCAGCTTTCTCGGACACTAACAGTCTCTGGTTTTGAAAGTGGATTCTTGGCAGATGGTTACATGCATTTCTATTTCGCTAAATTGCAACTAGATGCAAAGTGAATGGAGTCATCATTGTGGTCCCGGCATTTGGAACGGTTTGCAATTCAAACAGTGTACAGTACTGTAAAACCTTCCCCGGGAGACCACCTGTCTTGAGAGGCCAGTGAAACGATGTACCGAATAGCTGTTTGGGGTCCAGGGTTCAGGGTATTTATATCATTATTGTTATATCACGTAAAAGAGATATTTATAATCAAAAGTCTTGTTTTCTAGACAAAGTTCCAACAAATGCGGTATGTGTGACGGATGAGGAGCTATAACCGCAGCTAATCTGTGCTGATACGTGAAATTTCCAAGTTCAAGGGCAATCACTCTTCGATAAACGAAAGGATCACAGCGAAATAAAAACTTCATGTGGAGGTACCCATCAGGAATCAACATACAAACATTATTTGAATATTTCCATCCATTACTGAAAAACTGTGGAAAACCTGTTAAAACTATCAAATTTCCAAATTGAAGGGCAATAACTCTAACTGCGTGACCAAACTGAGTGAAGGGAGCAAAAACAGAACCCCATCTGTAATTTACTACCAGACCCGAAAATAGGCAGTCTGACATTTGCAGAATGGGGTCCCCAGAGGGTGAATTTGATGATGCTATCCCATACAGTCGTCCAATTTATCCTCTGGGTACCTCTTTCTGTTTAGTTTTGAGACCCTGATTCAGACTGAGGTTCACACAGGGTAAATTTAGTGATGCTACCCTGCATAGCAGGGTAGCATCACTAAATTCACCATATGGGGACCTTATTTTGCAGATGAACGTCTGCTTATTTTCTGGCTTATTTGCTACAGGGAAGGTACATACCAAAACTCATTCACGTATCGCTAACATAAGTGAAGAAAAGTGCGGAAAGTCTGTTATAACTGTCAAATTTCTAAGTTCAAGATCAATAACTCTGTAATACACCATATGAGTAGAATGGAATTGAAACTTGATAAGTGCTTATCGGGAAGCTGCATACAAAAAATCATTTGAAAATTTACACCCATAGCTGAAAAAAGTGCGGAAAACCTGTTATAACTGTAGAATTTCCAAGTTCAAGGGCAATAACTTTGTAATAAACGAACTGAGTGATATGGAATTGAAACTTGATCTGTAACTGCCCATTCGGAAGCCATATAAAAAACTCATTTCACTATTTCCATTCACTGCTGAAAAAGTGCAACATTAGCGAAGAAAAGTGCAGAAAGTCTGATACAACTGTCAAATTTCTAAGTTCAAGGTCAATAACTCTGTAGTAAACCATACGATTAGAATGGAATTGAAACTTGACCTTTAAGTACTCATCGAGAAGATACATACAAAAAATCATTTCAATATTTCCATCCATAGCTGAAAAAAGTGCGGAAAACCTGTTATGATTGTCGCATTTCCAAGTGCAAGGGAAAAAACTAATAAACCAACTGAGTGAAAAGGAAATGGAACTTAATCTGTAACTACCCATCAGGAAGCTACGGAAACGTCCTAGCGCCAACGAGAAAAAAAAATTAAATCGTAATTACGATTTACTAAACTGTAATTACGATTTACTAAACCGTAATTACGATTTAATAAACCGTAATTACGATTTAATAAACCGTAATTTCGATTTAATAAACAGCAATTACGAGTTAGATGAACCGTAATTACGATTTACTAAACCGTAATTGCGGTTTACTAAACCGTAATTACGATTTAATAAACCGAATTACGATTTATATAAACCGTAATTACGATTTGCTAAACCGTAATTACGATTTAATAAACCGTAATTACGATTTAGATAAACCGTAATTACGATTTAGATAAACCGTAAAACCAACACAGGGATGTGTGAGAGCAATTGCTTCTGTGTGTAGTGGTGATGTGGGACTGAATAGAGTCCTAACATGTATAAAGTACCACATCCGGGTGAGAACCCCCCTACACACACACACACACCGATGGGATGCCCCCCCCCCCCCCGGATATATTTTTATTTACATGCCGCGAGTGCATTTTTATGTGGAATAAGATGACTGAAATAAAATGTATGCAATCCTGAAAGTGACTGCAACAAAAAGACTCACGTGACTTGCTAACCCAGTGGCCCGTTTTATCCATACCGGTGGGGTAAAACGGACCCGGGCGGGGGGGAAGGGGGGGGGGGGGTCAGTTAGAGTCACGTATCAGAATTTATAGCGAGTTCTACTATAACTGGTATGTTACATATTGGAAATGAACCAGTGGTGAATTGATTTACACTTAAACTATATTTTTCAGTCTTTTTTTCTTCTATTTTTTCAAGATTTCCTATAAGGGGCCTGTTTTAGACCACTTTCCCCTACATTCGTTTTGTATGCTATTTACATTCCCACCATTCACATTGTCATGTCCGTTATGAAGTAGTGGAATCAGTGTCCGAGGATATAGAATTCTTCATAGGCCAATTCTTCATAGGCTCCAGCATGACCGACTCCAGTTATCATAATTTTAATACGTGTGAAAGATATTTTATATGGGAGTAAAACGGTACTAAAACCCAAAAAATAATTACCTTAACTTGGCCATTCTAGTCTGAGATAAGGGTGTTTACAAGGGGTGTGGGTCCTTATTAAAACTACTATTCGTAGTTATCTGTGTCGTAATAATGTTCATATGAAATCGTAATCATATGGGTAAATCGTAATTACGGTTTACGTAAACCGTAATTACGATTTATTAAATCGTAATTACGGTTTAGCTAAACTGTAATTACGGTTTAGTAAATCGTAATTACGGTTTAGTAAATCGTAACTACGGTGTATTAAATCGTAATTACGGTTTAGTAAATCGTAATTACGGTTTATTAAATCGTAATTACGGTTTATCTAAATCGTAATTACGGTTTATTAAATCGTAATTACGGTTTAGTAAATCGTAATTACGGTTTAGTAAATCGTAATTACGGTTTAGTAAATCGTAATTACGATTTAATTTTTTTTTCTCGTCGGCGCTAGGACGTTTCCGTAGGAAGCTACATACAAAACCTCATTTCAATATTTCCATCCATAGCTGAAAAAGGTGCGGAATACTTGTTTTAACTGTACTATTCCCAAGTTCAAGGGCAATAACTCTGTAATAAACCAACTTTGCGGAATGGAATTGAAACCTGATCTGCAAGTGCTCATCTGGAAGCTACATACAAGAAATTATTTCAATATTTCAAATTTCAAAAAAGTGCGTAAAACCTGTTAACACTGTCGAATTTCCAGTTTCGATGGCAATAACTCTGTAATAAACCAACTGAGTGAAATAGAATTGAAATTTGATCTGTAAGTACCCACCAGGAAGCTACACACAAAAAAATCATTTCAATATTTCTATCGATAGCTGATAAAAGTGCGGAAAACATCGGACGGGCGGACAGGCTGATCACTAAAGGGCCCCAATAAACTGTTAGCTCTGAATTCAGTAAGGGCATCTTCTCATATAGATAGACAAACAGAAAGCTCGGTTTCCATGGGCGTGGAGTTCAAGACCGGTGGGAGTGTTAACATCCACTGCCATCCCACCCCAATAATAATAACAATGAAACAAATAAATAAATAAAAATAAATA
Organism: Pictodentalium vernedei; assembly: GCA_031216915.1. Taxonomy (NCBI): domain Eukaryota; kingdom Metazoa; phylum Mollusca; class Scaphopoda; order Dentaliida; family Dentaliidae; genus Pictodentalium; species Pictodentalium vernedei. The sequence continues at coordinate 382,228,684 of CM062296.1, forward strand.
ATCCTTGTGACATTTTATTTCAAAATTATTTTTATTTATTTCAAAATTACCGCGGTAATCTGTTGCGGCTTTTACGGCGGCATTTTCGAGGCTAAATTATAGATGGTTGTTGACTACTTGCCTGGGAGCATAGATAATGTACACTCCACCCCCTCCCCTTCTTTAAACGATTATTTATTTATTTATTTGGGGTTTTCAGGGCACATTAAGCATCCAAAGTCATATCATGTCGGATAGTTTGACTGGTCGAAATGACGAACAGCCTGGAAAGAATGTATGACGATGGGCGCAGGGACATGAAACTGTAAATCCCCAGCTTATTGACCGGCTACAAGTCGGGTTAATATTGGGTTGAGGGAATGTGAACCATCAACGTGGTGCTGTACGTCTCAGCAGACTGTACTTACACTCCGGCACTCGAAAGCCAACACCGCAGATGAAAAGAGTCAGGTCGAAACATGCAACATTTCGATCTGAACCAATTCTGATCACCACCCGCCAACCCCCCCCCCCCCCCACCACCACCACCACCACCACCCATATTTGAAGCTAACCTAGAAAACAGGGAGGTTTTCTGGGAAAACGCCGTTCCCCTATTTTGTCGGGGGGGGGGGGGGGCGCTGTTCTCCCACAATTGCAAGATCTGGAATTTTTGATTTTGACGAACATCCAATACCCTGTTCAGTGACCAAGACGAAGGAGTGCTCGCTGTGTTCAACACAGCGAGCACTCCTTCGTCTTGTTTGCTGCATTAACCCTTTACCAAACATGAAAAGCAGACGGCACATGGAAACAAAATTCTTGAATAACTATTATTTTTCATTCTTTGTCTCAAAAACATAGGTTATGACCCCTCATTGGAACGAGCTCGATGATCTCGTTCCAAAGAGGGGTCATAACCTATGTTTTTGAGTAAAAAAAATTAAAAAATAATGAAAATTAATTGGCGATTTTTGTGAATAGCGCTGGCCGTTTTTTCCGTTACGTTGTGTAAAGGGTTAAACACGTTTTAGTTATCGTTAAGTCACTCACTTTCCAAACTATAATATAATATATTTATAGGTCGGATATAAATACGCAAAGTCAGGGCCGGCTATGGCCGGACCAATAATTCTCCAAATTGTGTTATGTATCATGACGAAAGTTTCAAAGATGGTATTACTCTCATACGAATATTGAATAATGATTATGTAGTTTTTCTCCCCATGTGGATTTTGTGAATGTAGAGGAATATTGACATGGATATGAGCATATATACAATATATTCCGGGCACCCGGTAAGCATCTTTCGGTATATCACCATTGAAACAATATCATGTATACCTATCGTGTAAAATCTATAATTTAACATATCTTTCGAAGCAGGTGTCAGAGAAACTTTCGAATTAACAAAAAGTATCAAGTGGTTGGAAGTCTTCAAATACATATAGAATAACATCCCTTGTAACGTCCCGTTATAATTAAAACCGAGGGGCCCGTTTTACCTTGTACGGGGGGGGGGGGGGGGGGGGGGGGGAGGGGGGGGGCTCGTTTCCCCTATATCAACGAAATTTATCGCTTAGTTTTCCGCTGTTTAGAGGAAAGCCATTTTTCTTCAACAGTACCGAACTCGAACAGTCACTGAAGCGATGAAAATTTGTGTTAGCATGGATGTTCACGAACGCAGGAGAGGCCGTCAGATGCTATTTTATAGCGTGAATTTAAAACAAAGTTCTCGGGGGAAATCCACCCGAACCCCACCAACGACAGGGGGGTGACCCCCTATCGTGCACACTCCAACTCGCAGCTCTCGGATGATGCGTCCCGAATCATGTGTTATATCTCAGATTGGCCTGACCAACTTACATTACCTTCCGCCGGCCCTGCACAAAGTGGCACTCATTTTAAGTTGCACGCGCATTTTTTTTTTTTTTTTTTTTCTGGGGGGGGGGGGGGGGGGGGAGTAACTCAATCGTGTGTCACCAGAGTGACATTTCCACGTTCATATCATAAAACGGAGAGAGGGTGAATCGTCCTGATTTTCTGGCTGTCAAGAAATTTATTTTATGAGTTTGATGACAAACAAGCTTCCAATTGCCTAAGCAACCAATTGCTAAATCGCCCATAGATCGGTAATTCCAATGAGTGGGGTTCAAATGAAAGACTTCGAACTCCAGGCTCAGAGAAAACACATTTTACCATTTCGTCCGTAATGTGTCACAAAACGCTCCGAAGAACATGCACGAAAAAGAAATAAGCTTTCATTTGATAACACCAGGAGGGAAATCAGTCACAAAACAAAATGATAGCATTTGGGAATTGTAGACACCATGGATTGGAATTTGTTTAACTGGTCTAACTGCTCATACTTCTCATGAATGACAAAACGATTTCTCCGAGTCTGTACTAGATGGATTGCAAAATACAACCATTCAGTCATTTTAAGATAGTTTATTTACAAAATTTTGGTCTCTTCCGTATGCCATAGTAGATTTTCAGACAGTACTTTCGAGCACACGACAGCAGTTCCATGGCCAATTTCAGTTTCCACATGTTTTGTGTTTCTTTCCAAACATTTTTAGTATATAATTTACTTGGGTTATTTCTTTCTGGCAATTTTTTTTGGACTCTTGGAGAAAATTTCCTGACATTTGATCGAAGTTTGGTTGAACGACCCCTTAAAACTTGGCTGAAATGTTGTCAATGAAGGCCAGCAGTAGCCACTATTGTTTTATTCACGTCGACAGTTTCAGCCACCAACGTAGATCGACGAACATTTTCCACTTTGATCCGGAAGCAGTGCCTCGGCGAGTGTGCTGCAATTTTCGCAGACAGTGCGAAAACGCACGACGCAGCGGACGATTACGCAACTTCTACGAATAAAATAAGGCTTTGATGTTCTATCTAATGAATACTCCTAATGTGTCGGTTTCGTAGTTTATTGAACGCGACTCGAATTTAATTCATACCAGGTGACCACGGGTTTAGTGTTTACATTTTCTCTTGTGTGAAGTATCACAACCTGACGGGATTTTCCAATCTCAATAATAAACTCACGCTTCTATTGGCTGGCAGCATTCTCGATACCCCTTAGGACGTGGCTGATAGACATTTAGGTGATGAGCCAGTTATTTGTTCGTGGATTTGTTTTACTAAATGTCATGTTTTTCCCCGATATTCTTATTAATTATGAATAGACCAAGAACACCCAACGGTCAAGTGATACACCAATACAAAATATTGTCTCATCTCTCACTTGACACCGGGTATTCAGGAGTACACAAAGTGACGAATAGAACGAAGGTAGATTGTTAGCTCAACTTGACAACGTCAAGTCTGAGCTATTGGGATTTGTTGCGATCCGTCGTCCGTCCGTATGTTACTCTATCCGCCCACAATTCCTTTAGCACACCCTACAGGCCGCAGCTCTCACCCGATCAGTTCCAAATTTCATACGTAGCTTCGGGGCAATGTCTAGATGGGAGGTATTGTATTCTTCCGTATTTTGGTGAAAAACATGGCCGCGATTTCATTTGGCATATAAATTGTCAACGATTCCATCGGCACACTCTACAAGCCGCATCTTTCACTCGATCGTTTTCAAATTTCGATGTAGCTTTGGTGTGATGTCCAGATGGGAGCTATCAAATTTGTATGAGTTTCGTTGATATCGACGCCCACAGCCATCTTGGATTTGGCAAATAAATTGTCAACAATTAGCACACCCTTCAGGCCACTTTTCTCGTGACCCGATCTTTTTCAAATTTCATATGTAGCTTTGGTGTCATATCTGGATGGGAGCTATTGAATTTTCTGAATTTCGTTGAAAAGCATGGCCGTTAGCAGCCATCTTGGATTTGGCATACAAATTGTCAACAATTCCATTAGCACACCCTGCAGTCCACATCTCTCATCCGATTGTTTTTCAAATTTCATATGTAGTTTTGGTGTGATGTCTTTTCTGTAGAAACGTGATTGAATGACTTAGCATTACTAGAGCTTTCTATTTAGTTCAGTCCTTTCTCAGACAAGTTGAGCTGCAGTGTCAATGACACTTTCAATTTTTATGAAGAGTGGAGTTCCACACCTTGTTGTATTTATATATCTATTAAGGGGGCGAAGTGGATCGATCAAAAGACAGTTATCAAATACCATTTTCCTGATTCTCAGCTCCTGCCGAGTACCTGTGGTAGATATTTGAAACTGTTGGACGTTGTTAACTTCATTTTTACAGAGTTATTGCCCTTTGTCGACATAGAAATTTTGAATGAATAGGCAGGTGGGGTGCCTTCATGATGTTATCAATCCCTGCTTAGAAAGTAATGTTGAGAATTGAAACTTTAGGTGGTACTTATACACACATTTAAGATGTGCGACAGGTATACAGCTGGCGGCATTTGGACAGTTTTATTGCCCTTGGTGGACGTGAAACATTTCCAATGTTTTGAAATTATCGGTACATTCATGGTGCGACCAACTTCTCCTACAGATTTGAACGTAGATGAGAAACTTATGGACCTTGTTTCCCACATATTAATGATGTACAGCATATATATCAGCGGTAGAAAAAAATCATGTTTGACCGATTTTTTACACTCTGTCGGCTTTTAAATTTTCAATATTTTGAAATTCTGTATACCGCTATGTTTTAATTAACTCCTGCGGTTTTGAATGTGGAGAAACTGTGTAGAATGCGAAAGTCATTGAGGGTATTTAAAAAATGTCTTGCCTTAAAACTGAACTGTTTACCGATAAACCCCTGTAAAGCGATATTGTTTTCAGTATCGTTATCGGTATACGAATTCCAAAGCCACGCGGCCTTACAAAGCATTTGAAATGTTTGGATGTTGTTACCTACATACTGAAGATTCGAAACATGCAAAAAGGTGACAGGAAAAAATTCTTTTATCTACAGAGTTGTTACCCTTTGTCGACTTCCGAAAATTTTGAATGCAGGGTGCTTTCATGATCGAATCAACTCCTGCTATAGTTTGTGATGCAGAGGGTATACCGATGACGGAAACAACAAGTTTCCATAGATTTATTGCCCTCTGCTGACTTGGAAAATTCCAATTTATTTAAAACTTCAAATGTTCTCAGCAGTCGACTCGATGGGCGTTTGGTCAACGATTTTTTTATTTTATGAAAATGTCTGATACATGGTAAAAAGGGGAACATATCGACTCCATGCCAGTAGGTGTATCGTTCGGGTAAGCTTACTCGAGGACTAACTAACACTGTCGCTAAAGAATAGCAAGAATTGCGCGTCACTTTACAAAAACACATTTGCCGACAGACGAAAACAACTCTTGTTGACAGCGTTGTTGATTTAAGTAAATGCACCCAGAAGACTTAACGCGCGATATATCCTTGCGGGTAAAGTGTTGAAAGTGCATCCTGGTATACGTTGAGACATAACACGGAGGTGATTTTGTACTCGACAACTCTGCCCTTACTCGTATACCTACTTGCAATGTCAGTAGAAATGTTAGGGCTTTACAACTTAACAAGCGAATTTGCGGTTCCGGTTTCTTCCCACTAGACCAATTCCCTTTAGACCAATTCTCTTTAGGCCAATTCCCAAAAGACCAATTCCCCTTAGACCAACTACATACTGTTACGCGTAACATACAAAAAATATAGGTTTATAACATTTCAGTTTATAAAATATCAACAAGCCAGAAAATAAGCAGACTATCATCTGAAAAATGAGGTTCCCAGAGGGTAAATCTGGTGATGCTACCCTGCACAGCAAGGTAGCATCACTAAATTTACCCTCTGTGAACCTCAATCTGAATTAAGGTCTCCAACGTAAACAGAAAGAGGTACCCAGAGGATAAACTGACCCACTGTATGGGATAGCATCAGCAAATTCCCCCTCTGGGAACCTCATTCTGAAAATGACATACTGCTTATTTTCAGGCTTGAATATCAATAATATTAAATACATTTATAAATATTTATAAATATATCAAATTATTGATCTAGAATTATTTTAAAAGTAGAACACATCGGTTGGTCTTCGGGGAATTGGTCTTTTGGGAATTGGCCTCGTGGGAATTGGTCCAAAGGGAATTGGTCTAGTGGGAATGAACCGCTGTTCCTGCATCACCGCGTAGTCTACCCGGGATTCCACGAACCTCAGATTTTCTTGTTGAAACCTGAAATTTTTATGACAGGTTTGCTGCGTCACTAACTCACGATGATGACCTATTTGGGGATGGAAACCTATTTTGACTGTGATGGCAAAAGTCTCGACTGACTAATATTCTAACTCCATCAGCAAGGCAAGCCTTCGCCGAAGGCATGCCTTGATGATGTAGTTGGAGTTGTTATTTATTTATTGGGGTTTAAGGTCACATATTTCTGCACAGTGGCTAATCATGACCATGACAGTTTTACGGATGGGGGAAGCCGGAGTACCCGGAGAGAACCACCGAGCAACGGCGAGCAACTGTCAGCTCCCCAACATACTAACTCCACACAAGCAGGGTTAGCATTGGTTGAAGACAGGTGCCCCATCGACGTGCGGTACGCCTTAGTACACGACGTCACCGTGCCTCCAGATGAGCAATGGGGGTGAAGTGTCTTGCCCAAGGACACAACGCGGTTGCCGCAGGTGGGATTCGAACCGAGGACCTCTCGGCTTGCAGCCTGCACCTCTACCTACTGAGCCACCGCGCCCCCAGTTGGAGTTGTAATCAGTCGGGATTATAGTTTAACTCTTTTGGCGCGACAGGCGACTAATGGTCAACAGACGGCAAACCGCGGAAAGGTGCTGCAGTAGCCATTTTAGCCAACTGTGTGTGTCCATTTCCAAGTGCTTTTAACCCTTTACCCAACGCAGACGAAATCAAAATTTATTATTTTAAATATAATTTTTTCAAATTTAAAAAAAAAATAATCGAATTTTGAAAAATAATATTTGTTCAACTGCTGAAGTTGCATATTACGCGGGGGGGGGGGGGGAGGATGCGGCCGATTCGTTGGGTAAAGGGTTCAACAAACATACGTATTCCTATGTTTCATGCACCATTTATGTCCTATCCATGAACAACGATATCGTCCCTTGAAAGTATAAATGTACCAATTAAATATATACAGGAAATCATTTGAAAAACTGTCAATGAGATCATTAGAACATCTTTTAAAATAATAACGCTTTAGTCTAACAACCTATACTTTTTGTAAAATTTCTGATGAACTTTAGGCGCTAAGAATTCTGTTTCTCAGATTATTCCGCGCCAAAAGAGTTAAACAACTCTAGACTTGCAAGAGATGTATTAGCGAATAATTAAAGTAGGCCTATAGTTACATGTTGTGGCCGTGACACAACTTCTTATTTAATTGACTCGTACCGAAGCAGTTATGGGGACCTGCGAATATTCGGTAATCGAAATGATATTCGTCTCGAAGGCTGTATTCGATTCGAATTCGTTTCGGCAATCGGTGCCGAATGTCTATCGAATATCTCCGATTATCCTTGCAATCTTTCTCTCTGCCGGATATCGGCGGGAGGAAAGTTTGTTTTAAAAATAGGCACACATCAGCTTAATAACGAATTCCATCTCACGTAACTCAACATTCAGTGCTGGCGATGGATTTATATCCTCCGCTGGCACATGGAATAGGAAGTACGTGCCAACATGGTTATGTTCCGAACTGAAACACGATGTTTTTTTCCAGATAGCGCTACCGGTAACTATTCTAATATATTCGATCCGATTTTCGATTTGATTCGCGAATAGTGAGCAATATTCGATTCGGTATTCGATTCGATCGCATTCGAACATTCACAGGGCCCTAGCAGCTGCACTCAAAATTGGTCACGCTGGACCTCCAACAGCCCGAATCGGGTAATACAGATACGTTTTTCCCTTTGTATTGTATTACTGACTGTGTGTGTGACACAAGCCTAAGTATCGAATCTCTTGTCTTTTTTTTTTTAAAAAGTACATGATCACTGGCAAGAGACAATCAGTAGACGTATCTTTAGACTCCAACCTTGACGAAAATATCGCGAAAAAATGTTTTGGGTGTCACTCCCCCTAAACCCTCCTTAGCGACGCCCTGGGGGCACAATACGTTTTTGCGTACGTGATTGGGATCCAAATTCTGGGCCAATTCTACTTTTTCGCGAAATGTATATAAACATAGACGTGCTATCTAAAACCATAAAATATTATATTCTTTCATTTTTTTACAGTCAATCTAACCTAGCTTTCCCATGCTTGGGCCCTTTGACCAGAGTTCCATTTTGCGTGTTTCTTGTGTTTTTCATCTTCACTGTTTTGAGTTTCCGATATCGAACTTTTTCCTTAGAGTCAGGTTGTCCTCTTTCATCGTTTTTCAAACCCCTCTTTGATTCCATCATGTTGGTCGAAGGTCTGTACATTTTGTTTCTATCCAACGCACTGGTGTATTCAGGTGTACTTGAAGATGCGCCAGCGTGCAATGTATTTGTGTTCTCTCCCGGTGCAGACATGCGAGTCATCGCCCGCAGGTCGATACGATTTTGTTGATAACGTAATCTTCCTGGAATTTTACCATATTCTGGCTTAGAATTCACCGGATCTGAAAAAGTAGATGCATCCTTAACTGAATTTGCCGCCTAAAGATTATTTTTATCGTTGAAACGGAGGGCGAATAACACACAGGCCTATCGCCAGGGGTGGATTGACCATCAAACTCGGACCGAAAACTTTCCCAAACCTGGTAAAGCTTTGTATAGTGCACCAAGCGCAGTTCCAGTGGCTAAGAAACCGAGGGGGTAAGGGTGTATTTACCCCCCCCCCCCACCCCACCAAAAAATTGCTACAAATAGAGTTAATTTTTCCCTCCGATTTAAACATTTTTTCATCATCATATTCAGCATGCATAATTATGTTAAGTTTCTTTGACGAATACATCACTGCAAAGTCGACTCTATTAAAAGGTATTATCGAACGCACTGATATACCCACTGCGTATGGTACGATAGTTTCGCCATAAATTTGCTTGGCATTACTCAATAACTGATGGGTTTATTATTGTGTAGAGAAATTCTGTTTGAAACGACCAGGAAAGACACCAAATTGCTTGTTTTAACAGATCGCGGAAAATTTTCCCGGGGAGACCCTCCCCCCCCCTCCCCCCCGATGTCTCACGCTTTCCCACGGACGACGCTGGTGCTTGGAGTATTGTTAACAGGCCATTTTGTCAACTGCTCAGTTTAGTGCTGACACGCTTAGCCGGATAACCGGTTTGCAAACGGTTATTGGCGTAACAGGTTGGAAAAGCTGTCAACCGGATAACCGCTATACCTATAGTTTACGGGAAAGAGTCGGGAAAATAAATATTATCTGACCGTGATACGTTAGAATTCTTTTGCTGACGTAAACATTGTCAAAGCTGCCAATAATTGTCGATTTACAACGATGTGTACTAGATGTAAGTTCAGTTCGGAATTTACGGGGGCAGATGTGGTCGAATCGTTAGGTAAAGTGTTAAATAAACTGCGTTCGACATTCACGGTAGCCAGGCATAGATCTCTGGTGTACCATTTGGGTCAAAAGTTTATTTCCATCGCGATCAGATTAAAATGCACGTCCGGCGGGCATTTTTTTTTTAGCGATGCCATGCACGCTATTTTGGAATGTAGGTGCACCTGGAAAAATAGCGATGCACCTGGAAAAAAACAGGTCCAACGTGTAATTTGTACGTCCGATGTGCAAATGCACGTCCAACGTGCATTTTTCATCGCGATGAGATTTCTCAAAACAGAAAATAGCGATGCACCTCTACAGGTGCATGCACCTACATTCCAAAATAGCGCAGCAACCCTAAAATACAGGTCATCGCTAAAAAAAAAATGCACGTCGGACCTGGTCGGAACTGGTCGGACGTGTATTTAATCTCGTCGCGATGAAAATAGACTTTTGACCCAAATGGTACGCCACAGACATCTTGATCATTTTCCTTTTTTAGCTCACCTGGCTGAAGGCCAGGGCAAGGTATGGCGATTACTCTTCGTCCGTTATATACGAACGTGACAACGACTACTTATTCCCAGTTTCTTATTCGACATTCATTATCAACCGATTTTATCGGTTGATAACAAATGTCGAATAAGGAACTGAGAATAAGTAACCATTGTCAAGTGCCCCCGTTATATTACCCGTTGTGAAAGTGGTGTTTGAGACTTCTTTGAAAGCTCTTGCCCAATTCAAATCAAATTTCATATGAGTGATGACTGAGGAGATGCATTTAAATTTTGTTAAAACAAATGTGTTACCACCAATTGTGACGGGAGGAAGCGACCCAGTTATTAGACAATATTCCACTCAGACACAAATGGATGAAATCACTTGATATTTGGCATTCGGAATCCTTTTGGGGTGCAGCTTGAAGTTTGTTGTGTTGGGAGGAGGGGGGGGGGGGGGCATTATTTACCATTTTATAATTGCAGGGACAATTAAGTTTGCTTTTTCCCTGCGATCAGGGGCGTAGGAACTTGGAGCTTTGTACTGAAGTCTCCTAAATGTATGTGGTTTTGCAAGTAACACACAATACAGCACCGAATCCACCGATTTATTTGCCACAAAGTAACAATTCAATAAAAAAAAATCTAACTTAATCGTTGTTCGCATTAAATACTAACTGTTGCGTTTGCATTATTATTTCACACGCATCGTTTACCACAACTTCCCATGTACCGTGCTGTCTGGGAATAACCTATCCTGGAACATTCAAAGAAATGAACCACTGGCTCCCTCAAAGGATTTTGTTTATCGACTCAGTGTCGTCTGCTAGACTACCCAACAAACACTAATAAATAGGGGTAAGTATCAATTTTATTCAGCCTAGAAGTTAAAGAATTGAATATTGGTGCTATGACAAAGTGAGTATAGCTTGGTTGAAAGTACAATAACATACCATGCCTAATACAGACTAAGAGCTTATAGATAAGTCAGTAAAAGATAATAAATAACCCGCCCATTAATTCAAAATCGGAACTAGAATTCCATTATGAGGGAGGTCGTTTCGTGCTCTAAATTAGTAATTTAGTACGAAAAGCGAAGTGCGCAATAATTTTAATTTTTAAGTCTGTAAATATCCACCAGTTTTGAACATCTGCACACATTCCAAGGAGTTTAAAATTTCCTACGCCTTAAGGCGTAAACCAAGGCATGTTGTTATTGTGTTGAATAAACCCAACATTTTCACATCAGTATTGGCTGTCTGTATAACCAGCCATCACTGGTGATGTGGCACCAAGTCAAATTCAGTTTATTGGTTGCTGTCACTATGACGTATTAATGAACCAATATATAGAGGCATGATCAGGAATCTGTTCCCGTGTATACATTTCCTTTGCGTACCTTTCGAAAATTCTGTATCACTAGGATGCAGCATTTGCATAATTCACGGGAAGGAAGTATCAGCATCTTTATCAATTTGCAACATGGGCTTAAAAAATCGACTTTCTCTATTAAAAGCCTTCAGAATGCACCATTTTATACCTACGCTTTAAAAATTTTCTGGAGTGGGGGGGGGGGGGGGGAGAACCAGACTCCCCTCCACTCATTCAGCATTCAGCTCGCATCGCTGACGCTTGCGGCAGATGCCTACGTAAATTTGTGCCCGCCCCCCTCACACACACACACATGCAAATGGTTCATATACGCTCCTGTCTGCGATTTTGAGGTTTGTATCTCACGCGCTGTTTACATGATTTATACACAGTACACATAACGTGATTTGGTACTAGGCCACTTCGCTAAATTTGTGCCACCCCCACCCCCTCCCCCAATCCTGGAAATGAGACGGGTGCGAGTGCAATTGCTCCAGTCAGCACCCGTGTTTTCTATTTTACAGGAGGTAAAAAAATGCACACGCTGAAAAATATTGTGGAGCACTAAGATACTATGAGGGCATATAAATATGTGTTGTTTTGAGAAAGCGGCACTCTGTGGCCAGTGGCAAGTTACTGTCATAATTCAGCAATTCCTTATACATTTAACCCTTTGAACACTAGTGGTACCTGCCATGCCGGTTCAATGGCAGCAATTAGAAGAGTCCATATTCATTATTTGGGGTGGACCAATCAATATTTTCAATGTGCATCCTGGGGGCTGCACGTTGAAAATATTGATTGGCCTACCCCACACATTTACTGAACCGCCATCCTATTTTATGGCGTTATGACGTATCATGTTCCTGGCTGGAGAATCAGCCGCTTGGGTTCACAGGGTTAAGGTTTCCGATGTTTGGTGACAGTATTCCCTCGAAAGTTCATATACTAATATTTTCCGGGTGCAATTTACTCTCGTCTCTGATTTATGCCTTGCCTGCGATTTTTAGGTTTGTATCTCGCATGGCTGTTTACATGATTTATTCACAGTATACATAAAGTGATTTGGTACTCGGCCTCTCCGCTCCAGGAAATCTATGCATATTCTTACTAAACTTGAGGACTTGACAAACAAGTTCTCTGTCCGTGGGCCACCGGATAATCTACATGGTGGTCTATAGAAAATGAACTTGGGTCATGGAGTTTTTACATTGCGTTTGTTGTATCGCAAACTCGATGTGCGACAGGCTCCGTTTCAAGAAAGTGGCCAGAGGGTCATGGTTCGGGGAGGGGGTGCCCCTCTGAATTTCCAACTATTCCCCATCCCTGGTTGCCGAACATCCAACTTTTCATAAAACCAATTAATTGTTGGCCCCGCTCCTCGAGTGAGAATTTTCTAACTGCTGCCTGTGAGTTTCCAACTGCTGAAGAAATACTACCAAATGTCAAGAAATTTTCAACGGTTGGTGGACTGAGGCTTAAAATTTCTTACTATTGAAATGTTGGCCTGGATTGGACCCCATCCCGTCGTCACGTCCCTGCCAATGTCTACCCTACCTGTGTTCCAAATTGAGTATCTGTGAATAATCCTTGACATATGATCTTCATTGTTGGGACAATACCGATAATTGAAAAACTGATCATCTCCAGAATCTTCGTCGTCACTTGAGTTTTCATTTTGCGTTAGCTCTGTTGGCACGACGACGCTCTGCGGCAAGAAACTTTGACTGGCGTCAAAGTGAACAAATGCAAATTTTCTTTTGATTGCGTCGATGTCCGTGGCTGACGTCGGACCTTTTAGTGTTGAATTCGACGGATTTTGGTCATCAGATGAGCTTTCTTCGTCCCGATCTTCCCGCACTTTCTTAACTTTTTTCTTCCGCCTTCTCCATTTGTTGTAGCGTTTGTCCACGACAGGCTGATAACATAACAGGCGGCCTCTTGGCAATGTTATTGCTAAAATGGAAAATAAGCTGCTAAGTTTCTTTATATTACCCAAACGAAAAGCAATTCACTTCGACAGAGGGATATATTGAAGAAAGTTTGTAAAAATACTTTTCGTCTCGCCAAATTCTTGTCTTCTCATTTTGAAATTCACTGCAGTCTACTGAAGGTACCGGAAAAAACGGACATATTCCACTTTCTACTGATGGGAACTGGAACCAGGCATTTATAAACGGCAACTCGGTTTTACTTGCAGAAACAAAAACCTCATTTTAAGGTTTTTACGAACTGTTCAAATTGGTTTCCTGAATAATGCACCCTCTTTTCTGAAATGACCACGCTTAACCGCATTTTCGAAATCGTAAAAAATATAATTCGGGATTTATAAATAATAACATAGTATGATGAATAGATTTACTAATGATCTCAGCCTGTGGCTCTTAAAAAATGCTCTCTTGGAGTATCAATTCATCACTTTAGCATCCATTACATTGCCAGGGACGTGGCGACAGGGGGTGGGAGTGTCAAAATTTCCAAAAGTTGGAAATTCGAAGGGCAAGTCATGAGTAGTTGAAAATTCCATCCATCTGGATCTTAGAGTTCCTTTGGTGATGGTGATGCCTCTTTTACTTCCCAAAATTTCAGCTCGGTTTCAAATCGGCAAAAATTCTAACTTTTGCTATTTACAACTACAGTGTACGCAATATCGAGCTTCATAAGTATGCATGATGTCAATCGGTACGAGATTTCTATAGAACGTTACTTATCGTAATAAAAAAAAATCCTCGAAATGCACTTCAAGAAAATCACATCATGTAAAATCGTTATTCTGAGTTAATTCCACCATTCACAGTTACAAAATCATGAAACATCGAAAACTGATCATTCCTGCTTAAGATTTGATTTAACGTTAGGAGAGTGTGAATTGCTCAAAATTATCAGCTTGAGCATTTGTTTAGAACATATTCAGTTTCCAGAAGAATACTAAATAATAATAACCTGGTAATTCTATCATAAATGTGTTGGCATTTCAATTACTAGAATCAATTTTATGCCGCCTTGCATGGCTTCATTTTCAAAATGTTTCTCGGTAGTGAATTTCCAACTAGGGGGAGGGTGCGGGAAAATATTGTTTATTTTATAAAATACGCTAATTCCAAATTTGCAGTACTCCCGAAAATGCGACTTATTTATTACCATTTGAGAGAGCGAGAGAAAGAAAAAAAATCTGAAAACTCAACAATAGGATGCACTGTTCGTAACACGCAGGGTCTCGTGAATAAAATCAAAGATCCAGATTTTTTGCGACCACTTACAAGAAACGGATGTATCACGGCAGCAGAAACCTGGCATCAAAATACCTTTGATAGGGCCCATAGAGATCCTAGGTTACTGTTGAAGAGATCTACGCCTTGATGCAACACTGCATAAAAGATGTAGTATTTAGGTTTTATTATGCCACCCACTGTCACGTTTTTCTTAGAGAGAACCTATAAATTATATGACCGAGCCATCTGGGTAGAATTTGATTGTTCAATGTTTAACCTGGCCTCCAAGGTTATTTTTGTTTCAGTATATATATTCCACCCAGAAACTCTGGATATTGGAAAACAAACGTTTTAAGCACTTCCATATTTGAAATCTAGAGAAAGAGATATTAAGCTCCCAACCAACGGATATGTTGATTCTTGGTGGAGATTAGGTAACAAATGACAACGACAGATACGTGACAAACAAGATAAATGCACAACAGACGAATCCAAAGATAGACACAACCTGGACAAAACGATAAATGGATTCAGTTGACAACTTGCATCGTTGTTAAGGGTCGCAAAACTCAGAATTATCAATGGGCGTTGTTCGGGAGATAGTTTGGGAAGTTTCACTAGTTTCCAGTACAATGTTGCGAGCATAGCATTTTACGTCATAATGTCTGATCGATATCCTCACAAAGTAAAATGTTTCTGTGTGAAACCTTCGAATGAGTGTTCAGACCATAGCCAGTTGGTATTACACATTGACTGTAAAGTGAACAAGAGGTACCAAGAACTTCACAGTTAAACAAATCCAAAATTTGCCTTGAAATGTATGAATGATAGTGGACAAAGGGAAAAAGAATCACTAAATCGTTCTGAAATAAAACTCAAAATTCGAAATATTAGGACGAAGGCTCATTGTTTCACCATTCATGACACAGAAGCTTCTGAATACGATTTAGCATGTACAATAAATTCATTCAACAGGTCAGCATGTCATTTTTTAAAATGAAAATCTTTATTAAAACTAAAACAACGTCTCCACCGGCATAAAAACAAGGTATCTCAGCAAGGGCCGGGGCAGAGCGATGTCACTAACCTAATATAATAAAATACAGAGTATGGTAGTGATTACAAAAGGAGAAGCTGGAATAAATTGACAGATGGGAGGGAGAAAGGAAAAATTAACTGGGTTAGACGGATGCAAGGGGAATACCGAGTTACACAAACTATTACTAAATTAACCGGGTTAGACTAATTATTAATGAAAGTGTCAATGACACTGTAGCTTAACTTGACTGTGTGTTGTGTTTGATGAAAAGGATAATGTTCAATGTTTATGAAAGGATTATGAAATACGACAAGAATTCTGATAATGGAGAATATGTTAATTTCTGTTCCCTGTATGCTATGTTTTCAATAAAAATAATCTGAGGTGTCGACTGTTCTAAAGAATTGAGGGGTGAGTTAATGTGGCCCTCACAGTTAATGTATGTCAACCAAAGTTACCAAGTACAGTGAAATTATTCCAAAACGAGTCATCCTATCACGTTACAATGAAATCCCTTCATAAATACGGCCTGTAGACTGTGCTAAAGGTTTTCGGGCTTCGGGCCTGTGCAGCCATCACGGTTGACGATTCACAACCAAAGGGGGACGTCCTCTTCTAGACATTATACTGAGTCATCCTACCAAGTTACAATGAAATCCCTTCATAAATATGACCTATAGTCTGTGCTAAAGGTTTTCTGCTTTTGGGCTCGGGCAGTCGTTACGGTTGAACGATCGCGACCAAAAGAGGACGTTCTCTTCTATACATTATGTGGAGTCATCCGCTAGGGGAAAATTTGTGGGTCCGGTAGTTTAAAGAAAGTGAAACTCAGACGCGAAGGGAAAATTTTGATTTTTAAGTGCTCTCTGGTGGCCTCTGGGGGCATTCTGGTCGCTAAAATGCTGAATAATTGAAGTGGAAAATATGTATTTTTTCCTCGTACAATTCTCTAAATTCCCACGGGACACACAATACTACATCTGGTCGGAGGTTTCATAAAAACACAAACCCAAAACAACACAAAATCCACGAATCCTGACAGTGATTGCGAAGGGTGACCTCAATTTTTTTTACACAACCCGATACGTGCCAACGTAAAAAATTGGAAATGCAGAGTGAACGAAATATTCGAAAAGAACCATGATGCGGACGTGTGACGTCATGCACGTGCAATTACATCATTTATCGCTCGAAATAAAAGCCAGTGATTTCGGACCAAACACAATTTGAGTCCGAAATTTTATAGGCGACGTTTAGGATTTGAACTTTGTTTCCCCCTCTTGTCTGGGGGTTATAAAGTATCAGATTGTCGCCAGTAATAGTAGGCATAATATACAACATAATTATGCCTATATTACGTGGAAACAAAGGATCCTGAGTGTCGTTACGATACAGCTTTGTACTCGACATTTTAACAACCAGCTTTTCTGACTGATCATAGTATGATCGGCGGGGGGAATGAGTCCGGTCGACGGACCCGCAGCCGGTCTAGCGGAAACCCTGATTAATTTAATTTCATCTAATTTAATTTAATTATTTAATTTAATTTAATTTACTGTCATCCTACCAAGTAAAAATGAAATCCCTCCATAAATACGACTTTTAGACTGTGCTAAAGGTTTTCGGGTTTTGGGCTCGGGCAGCCGTCATGGTTGACAGATCGCGACCTAATGGGGAAATTCTCATCTAGACATCATACGGAGTCATCCTACCAAGTTCCAATGAAATCCCTCCATATTAAATACGACATGTAGACTGTGCTAAAAGTTTTTGGGTTTCGGGATTGGGCAGCCGTTGCGTTTGACAGATCAGGACCAAAAGGGGACGTTCTCATCTAGACATAAAACAGAGTCATCCTACCAAGTTACAATGAAATCCCTTCATAAATATGACCTGTAGACTGTGCGAAAGGTTTTCGGGTTCTCAGGCAGCCATCACGGTCTACCGATCGCGACCAAAAGGGGACGTTCTCATCTAGACATGGCCTCAAACCTGCATATGAAATTTCGTGACGATTAGACAAGAACTACGGGGTGTAGCCTGTGCTAAAGGAACAGACTCCGACACTCACAGACTCACAGACTAACAGACTTACAGACTCGCAGACTAACAGACTTCTGCACGCGTGATGGCAATAGCTTATCTTAGCTTTGTCAAGTTAAGCTAAAAATTAACTCGGTTTTACTTGCTAAAAAATTAAGCGAAATGGAGGAAATTTTCTACAGGCACGGGTGAAAGAAAAAGGACAACTGAGGCTGATTATTTGGTATAGAACAAATATCAGAAGTCTGAGTCCAATAACGGCAAAAAGCACCCCGAGGAAATCGTTGAAAATCAACGCAAAAGCGTAATCGATGTCTTTATGGAAGGAGGAATCAACTCCCCGAGTTGTAATTGGAGCAGCAGACTCAATGCGAAGGAGATCGTTATACGTCGGTACCAAATGGTAGTGACAGTCTCGTTAACCAGACAAAATGAAGACGCTTTAGAAAAGGGTGAGCAAGAGGGGGAGCGTCAAAAACAAAATGCTTAAATAATGACCGGATTTGGCGAAACAACCAGGGGCGGAGTTGACCAAGAAAAGTTACCGGGAAATGAACCAAGGCGGACCCCGGACCAGGAGAAGATTTGTATTTTTCGAACTGAACGAAGGCTGCTTCCTTGCACCCGAGTGATCAATAGCAGTTCACAGAGAGGACATTTTGATGGCATTTTTGTATCAACTTCATCACTCATTCGGCAAGAATATCAACATGAGTGGGGGCGTGCGGGCTCATCGGGCTGACCATAGTTCGGCCAAATGGGAGAAAAGTTTGATTTTTCAAACTGAAAGAACGCCGTTTCCTTGCATCTGAGCTATCAGTGGCAGACTAGACCCAGGGACGTTGCTAGAAGTTTCCGATTGGACGGGTGTAGGAAAGTGAATTTTCAACTAGGGGGAGGGACGGGAGGGGGACCCCTCTCCCGACCCCTCCCCCAGTTGGAAATTCACTACCGAGAACAATTTTGAAAATGAAGCCATGAAAGGGGCATAGAATTGATTCTAGTAACTGAAATGCCAACACATTTATGATAGAATTATCAGGTTATTATTATTTGGTATTATTCTGGGAATTGAATATGTGCTAAACAAATGCTCACGCTTAGAACTTTGAGCAATTCACACTCTCCTAACATTAAATCAGATCTTATGCAGGAATAATCAGTTTTCGATGTTTCATCATTTTGTAACCGGGAATGATGGAATTAACTCAGGATAACGATTTTATATGATGCGATTTTCTTGAAGAGCATTTCAAGGATTTTTTTGTTACGACAAGTAAACGTACTATAGAAATCTCGTACTGATTGACATTATGCATACTTATGAAGCTCGATATTGCGTACCCTGTAGTTGTAAATAGTAAAAGTTGGAATTTTTGCCGATTGGAAACCGAGTTGGGAATTTGGGAAGTAAAGGAGGCATCAGCATCACCAACGAAGCTCAAAAATCCAGATAGATGGAATTTCCAACTACTCATGACTTCCCCCCCCCCCCCCCCGAATTTCCAATTATAGGAAATTTTGGCCAGGATTGGGGGGGGGGGGGGTGACACCCCCACCCTCCCCCATGTCGCCACATCACTGACTAGACTGTTGGTATAATCGAAATGTTCTCCATATGGACTGCCAAGCCACATGGAGAACATTTCAATACCCCGCATTAGAATCCATCAAATCCAGTTCACCTGTCGAGCGTTTTCACGAAATTTCAGACACCAACAGGTGACACCCAATGGGGGGGGGGGGGGGGGAGGGAGGCATCGGGTTTTTCCAGGCGGACTATACGGCCAGTCCGCCTCTGTAAACAAGTCTTAGTGAGAACTGTAATCCAACGGAAAATAAGGTTCCATAAAGGTTGAACCAAAGGACAGTTGCAAAATAAATGTTTAGTATTTTCAGTGACAGCCCGACACAAACTGACATTAAATTGTCATTATCGTTATCGCGCCACCTAACTGCACGTTTGCCAACAGGAAGAATATTATGAAGAAGAAGAATGTTCCATAGGGTAGCGCTGCAAGAGGGGTTGAAGAAAGATTTTTCCACATTGAGGCATAATCTACATTGCGATTACGAGCAACCACTAAAGGAGTACGAGTATGGGGGAGCGCATTATATTATAAAATTGATGAGTGGGCCCGGTGGCAAATTCATGGAAATCATGTTTGAAGGTAAGAAGTCTGAAGGCTTAATGGAATTTGGATTCAGTGTAAAACGGGGTTTCCAAAACGTGTGGGGAACATTATTTGATGCCAAAGAAGAATCAAAGTGACGAAAGTGAAAGCCCATCCAATACCTTTAAATGATTGCCACGCATTCGGTGTCTATAAAGAAATGTAGATGTCGATATCTAAGATCCTTGACCTTTTTTAGCTACAAAGTTGATAAACGGCATACCACCTTCACATTTCGGTGGGTATATAGTAGAGCGGGCGCGGGGTTCACTTCGACGACGACCGGAAATAAATTGAACAATTGCACGTTGCCCAAAACGAAGGTGTCGTACACTCATTGGAATAACTGAGCATACGTACCAAAGCTTATTAGCAACATAAAAATTAGCCCAAAACTGCAAGACCAAAAAGGGAAATGGCAAAGGTTTGAAACTGACGTCAAGATGATGTGATTTTAAGATTTTTAGATACCGGTACAATGAGCAGGCCCAATATAATATATAATAATATAATGTAATATATAATGATATAATCAGCATGTAAATTAATACCTAAACGTAACCTTCATTTCTCCGAGACCGTGTTCCTTAATTTTCCAGGCACTTTATATTTTTAAAAAGTTTTAAAAAAATCCTGGCGTATATGTTAACCACTATAGAATTCTGTGTACCCATGATTTCGAGGTCGATCGGCCATGTTCTTGCAGAGTTATTGCCCTACTTAAAATTTGTCATCCATGGACACAACATTTCCGAGCTTGTGTTCCTTCATTTTATGGACAATTTCGTTAGTCCTGTGAACCTGCGATTTTGAGATTGGTCGGACTTATTTTTGCAGAGTTATTGCCCCTTTTCGCCTTCGAGTTTTTCCGAAACTTTCATTACTTTGTCTGCGCTTATTTGGTCATGTTTATAAAAATTTAGTTCAGAGACTTACCAGCATAGGAACCTGCGCACCTGTGATTTTTAAACTGGTCGCATTTACTCTGGCAGAGTTATTGTCGTTATTCGAGTGTTTTCGCGATCTACTTTACGCGGATGCCGGGGTGGGGGTATTTTTAGTCCCATTTCGACAGACTCCTGTAGTGACTAATGAAATTACAGATGGCATACCACGCTTGACGTTTTTCGAGCTTTAAAATCGCGACATTTTTTGTTTACATATACTCTCCCACACAATGTGAGAGGGACACCATCTTTTCACAACCAAAGACTGAGATCTTCGTCATAATTATGCCTGGGCATAAAAGTGGCCCCCCCCCCCCCCCCTCCTGCCCCCCCCCCCCCCCCCCCGCAAAAGACCCATGTGCTCCCCTAAATATAGATTTCTGGCTACACTCTGGGGCTGAATGTCCAGCCCAGGGACGCTATTTCCTCCTGAAACAGGTGGGTTCTGCGTCCTTGTATAAATGCAGCACGTCGTACCATGCCGCCCTGGTATACTCTGCTACTATATATAGTTTGGTATACCCTAATGTTCGGGAACGATCAGTGGTGTAACATTGTATCCCTCTGTTTCGGGCTCTCTTGTTCATCCACGATCATTCTAGTTTCTGCTCGTAGAAATTTGGATCGTTTTATTTTCTTCCAGAAGAAACTGAAATTACCTTCTCCTCGGGATAATTTCGACCTTTGAGTGAAACAGCGCTCCATCTGCAATGTTAAAGCATTGCAGATGGCACCTTGTTTCATTCAAGGGGCGATTAAAAATTTAACCCTTCAAACACTGATTATATATTTCCACCCTAATTCAAACAAAATATACTACTCAAAGTTTTCTAAGCACCAAGTATATCCAACTACCTGTTTTACGTTTTAGTTGAAATATTGTAATGAAAAGTGTTTATATTTTTTATTTAATTGTATCTTTAATGATTTAAGTACAGAAATTAAGATTTTATTTGTGTTTGACATTATTTTTTACCTTTTGAATACGATAACCATGGAAAATGGATATTATTGGTAAAAGAGGAATTTGAATTTGCCAAAAAGTTGACGAGCGAACTGGTATGGGTTCAATATCGAGTATGAGACCCATTACTGTTAATTACAGCTTGACAACGCCTTCTCGTGCTCCCAATCAGGTTCCTAGCCCTTTCTGGGATGTTCTTCCATTCTTGGACCAGCATGGCACCAAGCTTCTGGACACTTCTTGGCTGGACTGGACGGGCTGAAATTGCAAGCTGCAACTCATTCCAGACATGTTCGATTGGATTGAGGTCAGGGGATCTTGCTGGCCAGTCCATACGCTCAATCCCCTCCCTCTGTCGGTACTCCCCGACAGAATCGGCAACATGAGGATGGGCATTATCGTCCATCAGAATGAATCTATCACCCACTGCATCTGCATACAATCTGACGTGGACATCCAGGATCTCATCAATATACCGCTGTGGTCAATGTACCACGTTCAAGGAGACAGAGCTCTGTACATCCATCCCTGCTGATGCCACCCCAGACCATGATTGACCCTCCACCATAGCGGTCATGCTCAGCAATGTTGGCTGCATGGAATCGCTCTCCTGGTCTTCCCGATACTCTAGAACGGCTATCTGTGTGGTCAAGGCAGTACCTTGACTCATCTGTAAAAAGGACAGGTCTCCAGTCTTCTCTGGTTCATCCAACGTGGTCCATGGCCCATTCATATCGTACCTGGCGATGGTTCTGGGACTGCGGAATGTGAATACATGGTCTTCTTGATCGGAGACCACATTCGTGCAACCTTGCCCGGATAGTCTGCGTCGACACATTTACCCCGGATGCATTCTGAAGGTCACTGCGATGCTGGGTTGCTGTGGCAAAGCGGTTCCTACGGGTCTGAATGATCAAAAACCGGTCTTCAGCTGCAGATGTTGCCCTGTCTCTGCCACCACCATGCCGTCTTACTGGTGTGCCATACTGCTGAAATCTCGCCCAGGCTCTGGTAATCACCGTATGGTGCACACCAAGGGCTTCACCAATCTGACGATGAGTAGCCCCTTGCTCCACCATCCCTTCAGCCCGCCACATTTCTGCTTCATACAAATGTATTCTTACATTTGCATTTGCCATATTCAGTCATTAAATCACAAGGGTTTGTGTTGAAATGAAGACTGAATACCCTACACATATCATGTACATGTAGACAGTACATGAAAACATCATGAAAAGCAAGGGGTACATGCTTTCCATGACTGTCACGAAAAGTCTGCCTGTCAAGAAAGCTAATGAAAACACCGGGGACCATCTCAATACATTCCTCAATCATATCCACCACAAATATCGCAAATATATCACAAGCAAATTTCACAATGATGTGTCAGATATTTGGTGCTTAGCAAACTTTGAGTAGTATACTATTGATAGAGCCGTAAATAAGGAGGTGGAGGGGAGTGTGACAACCCAAATAATTTTTCCAAACTCGGCGTGACCCTACTCGACACCACCACCCAATTATCGTGCGAGCCTGGCCATACCCACCACCTCATTGGTAACCACTGTGAGTAGAAGTGTATGCACGTTTGAGGTAACATTTGGATGATCTCATTTGGATGATCTCATGTGACGTCATAGTCACGTGACCTAGTAGCGCCATGTTGTGTTGTCATGGTAACCCGTGTGAACGGCCATGTTGTGACGTCATCTTCATAGTGATACGTGGTGTTAGTGCACATGCGCAGCGCGTGTTGTTAGGGTGATACGTGTTTCCGTCGTCCATTTTGTATACTGGAGGCCGCCATCTTGGTTTCTATGGTAGCACGTGGTTGCTATGTTACCCAATTTTTCTGCAATGGGACGGGGTATGTTTAGAGGGTGTGTTCGATTGTAGAAGAGTAAATCTAATTACCACAAACAACCCGACAATCCTTCCAAATCTTCGAAATCTATCCTAACTTTTACTCTTTCGAATTCTTCCAGAATTCTCTGCTTCTATCTATATATGCAATAGTTATCGTCTATCTGGCCATGTTCCTTTGTTCTGGAGTATACTCCAGTAGCGTATAAGAGCCTATTAGTTGGAAGAGTTTACCTTATTATTGCTATATTTAGCAGTTTCTGGTCTATTCTTGTTAGTTCTAACCCTATTCCAAGTACTCTTGTTGTTTCATTTATATAGATCATTTGTATAGATTGTAACTAATCAATCAGATTGCTTGATTTCTCATAATCTGTATACAGAGTTATCTCCCTTCTGTATAATAAAAGACTATATCCAATGGCACCCCAATTTTAGCACCCATTTTTTGCAAAACACCTGTGGCTATGGAATCCCTTTTTGTCATATGTGCTTATTGAAAAGGCACAATGTGACACAATATGCCCTATCACATAGGCACATGCTTTATGTGCCGATATGTGCTTATGTGAAAAGGCACAATGTGACACAATATGCCCAATCACATAGGCACATACGGGTATTTGAGGATACCTATGGCCTGGTATTGTATTATTTGAGGATACCTATCGAGGATACCTTTTATATGATACTTATCTGAGGATACTATATCGGCTGTACATATCCCTGTAGGTCTCTTGCTGGCCTTTAGTACTATTAATCCACCTGATGCTTCATGTTATCCTATGACTGGTATAGGTAGTATGCAATGCTAGGCATAGGGGTATTGTGGGTAGGGGTACTGCCTGGTAGTTTAGAACGGTACTATAGTATGGGCGGTATATACACCTATAGGCCCCGTTAGTGCTTGGTACTATTAACCAACCGATTGCTTTGGTTTATTATATGGCTGGTATATGTAGTACATTATGGTAGACCTAGTGATTTTGTGGGGGTGGGGGGGGGGGGGTAATGCTTGGTAGTTTAGAACGGTAGTATAGCATAGGCTGTACATATCCCTGTAGGTCTCTTGCTGGCCCTTGGTACTACTGATCCACCAGGTGCTTCATATTATTGAGCGGTATTCTGGGGTGGGGTCAATGCCTGGTATTACAGAACGGCAGCAGAGTATGGTTGGTATATTCCCCTATAGATCCCATCCTAATCGTTGATAGTATTAACCTACCAAATGCTTTGTATCATCCTGTTACTGGTAAAGTGGTACGTAATACCAGTAGATCCTACCTTATTCCGAGTACTCTTGTTGTTTCATTTATCTAGATCATTTATATAAATTATAATTAACCAATTAGATTGCTTGATTTCCCATAACCTGTACTTAATAGTACAGAGTTATCTCCCTTCTGTATAATAAAAAACCTATATCAATGGCCATATTCACAGGCACCCCAATTTCGGCACCCCTTTTTAAGAATCCCATTTGTGGAATCCCTTTTTTCTGAAATGAGGATAAGAGTCGTATTAAAAATCCCTCATTGAGGTCTAATTTACTACGACTCTTATCTTCATTTGACAAAAAAAGGATTCTCCAGAAGGAATCCCATTTGCGGAATCCCTTTTTAGGAATCCCATTTGTGGAATCCCTTTTTTCTGAAATGAGGATAAGAGTCGTATTAAAAATCCCTCAATGAGGTCTAATTTACTACGACTCTTATCCTCATTTGACAAAAAAGGGACGACGGAAATGGACGTCGGAAACACGTATCACCCTAACAACACGCGCCTCGCATGCGCACTAACACCACGTATCACTATGGAGATGACGTCACAACATGGCCGTTCACGCGGGTTACCATGACAACACAACATGGCGCCACTAGGTCACGTGACTATGACGTCACATGAGATCATCCAAATGAGATCATCCAAATGTTACCTCAAACGTGCATACACTACTACTACTGTGATATACATACGTGTGTAACGTCGTTCACAACATTTACACACGCAGGTAAATTTACACCCGTGTAAAACCCGTCATGTGAATGGTCATTTCTATCCATTCGCAGTTGCTTGTTATGCCCCCGACCTCCGAAGAAGGCTTCGGGGGTATATAGTGGAGACCTCCGTCCGTCCGTCCGGGCGTACGTACGTACAAACGTTTTGGATTGTAATTTCAAAGGCATCGGTCGGATTTGGATCTCTTTTTGGTATGCTGATAGACACGCATGGGGAACGGATATGCACAACGAACGGCTTCCGTCCAAAAAAAATTCCCAGAATTATGGCCCTTTGTTTATTCTTTCAACTTATAAAATTTTGTCCGTCTGCCCATACAAACGTTTTGATATGTAATTTCAAAGCCATCCGTCGGATTTGTATCTCCTTTCGTATGCTGATAGACAAGCATGGGGAACGGATATGCACAACGAACGGGTTCCGTCCAAACATTTTTCCCAGAGTTATGGCACTTTTTCACTCTTTCAACTTGGAAAATGTTGTCCGTCTGCCCATACAAACGTTTTGGATTGTAACTTCAAAGCCAAAGGTCGGATTTAGCTTTCCTTTGGTATGCTGCTATACCCGCATTGGGGGTGGGGTAGGGGGCGGATGTGCACAAGGAACGGGTTCCATCCAAGAATTTTTCCCGAAGTTATGACCCATTATCACTCTGTCGACTTGGAAATATTTTCTCGACCTCTGTATTGCATTCACTGCCTGTTGGATTTGATTTATTCTTGGTATGCTCATGGACCCGCCTTGCAAAATACTTTTTTTGACTTCGAAAATTTCAATTTTTCTGGTTTCAGTATGTGTCATCATATCGAAACCAAATTATGTATGTTTGTTAAAATGACATCTTCGGGGGCATATGCCACGCTTCGCGTGGCTCTTGTAATAATTTGTTTTCTTACGAGACTATACGAATATTTTAACTAATGCCACTCTCACTGTCAAATGCGCCTTGTTGGACACGATTCGGGCAATTGAAAGCCCAGCGAGATTAATTTGGAGAACGGTACAAACAACTTTCCTTTTTATCCGTTTGAGAACAAGGCACCCGGTGACATTGAAAATAAATAAATGATATATATATATTATTCACAGCTTTCAAGTGACTTGTTTTAATGCGAAACATCCTGGTTGAGAAGCTTGAGAAATGGAAAGAAAGTTTACTTTATCTGTGCATAGTAACACGAAAGGCAAAGCAGACAATAATAGTTATCCATGTATATTCCATGACGTTTGGGAATTTACACTGGTTTGAAAACTGATACACCCTGATGCGCAGTCGAATGGTGTATCAGCTTTTTCAGATCAGTGTAAATTGTAAGGACATATGTGTTAGGACACATCGCAGTTACCGTTGGTCAGGATCGAACCGTCGACTTTCGGTTTGAAGTCTAATGTTCTAACGACTGAGCCACCGAGGTCCTCCGCATACTGTATCAAACAAAACATTTAAGAACAACCGGAGCAGATTTTAACCCTTTACCCAACGTAACGGCCAAAACCGGCCAGCGCTATTCTCAAAAATCGCCAATTAATTTTCAAAATATTTTCATTTTTTGTCTCAAAAACATAGGTTATGACCCCTCGTTGGAACGAGCTCGTTCCAACGAGGGGTCATAACCTATGTTTTTGAGACAAAAAATGAAAAAATTTAGTTATTCAAGAATTTTTTTGGCAAGTGTCGTCTGCTTTTCACGTTAGGTAAAGGGTTAAGCAAAACCAGAGATAAGTAAGATAAATACTTCATGTCTGTAATAATTTAATGGTACCAACTTGTTACAAATTATATCAGTGTTTTAGCATGGGTTATCGAGGTGACAAGCTTAATTATATTCACTAACTTGAGTAGATGTGGAGGCTTTAGCTCCCTGACACTATGTTCATTGTTGTGCACGTGATCAGGAATGGTCATTTTGTTGTACAGGAGGTCTTCCTGAAGTGTGTACAAAGGCATGTGTTGGGCTAATGCATAGTTGTAACATATTATCTCCCTTGATACGCTCACTGGCGGGCAATCTCCCTTTGTTGTCATTCAGTAATGCAGCTTCAAAGTGACAAGACGTCCAATGTTTATCTCATCTTGGAATGTAGTGCCAATGCTAAGCTACTGAATAAGTGGTTTATATGGTTTTAACCAATTTTACCATAATTTCAAGATGGCGGCGGAAAATCAGGCTGGAACGAGAGTGTTAAAAATAAACGTAAAATCCGCTCACTTTTTTATGTCGATTATGTCTTTAAAATGTCAGATTCAATAGATCTGTGTTCATTTTGCTACTCGTCAACGCATTTCTGACAAAAGTTTTCTATTTTTCAACACATGCCTCTTGAAGTCGAGTGAAATTCTGCTACCAACATCGAGACGAGATCACCACTTAAAATATGTGTGTGTGTGTGGGGGGGGGGGGGGGGGTGGGTTAATGATCCCCGCCGTATATTGGTTCATTTTTCGCTTCCAAATGAATCTCTGGGTATAAATTGTTGAAGACAGTTCATCCTACTGGAGATCAAATGTTAGAGAAGTATCAATCTATGCCAACATTGAGGAAAAATTGAAACTGTATAATGATAACGCGATGATTATAATGGGCGGGGATACAAATGCTCGTACAGGGAATTTGTCGGATTATATTGCAGATGATACTGATACGCACACGCCACTTCCCGATTTCTACACAATTGACAGCTGTCAATCTAGACAGAATTTAGACACAAATATAAATACATTTGGAAGACAACTTATCTCCTTCTGTCAAGCCACTAAACTTAGCATTATAAATGGAAGAACACCTGGGGATTTCATGGGGAATTTTACCAGCTTCCAATATAATGGGGCAAGTGTTGTCGATTATATAATGATATCCGATATGTATTTATCAGATATAGATTACTTCTGTATAATGGCTTCAAATGAATTTTCAGACCATTCTCAACTGGCATTGCATCTTAAATATAGTTATGATTCCGACCTATCTGCACCAGCCGTAAAGTATAAATATACAACGCCTAAATATTCCCTGAAGTGGACACCAGATAGTCTCTGGAAAGCTATCCAAATTCTTGACAGCAATGAAATAAAACATAAAAAACAACAATTCCTCATACAACCCTACAACATCGATCGTAGTGGGACCGCTGCCATGGAGGCAACTTTTACTGACATATTGAATACCATTAACATTTCGGCCACTACGAGAATACCAGCGGTTAAAATAAAAAAAGAGGTCTAAGAAGCCGTGGTTCGATCATGAATGCAAAGATTTGAAACGTGTTGTGGACGTTGCGGCTAAAGCTCTTCAGAAATCTCCCGGTGATAAGTCGCTGGCGCTAAAATATCACACAGCGAAGAAAGCATACAAAAGAACAGTAAAGAGGAAGGCTAAAATGCATTTCAAAAGAATATGTGATACGCTTGACAGACTGTCGACCTCAGACCCGAAAACTTACTGGCAGACAATTAACGCAATACGTAAAACAAACAGACCGGTTGACTATCTGGATCCTAACAAAACTGTAGATTTCTTCAATGCTCTTCTCTGTAGACCCAGAGCAGTTAATGAGCTTATCAGTTATGCCATGGCAGAAAGCAATCAAAATATCAAATACCCACTTAAGAACGGCCATATCACTGCCAATGAAATAATGGACTCTGTTAAACGGCTGAAAAATAAAAAAGCTTCTGGGTTAGATCACGTTTCGAATGAATTATTAAAAACAGTTACACCTTACTTGATTGATCGCTTAGCAAGATTATATAACCACGTGTTTGAGTCGAAACATTATTCCCTTAACTGGAGTAATTCCGTTCTAACAACAATCTATAAGAAAGGTGACAGATATGACCCGAATAACTATGGAGCAATAGCCGTAAGCAATTCACTTGGCAAATTATTCAATAAAATTTTAAATGAAAGGATTAACTACGGAGCGTATCGCTGCCACGTGGAAAAAAAAACAAATTGTTTCGTTTAAACGAAA
Organism: Pictodentalium vernedei; assembly: GCA_031216915.1. NCBI lineage: Eukaryota > Metazoa > Mollusca > Scaphopoda > Dentaliida > Dentaliidae > Pictodentalium > Pictodentalium vernedei. The sequence continues at coordinate 382,258,228 of CM062296.1, forward strand.
ACTTTTTCGTTTAAACGAAAACACTTTCGTTTAAACGAAAACTTTTTCGTTTAAACGAAAACCCAGCTATTACCAAATTACAACGAAACACGGCATTAGTCCACCTCAACTATCAACAACCGGTGTTAGACAGGGCTGTGTGATCTCGTCGACATTATTTAAAATTTTCATTGACGATATTGGTAAGATTTTCAATGAACAATGTTCTCCAGTTAAATTAAATGATACTACATTGAACCATTTACTTTTCGCGGATGGTTTGGTTTTAGTCTCTGACAGTGAGCATGGTCTACAGAGAAGCTTACGTGAACTGGAAGCATTCTCCGCTAGAAATAAACTCGTCGTAAATGTGGACAAGACCAAAGTTTTGGCATTTCACTCTCGCAAAACGACGACCCTACCAATTTTCTATTTAGGGGCGAATAAAATTAGTCACGCAGACCAATACACACATCTAGGCCTGTGCTTCAGACGTGACGGTAAAAGAAAAACTGCGCAACAAGTATTAGCGACAAAGGGAGTAAAAGTGCTACACACTTTACACAATACTTTTAGGAAGAAGTGGACCCCTTCAGTGCCGATCTTCATGAAATTATTTGATTCTCTAATTAAACCAACCCTGCTCTATGGAAGTGAATTATGGGCGCCTGAGATAAATAATCATGGTGACCTGGCGCCGTGTGAACATGTCCATCTCAAATTTTGTAAGCTCGTACTTGGTGTAAGTACACGATCGTCCAATCATGCAGCAAGAGGTGAGCTTGACCGTTATCCTATTTACATTGGAGCCATAATACAAATGATGAAATTTGTATCGAAATTATTTTCGGGCTCATTTTCAATGTTGTTGACCGAGGCTAGAATTGAATCTGAAAAGTACTCATTGCCAGATTCAGTGATTATCAAGTTTAACAGTATTGCAAATGAGTACAACGAGAATACACCCCGGAACCATGTGTGAAGTCATAACCCCTACAATTCAGGTAACATTCACAAAAGTTTGAAAAATAAACATTTTAAATAAAACATTTGTCACAGACATATTCAACGACGAAAGAAAAGTTGGAAAAAACAAATTACGGACCTACAGGCAGTGTAAAGAAACGTACGAATTGGAAAATTATTTGTTACACACAACATCAGTTGAAGCCAAGAATATGTTCACACGGCTGCGCGTAAGTAATCATTGCCTGATGATTGAAAAGGGCAGGCACAGACAGCCACCCCTGCCTGTTAACGAAAGGATTTGTCACGTGTGTAACTTGAGTATTATAGAAAACGAATATCATTTTGTCATGGACTGTAAAGAATATGAATCACTCCGAGCAGATTCCTTTTGCAAAATAAGTGAAGAATACCCACGTTTTGTCGCAACGGAAAGTTCGGAGAAATTCATTTTCCTCATGAAGAATGAAATTCCACCGTTATGCAATATCATCTGCAATATGACCCACCAATTCTTCAAGGCTATAGAAAATGCTCTTGTTGTGTAACGCAATTAATTTCACGCATAGAATGTACACAGCACACACTTTGTATAACTTTCGTTTGATTTAAATCATTTATTACCATTTATGAAAAACATTTTTCACTTATAACTTATGCAATCGGCCTTGTTTTTTGTGTTTTTGAAGGGGGGGGGGGGGGGGAGGGGGCATCAAAAATTTGCAAGACATGACGTGGGGGTGGGTTGGTCCCTTGAGTGCGCCAAAAAATGTGCATTTCCAACTTGTGCAATTTTTTGAATTTTTAAAAAATATATCAATATATCAGCTAATATATACCATCATTTGTGTTTCAAACCTTAAAGATGATGTTGAACATCACACTCTTAACATAAATACAACATCAGGAGGCTTTATATGTGAGAATATTGGGCTTAATCTGGGAAAATGTCACATGTTAGTAGGGAGTGGGTGTCTTGTTCGAAATGTAGAAAATGTGCAGACAATATTTTGGGAACAATTCAAATGAAACTTTGTTCCCGTATATGTACACCTGCTCTGGCCAAGCCTGATAATGAACAGCTTGTCATTTGTAGATTGGGGCCCACAGCAGCCCACAGAGGTTTAAATTGGTGGTACCAGTTTAAGAACATTATGAAAACCCCTAAAGACAGCTGTGCCTACTATGTTTATAAGTTTATTTTGGATTTTAATGGGACAGTGGGGGGGGGGGGGGGGGGGGGTAGGTGTCTGAGAAGGTAGTAGAAAATTTGCACGTAGGGGTGGGTGGGTGTAAAAAGGAGCGGAATAAAAAATAGGACGTCACGTCTTGCAAATTTTTAGTGGCCCCCACCCCCTAGTTTTTGCAATAAACGTATTCTATATTCTATTCTATATTCTACGAGCATTGCAAATCTGCTATTTTTGACGAAAACTAAGGGGAAAAGTTTGTTAATGTTAAGGATTGGTCGCGAATATTTCTGTTCAAATTAATCGAAAACTGTTCAGGATTGATTTCCACACTTCTTGAAATTGAATCAAGGACTGGTCTCAAAGATGCAGCTACTGAAAATGAGCAACTTTACATTCTTTTGTGGTATTGATTGCATAACCGACATTACGGGGGAGCAAATTGAATTTGTTTCCGAATGTAATACGTTTCATGAAAGAGACAACATGTGAACATAAAGGCTTCGGATATTTATTTTTCCTATCAGGAGCGGCGGAAGCTCGATAAAGGTGGAGGGGCACAAATTTACAATGCTACCATGGTTCGACCCAGTGTGAGAAAGGTTATAATCGTATATCGGTAAATGTACCATGATTCACTGTAGTCTCTCGTTTAGATGGATATGCCGCTGTGAGGTCACTGCCCTGTCCGTTTCTTCTGCTTCAGCCATCTTCCAACCCGAAGGCCGGCCTTCGGGTTGGAAGAAAGCTGAAGTATAAGAAACGGACCGAAGCGATCGAAAGTGGGATTCTTTGGCTAAATATTGTTTGGATTTGCAAATACTGTTACAGGAGTGCTTGTATATTGACACGTTTGCATGCGTCCATTTCAACGCATTGTGTAACTGCGAAGCATATCTGTGGAAAAAGTTAGGGCCACGTGCACATGGACCCGCAGCATCTGTTTCCTATATAATTACAGGTGCAACGTGCTAGATAAGAATGTTCAATAAGTTCAAATACTGTTAGCTTTTTTCGTGTGTGGTAACAGAGCTTTTCCACCAGTAGGAGGCACCACAGAAATTGCACCAGAATACTTTATTTTGCTGCTTGGATAAGTTATGTGCCATAATGTTATCACCTCTTGAAAACTCTTGACTACATTGGTCACACCTGTGCCTTTATGCAGTGTGAATTGACATGCGCCAATTTAAGTTCTGTTTATTGCCAAAACTCTTCCTACAAGTTTTGCACTTGATGGGTATGTGAAGTCCATGCTTCGAAGCGCAATTTTTTTTCAAGTATCGTTTTTTTTCGCAAAATGACTCCCTACACGAACATTTGAAAGTTTTTTGGTCTTGAGAATGGACACGTTGTCCATAGCGTCGTAAGCCACTTTGAAATTTGAAGCTGGCCCCACACTGGCAACACAGATATTCGTCATGTATTTCGTGGTAAGGTGTATCAAGCACGTTGAGCCTATAAGTATAAGGGAAAAATAAATATTCGAAGCTTCCTTGTTCACATGTGTATGTTGTCTCGTTTACGAGTAGTAATAAATTCAGACGAAAACATTCGATCTCCTCCCCGTAACCCGTAGGTCATATTGTGTCGGTGACAGTTTTACGGGTGGAGGAAGCCGAAGTACCCGGAGAGAACCACCGAGCAACGACGAGCAGCTCCACAACATCGTAACTCCGCACTGCAACACAGGCAGGGTTAGATTGGTTGAAGACATGCGCACCATCGACGTACAGTACGCCTTAGTACACTGCGTCATTGTGCCCCCATGTGGACAATCGGGGTTAAGTGCCTTGCCCAGGGAAACAACGCGGGAGTCAGAATCGATAGCTCAGGCGGTCACCCATCAGTGGACTAACCGGGCTTGACGTTGCTTAACTTGGGTGATCTGACGAGAACCGTCTACCGCAACGCCACCGCGCCCCCAGTTTTCGATTAATTAGAATAGAAATAATCTCAACCAATCCTTGACATAAAGAAAACGTTTTTCCCTCAGCTTTCGTCAAAAATATCGGATTTGCAGTGCATGCAGTGAACTGTCTTCAACAATTTATACCTAGAGATTCATTTGTTCGGTGGCTGATTTAGGCCACCCTCAATATTTTTTTTATCTCGAGATCTTGAGATATTATCTCGAGACACTGAGATACTTTCTCGAGATCTCGAAATGCATATCTCAAGATTTCGAGATATCTCGAGATCTTGAGATATTATCTCGAGATACAAAAAAGTATTGAAGGTGGCCTAAATCAGCCACCGTACATTTGGAAGCAAAAATGAAACAATGAATGATCATTAAAAAAAACACATATATATATTTTGAGTAATGATCCCGCCTCGATGTTGATGACAGAATTTCATTCGACTTCAAGAGGAGTGTGTAGAAAAAATAGAAAACTTTTGTCAGAAATGCGTTGACGAGTAACTATATAAACACGGATCTATCGAATCGGACATTTTAAAAACATGGTCGACATAAAAAATGAACAGATTTTACATTTATTTACAACTCTCACCTTCAAGCCTGATTTTCCGCCGCCATCTTGAATGACCATTCCTGATCACGTACACAACAGTGGTGTTATCGATGTGTTTTTGGCCACTCATGCGATATACAACAAAACCTAGCATTATTAAGTCATCCTTACAATACTTCTAGTGACCATTAGAATCGAACTTAGATTCAATGGGATCTTGCCATCTTCGAGGTGAGTTGAGGTGGGTTGATGGGGTAGAAAAGGCAATAGCATGTAGGGCATATATGTACACTGTATTGATGCTATCTTTCTAACCCACCAGCGCCAGGCAGCACAATGATTTTGTGGTAAAATTGACAAACTTGATCATATACCCTGACCTAACGCCTTGCATGCTGCTGGCGGATATTCCTGCCCAGATCCGGATTTCCCTTGCCACTGAAATAAGTATAATTTTGGCACATTAAATCACATTTTGTCCTTGTAAGTTGAATGTGTTTTTTCACCAATGATTTCTTGAGTTAAACATAGATGGTTTGTTAATCAAATCTAGTCCTGGCTCCTTCCCACCAGCCATGCCTAGATTTGATGTAGATTTCAATACCTTGGAAATACTCGGCGGGTCAAGAGTTAAACCCTAACCAAATAGCAAATTTATTGTGAATTATGGTTTACCGGTACGACACAACTCTGTGGGCACACGGTGAAATACTTAAATTTGTAGTGAAGCACCATGCAGTTACCGATGTCAGTACCTTTATAGTGTAGTGTACTGGGATCCTTTTTCACTGACACAACCTGGTCGGCCGGTCGGGGTAAACTCCAATGTATTTCGGTGCAAGTTTTAATCTGCTATCACACAGGGCAGTACTGCACTTGGCCGTGATCGAGAGATAATCTTGAGCACTTCTTAAAGAAAATGGGCTGTCATGAGCGTGACTACGTGTATATCACTTCAAAATCCACGAGTCCAGGGGTAGACTAAAATAGATGGGATTAATAGGGGAGGTGCGATTATACATGAATGAATCAAGCTAGGCATAATATGGATGGCCCACATTCTGGGCCCATTTGTGCGTCACAGTACATGTAGATCTCATATCTGTAGAGAAACACATTATTTTTTAATAACATTATGTTGTGAATTCTTTTGTTTAACTCATTTACTTCATGCATCTCTTCATCTTATTACTTCCTCAGTTAGACTTTCCAATTCTAATTTTTTATTTGTCTTCCTGATTTTTCTCTACCTACTGTCTTATTACACACAACCCAGCTGCTCCCATTCATTTTACAATACACCTTGGTGAATATTACTTGATTTTATGTTTAGTTTAACTTTCTACTCCTCTTTAGTTTTGTTTTTTTTCTGCCAAACCTTTGCTGTATTTGAATACTTAAATGATTTATTTGATTAAACATTTCATTTTTCTTTATGCAACACCGGTTTAACCCTTTACCTAACATGAAAAGCAGACGACACTTGCAAACAAAATTCGTGAATAACCAATTTTTTTCATTTTTTGTCTCAAATACATAGGTTATGACCCTCATTGGAACGAGCTCAACGAGCTCGTTCCAAAGAGGGGTCATAACCTATGATTTTGAGACAAAAAACGAAAATATAATGAAAATTAATTGGCGATTTTTGTGAATTACCGCTGGCCGTTTTTGGCCGCTAAGCTGGGTAAAGGGTTAAACCTTTTGAAAACGGGTTAAGAGCGACATTGACCTCTAACTGTTTGATAGTCACCATCTCAACAAATGTGAGTTATAACAGCTGGTTATCAGTCATGCTACTGTGTAGAGGGATTTTTTAATGACCCCCCCCCCCCCCCTCCCCTGCTACTGTAAGAAAAAAGGGTACTAATGTAGAAGACCAATAATGCATAGAAAATCAATCACATCTACTTACGTGGAAATAGAGGAATTTTGTCGTCTAATGGATTTATTCGAACCACATCATCATCCAGCAGACCGCTAGTGTTAATCTTATCATCAACAGTTCTGCCCCCAGTATCACGGTACCAGTCATCTACTTCACCTGCGGATGGCGATCTGCCTTTAACTGCCCTTGGAACCAATGAAATGATGTTGGATATACTTTCGGAGTCGATGTCATCGTAGACCGGTGTGTTGGAATTCTTATTTCCGTAGTCTGTAGCAGATCCACAGGTTTTGTTTGAGCTGCTCCAACACATGCAAATGTTTGAGTCACTCTGTGGTAGCAAGGACTCATCAGAGCTGACAAAAAGACTTTTAACCACGTTATTTAAGGCTTCTGCACTAGATGAACCCAGTATACGTCTATTCGCAAAAGAATTGTCGTGAATTTCTTTCGAAGATAATGTTCTCCATGGCTTGTCAAATCTCGATGTCCTTGAAGATAAGTTCCCGTTATTAGTAACTTTATCACCCGATGGTAAAAGTTCGTGACCAGGTTCAGGTTCTGATCTCTGATTTGCATTGTCTTTTTTCGCATCTGCACTCTGCTGTGTTCCCATTCTCTGTCTCGGCGATGAGCTGTTTTTATTTAGTTTCCTGTCATTTTCAATGTTGGAATGAGATTTTTGTTGCTGATATATTGCCATCGATTCCTTCAGCCCGACTTTACTGGTTGCTAGTACACGTTTTCGTTCTTGGACTTTATTTCCTGGTCCTGATCCTATATAGAAATAGAAGTGTTAGAGATATATAAGTTGTGCCCTTTTACAGTGTAGTGGGAGGTGGTGATCAAGTTTCCGGGAACAAATATGACTGGTGGGTTAGGGCGGACAAACTTCTTCAAAAAGCAGGCGTGTAGCCAAGATCCTATAATAGGGGGTGCCCTAGTCAGTTTTTTGTTTGTTTTGTTTTGTTTTTGTTTTTTGTTTTTTTTTTGGGGGGGGGGGGGGGTGGGTGATATTTGAAAGGCTATTCTGTGGGGTTTCGGGAGCCTCCCCATGTCCAAACTAGGATCCTCCGGATGTAGCCCCCGCCTCCCACTTCTCTTCCCACACCCACCCCTCCCCACCCACACTCACATTCCGAGAAAATTTTGCAAATTCTAGTGCTCAAAGAGTGAATCTGAGACATTTATAGCGTGTATAGACCCCATATGGGAGAACATTTTCGGGCTCTATGTTGTGTGAAACTTGCATTGGGCCAATGATGGAGGGGGCGAAAGTCCTCTTCCGGCCCTCCGTAGCTACGCCTTTGTTAAAAAGTAACTGTAAGTCATAACTATGTCTACTAAGCAGGTCTGAGCAGTGTACCTCCCGTCATACAAATATCAATGACTATAATGGGTTAGGGCAGACAAACATGGTACGTTTCCAAGTTTTTTCGAATTAAGGAATGATCGTTTCTTTTTGTCTATTTCTTGAGTTATGAACCCCCAAAAACAAAGTCCAAACTGTGAAAATGGGCGTCTGAGCAGTAGCCCATTTACACAGTTTGGACTTTGTTTTTTGGGGTTCATAACTCAAGAAATAGACAAAAAGAAACGATCATTCCTTATAATTAAACGTTCGCGACCCAAATAAATAAATAGTGTTAGTCGTCCTCTTCTTCAGCGAACAAAGACTTAAAAACTAAAACTGGTAGACATATTATTTTTCTGGCATAAAAGAGGGCGCATATTATTGAAATGCAGGCAGCAATTGACACACTTTCCAAGTCAAATGCACTTATGTCGTTAAATTTTTTATTGACCAATGAATTACGTAATGCAAAGAAAACGTCATAAGCCACGCCTCCCTCAAATTTCATTCAACTGTTCACTTCACGTAAAAGTTACCTTCCGTGGTAGGTGGAAGTAGGCCATCAGTATTACATTGTATTTTGGTTTTGACCGTTTCCCGAGAAATGAAAAACACAGTGTGCAAAAGTGGAGTTAGATATAAAGCCAAATATTCTTCCTCAAATATAAAATCATTTTGATTTCCAAAAATTTCATTCAAATTAGCAATGTCAAAATTGCCGTATTCGTCGTGACCAGCCATTGTTTACAATCGATTTGGGTAAAACGATGAACGCAGACGAACACCCAGTGTGCGTAAAAATTTAAATGTCAAATAAATACAGTTGTGAAGAAAAAGAAAAATTGACCCACCACGGTCATTTAAATATTTTATAAATAATTTCATGGTGATAAATTAGTAATATAAATTTATTTTTCTTTTTCACATTTAGAACGTGCCAGTGTTCTAACTTCTTTGATTAGACACCATTTTGAAACCCCCGAAGACTGGTATTTTAGGGGCGTGGCTGGGGGCGGACCTAATTGTGTTTTTTTCGGTTCATTGAGTTATGAAAAGAAAAAACAGAATCGTGTGAGCCAATCGTTTTATCTGAAAACGCATGAACCGAAAAAAAGTTTAATTATTACGTTTTAACTCAAAGTGTAGGACCTTTTCCAAGGGGTTTGAAATTCTTTATAAAAGAATTTTTGTGAAATTCAAGTCACAATGTTTCGAGATGGTTCGGGTGCATTTCGTCTAAAAACCATCTCGGCTCTGGCGTTTTGTCGCAAGTCGATTCGCCCAAAAAGCTGATTTTAGCGGGGTTGTGTGTGTGTGTGGAGGGAGTACCCTTTCAAGTATCTTAGAATGAAGATGTTAACCCTAATAGTTTCGAGCCCTGTCCAATGAACTTGGAATTATTTAAAATGAATTTCTCATGAACCATCAGTCACAATGCTTTGAGGTGTGTGGTTCAACTTATTTTAGTGAACGAAATTCAAGTTTGTTCACAGAATGCTTATTTATGTTCTATATATATGCACAAATTAAAAGTTTTTCATGGGTCTTTTCACACACGCTTGTGCTAACACAAAAGTTTTCTTGTCTTTTGTTGTCACAACTCCTTTATATCCGAAGGGGGAGATTAACAAAACCTGGTAGGAATACTGCCAAAATATGAATGCATCTTCCAAAAATCACATTGACCTTACGGGTGAAGGCCAGGACTTGAAAAAGGTGTCGTTATTTGAGCTTATCTGGAAAATTCATCCCTCATTTGAAGCGAGCGGGGACTGAATCGTAAAGGAAATATTTCGCAGGCTGTGCGGAAATTTATGCACCTACAAAAGTTATCCAATCTTTGAAGGTCATGATAAGATCTTCCAAATTTGAAGCGACAAATGAATTAAACTCAGCAGGAATATTTTCTTTGGCATGTCGGTGTGGATGCGCACCCAAACAATCAATTAATAAAACATTTAAAGTCCAGATCTGGACTTGCAAAAGTGTCACTCTTCAGCCTTTTGTCAACAATCCCATCATACGATTATGCAGGTCAACAACTCAGTAGGAGTGTTGCCCATGGCGGCCAAGTGCTAATGACCATCATGCTTTTGGGGGCGTGCATGCTGAGGACTTGGTAAAGTGCAGTTTTTGTCGGTGAAACTTACACTAAGACGTCGAAGAATGTTAGTCTTTGGGAATGCCTTCAAGAAGGCGCGATTGCGCATATACATCCACCAAGTCGCTAAGACATTAATAAAAGCAAGGTTGTGTAATAATTGGCACCAACTTATGATTAAATAAATACCTTTATTTGCTTGTTGGTTTTCCGCATCATCACCAGTGCACTTGGTGGACCGCTCCATTTCGACTTCTTTCTTCACTGGCACCATCTCTTTACATTTGTCCTTGTTTTGACTAGAATCCTTTTTCTTTCCAGTTACAATTTTCTTTTTGTCACCACGTGGCGATGTTTTCTCGGTTCCAGCAATCCTTGATCTTCCAAGAGGCAATTTTGAGTCCTCAAAAATGGGTGTGATCGGCGTAACTGTCTTTCGGCCTGTCTGTTTAACCTCGAGGGTTGACTTATCTTTTGTAGGAGATGGGGAACTCAGACGATTACACTGTTGTTCGACGATGTCACTCTTCTGAACTTCCTGAAGGAGTTTGGAGTGGTGCAGGGGTACCGGCACCTTTTCTTCTTGTTCTCCACTAACTATTGGCCCTTCTATTGATTGTTTTCGTTTCCTTTGCCGCCTGCACTTTTGTACGATGCTCTTCCATTGCCGATTACAATAAAGTGGTGACGCGCTTCCCTTGGAGTCGTATAAATATGTTGGGGGATTTTCCAGGTCCGGGTTTTTCCAGTAGCTTTCTTGTAAAGAGAATTTTATTGGTCCAGTATCGCAATAGAATTGTGGACGGAAATATGTTCTTGTCAGTTTCCCCTTTTCTACAAAATATTGTAACATAGTTTAAATATCGAAACTTATTAACCTGTTGACTTATTAAGCTTTGAACCTCAGCGGCTGCTTTTCAGGCCAGGAACATGACACGTCATAACGTCATTATATAGGATGGCTGTTCAGTAAATATTGTGGGGAAGACAAATCAGTATTTTCAACGTGCAGCCAGAGGCTGCCCGTTGAAAATACTGATTGGTCTACCTCAGATAATGAATATGGACTCTTCTAATTGTTGCCATTGAACTGGCATGGAAGATGCCACTAGAGTTCATAGGGTTAAACTATATGTATATCATACGATATAAACATTTTTCCGACCATCAAACTGGTACTTTAAACCCGGTAGAGGACGATCATCCAATACGATTCCACTCTACAGTTTTCCACACATTTCCAAAACTGACATATCGTATACCCTTTTCAAGTGAGAATATTGGCAAACTTAGTTGTATAGCTTTTGGTGTATACTAGGCCAAATATTAAAAAAAAATACGGTTGGTCCTCGTGCGGAGGGCACGGTGACGTTGTGTACTAAGGCATACTACACGTCGATGGTGCACTTGTCTTCAACCAATGATAAACCTTCTTGTGTGGAGTTAATATACGTTGGTGAGTCTGACAGTAGCTCGCCGTTGCTCGGTGGTTCTCTACGGGTACTTCCACCCGTTAACCTGTCCGACACGAGATGACACTGGCTGTCGAAAGTGTCGGTAAGCCCCAATAAATAAATAAATAAATAAATAAATAAATAAATAAATAAATAAATAAATAAATTGGTTCTCGTGCAGTTAATTTTTAAAATCAATGGGGGAGGGAGGCTTTTATGGTCATTATTAATTTTTGGTTTGTTTGTTAATGTATTGAATGCTGGATGTCAGACGCGTAGCCAAGATTCTATCTGTTTTGTTTTGGGTTTTTGTTTTTGTTTTTGTTTTTTTTTTTTGAGGGGGGGGGGGTGTGGGGGGGGGGGCGGGGGCAAATATGATATTTGAAAGGCCGTTGTGTGGAGTTTCGCGGGCCACCCTAGCCCTAACTAGGACTCTCCGATCGGTCGTTTCCCCTCTCCCACTTCCCGGAAGATTAGTAATCCGTTTACATGGATTAATAATCCGTTTATACGGAGTAGTAATCCGTTTAAACAGATTAACTGTACGGATTTGCTTGGTTGATTGTCACGTGGTCTGTTATGACGAAAAAGAATGTGACGTTGTGAAGTCTCACCGCACAGTCATATAACTTTGAGGGCTATGGGATATGAGATGGGGTATCCGCGCATAGCCCTCATGTCGACATATAGGAAAACTGATCACTAATGATGGCCCGATAATTGACTGAGGCGATCACTACTGATCAATTACCCCAGATGAGGACATTGCGGCCATGAGTTGAGGTCTCTTAGCCACGAGGGCTGTGAGTTGCAGTGGCGGCGCCAGAAATTTTTTTGTGGGGGGGGGGGGGGGGGGCAACTAGGGGGGCAGACTCCCATGAAGGGGGGCAAATACGTAAAGGATCATATCATTACTTTGTTATGAGGTAGTCCAAACTTGGACCCAAAGTCCGTAATATACTTTTTTGGTTTGGTGCGTCCTGTGGACGTACCAAACCAAAAAATTATATTACGGACTTTGGGTCCAAGTTTAGACTAAATGTAATGGTAATTAGCGGTTCTCCTTTCAAAAAATCCTGGATCCGCGTCTGGGTCTGTGCGTGACAGAGAGAGAGAGAGAGAGAGAGAGAGAGAGAGAGAGAGAGAGAGAGAGAGAGACTCATAATGCCCGTCTGTCATAATGCGAAATCCATGAATTTTTTTAGACAAGGGATATGGATAGACATGCCTTTGTTGGCTCATAACTTAATTATAACTTATAAGTATCTGCATCCGAGTCTTTAAATCTCTATTGCCTGGATGTGTTCATCAGCTAGCCTGAGGCTTTGGGCTAAGTGTGTATGGGAAATTATTGGGAATAAAAAAAGGGAGAGGGGTGTGTTTGTGTGTGAGAGAGAGTGACTGAATGTGTTTGTGTGTGAGGGTGGATGGAAATGCATGCGAGATGGTTGGGGGGGGGGGGCAACGGGGGGGGGGGGGCAAAGTCTTCGTTGGGGAGGGGGGCAAATGACCCCCATGCCCCCCCCCCCCTAGCGTCGCCACTGGTGAGTTGAGACCTCATTGAGGCCTCTCCTATGGGCCCATATACTCATCAGCTCGATGGTATCGAGTCGTTCGAAGAGTCCCTTCTCCCCGCGGACCCATCTGTAAGAGTCGTTCGAGGAGTCTCTACCTGAGGGATTGCTCTACAACTTTTAATGATAACTAAGCGATCACAGGTGTCCCACAATTACGAATCAGTGATGACCAATCGCCAGGGCTGTGAATGGATGGGCCTTTATACTCATATGGGGTTCTGCGATACCAGCAACCCTATCTTAGAAGCCCTTGCATTCCTCTCCCATCCTTCATTCAAAGGGGGACCCGATGTCCGAGCCTCCAATATATGACCCGAGGACCCGGTTTCGGCAGCCCGATCAAGAGCGACACATTCGCCCTTCATCTTCTTCCAGAAACCCTTCACCGCCCTATTCTTCCCAGCTCCAGCCAGCTCCCTCACCCATCAGTGCCCGACGGCCTTATCCCGGAAGCCCTAGCCTCCCCTACATGCGCAGGTGACAGGGCGACTTTAGGCCTCTCCCTTCTGATGGGCCTCTTATGGGGTCCTTCGATGGCGGCAAGTTGGCAACTCTATCTCAGAAGATATTGCTTTCCCTCTCCCACCACCCATTTTAAATGGGACCGGATGGCCTAACCTTTCGTATTTGACCCTGTTATCTTTCCCAACGGCCTGATCTAGAGCGACACAGTCGCCACTACCCTTCTTCCAGAACCTCTCTCCGGCCCTAATCTCCCTACTCTGCCAAACTTCCTCACCCAATCAGTGACCCGACGATCTTATCACTGAAGCCTTAGCATCCCCTTTTTGCACCAGTGACCCACTAACCCTTCGGATTTTTGACGCGTCGAATCTAATACCAGAGCAAAAAATGAATTAAATTCGTCGGTGATGCAGGGTGATGCGTCGATTATTTCAATTAGATGCGAGTAAGGCCTGAAATTGTCGACGGATTTTTGACGCGTCGAATCTAATACCAGAGCAAATAATGAATTTAATTCGTCGGTGATGCGTCAACTATTTCAGTAAGAAGCGAGTAAGACGCATCACCGACAAATCTCCGCCCAACTGAGACGAATCTCCGTCGGTGATGCGACTGAAATGCGTGTTTGAAATGGTCGACGGATTTTTGACGCATCGAATCAAAGACAAAGTGCGGAAACAAACGAGCCCTACCGATCAGCCGAATGCAAATCATATGGTAATGAGGAAAGCACATGTCAGTCGCGGGAAATACTCATCTAACGTCACTTCAGTGTTGATTGATCGAAGGATTGGTTCGAGATTTTTCAAAATGAATGAAGCACAGGTGAAAATGAAAATCAATTTTTCAAAATAACTGAATAAGAAGTTGATGGGTGAGTGTGAAAATCAGTTTTAAACAAACAGCATCAGGCTTGCCTTCAAACTACGTTGATAGTTTCAATTTTCGACGTTCGCGGTATTGTTGTTGCTACGGGTAACGTAAGTTGACAAAACATTCTCGTTCAGAAAAGCTTAGCCTCTCTCTCTGGCTTCAATTGGGCCCTCGGTTTGCTGAAGCTCACATCGAATTCAGTTGTTGTTTTAGTTTGTTTTAGTTTACGACAGTTTCAATTGCCAGTGTCACGTCGTGTCAGGTAGTTTTACATGTGTGTGTGTGTGTGGAGGGGGGGGGGGGGGAGCCGGAGAGAACCACCGACCAATCGGCGATTAACTACCGAACCCCTCAACGTGATAACCAGGGTTAGCATGCGGTTGGAGGCGTGTGTACCAAATGGCAATGACGTGCCCCGCGCCTTTTTCGTTTTTAGGTGGGGATGGGTGTCTAAACAGGTCATCGCACATGTAAATGTGCTACTGGCAAGGATATTAGTGCTGATCACGAATCAAAAGCCGTTAATTTTATGTTTTTTCTCTGAGGGGGAGGGGAGGGGATATTCCTCAGTGCTCAGCCTTTCCACCGGTCTTTAGGCGGCTGATCAAACCATGAGCATTAACTCTGCAGCCTCCAATTTCCCCCAGTGTTCCAAGTCACAATAAGCTGAATCAATAATTGTGATTTCTGCAGTGATGTGTTTTTCTTTCAGTCAGAACATGTCTGTGAACATTTCTCGGTAGGGCCTACAAGTAGAACATATGCCACAAAAATATTTCAGTCAATCCAGGGAAGGCAGTGGGGGGGGGGGGGGGATTATATCGAGATAAAACAGGATGCATCCCTTTGCCCGAGTAGGATGATGGCAGGCACATATAGAATATCAAAGTTGGGGGGGGGGGGGGGGGGGCAAGAGTAATATCTAAGGGGCGTACTGAATATGATTTGCAGCATCATCTGAGAAGCGCAGCGGCGTGATGGGGGCGAGCACGAGAGGGGATGCCCCCTGCTCGTAGGTCGTTGAAGTGGGCCCGGGTGAGGTTTCCCCGGGAAAAATTTTGAAATTCGAGACAAAAACAACAATTTCTTTGACTCTGAGTCCGTTTGTGTCCATAATTAGTTAATAAGTTGTGAAAGGCAACATTAGTTAGGTCACATCACCACCAAATAGAATCCGAATAAATTATAAAATATTGTTACTGATCGCTTGCAACAACGTGGCAAAATAGTAACCAACAGGTGAACCATTTGGTGCAGTGCCATTTCAGTCTTGAGTACAATGGTTTCCTGTATGTTTTTAAACACAACACACGCGGGTACACACTAAAGTGCACCTCAAATAGTGTCCGAAGCAAGTGAAGTTTCTAAAGAATTAAAAAAAAATAACCTCGGAAGAAAAAATTATGGAAGAATTATTTTCCACAGGCGTACGTACGAAGCATCCGTGTTTTGATATTTTGTTGTGAGAATTGACGTGATATATAAGTGAAACTGTGTTCAACAGAAGGCAGAAATATTTGGAAATCCAGATGCTAATTTTACTTTCCCGGTTATTCACGTATAAATTTGCTATTACGCACCCCCTCCACTCAAACATCTTACAAGCATAAATATCTAGATTTTAAGATTTCTTGCCTGATGTTCCCAAAATCAGGCATATGGATTAACATGGTCGAGGTGGGGTGGGGGAGCGGGGGACTGATTTTTTTTTTTTTGGGGGGGGGGGGCACTGGATCATGGTTGCACTGTGCTGAGGCGTATGCCACGTCGACGGTACGTACGCCGTCATCCATTGTTGACCCTGCTTGTGCGGAATTAGAAGCTCTGACAGTTCCTCGCTCCGATCACTGTTTCTCCAAGTATTCCGGCCTCACCCGTAAAACTACCCAACACTGGCTTTCGAAAGTGTCGGTGCGCCCCAGAAAACAAACAAATAAATAAATGTCGCTCCCTGGGCGCAAAAACAAAATTACCGAAGGAACTAAAAGTATGCCGATCGACTACGATTGGCTGATCAATTCGATTCGACGCGACAGTGATGCGTCGGAAAATTTCAAAACTTCTCCCTGTCGCATCAGCGACGGATTTAATAGAATTAGATTCGACGCGTCAAAAATCCGTCGACGATTTCAGGCCTGATGTGAACGAGCTCTGGTAATCTGTATCGCGCACGCAGATCAGGACACAAGAATATGTTTTCCCTCTCGGCAGCTAATTGGAACTTGCTTCTTCAGCCCGCCCCAAAGTGTTATCAGTAAGCTATGCATCTGAAGCGAGGAGCAAAAAAAAAATCAAGCTGTTCAGGAAAAATTATTAAAGATGTCGTCTGCACCAATACTTTGTTCGTGTGGGGGCTTTCTGCCGTGTTTCGTGCGGTTTCTGTTTACAAATTGACGCTATAACACAAAAACTATTAAATAATACATCAATATTTTTTGTGTTGATACTATAAAATAACTGAATGGTATAGTCATGATAATGTCTTGCAAAAATATTTAAATATCACATTATGCTCAAAGATAAATGAAATGGAGATGTAATTTGGGAATTAATTATTTACGCTGCTGTGTTGTCAGAGTATTTTATTGCATCGTCAGTGGAGAGAGCATTTTTATAGACTGGACTTTCACTGAACAATGAATTCCTCAATTACGTTCTGAACGCTACCACAGATGATGTTGTATACGCCATAAGGTCACTTCACAGCAAGTGCTGGATGCGCCGGCGGCGGCGGCGAAACCGGGTGGTGGGTAAAGGGGGATATCGGACAGGGGCTTCACGAATCTGACTGGGAGGTGTAAGCCAAATTTGCCCCGACTGTCATGTCTCAAGTCCCAACT
Organism: Pictodentalium vernedei; assembly: GCA_031216915.1. Lineage (NCBI taxonomy): Eukaryota > Metazoa > Mollusca > Scaphopoda > Dentaliida > Dentaliidae > Pictodentalium > Pictodentalium vernedei. The sequence continues at coordinate 382,275,392 of CM062296.1, forward strand.
GAAGGCATTCCTTGTCAATCCTTAATGATGAAGTTGGAATATTTGTGAATGAGAATTATATTTTTTTTTAAAAATCAGGAAATTTGTTTGTGGATAGATACATGTGGTAGTCGTGATGCATTGGTTTCCCAGCTTACTGACGCGACAACGGTAATTTGTTCCCAGTTCCTTATTCGACATTCATTATCAACCGATTTTATCGGTTGATAAGGAATGTCGAATAAGGAACTGGGAATAAGCAACCGTTGTCAAATCCCCTCCCAACTTCTTATTTAAGGAAACTTAAAAAATTTGGCGAAAATTATCATGTGGAATTTTTTTTTATTCCTAGTTTAGGATGCACTCTTCGTGCATTTGCATTCTGTATCATAAATTAGATATGCTGAGATCTTCAAATTTTTTTTATTATTTTAATATTTGATAATCTAACTTTTAAGTAGCATTTTTTTCCGGGCAGGTATTCTCATTCTGGTGTAATCCAGTCTTTACATAAACTACACTAACAGTTCTGTCTTTTTCTAGTGTACATGAGCTGAGACTTTGAATTTTGAAATATTGTGACATGAAGGAAATATGAGTAAAATTTCTATAAATATGCAAATGAAGCTGGTATAAGCAAAGGACTTACATGCTGATGTGGGGAATAGATTTTGTCTCGAATGTATGGTGGGTCATTTCAGTCACGCTTGTTGAGAGATTTTTTTTTGCTCAGTCCAAATATCAAAAAACTACAGAATTTCGGAAACACTCAAATATAATCCTATGGCATGTGATCTGAATAAACTTGATTTGGCAAACAATGTGACTAGGGTATATCCACCAATTGCATTATGATTACCCCAGTTGCATAAAAAGAGAAATGATGCAAATATTGTAATATTTTAGTTCACCAGAGAAAGTCCTATGGGCTGTATCTGAAACTTTTGTTTCCAATATGATCAAGTCTGTACGATTTGCATCATATCCATTCAGGTTGAGTGTTGTCTGAAAACAATTACTCGGGCTTCATTACAACAGAAAGTTGATCATCCATGGCTCTGGCCAGGCTTGCTATGAAGCTACTGCCGTTTTTTGCTGTGTATCTGGGACAAATAGTCTCCGTAGAACATCACTGACTGGGCGCAGTCTACTATACATTTTGAAAAACAAACTCTTTGTTATTAGCATGATCAAGATGGTTGGCGTTTGTTTACACCGGCTTCATTTGCATATTTACAGAAATTTTACTCACATTTCTTTCATGACTCAACATATCAAAATTCCAGGTCTCGGTTCATATACACTAGAAAAAGACAGAATTGTCAGTACTGTTTTTATAAAGGCATTATTAGTCTGGACTTCACTCTCCCCAAATCGGTTACCTATGCTACGCCATTGGTTATGGTTTTACTATTATTCTCAAGATCCTTAAATATGATCCCTGGACAAGCCTAAAAATAAGCAGACTGTCATCTACAGAATGAGGTCCCCAGAGGGTGAATCTGGTGATGCTACCCTGCACAGCAAATTTACCCTCTGTAAACCTGAAATCTGAATCAAGGTCTTAAGCCTAAACAGAAAGGGGTACCCAGAAGATAAATTGGCCCACTGTATGGGATAGTATTAACAAATTCACCCCCTGAGGATCTCATTCTGCAAATGACAGATTGCTTATTTTCAAGCTTGTCCCTGGAACTTAATTTCGATAATTTCGATAATTTTGCACATCTCCAACAGAGAGAAAAGCATAAGGTGCCAAGGATTTCTGAAAAAAATTTCCCCAATAGACTTCAGAATTAAATTGCGTTGGTTATATTGTACATACAATGCAGGGGGGGGGGGGGGGGGATCTTCAAAAAATTCCGATACACAAGGCCGGGGTGGGTGGGTGGTCCAGTAGCTCCAAAACTCACTTTTTTTCCAGGTGGTCTAAATTTTTTCCTCACATACTTTTAACGGATAATTATAGTTGGAATTTGTTGAGACGCATTTTGGGATGATTTTACAATATATTGGGGTAGTTATTATGAATTGGGAGGTCACCTATGGCTCTCAGACACTAGATTAACCCATTAACCAATGTGGTTAGAAGACGACGCTTGGAAAAAAATTGTTGACTGACTAAAATTTTTCATTTTCTGTCTCAAAAACAAAGCTTATGACCCATCATTGGAACAAGCTCAATGAACTCATTCAAATGATGGGGTCATAAGCTATGTTTTTGAAACCAAAAAGTGAAAAGATAATAAAATTTGAATAGCAATTTTAGTGAATAATGCTGGCCAGTGTTTGCCGTTACATTCACTGTTACATTGGGAAATGGGTTGAACGACTTTCCCAATGTATTTGACTCTGTGAGTAAATGCGACACAATTAATGAATATAGTCAGTCACCACCCCGCCCCTCCCCAAATATTTTTACCTTCCTACTCCCCTGTAAAATACTCATCCTTCAGTTGTAAGTTGAAGTTCACAGAAAACTCGCCGAGAAAACTAAGAAAGTACACATGTTGCCGTGTCAGCCCGCTCGATGTTGCAGGACGTTGTGAAAATAAATGGATACATGAAATCAGGTTTTTATGCTCGTGAATTGTGATGAATTCATGAATATTGAGCACCAAATATGATATTGTACCATCTACTTACCCTTTATGGTGTTTGGAAAGCTGAAACCAGATGTAATTAAATTTGCACCGACACTGATAGAGCTGCATCAAGTTGCATATGTCTTTGTTTTTTTAGTTACCTCCCTTTGGACAGCTTCTAAAATTGGACTGACTGTTAGAATGAAATAGGAAGATGAAATGCAAGTGAAAGCATTTAAAATTTGGACAATTTAGACCAGATTGGTGGTTAGTGGGGGGTGGGTGTACCATTCGAAATAGGAAAAAAAATGAATTCAAAAAGGGGGGTGGTGGGTGGTCTTCGGGAGGAAAAAAAAATTCAGCCCTGTGTACAGGTATTTTTTGAAGACCCCCACCCCCTGTACAATGGGGGTTAAAGTCGTGAGAGAGTAAGAACATACCTGACCAAAATCCTTTGCATACTTTCGAAACAGTCTTATGAATATTGTCTTTGATCTCGAACTCTTCGTGAGATAATTGGCGAAGTTCACATTTGTCACAGAAATGAAACAGCTTTCTCACCTGTCCCGGTACATAATCTTTTTGCTGAAAATATGAAGACTCCTGGTTTTTATTTCAGAGACGTATACAGTGTACGGCGAGAGAGAAGACTGTTGCTGTAGAGGGTCGTTTAAACAAAATTTAAAAGGCCTAATAATTCAACGATGAACTCTAATTGGACCTGTTGGGTAAAACGAGATTGCATGGGGTTTGAATGGGATTTGGTGTCAACAAGTAGGCATGTATTGGGAAGCATCTGCGGGCTGGGATTTTATCATTCATTGTCAGTATGTGACCTTGGGTATCATTTTGACCAGGAGCTATTAATTGGCAGTGGTTCTTCTTGGCCCAACATAATTCTCGGCTCCTTCTCTAAACACCTCGGTGAATGAACACGAACATTGTTCGAGAAATCAGCCACTTTCCCTATGTTCGAATGCAGCGGACACTGCGGCTCATCCAGACCAGGACTGGAATATGCTAATTAGGTCACAGGGAACCTCGATCTCGAGACTACAATCCAAGGATCACTGAGAAAATCAATGGTGGTTCATCAATATCTTTGAAACACTATTTGAATTTCTGCCTATGGTTGATCGCAAGACGCAGTGAGGCGACCAGTTGTCAGTGTGCAAGTGGCCATACCAGCACGCCAAGAAACTATGGTAAACCTCTGAGTTATGAGCCATAATGAAGCATTCGATCTATACGAGGTTTATAACGAGTCACACGCAGAAACGAAAGAGCCGTGGCTTAGTAGGAGCTGTCGGTATTATAGAAACCCGTGAGACAATGTGACTATACGTAAAAACCTGGGAAGGAAAAGCTATGTATGATGAATCGAAGGCCGCCTGTTAGTTAGCAACGGTTGTTGAAAACTGGGGGACCACGGGTTGGTACATGTGGGAAACCCTTGCCTTGCTTCCAAATGACATCATACAAAAGCCTACGAGCCATGTATTAACCAGAAGTCAAAAACAAGGAAGTACACACTCGGGGTGATAATGGGAAATGAGAGGGAATGAGAGAAGTGTTGGGGTATTCGAGTTCATTCTTTTTCAGCCATGTCGAATTACATTTTAAAGTATTCACGTGTATTTAGTATTTAGAGATTGTATGGAAGGTTTTCATTCACCCAACTGAAAGGACTCATGACAACGATTTGACTACTTTTAAATGAACAAAGAACAACACCACCGGTACAACTTCGTTTTGGCGGGAGACAATAAGACGACTGATCAACCCATATTATTAAAACACCACTTTGTCCATCATTCCTGCATTAATTGCAAACAGCAGACTTAATTGTCAGTGAGCTTACCAGCATGTAACCTACCAATAAAGCCAGAAAATAAGCAGATTGTCATCTGCAAAATGGGGTTCCCAGAGGGTGAATTTAGTGGTGCTACACTGCACTGCAAGGTAGCATTACTAAATGTATCCTCTGTGAACCTCAATCTGAATCAAGGTCTCAAAACTAAACAGACAGAGGTACCCAGAGGATACACTGGCCCACTGTATGGGATAGCATCATCAAATTCACCCTCTGGGGACCTCATTCCTCAAATGTTAGACTGCTTATTTTCAGGCCTGCTACCAATGACACATGGGCCAAATTACCAACGATGTCGAGGCTTTTTTTTTAAATTTTATAACCGTTTTTTGAAATGCGCTCACATAAACATAATCGTAGTAATTACCCAAATAAATACTCAAGCATGTGTTAAACCAAACTCAATTCCAACATTCTGTAACACGTGTTCATATACTATTCAATGATAAAACATGATTTTCAGTTTATTTCAAGTTTTTCTTTCACCCATTTACCCAACGAATCGGCCGCATCCGCACGCGTAATTTACAAAGTGAACAGTCGGAAAAATATAATTTTTCAAAAATTTCAACAAAACTATATCATGCTACCCCTTATTGGAACGAGTTCATCGAACTTGTTCCAATAGGGGATCACATGTTATGATTTTGTTGCAATTTTTTAAAACATTGACGAAAATCAAATAATTGAAGTAACAAATTTGATATCGTGTTGGGTGAAGGGTTAATTTATTTTATATATAAAGAGTAGAAACTTTATTAAGCAAAAACTTAACAGATACAGTTGTTATATAGAACTAAGTTTATCTAATAGTAGCTAACCAACTTTGAAAACACTAGGTTTTTTTTTACAAGTTAGAGCAGGTAACCGTTAAAATTACCCCCAGAACAGTTGTATAAATTAGTTTATAGTTCATGTAAAGTGGACTATTACTCAGGTTAAAAATATAAGATCACTGATTGAAACTTTATTTTTTGCTTCTTATATGTTTTATAGACTTGGAGCTCAATTCTCCGAGTGAAACTTTTAGTGTAGGGATTTTTTTAGGGGGGGGGGGGGGTTATAACGAACTCTCCTCGTACTCTGTCTGGTAAACTTCTAATTAAGTCTCTGTGACTAAATAGTTATGTCCAGAATGTCTTGAGAACCCCAGGAAGCAGAGCGATCGAAGGCAGCCCTAGCTTTTAATCCAAATTAAGGTACCATTTTCTTGCGACCCTTCAGAGTAGATAATAACCTGTTGAAAAGGAGCATATTGATTACTGGGTTTTTTGGGGGTTTTTTTTTTTGTTTTTTTTTATTTATTTATTAATGATAGCTAAGTTTTGGGTATATATTGAAAACCATTTGACAAAATGGCGACGTCGGTCAGACGAAGTAATATTTGAGGGACGAAATCATACGTGGTGCAGTGTATGGCTTAATGGCACCGGCACAGTGCCGTATTAACCCATGGCCGGCCCCCGAGGTTTTTAGGTACTTCGGGGACCCCTCCGGTACTTCAATCTTTCACCCCACTACAGCTGACAACCTAACCCTGGTATGGTATGCACTATGCCGTAGAACATAGCCATATATCCATTTTGCGGATCTCCTGAAGAATTCTACTCACAACTTGACATGTTATTTAAATAAGCATTAAAATAATGTACTGTATATAAATATATATACAGTATACTTATGAAAGTGTATATATGGATAAATACATATGTACATGTATCGGTACGGTGCAAAGTGCCTTTAACCATTGGGGCGCTGAGGCGCTGGTAACAGTGCCTCAGCCCCCCCCCCCCCCAAAAGGGCCTCCTGTCCCTGCGGGCCCCTCGGCTTCAGCCTAGTCAGTCTTATGAATAATACGGACCTGCACCGGCAACGAAACATCGAACTACACCGTGGTCACTGACAGCGGTCAACAACTCCATGGCATCGCGTGGCTGGAATTTCATCGCCAACATCAATCAATCAACGTTGCCCGGGAAAATATGAGGAAAGAAAATGCAATCTTGTCAGTTGTCAGCTCTTGTTGGTTTTTTTTCACCAGTAGTAGTCCCATCATACTTGAATTCTTTCAGTTGATGACCAGTTGCAAATTCAAAATATTTTTTTTTTATGTACCCACTTGAGAGATATCGGCTCTCATTGGATCTTCAGAAAATGTGATAGAAAATGTTTTGTTTTTATTGTGGGATGACAGTAGACACGGATTCGAGTGGTTATTTATTTAATTCACTTATTTTTTTTTTTTTTAATTTATTTTTATTTATTTATTTATTTATTTATTTATTTATTTATTTATTTATTTTTTGTAGTTTCGGTGTTTTGGGGGTACTTTTCTTCTTTTTCTTTTTTTTTTTTGGGGGGGGGGGGAGGTGTTATAGTTTTTCTTTTCATTTCCTCACTTAAGATAAACTCACAATGAGATATAGTTATCGCTCTTTGTCCGTCGTCTGGTGTCTCGATGTTTGTAGTCTTTCGTGAATGTGGGTTTTTCGACTTCTCTGAAATCTCTTAACCGACTTCAGTTTAACTTGGTGGAATTGTTTCTTAAGACATGGTATTTTGGTTTTCTTCAAAAAAGGTTATTGTGTCCCACCATAGGGATAGTTTTATTTTCCCATCTTCCTAGTCTTCTCAAAAACCGATGGGTGCGATTAGTTTGACATGTGGTATTCTGCTTCCATTTAATGTTTTTACTCAAGTTTGTTAAAAGAGATATTCGAGGTGCAATATATTGCATTGCATCCTAGAGGGTTCTAGATTTCTGTCGCAGTCCAATTTTTCAATTTCCAGAACCCCTGGTTTTATTGGCATTTAAACCTCAAGATAAGTGGGCGGCACACGCTTGATTTCCGAAGAGAAAAATATTCAGTGCACCAGGAACCCACACGAGCTCGAAATATTTTTCAAAAAATGTCAACAAAACCATATCATTTGACCCCTCATTGGCACGAGCTCGGCGAGCTCGTTCCAATGATGGGTCATATGATATGATTTCGCTGCATTTCAGAAACGTTTTGAAACATTTTTTTAAAAAATAACATATTTTGATATGGTGTGCGTTCAGGTGAAGGGGTACAGTTGCTAACTTGGTACGGCGCGCCCTTACGGGAGTATAATCAGATTAGTAAACGTAAAAGAAGAATTCTGATCGGTTTTATTATGGAGCCATTGGGCAAAACATTCAAGAATATTCTATGCACAAACTAGTGGTCCAAATGTTTCTATGTTTGACATAATTATACTACTTTCCTTGGCAAGGATGATTTACAAGTTCAGGCTTCTGTCGTCATATTTGGGAAAACTCTACATTTTAACATTGGGTAATGAGGAAAACCTGTTAACCCTTTTCCTAACGTAACGGCCAAAACCGGCCGGCGCTATTCTCAAAAATCGCCAATTAATTTTCATTATTTTTTTCATTTTTTGTCTCAAAAACATAGGTTATGACCCCTCGTTGGAACGAGCTCGTTCCAACGAGGGGTCATAACCTATGTTTTTGAGACAAAAAATGAAAAAAAATTAGTTATTCAAGAATTATTTTTGCAAGTGTCGTCTGCTTTTCAGGATAGGTAAAGGGTTAAAGAAAGGCGATAAATGCTTTTCATGTTAAGCAAACAGTATCTTTGTAAAGAAGACTGATAATTGCATTCATATAAACCACATTGGGACACGTTTAGGGATGTTACGGGGCACAAACCACATTGGGACACGTTTAGAGATGTGACGGGACACAAGTTTTTTTAAAAATCTTCATATCCAAACAGTGCTCAAAATAACCTTTTTTTCTTTGCGTAGCAAAATGCTACAAATTTCCAAAAAATGAATAGCATTTTGTAAAAATTACATAGCTATTTTTGTATACCAGAGTTATGCTATGCTGTCTTGTATTGAATTCTTTTAAGTAGATAGAATAGTTTCCATCCATTTCTGGCCATTTCCAAATGATCTGCAGCACATGAAACATTTACTACGTTTTTTGTCAACTGAACTGCCTTTAAGGGTTGCATGGACTTGGATATTTTCAAATAGTGTCTTGGTTGTTCAATAGAGTTCTCAAAATGGAAGTTGGGATTTTTAATTTGATGGGCTTGAAGTTATTTTTAATGTACATTTTATGCAAAATGTTGTAAAAAAAGGAAGAATTTAAAACAATAGAATTCATCTTACATATGAAGTTGTCAATGATGCTTGATGGAGAGTTAATCTGAGTTATGCCTGGAATGTTCCACAATCAGAAGTAAAGCATCAGTGAACTAGTTTTCAAATTTGTTTGCAAATTTTCATTTACATTTTGCGATACAAGATAATCAACTGCAGCCTAATAGGCTACAGTTGATTATCGTGTATCGCAAAATGCTACACATAATTGAACATTGTGTAGCCTATTGAATGTTTTGCATAGCAAAAAGCGACGCGACACCGCTTATTTTGAGCCCTGTATCCAAACCAACCTCCACGTGCTTCCATGTTTAATAGATAATAATATCTCAGTAGGTTAATTTGGAAGTTTATTCTAATCGTGCCCCTGGTGTCATATTTAGAGGAGTCAATTGGGACACTAGATTTTAACTCTGTGGATAACGCGGAAACATTTCTTTTTAAATCATCTTGTCGCAAAGTACTGATCGTAAACCTTTACCAAACGCACGTGATATCAAAATTTATTATCTTTTTGCAAATGTTTCAAAAAATTTAAACACGCCATATTTTGTGACTCCTCCTTGGAACGTGCTCGACGGGATCGCCCCAATGAGGGGTCATATGATACGGTTTTGTTGAAATGTTTTTTTTCAACTGTACAATTTTATATAATTTTATATTCGTTGGGTAAAGGGTTGATGGTTTAATGTTTTCCAATAACATCCTTGGGATGATGGTTTACCATTTTTTCAAATCATGCTCCAGGGATCCTGTTTTGGTCTATTAGCTGGCTCTCACAGCTGAGTAATGGATAAAGCATTATAATACTTTCTTCTCCAAAACCACTGCCTCAAATGTTCCTAAGCTATGAAACTTTGTTTTACAGGTTTGCACGAAACAAGCTTCTGGGCTCACGTTTCGGGGCGAAATGGTCCCTATCCCCCAAAGTTTAACAGTGTGGGTAATGGAGAAAACATTTTTTTAAAATCTTCACAACCACGGCTCCAAATACTTCCAAATTTGACATATGACAGCATTTTAAGGATAATTTACAGGTTTGTTAAAAGCAACCCAGTGGGTTAATATTTAGGGGTGTTCCGAGGTTCACCGTGGCAGATTTTAAGAGTTTGGGTAATGAGAAAAACAGCATAAAAGTCTTTTTTCTCCCAAATCCCTGCGCCAAAAGCTTTCATGTTTGAAATATGACACTTTTCAAGTTCGTTCAAAACACCCTCCAGGGGGCATAATTAGGGGTTTCATGGGGCATCCAATTTTCACATTGTCGGCAATGGAGAAACTATTTTTAAAAATCTTACAAAGGAGAACTGCAAGTTCTTCCATATTGATGCATAACATTATTTGTGTGGATGATTCACACTATTTTTTCGAACCAAGCTCTGTGCTTATATTTAGTGGGGTAATCGTGCCCCTCAGATTTTAACTCTTACCCTCTGAGCATTTTCTGAATATTTTTCATCAAAACTAGTCATGGCTGCTTTAAAGCAGCCATGACTGGATTCGATGAAAAATTAATCTAAATTTACACAAGAAATCATTGGTGAAAATATTCCGTCCATTTATAGGGAGACAACATGATTAAATATGCACAAATTATACTTATTTCGGGGGCGAGAGAAACCATGTGCTGGGCTGGAATATCCACCAGCAGCATGCAAAGAGTTAAGCCTTTGCTGATGAACTGGCTGCACCCGCCCGCGTAATATGCAAGTTCAATAGGCGAAAAATGTATTTTTCATACAATTTCAACATAAACTTATTATGTGACCCCTTATTAGAACGAGCTCGTCGAGCTCGTTCCATTGTGGGGTCACATCATATGGTTTCGATGAAACTTTTTGAAAATTTGAAAAAATAATATTTATTAAAAATAATAAATTTTGATAATCGCGTGAGTTGGGTAAAAGGTTATTTATAAAACTGTTAGTAATATGGAAACATTTTTTTAAAAATCTCACAAACTAGTGGGCCAAATGCGTTTATATGTAGGAAAAAAGGAACTTCGTAAAGGAGATTTATAAGTGTGTTCAAATCATTCTCATCGGCTAATATCTAAGGGTGTCACTGTGGGCAATAGGGGGCAACAGTAAGAAATGTATACACTTCCCAAACAACCGGTCCAAATAATTTTGTGTTTGATAAATTGTATCTTTTTCACACGTTCTCCAAGATTGTTCAGTTCTAAAAGTTTGTTCACCTAGGGTGTTTTAAAAGGTGTCATGGAACTCAAAATTGAATGCTGCAGGTAATGGCGAAATATTTTTTAGAATTTTTCACAAACCTCTGTCCTAATTGTAATTGGTTCAAATACTTTAATGTTTACCTTATCATATCTTTCTTAACAACAGCGTCGAATTTTTTTAAAGTGGGGTATACTGGATTGCGCCTCTCTGTCCGTCCGTAAGCCCGGTTGTCCGCCCACCCGCCCGCCCACACGCCCGTCCTCCGACTGTTCGAGTTATAACTTGAACATTACTGCTCAGATTTCGATGAAATTTCATGCAGATGTTCACTGTGGTGAGATCTTTCAGGAGCATCAACCGTGTTGCTGTTGCAATATTTTGTCTGTGAGTTATGTCCCTTTGAATAGCCAATTTCTTGTCTGCTTCCCTTGTATCTCAGGTTTGGGTTATCGGATCTCAATGAAATTTGGAATGAAGATTGTTTATGAGAAAGGCTTTCAACTGAGTCTCTAATAATATTTCTTACATTTCACTTTCTAGACTTATCCTCATTTTTAACTTTGCCTAATAAAATAGCTAATTTTCTGTCTGTTCGCCTTGTATCTCAGTTTTGGGTTATCGGATTTCGATGAAATTTGGAATGAAGATTTTTTATGGGAAGGCTTTCAGATGAGTCATGTCCCTGCAGTAAAACAAATAAAATACGTGCAAATCACCTCCCCCACATGTGGCATTATGTCTTTGTTCTATATCTCTTATGTGGATGGTCCAATCGTCACTAGACTTCACTAACAGGCGTTTCCGGCATTTACAATTGCCTCTGGGGCGTGGGTGGTGGAAATTTTTTTTTTTTTGCTGTAAAACAAAGATAATAATTTCACATCTCCCAAAACGATGGTCTGATTGACACAAACTATTGGCTGGTGGTTTACGTGGATCTCACAATTTCTACTCGGTTGGATTTTTCTCTTCTGCAAAATGAACCCCTCATGTGTGTATGCCTAGTGTAGAATATGTCCATCTTAGAATTTTGAGCGGAGAGGGGGCATATGTCATACTTAGCATGCGCTTCGTAAAATGACACGACTCTATAGAGTTACTTTGGTGTTTTTGTTTTTTTTTACTCTGGCTGTTGAAAGTGTTGCTAAACATCAATAATCAAACAATACGGTCAGTGGCAAAATGGAATACACCATTGTGCATGTGGGGGAGGTTCAGTAATAATTTAATCATACAGCTCTAAAGTTGTAGGTTTAAATTGTTGGTCGAGTTGTGTCAATAATTATACCCCCACTTTTTTATTATACCCCCACTGGATTGCACCTGTCCGCCTGTCTATCCATCTGTCCGTCCATCTGTCCGTTGGAAATTTGAAATGAAGATTGTTTATGGGAAAGGCTTTCATAATATCATAGTTTATTTCTTCTCTTGCCATAGTTTGGCGGTATGCACCGTGGGGGTGGCCCACCTCTTGCCTTTTATACTCTAGAATAGTAGAGTCATGTCTTGGCTACAAAGTAGTGTTGCACTCTATGTTATTATTATTATGCTTAGTTTGGATTCATTGAAGGGCATTCTTTGGTATCTTGAATCTCGGGTTAGCGGGTGCACCGGAAGAAGGGAGTAGCTGCCTCATTGCTCTGAGGGGGCAAGGGCAGCGCCTGCCCGTTTTCACCGGAAGTGCACTTGTGGAAAAGACTTCAGTTCCCATGACCTGCAACTGAGAAACTCTCGAGTATTCGTTTCTAACGTATTTTACGTGTGCCTATCACTGGAGGCGTCATATGGGGCATAGGGGGGTCTGCCCTCCCACTTTTCCCTCGCCCCCTCCCCCAATCAAACTTCAAATGTGCTATCTGACCGTGGTTTTCCCACCTAATATCACACCCGCACACGGCACACAACAATCCACATCATGTCCCGTTAACCCTTTACCCAACGAAACGCACGCATCCGCCCGCGTAATTTGCAAATTCAGCAGTTGAAAAAATATTATTTTTCAACAAAACCAAATCATGTGACCCCTCGTTGGAACGAGCTCGTTCCAACGAGGGGTCACATGATATGGTTTTGTTGAAATTTTTTGAAAAATTTGAAAAAATGATATTTAAAATAATAAATTTTGATATCGTCTGCGTTGGGTAAAGTGTTAATCGTTATTACAATGTCGAACATGCATTTTCTTTATATATACATAGTATGCTTATATTGCAATGATACTATATCGTGGAAGCGTTCACAAATAATGATGTGTGCCCAATTTTAAAGACAATCTGGAGGTCCTTGAAGACCACACGAGGTGTTGAAGAAACGCTCCGATATCGCTTTTACAAATATGAATTTTTTTCCTGGGGGGAGATCCCCAGCCCCCCCCCCCCCCCACCACCGGGAGGGGTCACCTCCTCCCATACCCTTCCCCTGCTCAGGCTCCGGCCTTCAGGAGATGCCTTCGGCATCTCGACCTTGGACCCCACCCCTATCTTACTCCCCCCCCCCCCCCCCCCACCTAAATCGAAATCCTGGCGCCGCCACTGGTGCCAATGCCAATGGGGTGGGGATGGGAGGTCAGGTATGATGACGGAGGCCGTTCGATATTCACCAAACAAAAAGCTATACAATCGGTGGTGTGCGTAATACTACCGAGTGCCAAATTACGATTTAGGATTTATGCCCCCTTGCCCTCGGATGCTTCCTGCGCTTTGCGGGAAGGTGAGCGCCATTGGCCGTCAAGTTTCAGTCAGATGGTAGAGGAGAGAGAGTAAATTTTACGTAGCGTGTACAATTTAGTCCGGTATTTGATTAACGATTGAAGATCAAGTGATGGGCCTGTCAGTGGGAGCTTTTCTGAAGGAAGAAAATACTACGAAATACTTACCTGGGCGGGGAATCTGTTTCTATCTTTTGAAGGTCTTCTCACGCCAATACCATCAACACTCAGGGTGGTATCCACAAGTAAACGGCATAGATTTGAGTCCCCTTTATGACAACATCTGGCCTGTGTTCCGTCGACAGGATAGGGTTTGTTTTTCTACACACACAAGAAAGCACAATCAATATTTACAATGCTTTATAGTTTAAGCTGGTCCAACGATTTATTGGACGAAAATACATTATGTTTAACTTGGTTAATTAGAAATTGTAGTTTCATTTCTTACACCGTTTACTTGCACGGCAGTCGGCTTCTGATAATTTTCATTATCACAGTAATGTTAAACTGGTGGGCGAATCGACTGAAAAATTCGCTTGGACAGTTTCAGCTCGCCGAATATCCACTACGCAGGTAGGGTGATCACCTTTCGATCCAACAGGAATCTTTGGACCTGTTTGGAAATATCGGATCTAGCAACATTTTTAGCGTGTTATTCCGCAACATTCTTCTTTACCCATTTACGGTCCCTGTAAAGTGAGAGAATTGGAGTTCCACAAACGTTTCTACTATGCACGGGTGTCTCTCAAGGAGGGTGTAGGAGTGTGTGAGTGTGATCCCCCCCCCCCACCCCATATTTTTTCCAGTTAGGACATTTTCATCCGGATTGGAATCTTAAGATATCGACTAGCACTTGCTTGTAATCATATACTTTCTTACGAGACTAGGTTTGATATTGGGCGTCACATACAAATGGAGGTCTGCAGTACTAGAATTGTTGTTGGAGCCCAGCATGACAAATTTGGAGTACATTTACGGTACGTGTTAATTAACCCTCTGCATACTGATGTCGAAATATCCAAATTTCAACCTAAAACATTTTTTCGTGATGCAACTAGGAAGATGACCAATTCAGTCTTGTTTGACAGAGCTCATTGAGCTCTGTCAAACAAGATTGAATTGATTAATTTCTTAGTTGCAGCATGGGAAAATTTTGCTTTTTGAAATTTTCGTATTTTAACATCAGAGTTCTGAGGGTTAAATAAAATGTTGCTTCACGACTACTAAATGTATATATTATATATTTCAAAGAAGACTCGCTTTTTAACCATAATCCCGACTGACTAATATTACGATACATGATGATGATGATGATGATGATGATGATGATGATGAAGTAATTGGAATATTATATCAGTCGGGGCTTGAGCCATGGCAGTCGGCATAAATGAGGTTTACACCCACACCCCCTCCCTCAATCGAGCATCGCTGCGACGCCTTTGCTACACGAATAGTGGACTACACTTCAGTGCAGAAACATTTCTTGAACAACTAAATTTTTTTTTTTCTGGCCTCAAAAACATAGATTATAAAGCTTCACTGGAAGGAACTCGTTGCAATGAGGGGTCATAAGCTATGTTTATAGGCGAAAATTTAAAAAAATATAACATTTTATTCGACCATTTCTGTGAATGGTGTTGACCGTATGTGTTCATTGCGTATAAAGATAAAGTGTTAACACGTGCTTCCAAGGAATGTTTGTTTATTGAGGTTTAACTGGTGGAGTGCTAGAAGCCACTCTCCGGGCTTTAAAAAGAATGAGGGTACCAGAGTAAACGCAAATATTTTTCATGCTCATGTTTCATAACTCAGTTACGAATGCAAAAAAAAAATTGTGCACATAAATTTGTTTTATTACAATTCATTGGAGAATGTCAATGGGTACTCCCCAATGATTTGTAATAAACAAATTTTGAATAACAAATTCAGACCACCAAAAATAATCTAGCCCTAAACCAGTTAACGACGCTTTCAGCAGCCAGTGCCAGGTCGTCTAGGACGGATTTATATGGGGGGGGGGGGGGGGCGGGGGGGGGGTATCCTCAGAGAACAACCGAGCAGAGGCGAGCAACTGTCGGACTCCCCAACTTACTAACTCTGCACAAACACAGTTAGAAGCGTTTGAAGGCAAGTGCACAATTGACGTGCCTTTGTTTGTACCAAGCACTATTGCCCATCCATGTGGACAATGTCACAACTCAGTTACCGATCGTCAGGATCGAATCGTCGATCTTTGTTTTAAAATCAAATCTCTAACCATTTAGCCACCACACTCCCGTACATGGTATGTGTATTTACTATGTAACAGAAAGAAATTTTTGATCTAACCACATTAACATTAGTTGCCTTCTCTGTAATTTTGATTAACCCCTTACCTAACGTAACGGCAAAAAGCGAAAAGCGTTATTCATAAAAAATATCATTCAGTTTTCATTATTTTTAATTTTTTCTCTCAAAAACATAGCTTATGACCCCTCATTGGAACGAGCTCGGTGAGCTATGTTTTTGACGCAAAAAATAAAAAAAATTAGTTATTCAAGAATTTTGTTTCCAAGTGTTGTCTGCCTTTCTTGTTAAGTAAAGGGTTAAGTACATGTGACCTTGTTAACCCTTTACCTAACGAATCGCCCGCATCCGCCAGCGTAATTTGCACATTGAGCCGTTGAAAAAAAAATACATTTTTCAAAATATTTCAACAAAACCATATCATGTGACCCCTCATTGGAACGAGCTCGTCGAGCTCGTTCCAATGAGGGGTCATATGATATGATTTTGTTGAATTTGTTTGACAAATTTAAAAAAATAGTAATTAAAATAATAATTTTTGATATTCTCTGCGTTGGGTAAAGGGTTCAGAAACTTATTCACACATTTTTCAATTCACAGAACTGAAAAATGTGGGTATGAGTTCGGTAACCATACACTATTACTTTGGTTTTCTGCAAGTACTTTTTACACGGCTGGGATCTGGTTCACACATTTTGACTGGAGCGAGATCACCGAACTCACTCCTAATTCATGGGATCACCAGAAATGTTTTAGAAACGAAAAATGTTTTATGAGAGTTAAAAAGGGAAGGTTTAATTTTTAAAAAATACCGTCAATTACACTGATATCCTTGTTCTGAAGTTACCGTTTGTTCGATGATCGATGTATTTTTATGTGAATTATATTTTCCGTGAAACTGTTATGTCAGTGCACTGAACTTGTAGAAAAGCACACGGCAAACATGAAATCAGGCCAGAATGGGGTCCCCAAAGGGTGAATTTGATGATGCTATCCCATACAGTGGGCCAATTTGTCCTCTGGGTACCTCTTTCAGTTTAGTTTAGAGACCCTGATTCAGATTGAGGTTCACAGAGGGTAAATTTAATACCCTGCTGTGCAGGGTAGCATCACTTAATTCACCCTGTGGGGACCTCATTTTGCAGAGGACAGTCTGCTTATTTTCTGGCTTGCATGAAATACCGATATTTTTATTGATTTCTTCCAAATAGTTTTTAACAGTTGGACTCTTGGATGAATGTAAAAAAGGCGTTCATCCAAATGAGAATAAACTCAATGCCAGCGTCTGTCCATCTACCGTCTGACAATAGTGCACTCGATAAAGCTTTCAGTCCGAAAAAAATGGCACTTAGCTGGATTCGGTATCATGCGAAAGAGGAACATTCCCTGAACAATATATACAAAATCCGTTAAAACCCGCTTGGGGGAAAATGTTTTAGACAAGATGGCGTTTAAGATGACGCCAAATCGATTGAAAATCGGAAACGGCCTTGTAGGTTCAGAGTATTGTCAACTTCTGCGGGACTTTCGAACCAGATGTATGCCAAGGGTACAACTAAGACTCGCCAAGACCCCTCTGAGGTCATGGACCCAGACCATCTCGACAGATGCCGCCAAAAACGGCTGCTGATTCTAGGAAAACGTGAAAAGGCGGTATAAACCACATGCGTCGTAAAGATATCCAACTTATAGTATGTTATTAGAAGAATTATGGCACTCAGCTACGGTATCAAGGATTTTGTCCGACAAAAATCCAAATATGGCCGCCAAAATGGTTTGAGTTTGATGGACAGCCAAGGTTGGAGAATCAACATCATTCAGGATCCTCGGAATCATTGGCCACACACTTTTTCAGAATTCTGACAAACTCCACCCCTATAATCCCCACAAGCTGTAACACATTTCAGACAATGCTTGCGACAGGAACAAGTATTGGCTCCGCATGTATTTCTGCTTGTCATCTTAAATTTGCAACGCACAAAATTCAGAAGCGAACTTGGGGCGGCTTCTCTATCCGTCATCACGGGGACAAGTTTAGTATTTTGGACCCTCCAACCCCATTCCGTCGGTTTTAAAACATCATTGGCCAACGATTCCAAACAGGCAATCTGGAGATACACACGCAAAGAGTGGAAATAAGCCACTCCCCTGTTTAGGGGAGCTCCCGTGGTTCCACAGGATCTTTGCAAGAGGACACCTATCTCCATCAACTTGACCAACTGTACCAACTTTTTCAGGGATAGAGGAAATATCACTTACTTTTGACGTTAACGCTCTGATTTGTGCAGATCCGTCTATCTTCAAAAGATTTGTTTCTTCCCTGTCCGAAAGTTGCCGAGGCGGTGTCACAACTGCTCCAATATCATGGATAAAAAAGATGTGTAAACTTGCAACGTGACCAACTGAGAAAACAACATCCCCAATTTTAAGGGGTGCCACCCACCAGATCTACGTACCTCTGATTACAAATAGATATCGGCTATGTCGATTCTCCAACAGGGCACCGGAAATACCAGAACATCTGTGTCATCGGCAACAACGACAACGCGCGTTTCACTCGAAGCTATAAGGATAGTCTTGGATACAATCATCGTATCGGCAACGCCGATCCTAATATAGGTACTACGGCCATCCTTTTCGAGAGAAGAACTCAATTTAATGAACTGCGTTTTGTTCTTTGGATTTCCAAGAAATGCTTGCTGATCAGTGTGGAGTTCTTGGGATGCAGCAAGTCGTATTTCGGCGCATGTTTTCTCTTCTTCAATGTGTATGGTCTTTTATCGATGGTCCGCCCCTATACCCGCCAAAGACTGTACGGCACTTCCTCTATCTACATCGAACATAAGTAGTGTATTGGCACATCAAATCTGCGTGTGAATCTTTCTTCCCACATTCACCCTGTGAAGAAAAGCACCGCCAACGAGGACACGAGAAAGATTACCTGGAGGGTCCGTGGTCTCTACTGAATTGGTCTTCGTATTTACTAGTTGAGCTTACCCAGATTTTCGCATTGTTCACCCTTAAATAAAGACGTCGGGATTGCTCGGAGCTTATATTTAAAAAAACTGTTACGTATTCTCGTCCCTCTGAGCGATGTCGATCAAGCGAGAAAACAGGATCGAAGGATTCATCAAAACTTTTTTATTGTCGATCTTAAAACCACGACGATGATCCAATGCTTTGACCTGCATGCTATGTTTGATTGACATTTTCAAGAACTTCTAACAGTAAAGAGTTTTATGAATACGATGGCCAACAGACGCGGTTTCATGTAAGTTTATTTGGTCCCTGTCTCCGGCAGCAAGCCAATTGAGAGTGACCGTAAACGATTCTCATTTAAATCAAAGGGTTCGTCATCGTCAATCCATTCACGAATACCGGTACTCAGTGTCTGAATAATCCCTCTTGATTCGGGCGGTACTCAAATCAGCACGCTGTTCACTTGATACATGTTTAACGATTGTGATTGTCGATATTGCATTGTGAATTTCACCACACCTATGAATGCTGAGAACCCACTAAAGACCGAATCGGAAAAAACCTACCCTAGTCAAACCGCCTTGACTCCAGATAGAACGCACGAGGACCAGTTCAATTAGCAGTGTAATATACAGAAGCTACATATTACAGATTGTGTATTCCGGGTTTTGGCCCACTTGATGTTTCACTGGAAGTAGAGTTTTGTATGTGTTACCACGAGAATAAAAAGGACATGTTATGTTTATTTACTGCTTCCTAAATCCTTCAAATATCTTCACCATCCATCCCCTTCATACATCATACTGAACTATTATAAGCAGGTCGGTGGAAAGACCAACTCATGGTCGACTACTCCGTAGGACGGAGTGATTTCCATTCTCGGCGAAACATTTATAGATCCATGGATGCTTTTCGGGCAACAAGCACTCTCCAATAATTTGTAATAAAATAAATTCTGAATAACAAATTCAGACCACCAAAAATAATCTAGCCCTCAACCGGATAATCGTTCTGCCCTGATGGAAGTTCTTCAGACGGTCTATGTACTCCACATACTGAAACCAGAGTTTCGTAGCTGGGGATTTCTGAGATAACCCAAAGATACACGGCGAGAGGAAATTTTCTGATTTCACAAGCTCATCAGATTCTGCAATATCTGATAAGGATATTGATTTGCTTCTGACTCCATCTTACAGATTCTCCAACTCAATGACCTCGATCTGCTTCAATTGATCCAGCTCAGAAATAATACACGAAGAAATGTCCGTTTCATGACAGTCTTCTGTGTCACACGTGGCTCAACGAGGAAATTAAATCTCGCCCGAATGACAGAAACTAGACGTCGATGCCTCAATTTTATTCAGACAAGATTCTGGTATAGCCATCATAAGAAGTTTATTGACTCACAGCATGTACCAAGAAATGGGTACGGACGGTCCTCGATTATGCTTTACCAGACATAAGGTGAGTGACAGTGTTCGATCCATAGGCCCTTTCCAAAACCTCTTCAGCGTTTCATTCTTCATTACTTGGCCTGTCGCTGCGATTATTTTGTCAATGCACTTTATTATCTAAATTTCGCGCTCAATTTTCATTAAATGGTGAGTGTTTTACATCACAGATGTTATCCATGAAGATAATTACTTCGCACACTTTTTCAGAAATATGCAAATTGACCCGGGAAAATCCAAATGTTTGCATACGCTGGCCAGAAAATGTTGAAAATTGCGAAAAAAGGTGGCCCTATTTGTTGGGGGGGGGGGGGGGGGGGGAGGCTGTATAACATTTGACCTGGATTTTTGCAGATTTTGGATATGTTTGGAACTCTCCTGCATCGAATGAGGTAAAATCCAACTTTAAAACTACAATTTTTTTCCGGGTTCGCCCAAGACATAAGACATTGGCTTTGTCGACTGCACTAAATTATCATCAGTATTTAAGGACTATTATGAACCCATGCTGAAGAACCAGGTATTTCTTGGTCAGGCGCATACAGCCATATCAAAGATCGTTTGAGGCATCTACTTAATGTAGTTCCATCACCCGGTTAGTTGGTGGATCTATATAAGAAGAAAGCCTCGCAGAATTAAGGAATTGTAGCAGTTTAACCCTTTATCTAACGAATCGGCCGCATCCTACTGCATAATTTACAAGCTGATTAGTTGAAAAAGATCATTTTTCAAAACTTTTCAACAAAACAATATCGAGAGACCTCTCATTGGAACGAACACGTCGGGCTCGTTGAAATATGGGGTCACACGATATGGTTTCTTTTATTATTTATTATTTATTGGTGTTTAAGGTCACATACGTATGCACAATGGCTAATCGCGACCGTGACAGTTTTACGGGTGGAGGAAGCCGGAGTACCCGGAGAGAACCACCGAGCAACGACGAGCAGCTGTCAGCTCCCCAACATCGTAACTCTGAACTCTGCACCGCAGCACAGGCAGGGTTAGATTGGTTGAAGACATGCGCACCATCGACGTGCAGTACGCCTCAGTACACAGCGTCATCGTGCCCCCATGTAGGCAATCGGGGTGAAGTGTATGGTTTCTTTTTAAAAAATTGAAATAAGTGGAGAAACTTTTTGAAAAAAATTTTTAAAAAATTGATATAGTTGGATAAATGGTTAAGTCGATGAATTGATTGAATAGTCTTTATGTTTACAAATGTACGCCAAATGCAGGTGAATGGATAGACTCGGAAAGAAAATATCCGTTGTCAAACTCGGCACACTGGCACATTGTGTGATATCCATAAGTCTATTTTTCGAATCCCTGTACTGCGAACTACCTTAATATTGGATCTCGCTATTTTCGACAAGATTTAATCTTTTAATGGTGCATTGTACGTTTAAAGACTTCACGCGTCGAACAAGCAACCGCTAATTTCATTGGGTCGATTAAACTGCTCCCCCGAGGGTTGTAAACAAATCTAAAAAAACAAACACCCGTGCACAAACAAATCGATGAAATATGCCCCAGGTAAAAAGATAGATGCGAAAGTTTTGTTAACCTTTCAAGTATGCATATTCTACTGTTCTGTGATTATTTTTCTCCCGTCATGTTTTTTTCAAAAGCGGCCCGAATGTTTTAGAAGGCTAATGGGTTTGTAGTTATGAATACCGACTTACCAGCAGACGATAAGGCCCGACAATGCGTTGCTCTCAAGCCGCCAGTCAAATTCGAAAACGAGTCTGACGCTGTTATTGTCTGGAACTAGTCTGGGACTTAAGTTAAATAGTCCACAGTCTGTTTCAAGATTCAGTGGGTTGGAGTATTTCACTTTGTCGAAAATGTGAACAAAATGTTCGGACCAACTGAGTGTTCCACCCGATTGATAGAAAATACCATAAACATTTAGTTTCTTTGGATCAACCTAAAAAAATTTCTCCATCGAGACTTGATTAGACCGGATCTTTAATGACATCATCAACACTATTAGACATATTTATTCACTAAATAATTATGAATGATGACTCTCTACAGCTGCAGTTTCGGGATTGCGTCATGTATTTCCACTAATTATGTTAATATCAATGCAGTAGCCTTTTGCGGAGAATGGTTTGAGAGGATCTGGAATTGCGCGATAGATTTTGACTGTTACCCATATTTTCGCGTGAGATATCGGACAATGGAAAAGAAAGATTTTACACATCTGCTCTACATACAAATATATGGAAAAAAGATGAAAATCCTCCTTGTAAAATGGACATTATACTAAAAATGTTCAACACTTCACCTAGCGAAACACGATCATTGCAAACAGATTTCCTGGAACGTTTTGTTTCTACTTCAAAGCATAGTTATGACCACCTCATTGGAACGACCTCAACGATCCAATCAGGGGTCATAAACTGTGTTTCGGGGCGACAACTTGAAATGCGATTTTTTGTGAACAGCGCTGGCCGAGTATGACCCTTAGGGCTCCCTACGAGAGAAATGGAGTTCAGTTATAGGCCTATTGCCCCTAACCAACATGGCCTTAATGTGCGGGGTGTTTTCCCTGAGGCAAATAGTTCGCGAGTCATACATTGAGTTCGGGGAAGTATGACGACAAGTGTTTTTAATCGTTCATGGTCGTGTTCTGCGAAGCAGACCAATAAATTAAAGTATGCTTCCATATAATGTGACTTGAAGAACATGGCAGCTCCCTCGATGGTAAAGGAATGCTCACGACGTCGTGGTGACAATATTATACAGACATTTTGCAGAGACATGAGTGTATTTTCAACATTAGATTTGGAGAAAAGTGAAATCGCCACATTTTTAAAGATACGTGTGAAAAAAGCATTTTGCCTCCAAAAAAAAAATTTCAAAGCAAAAAATCTGGGAATTGTGTCGGTTGAGTACTTTCCAGCTTGAACGCAGACCGAGAAAGGTCATCGAACACTGAGGTAAATTTTTGAAGCGCGCGGTACACACGACTCACAAGCAATCTTCCTCGCGAGCAATACAGCTGTGCTTGATTGTTCAAGTATGCAGTGGCCTTTACGTCTGGCAAAGGGTTGAACGTTTTGAAGATCCCTAGCTCCTGGTTGAAGAGAATCACAAACACTGAATACTTCACCAAACATTTTATTAAGTACTGAAAAAGAAGGGTGGCGTGAAAACATTTTTACCAGAAACGTATGATGGATGGATGGTCGGAGTGACCAGAAATCTTTTTTTCCATGGTCTGAATTTTTTCATTTCATTCTTTTAATGATGTTGTAGGCTTTTTAGGACAGGTGCATACATATAAATGTTGATTTTGTCATTTTTTAACCCTTTACCTAACATGAAAAGCAGACGACACTTGCAAAAAAAAATTCTTGAATAACTAATGTTTTTCATTTTTTGTCTCAAAAACAACAAACGAGCTCGTTCCAACGAGGGGTCATAACCTATGTTTTTGAGACAAAAAATGAAAAAAATAGTGATGCTATAGGCTTTTTAGGACAGGTACATACATATAAATGATTTTGTCATTTTTTAACCCTTTACCCAACGTGAAAAGCAGACGATACTTGCAAAATAAAATTCTTGAATAACTATTTGTTTTTCATTTTTGTCTCAAAAACATAGGTTATGACCCCTCGTTGGAACGAGCTCGACGAGCTCGTTCCAACGAGGTGTCATAATCTATGTTTTTGAGACAAAAAATGAAAAAAAAATTATGAAAATTAATTGGCGATTTTTGAGAATAGCGCTGGCCGGTTTTGGCCATTACGTTGGGTAAAGGGTTAAAAATTTGCAGCAAATCATTCAATGAGTCATCAGTCACTTTTTTTCAACCAGTTTGAACTTTTCAGCTTTTTACTCAACAGTGTTAGTAGTAGCGACTTCTGATATGTATCTCAAATAAAACAGCTGGATGAAAACAGAAGAGAATTATTATCAAGACATACCA
The DNA here is from genome assembly GCA_031216915.1 of Pictodentalium vernedei. NCBI lineage: Eukaryota > Metazoa > Mollusca > Scaphopoda > Dentaliida > Dentaliidae > Pictodentalium > Pictodentalium vernedei. The sequence goes on from CM062296.1 coordinate 382,299,536, forward strand.
AGGGTGCATATATAGAAATTAGCGCACTTTGAGACTGATTTTTCATTTTCAGACTGATTATTCTCAACTGACCCACCTGATTTGAGGCATTGCCATCCACTGGCATGAACTAAAGATAGGTCTGTGGATAGGAACTCAAAATTATTGAAAATCATTGGTAGTAAACCTATATTATATTTGTTATTCAAACTGTTTCCGTCACTCCACTCGTTTTCACATTTACCCTTTGAACACTAGCGGCCGTTTTTCCGGCTCAGACTGAGCATTATATCTCATAATTTCATTAAGTACGATGGCTGCTAAGTAAATGTGTGGGGTAGAGCAATTAATATTTTCAATGTGCAGCCGTGGGGCTGCACGTTGAAAATATTAATTGGTCTTCCCTAAATAATGAATATGGACTCTTCCAATTGAACTGACATGGAAGATACCACCAGGGTTTCAAAGGGTTAAGCTTTGAAATAAACAATAAAATTGTGAAAAAAATCACTCTATAAATTTCATTACAAGCTGAAGAAAACTTGAATGAATGAAAAGGTATACTCGGTCAAATACACTAAATAAAATAGAAGTCATTCAATCCCAGAATACCACAGAATAGAAGCATTAATAATTTTTGGGGTATCCCATAGTCCTTGTGTGTTTAACATGGATTCTTGAAAGCAGACGTCTCTATGTTCAATTCTGGAAGATAGGATTTGTGAAAATGAACTCGTTTTTCAACATCTGATCAACTGACATCATTCGATTAATCTTGCCGCATGATCCAAACTCTAAATCCTCAATACTGTGAGGATATGAGTATACATTGGCACAAACCTGCAGAAAGCTCACCATATTTTGCGGATGAATGTCAAAACAACATGCTCATCAACTTCATATGAATACTGTGGATGGAAAAAAAGTCGAAAATTGCGGAAAGGGATGGGTGGGTGATCTAACATGTCGAAAGTTAAATATCATCATATGTTCCTGGCGGTCCCCCCCCCCCCCCCCGCCACTCCCTCTAGTATCTTTTTATGGGTTTTTTTTCTTAAAAAACAGCGTATTAATCCTCAATGGAATATACACTTCCACATCACTGTAATGAGCGGTTGTGAGTTTTGTTTTGAAAAAAAAAGAGAAAAAGTAATTTTTCGAAATTCCTAGGAACAGATATGAGGTGTTGTCTTCAAAATGTGCTAGTGGAGATATCAGAGATTGATAGAGCTCCTGTCAAAAGGGTAATTATGTCGTTAAAACGTTACTCAGTATGAATGGGTGTGTTGGGGGGGGGGGGGGGTTATGTCGGGTCTTAAACGGATGGGTGCAAACCAGTTCAAACAAAATAAAATACAACTATGTGAAATTGTATTTGAAAACTGTCGGTCTATTACTAAATTATTACACTATTTGTTGATCTTATCACACATTATAGGTTATAATAATAATACTTAATAATAATGATTTTATTGTCAAAAATCCACCCATGGTGCCGTATGGTTGTACAACATTGCCAAATGCCTTAAACCTTTACCAAACACGAAAAGCAGACGACACTTGCAAACAACATTCTTGAAGCACTATTTTTTTTTATTTTTGCGTCAAAAACATAGCTTATGACCCCTCATTGGAATCGCGCTCGTTGAGCTCGTTCCAATGAGTGGTCATAAGCTATGTTTTTGTGACAAAAAATGAAAAAGTAATTAAAATTGAATGGTGAATTTTGTAAATAGCGCTGGCCGGTTTTGACCGTTACGTTGGGTAAAGGGTTAAGGAAAAACATTAAGAGTTTGTTGCTGTGATTATAAATCTCTTGTGAGTCGGTCAGGAGAGGATCAAGCCACGTGCAGCAGCCATGCTGACATCTGTTCTTGGGGCGGGGACGATGAACACAGGGCACATTATGTCAAGGAAGAGGTTAAGCTAAAGAGTTCCAAGCACATTTTTAAACCCATTTTCAAGGACTTTTAGGCAAATTTTAATACCATTTCACACTATAGTTTCATATAAATTTGAGTAAATTTATGATTAGGAATATAGATCTGTTAAAAAGGACTGTTTCGATCATAAATACAAAAATAGACAAAGAAGTAGTTTGCGACAAACAAGCATATCTGGCAGTCATGTACATTATGAGCCACGTAAGCCCATGTCTCCAAAATATGGGTTATGTTTCTCGGCAAATTCTCGCATTACGAAGCACAGGAGGGATCCAAGTTGGCTCTGTGGGCTGTGGATCTCAGCCTACCGAACCAACTTGGATCCCTACTGTGCTTCATACCTTCAGGCAGATCCTCATGAGAAAGTTGCGCAGGCGCACTCGTGCTTCTTCATTTTAGATGCCCAAAAATGTGGCGATTCACCCCAAAGCTACCAGAAGGCTTCATGTGAAATCACAATTAATTTTTTTTCCATGGTCAAAATCTTGACTTTTAAGAATGTTTCAAAGTTTTAATTTCTGTGGCACATCGTGTGCAGCAGAAATTGAAACTTTGAAGTATTCTTAAAAATCAAGGACTTAAAATCAAAAGATTTTCAAATTTGCTCGTACTTTCAAGGCATTGAAAACACCAAATTTCATTTCAAAGACTTTCATGGTTTTCAAGGATCACAATGAACCCAGCACACAATGTGACGTTTTAGTACATAATTCATATTATTACGCAATACTTGTGGTATTTTTACATAATGCCGTCTAACAATAACATATACCTGTAAGGTTGAACTGCTATTGCACTCCAATAATCCATCGAGGGCGTTACTTCCAGACACCGACAACGGAATGACTCCTCGCCTTTCTCGCGGTTTCAAGAGGGTGTGGTCGTCATCATTGCCTGTCACTGATTCCGCTTCGTCGCTGTCGAAGTCATATGGCCACGACATCAAGTCATGAAACGACGCGCACCCCTACAAGTGAAAAGGGTAACTGCTCAACAAACATATTTAACAGATAATTTTAGTCATAATGGCTATAGGTATCATTTGGAACCGTCGGTAGACTCGTGTGCGTGTACTTGGGTACATTCAAACAGCACCTCCATTATCATGAAAAAGACGGAAACAGTTGCATTCAAATTCGATCACACTTACAATTAGATTGTACCAAAACATCAACTGTAAAAGTTATGTTGCGCTCGAAAGCAGTTCTTGTGGATTCTTTCTTTGAATGGATATACACGTACAATATCCACCATATCATTAAAGAACAGCTTTTTGAGCAATAGATATAGGTCTGATTATTTTGGAAGCATTTGTATACTAAATTTGCTGAAAGTTTACTTGACAATGCTGTTTTTCTTCAATGCAATTTACACATACAATTACATGAAAGCGCTGCATAAAAAATGAGCAGTGAATCAAAGGTAATTATGTGCAGATATGTTAACACTTTTCATGTCTGTCCAGTTTAGTACTCTTGCACCTTTAGGTCAGTATGTGGTATTTCAAGATTGTGGCCGAAGGTGGGGAGCAGGACATCGAATAGTGCCTATATATTGTTCTTCCATATGAGACATTAGTTATTAATATTTATCGAGCCAGTTGTTTAAAGGGTGGAATTAACGCTTAGTCTAACCGAACGGTAAAATTCCCTATTATTATTTTATAAAAAATCTCCACTCAAATTTTGTTATTTTTTCACATTTTGCCTCGTTCTAATGGGGGATCACCAGCTATGTTTTGAGGCATGAAATAGAATTATTTAGTTATCCAAGAAAATATTTGCGCTTGGGTCGTTTTGTAGTAGTGCAAGCAAAAGAATGAATTCAACTCATTTCAAAGACCTTTATCAGGCATTTTCAAAGAACTTTCTAGAAAACCTAGACAGTATTCCGAGCTATTTTCATTCAGCTTCGAGTAAGACTTGTGAAAGCAAATGACTTTGAAACAATATATCAGTTCAAAAAGAAACGTTTTTATTAAGACCTAACAAGAAAGTTTATTGCAAACAAGCACAATATTTGCTTATCTCTTTGTCAATCGCGAGTAAAATTCGACACTTGTAAATTATTTTCCTGAAGACCTTGGACAATTTGAAAATATTTCATTTTTTGATATAGAAAATATAGCTGTGAATCATCACTAGAACAGCTCGACAAGTTCGTTCCAATGAAGAGTTACCAAGTAGGTTTTGGTAACAAAGATGAACGAGAGTGTTTTGTAATAGCACGGTGCGGATTTGGTTGGGACGTTAGGTGTGTAACACTCACTAAACACGGACGTTGATTTTTATTGGGCCGCGAATGATCATGCGCATCAGAAGATAAGAACTTGGCAGCATAATGAAAAATCAAGGACTTTTAATGTCTATGCACGCATACCTAAATAAGAGGTTAAATTTTTCACTGAGCATGGCAGGTCCAAACAGTTAATCTTTGAGAGCTATGTGGTGGAACTTTTGAAGAATCAATGCCAGGGCTGTTATTATCCGTTCATGAAAAAGAAGAATTTGCTTGCCTTAAAACTACCAGCTAATTCGACTGGAACTGTAGTTGATATAATAAACTACCTTGTAAATTCCTGCGTCTCGTGAGTCCTCCCCCCCCCCCCCCCAAAAAAAAAACTCTTTCTCTAGAATTGGTTTTCGCGCTGGTTTTGTCATCCCCTTTTCGCTTCTTTTTCAACTCCTGGTCCTCTTGCTTGTCATTTTCAAAATCTCTAATATTGTTTATACCCTGACAATACTGTTATTTCAATTCAGACTATTAAAAGTTATGCTGTTCTTTTGAGAGGATACCAATGCAGTATACAGCCTCTACTACGGTACTACTCCCCAAGCACTACCCAGTAAGTGATAACTAAATTATTTCATGAATTAACTTTTAAACCGATGAATATTTTTTAAAACATTTTCTATTAAATCTAGTTATGGCTGCTGTGAAGCAGCCACGACTAGATTTGATAGAAAATTCATTAAAATTCAACTCCAAAAATCATTAGTGAAAAGTGGTGGTTCGGTTTCTAGGAGAACATTTAGTTAAAAGTACTAAAACTATACACATTTTAGTGCCAAGAGATTTCCTGTCCTGGGTAGGAATATCCACCAGAAGCATTATAAGGAGTTATATTAAACACTAATTGTTTGTCGTTTGATTGTTATTCTGAAAAAAAAAACATATTTCAACGCCAAGTTACTATTCAAAATTAACAGAAGAGAGCTGAGACACTTGTAAAGAATAATGCATGGAAACGTTTAAGTAATACTTCACTACTCACCGTGCCACATCTGGGCGTTGGAGCAGGGTCATAGAAAGGGGAATAGAGGCCTCGCTCTGGAAAGGATTGTTGTAGAGATATCCCAAGAAGCTCTGGCAATTCATCCTTCTCTGATCTGTATTTGCTGTCATTCTTTTCTACTCCGTGCTTGCTTCTGCTGAAATACTTCAAATCAAGGTATAAAACAATAGAAGAAATGACAGAGATATATGTGTTTGGGGGTCCGGCAACTTGGCCCCCATCTAGTCCGGAAAGCGTCAAAAACTAGACTGGAAAATTACTGGGGGGAAATACAGAATCCACGCTCATTGAACGGGGATAACGAATCAATGTTGTAAGTTAGCATTGAACAGTGTGGGCTTACAGGCAGGTAACAGATTGGAGTTGAACTACAAATGGTTTCATTTAAATTTTGAATTTTTACATATACCCCACTCCCCCCCCCCCCCCCCCACCCCCCATACCGACGTTTTTACATTCATGGGAGCGCTTTGGATATTTGGTTAGTGTACTGGACTTCAAACCGAGAGGTCGTCCATGAACCAAGCTGTCCGCGTTGTGTCCTTGGGCAAGACACTTAATTCCGAGTGCCCACCGTGGGGCACGAAGCACTGTGCACAAAGGCGCAATGCTTTCCTTCAACCGCTGGGTCTGCTGGGTTAGTAAGTTATTTTCAAAAATATCCTTCTACCCTTGTCTTTGCACAAGATACCTCATCCTGATTCCCCACGCTGTGAACTAAGGCGCACGGCACTTCAACCACCGGGTGTGCTTGGTTAGTAATCCGAAGAGCCTAGAAGTTACTCATCGCTGTTCTCCGTGTACTCTGGCTTCTCCACCCACAAAACTGCCCGACACGACGTGAACCCGGATGCTGAAAGTGTTGTTAAACTCCCAACAATCACTCTACATTCATATATCGTTTGAGTTTGCATTCATTTAAAATGTTCGCAGGATGTAAGAATTTAGGGATTTTTATTATAAGAGACCGAGATCTTGTAGTTTTAAAGTAATATTGTGCCTATTTAATACTGTACTTTTCCAAGGTTATCCATCGTGCATCCCTTTTAGAAGTACATGGGTAACTATATGACGTAGATGAATGGATAAGTTGTTCTCGGGAATCAACTTTCGGCGACGTATTGTTTGATGTCAGGTTTTTTCAACAAGGTGATGATTAGTCTCGATTGTTGAGTCTCAGACCCCACTTCTGTAGAGTGATCACGAGGCGCACTCGTAATGCAGCTGACAATAGACATTAGACAAGCATTTATTTGTGAAAGAAGGTTGTTGTAACGCGTTGTGAAGTAGTTTCAGCGAGTTGACAAGTCACTGACAAGTCATTATAACGAGTAGTGATTTTCGCACAATACATGTAGTACATAGGCACATACGACGAAAAAGGAATTCTGTAACCACAGTATTTATTTATTTATTGGTGTTTAAGGTCACATACTTCTGCACAATGGCTAATCATGACCCTGACAGTTTCACGGGTGGAGGAAGCCGGAGTACCCGGAGAGAACCACCGAGCAACGACGAGCAACTGCCAGCTCCCCAACATCGTAACTCCGCACTGCAGCACATACAGGGTTAGATTGGTTGAAGACATGCGCACCATCGACGTGCAGTATGCCTTAGTACACGGCGTCGTCGCCCGCCCCCCCCCCCTCCCCCCCCCCCCCCCCCCATGTGGACAATCGGAGTTAAGTGCCTTGCCCAAGGACTCAACGCGGGAGTCCGAATCGATCGCTCAGACGGTGACCCAGCCGAGAACTAACCGGGCTCGACGTTGCTTAACTTCGGTGATCTGACGAGAACCGGTTACCGCAACCCCACCACGCCCCCTGTAACCACAGTATTGGGTGACTACAATAGAGGCTAACAATAGGTCAGATAGTTGAAGACAAGGTGGAAGCCGATGGTAAGACTACCAGGAGCTGTATAGGAGCTTGTAATACCACTTACGGACTCCCACTTATGGAATCCCTTTTGTAGATCCCTGAAGAATCCCTTTACCGAAATGAGTCGAAGAGTCTCAAGAGCATTTTCTCATTGAATAATTACGAGCAATTGCTCTATAGCTCATATGTTCGATGAGATTAGTGTCGCAATAGCATTTGCTCATTCGATGAAATCACCAGCCATGTTTCTCGGCACTCCACTTACAGAATCCGTTTAGGAATAGAATTTTTTTTTTTCCGAAATAAGTCGAAGAGTCGTATGTGAAGTCACTCGATCGAGTAAGTGCTCGATAGATCATTTACTCGATGGGATTCGAGTCGTTCGAGCAAGTAGTAGTGAAAAAAAACAAGTATGATTATAATATGAACTGGGATCCTTAGCGGCAGTAATATACTAAGATCCGTAGTAGTACCACAAGTTAGTAATGGTTGAGACACACTAGCACAGGGCAGAATAGTGGTAGCCAATAGTTATGGTACAAGGCAGTGATGATACAGGACTGTAAGGCTGCTAGAATGCCACACTAAAGGTGAATATAGTGCAGGCTGATCATAGGATGGATTGTGGTGGCTGTGGACAAGTCAGCAGTGCTGACCTTGAAACTATAAAAGATGTGGGTGTGGTATAGAAGCCAGGAGCTGAATATACCACATCAAACGAGAATCATGGATGACTTCCGGCCTCTTACAATCCTCACTAAACAAGCCATAACTCCCGGAGTTATCCAGCAGGGGCACTTGATGAGTGGACGAGTCGCCCCTGACATACTACTGCCAATGTTTAGTTTCACTCGTCTGGAATATTTCGGTTGGTTGGAAAAAGCGAATCTCTAGTTCGCTTTTCGACCAACTGATATTTTTCGGACGATTGGATCCGAAAAATTGTCTGTGAATCAAAGCTGGAAAAGTTGTTTGATTCATTTCTGTGAATCAAAGCTAGAAATGTCGTTCAGTTGAGACTTGATTTGATCGACCGTTTGATGACATTACAATCAGAAATGAAGATTCGCCACAGCTGTAGTTTTATGATTGTGCCGGTAGTTTCACAAAAATAACCAAGGTCATATCACGTCGGTGACAGTTTTACGGGCGGAGAAAGCCGGAGTATCCGGAGAGAACCACCGAGCAACGACGAGCAGCTGCCAGCTCCCCAACATCGTAACTCTGCACTGTAGCATAGGCATGGTTAGATTAGTTGAAGACATGCGCACCATCGACGTGCAGTACGTCTTAGTACACGGCGTCATCATGCCCCCATGTGGACAATCGGGGTAACGTGCCTTGCTCGAGGACATAACGCGGGAGTGCGAATCGATCGCTCAGACGGTCACCCATCCAAGAACAAACCGGGCTCGACGTTGCTTAAATTCGGTGATCTGACGAGAACCGGTTACCGCAACGCCACCGCGCCCCCATTAATATTTATTTGGGTAGGAAAGAATATCTTATATCTTTGAAAATATTTTTGACATCATAGGTATCACTGAAAAATTCAGCGTAAAAGATAATATATACCACACCTTAGACGGCTATCAACCACTTGTTTTGCCGACGATGACATTAGGGGAGGTGTTGGTGTCTTCGTTAAAGATTCCATACCATTCAAAGTAAGAAACGACTTAAGTATTTTCATTCCGCATGTTTTCGAATCACTCTTCATCGAACTTATTGGAAAATCCAAAGTGATTGTAGGAATTATTTACCGACCTAACACTGCCCCAAAGGCTGATCTTGACCTGTTCTTATCTCAATATTCAGATCTACGTGAACTAATCAATTCCGAGAAGAAGACAACTTACCTGATGGGAGACTTCAACATAGATTTATTAAATTTTAACCAACATCAAAAAACTAATCATTATCTTGAATCACTGTTCAGCACCGGATTCACGCCCATGGTAACCAAACCAGCAAGAGTAACAAGTCACTCGGCCATAATAATTGACCATATATTTTGTAACAAACTAAACCCAAACACCCCTGGTATAATTATTGCTGATGTGAGCGATCATTTCGCCACATTATATATCGAAAATCCCAAAACAACCCATCCTATTGACACATGCCAACCTAAGAGAATCTTCAACACAAGGAACATCAACCCATTTAAACAACTGCTATCCGAGACTGACTTCAGCCATGTGTGCCAAGAGATCAGTACAGATGAAGTGTATGAGAAATTTCTAACAATTTTCAGCACAACGTTTGACTAAGTCTTCCCGTCGAGAATAATAAAGACCTCGAAAAAATACATCAAACGAGAATCATGGATGACTTCCGGCCTCTTACAATCCTCACTAAACAAACATAAACTACCGGAAAGAAAGTACAGATCCCCGACTAACCACAATATTACGCGATACAAAACCTATTGCCAAATTTTTAATCAGCTTAAACATAAACAAAAGAAGAATTAGTATAGTCAATTACTATTAGAAAATCAGGGTAACATTAAGAAAACATGGGAAATTCTCCGTAAGGCAATAAATAAGTCAAACCTTCCTCCTTCCCTACCATCATCATTTATTGAAGATAATGTGGAGTTTAGTGACCCCATCCACATTGCTGAGAAATTCAACAATTACTTCACCAATATTGGAAATCGAGCAATCGACAATACGGCAAGCTCCACACATCGATTCTCTGATTTCCTAAAAAACACTGTCTCCGATTCATTTTTCATATCACCTACAAGCACCGAAGAAGTGGTATCCTCCATAGAAAGCCTTTCCACAAAAACTTCGGCTGGCCAGGACAATATTTCTCCTAAACTACTTAAAGAAATTATACATGAAATAGTCGTTCCTTTAACCCATATTATAAATATTTCACTTTCAACTGGAATTGTCCCATCCAAAATGAAAATCGCAAAAGTAATACCAATTTTTATATCCTGGGATAAACAGTCATTCAACAACTACCGTCCAATAAGTATTCTTTCATCGTTTTCAAAAATCCAAGAGAAATTAATGCATAAAAGGCTAACAAATTTCTTAGATGACAACAACGTTATTTATAACTACCAGTTCGAATTTAGAAATGGACATTCAAAATTCCATCCAATAATGCATCTTATCAACCACGTTTCCATAATGAATAACAAAGCAGCTAAAGATTGCACACTATCCATGTTTTTAGATTTTTCTAAAGCCTTTGATACCATTGACCACGAAATACTCGTTAGGAAACTCGAACATTACGGCATTAGAGGTATAGCTAATTCTTGGTTTCAGAACTATCTCCCTGGGAGATTCCAATCTGTGCGATTCACGAATGAATCCACTGATCAACTAATATTACTAAAGGTTCTGTACTTGGCCCTCTTTTTTGTACTATCTATTAATGACATTTGTGATTCAACTGACATGAGCATCCTATCACTCGCGGATGACACAACAGCATATACGTGGGAACGACCTCGATCTCTTGATGGAGATGGCCAACAATGAGTTATCAAAAATCAACAATTAGTGTTTAGCAAATAAGTTATCGTTAAATGCTAACAAAACAAACGCGATACTTCTTCACCATCAAAACGACAACTGCAAATACAACAACGCACAGCCCAAAATTTCATTGAACAACTCAGACATTATATTTGCAGGTAATAATAGTCATGACAAATTCATAAAATTCCTGGGAATTCACCTGGACGAGAATCTTAAATTTAATTAGCATGTATCTGCTCTCCGTACAAAGCTATCCAGGGCGATTTATATTCTGAGAAGAGCCAAAAACTTTTTGCCGCTCGAGACATTACGTTCACTTTATTTCACCCTAATTCAAAGCCATTTAATTTATGGGATTCAAATATGGGGTAATACACAAGCAAGTATACAAATTATGAATTTACAGAAAAGGGCTGTTCGTATCATAGCGAATAAAAAGTACAACTCACACACGGACCCTCTTTTCAAACGTTTGAAAATTCTCAAATTTAACGATTTGTATAAGCTACACTCACTTCTATTCATGCACGACTGGTCAGAACACAACCTCCCTGTCAGTTTTGAAAATACATTCCAGGTGTATTCAAACCCTTCAGGCATGAATACAAGGCAATGTGGAAATCTAAACACACAGAAACCCCACACCCAGTTCTTAGTCGATCTCCCATATTTTTTTTATTCCTAAAATGTGGAACGACCTTGATACAACGTTAAGAACCTCCAACCGCAGGTTATTCAAAACAACATTAGTTGACCAATTTCTAAACACATATAACGCCGATATTAGCTGTTCTTAACCGAGATCAGTGGCGTCATGCCAACGGTGCACGGGGGGGGGGGGGGGCGGGGCGCCCCCCCCCCCCGGTGAAGGCCTGGGAATTGCCATTTCCGGCAATCTGGGAGGCATTTTTTTGTCAAAATTTTTGGGCACGCTACGCGCCAACCGATGGTCGCGCTCCGCTTAGATGGTGTTACCGCCCCCCCCCCCCCCCGCCCCCAGAGTTTTCCCTAGCATGACGACCCTGCCCGAGATGTTCAGAATGTCTGCCGCCTAATAGTTAGTCTCCTGGGTTGTTATCGCCTTTTTTTCTCCTCGCGAACCCAGGAACATGTTACCCTGCCATTCACGGTTTTCCGATTATATATCACCCCATTACCTTACTGGACTACACAGCAAAAATATATTATTATTTCATTTATTCGGAAATACAGTCAATTAATTAATTGATTAATTGATTGATTAGTTGATTACTTAATTGGCCAACTGCCGCCTAATAGTTAGACTCTCGGGTCGTTATCACCTTCTTTTCTCCTCGCGAGCTCAGGAACATGTTGCCCTGTCATTTACGGTTTTCCGATTATACATCACCCCATTACCATACTGGTCTACTCGCAAAAGATATTATTATTATTTCATTTATTAGGAAACACGGTCAATTAATTAATTGATTAACCGACTGATTAGTTGATTGCTCAATTGTCCAATTGACTGATCAATTGTTTAACCACTTATTCGATTACTCATTCAATGGGCCAAATCAAAATAACTAATGATAGGACATTTGGGAGTTTGATCCATGATGAAAAAATAATAACCAGTTCCAATCAAATCAATCTCAACACAAAAGTTACAACTACTTGCTGTCCAGATATATTTTATTTAACTTTAACATTTGCCACCTCTGTTCTTTTAATTCACATTATTTGATTGTCCAGGGGGTGACAGGAAGACAGTCGTAAGACTATATGTCATTCCCCACAGTATACATCTGTCTATGATTTTGTAACTTTGTTTTTTCACCTCATGTTTGTATTTGCATGCTGTGGAATAAACTGAATTGAATTGAATTGAACTGAATTGAAAGTTAAGGCACATTACATTACATCAACAATCGACAGTGCACAGATTTCCAAAACGTGGGAAGCCCATAACAGCGTTGAATTCCGGACAGAATTAGACTGGAGGCCTGAAAGCTTGGGCCACTACTGTTATATATTGGGAGCGCTGTGGCTCAATGGTTAGAGCATTGAACATTAAACCGAAAGACTCCGATTCAATCCTGACGTGCGCCATCTGCGCCGTGTCCTTGGGCTTGGGCAAAACACTTAATCCCGATTGCCCGCGCTCCGTACTAGGGCGTGTTGCACGTCGATGTTGCTCTTGTCTTCAACCGTTGATGACTGCATGTGCTGGTTAATAAGTTGGAGAGGCTGATAGTTGTTCGCCACGGTGGTTCTCTTCGAGTACTCCAGCTGCCTCACCCGTAAAACTTTCCCGACACGATGTGACTCTGGTTGTTTAAAGTGTCGTTAAACCTCATTCAATAAACAGAAAAAGTGGTATATATCAGTGTGACCCCCCCCCCCCCCCCCCCTCAAGTTCCAAATTATTTTGCACTCTTAGACAGGCTAAGTAATAATTTAATTCCACAACTCAAGAGGGCTGTTGGATCAGATCTTGACTGATTCTCCTTACAGATTTGATATTAAATGTGTCGTCTGCTTGACGGCTATAAAATGTTTCTTCACGCAAAAATTCTGCTCATCGGGTTGAACGGAATTTATAATAGTTAAATAACTATACGATAGCTTGGTAACAAACCTTATAATTCGAGATTTACTGGTCTTCGGTGCATATGGGAATTCATAAGCCATTCAGATTATTAGGCTAAAATTAAATTAAATTATACATACCTTACTGATTCTTTTCCTGTTCAAACGTAATATTTCATGGTGGGATCCGGCTGATCTGGATGGCGTTTCCCTCTCTATCACCGAAACAGTACTCATTGTATTCCAAGCATCTTCTTTATCGTTGACATGATGATCTTCAGGCTCCTTGCCGGGATCAAACGGGTACTGCTTTAGTGAATTAACCATCGGCAGATTGCATTCTTTTAACGCTACTCACTAATCGCTCATTCTGTTTTCAATCCAGATCATATCTGTGACGTTATTCAGACGTTGCTAAGCTCATCCGCGGCAATATGGACGCTCCGGTACCGGATGAATTCGCAAACTACATAACAGAAATTAAATACGACAATAACAGTTTTTTTCTCGAAATAGCAGAAAATATTCATTTTTTTCTGCAACGATGCTAAACCCTTTACCCAACATGAATAACTATTTTGTTTTCATTTTTTGTCTCAAAAACATAGGTTATGACCCCTCATTAGAACGAGCTCGACGAACTCGTTCCAATGAGGTGTCATAACCTGTATTTTTTAGACAAAAATTGAAAACATAATGAAAATTAATTGGCGATTTTTGAGATTAGCGCTGGCCGGTTTTGGCCGTTTCATTAGGTAAAAGGTTAAAAGGAATAGTGTCTCACCTCCTGGGCTTAACTCGTCCTTTCCAGCCTGTATCATAAGCTACGATTTAGAAATAACGAAGATCGAAACATCACATTTGATTATTTTTTTAATTTTTAAGTTTTTATTAATTTTTTCCGTACACCCCGGTATAGCGGTGAATGAATGCAGCTGATTTGTTGGGTGTGTGTTCCACGTGTGGTCTTTGCACATATTTGCGTTCTACTTGAGCTTTTAAATACTTTATGGGAGAATTCCAAGAGCGTAACTTGAAAGAGGCGATGGGAACCCAGAATGAAAAATGGGATTCAGTAGGCTGAGTTTGTGCATATCTATTTACTGGCAATTGACTCGAGCATCATCATACTCAGAAATGAAGAACAGCTAGTCATTGGCTGATCTAGAAACCTTTCGACCTTTTAACAATGTAACACACAAATCTGGCCAGCACCAGACTCAACAGAGTCTGAAATATCACCATTCAAATCTGCTTCTTGTTGAGCTCGTTCCAATAAAGAGTCAAGGGTCTTTTTTAGGGAAAACGTTTTTTCTTTCTCAGTTTTTTGTTTTTGGGGATTTTTTTGTTTTTAGTTTTTGCTTTTTTCGGGGGGTGGGGGGGTGGGGGGGTGGTGGGGGGGGTGTTTTTAAAGTATATTCTATTCGTATCGGGCAAATGGGAAACTCTTCAATGCTATAGGTACCTGAATGGAATCGCCGGACACAATACTGGTATAACTGTCTCCGAGTTCAGAAAATGGATACAAACAGTTTGGCATTTTAAGTATAAACTCAGTAACGTTTAATCCCACAGCCACACGCTGAGGGTTAGTTTATTTCTGGTGGCGGTCAGTGTGTATGGATGGGGGGGGGGGGGGGGGGGGGGTTGCAGCATAGCTGACAATTTTCGTCATTGGAAGAGTTAAATTTACAGGAAAGTTATCTGCCCCCTTAATTTTCTAAAGTTGTCAATAAACTTAACCCTGAGTGTATGAGAATTTTATATAACAATTTTAATTTCGAAATGTTATGGAAGTTGTATCATCGATGTACTCATCACTTCACAGACTTCAGGCATTTTCCTGTAGCGTAGAAAAAAAAATACAGAAGTTCACTTTTTACCATTTTTTCCCAACCAGTTTGTTCGTTTGACTATTATTCACTGTTTAAACCCATTAACAAATTAGAAAAGGCGCTTTCACTATATATATCTTTTGACATTCTGTAATCTTTCTATTCCTGAAATCAACAGTGTGCGCATCTTGACAAAAAAACAGACACTATTCTTTCCATCAATACAAAAGTCAAGGGGGTAAGATTTGCTAATGTTTGTCCTGGGAAGAATTAAAACTTGCTAATTACTATAAAAACACACCCGCTAAACAAAGAGCCAAAGTGGACAGTCACTTAGTTGATTCTAATTAGCTTGCCACAAGAAGTTCAGTTTCCCTTTGTAACCGAGAGCTGTCTGTTGTTTTCGTTTTTTTAAAAGTATCAAAAGGAAACTTCCCTTTATTTTCTACTGGTGCCTTGGGTATTTCTGAACAATAGCATGCTTCTTAATTGGACCTTTCTCCCCAGTCTAATAATTCTTGGGGAGATAACTTTATCGAAAGTAAATTTTCATAACGAGAAAAGTCAAGGATGTAGAAGTGAGCCTAAGCTACCCGCGCTGGCTTCCTGGATATTTTTTTTATTAACAGAATCTGCTGAAGGCGTTCAAAAACTCGACTTTGGAAATTCGTGCAAATCTGGAAAAGCACTTCGCACATGCTCAGTATTTCCATTAACCCTTTGAACACCAGTGGCCATTTTTCCGGCCCAGAAGCATGATACGTCATAATTTTATTAAGTAGGATGGCTGCTGAGTGAATGTGTGGGGTAGACCAATTAATATTTTCAACGTATTCAAGGGGCTGCACGTTGCAAATATTAATTGGTCTATCCCCAAATAATGAATGTGCAGTCTTCCAACTGCTGCAATTGAACTGACATGAAAGATACCACCAGGATTCAAATGGTTAATATAAATAATACTTTTTTGTCAACTATTGATTTCTTGCGATTCTCAGATGAGAAGACTTTTATCGCCGGGACACGTTCAGACAATGATAAACTATTGATACAAAAGATAAATTTACTGTTGTTGTATTGCACTGACAATCTATACTATTGGCATTATATCCCATTTAACCCTTTGAACTCTAGTGGCATCTTACATGCCAGTTCAATGGCAGCAATTAGAAAAGGTCTATATTCATTATTTGGGGTAGACCAATCAATATTCTCAACGTGCAGCCTTGGGGTTGCATGTTGAAAATATTGATTGGCCTACCCCACACATTTACTGAACAACCATCCTATATAATGACGTTATGACGTATCATGTTCCAGGCCGGAAAAAGGGCCGCTAGTGTTCAAAGCGTTAATTTCAATTGTTTTAACTTTAGCATGTTTCTTTATTTGTCGTGTGTCAGCAGGCCTCTCTCATACAGCTGTTAACAAGTTGCCTCAAATCAGTGTTTCTCGCCATTGTTTACTATTCAGTAATGTAATAAGGCATCTCATTAAGACCCGATGAAAGCTTACTTTAGTCTTTATATCCAGTAAACGTGTGACACACTCATTTATTATGTTGTATAGCATTGATCACAAGTAAGAATTCATTTATAGTTTAGATTTCCCAACGTTACTCTGCTTCATTTATTGGGAAATCCCACTGGCTATTGCTGTAATATTGTTCGGATATCCAACAAGTCCAGTTGTTAAATGTTTATTGCTATTGGACATTTGGGATACCAGATTCGCTATTAAATTGTTATCATCTTTGATTTGTCTCCGAGGCGTCAGTTTAACACCAGAATTACACAGCATATACCGACGGCTATACCCCACGGTTATACTTTCATTATCCCGTCGGTGCTCCACCAGTCCGCATTCCAAAAAGAACAATTAATGATACTCATTACGCATTCCTTCTCGATTTCCATAGTAAGCAGGCCTCTAACAACACCTCCCCCGTATCCGCCTCTTTACTCACCTATTCTTTATCTCCCCATTCAGCTTTCCCATTACACTCCTTGTGAATCGTCTTTACGAGATTAATATTTTGCATGTTATAAAGAATATGTTCCCGAATCTGAATGACTCCCGGTGTCAAGGGAGCAAGTCAGCTTGGGAGGCAGCCCTGACAGAAACAAAATGTTCCAGGTGAAAACATGTAGTACCGAAACCCATGGATCAAGCTCGCAACACTTGGTTCAACGAACCAATGTTTTGCTAAAAAATATTTCAGCGATTTTATAACAAGAATTCAAAGTGTTACGTATAGGGTTGCTACTTTGAGGGTCGGATTAAAAACAAGCACTCTTTTGAACGTTGCCAAAAAGGGGATCACGGCACATCCTTTAATACCGTATGGAAACGTTCGAATGGGCAAGGGGTTGAGCGGGATCCGTGCCTCCCTCCTGTGAGCACCCACTCAACACGCACGGATTTCGAAGCTACCATGAGATGTGTTTTGGCTTCGTGAAACTGGATGCGGCTCTTGCGTAGTATAGTATATTCTTTAGTGAGGTACGCAACAGTATGTAAACAGGGAGAGCGTGTAAACGAGCCCCTCCGCCTCTCCATCACACCTTCTTCATTTACGTCTCTGGGCGCAATTAGATACATTTACTAGAAATGTATTTGGACAAGATGAAAGCTTTCTCAGTCTGTCTTTTTTCCTTTTCCGCGAGGGGCAAGGGAGCAAGTCAACTTAGGAGAGCAGCCATGATAGAGAAACATCTGCAATGTTTCAACGAGATGGAAGATGAAGAGTCATACCACCATGGCCATTTGAACCGAATATCACTCGAGAGATTCTTTTCTCTTCTAATCTCTCGTTTGCAATGGAAGTCAAGCACGCCGCGGATATCGATATAAGTCAAAACAAGAGGATCGGCACTGTTAGTGAATCGCGGTGCGCTTGGTAGAAGACAGTGATAATAGAGTTAGTTTAGACAATATTTATTAGAAAATAACTTTAACATACATACATACATATGCATACATACATTCATATATACGTCATAATATACAACAATATGAAGGCATAACATTATTAAATGCCAATAACATATCGTATGTCGTGTAGCGAAAATTTGATAGGGACAGAATTCGACAGGAAGCATTATGCTTATTAAGGTCGTCTCCCGTATTACCTAAAGTTACAAGCTGAATAGCGGGATCTAGCTGACATTTGGAAAGGGAAGAGCTACTAAACAGGTGGAAAATAAGAGAGGAGTAGAAGGTAGAAGAAAGGAGATAAAGGAAAGAGGGAGCCAACCTGGGAACAAATCAATTCAATGTGTCTTCTGCTAACATAAACCATACACTTGTGTTATAGATGTCACTGCAGGTATACTTATTACTTGGAGGGTTATCTAAATTGCGATCAATAGCTTCTGCTAACATAAACCATACACTTGTGTTATTGATTTCACAGCAGGTATACTTATTACTTAGAGGATTATCTAAATGTCGACCAATAGCGCGTATGCATATACACACCAAAATGCATTCATACACGCGTGCGTGCGCGCGCATGCATGCATGTGTGCGCGCAAGCATGTGTGTGTGTGCACATACACACACACACACACACACACACCCTCGCACACAAACAAGCACACACCTCCACGCACACACATGCATGCATACGTGCACATACATACATATATACACATCCTTGTAATTTATTTATTTATTCGTCTATTTATTGGTGTTTAAGGTCATATACTTCCACACAATGGCTAACAACCTTATAATATATTGCTAGCAACGCTTAGTTGCCAAAATATATTCCTGAACTGCTAAAAAGGCGGAAAGATTTTCCTCATTACTTAGCAGTTCATATCCATAAAGTAGAGTGGATGCGTTAACACCAAATGGTAGTAAGCTAATTGTGCGATTACGGACGTTGAGGTGAAGCGGACAAAAAAAGCAGAAAATGCTCTGTCGACTCAATTTCACCGCAGTGACAGTTCGGTGACAGCAAAATATGGTTGGCATACAAGTGGTGGTTGAGGTTGTTACATTTTAACCTTAATCTACAGTGATATATTTGTACCGCTCGGCAGTTAGCACAATTGAAAAGGATGGAGGACGGCGCCTATTGTGGTTTAAGAAATTTTTGGAATTACTGTATGATTTGTTTTCTCTCACTTGTAATGGAATTTCGTTCCAAAGTTTGGTGACCTCAGGAATGAAGGACGATTGGTATAACTGTGTTTGGCAGAAAGGGATTCTGTGATTCCAACTAGAGCGGGGATTGTGCGTCGAATTAATCTCGGAGCTTCTTGGTAGTACCTTATTAGCAATGTAAGGAGGAGTTAGATGGTGGTACATCTTAAAAAACTGCATCAGCTTACGACTACGACGCCTAATCTGCAGGGTATCACAACAGGTCTCGGCGTATAATAGTTCTTTACTAGCACTAATAGTTGTTCCAGTAAGAATCCTGGCTGCAGCTACTTGGATTTTCTCTACATTTGCAATATCATTTTCATTACAATTATCCCAATCCCAATCCGCGTATTCCAATAAGGGACTGACAAAAGCAAAATAAATCTTTTCCATCACTGTTCGATCAAGTTCAAATTTATGGGTTCTCATCAAGTCTATACGGGATCAAGCTTTAGAGCAAATTTGTTCAATATGATTAGTCCATGTACAGTTGGTGTTAATAACGACACCCAAGTGTTTGTGACTATTGACTTCAGATATTTGCGAATTAGAAAAAAATAATGGAGGATGTGTTGGACGTGTTGTTTTCCGGAATATAAGCATACATTCTGTGTTTTGTGGACTAAATTCGACCAACCACAGCCTAGCCCAGTTTTCTATTGTAGCCAAGACATGGTTGATTAAATTAGCCACTTGTGTAGGGTTTTCCACTATCAAATATAGAGATGTGTCGTCTGCAAACAGACATATATTGCTGATAAAATTTTCCGTTATATCATTAATATAAACGAGGAATAGAAGCAGACCAGGGACCGAGCCTTGTGGAACTCCGGAGCAGACAGTTCTCCGAGGTGATGCTTCGTTCCCTTTGACAACACGTTGAGATCTATTTGAAAGATATGATTTTAAAAGATCCAGTAATTCATCCTGAATTCCGATTTTCTCCAGTTTATGAATCAAGCCGACATGCCATACTTTATCATATGCTTTGCCGACGTCGCAGAAAACCACCCTAACCTCTTTGACTTCGTCAAGAGCACGACAAAATTCGTTATATATATCAGTTAATTGGAGGACAGTTGAGTCACCTGGTGTAAAACCTGAATGGGCCAAGGATGTTATTATCACCTAGAAACTTCCATAGACGCTTAAAAACACATTTTTCAAACACTTTGCCTTCGCAGCTAATCAAAGATATTGGGCGATAATTAGTTACTAAATTGGATGGGTTCTTTTTATAAACCGGGCGAAACATTGGCCTTTTTCCATGCATGAGGAAAGTATTTTAGTAAAATATTAAAGAGGATTAAAAGTGGCTCAGACAAGGAATTTTTACATTATTTCAGTAGACGGGGACTAATAGGGTCAGGGCCGGATGCTTTAGATATATTTAATGATTTTAAGGCTTCGTATACCTCGCTATAGTGCAGTGTTATACTATCCATTATTACGGCAGGTGGAGGACCAGGTTGTGGGAGGGAAGCGTTAGAGTCGTCAATAGTAGATATAGAACTAAAGTATATTCACTGAGCACCTCGACCTTCTCAATGTTCGTCGAAAAAGTTTTATTTTGATAAGTGATAGTAGGAGTCCCTTAGGTATTATTGTTTCCCATGGATGATTTCAGAGTCTTTCACCTCTGAACTTTTGAGTACATTTTGAACTTTAGTAACATGGGAGAGTTTAGCTTTCCTAATAGCTGAAACTACTTCATTCCTCTTAATTTTATATTTTTCCCACGATTGCGGAAGGCCGCTTCGTTTAGCAGCTCGAAATAAGCGTTTTCTTTGTTTGATAAGCAGTCTTGGGTCATTGTGGAACTATTTTGGTTGAGTAGTCCTAGAGGTAATGAGTTTGTTTAGGATATGCTGTGATGCCAAATCGAGTAGTTTATTGGTAACGTTAGACACCACAGTATCCAGATTAGAGTTATTAAAAATTTCATCCCATTGCTCATTAACGATGGCATTGTTCAAGTTAATGTAATTTCCTAAACCATGCGTCCAGACGCGTCTCTTAAAAGTAGAAGGTGGTGGTTTCACGAACTCAATCTCTATAGAAATTGGCTTATGGTAACGGAAAAGGGATATAATACCTCACAAGATAAAACACGAACAGAGTTACTTACGGCAAAAACATCAAGTAGTGATTCTGATGCTTCGGTAAGGCATGTCGGCTCGTTCACATGCTGGGTGATGTTAAAGTATCTAACAATTTCTAAGAAACTGCTTCCTATTGGAAGAAGTTGATTGTCGTTAAAATCTCCGGTAATGATCATGTCGGCTATTCTGGAGTCTCTAGCTTTCTCAAAGGAGATTGAGATTGTATTCCATGTATCTGCTGCACTGTTGGGCGGGCGGTAAAACATGCCCAGCTGTAATGGTTTACCGTGTTTTGGGGGTATTTCTGTCCAGATGCATTCAATATTACATAGTTCGAGGTATCGAAAACCGATGCCTTCTTTAAGATATACCACCACACCTCCGCCTCTTGTCAACCGAACTTTACGTATTGGGGCTTGAAAACCAGGTAGGTGGACTTTCGATGTTGGGTCGTCAGCATTGAACCATGTCTCGGTGAGGGCCAGGATATCAGGGCTATAGCTTCACATTTAAGAATATCTAGCTTGTGAGGTACATTCGCACTTTGTATATTAAGATGGCAGATATTTAGGATGTTGCTTTTGTTGTTTGAGTCAGCTGAATCTGGGCCCGGGTTCAATACAACGTCACCTGATATCACAATCAGCATGGAAAGCATCAAGCGAACTGATCCGATAAGAGGCACTGTTGATGTTCCAGTGTCCGTCACCGAGACAGCTCCATAATTACATGAACTATCATGTGTTTCACCAGACACAATATGCAAGGGTTTTCTTTTGGGGACTATAGTCCAGTGGTACAGGGAGCTTTCTGTCATCTTTGTAGTAAAAATGGCGAGGAGTTTTTCCCCTCTAGGCGCAAGTGTGGGTAGTACAATATTCACCATATTTGACGCTTCTGAAGGTTGTGTTTAATGCTGTGGCAAAAAACGACAGATCTGAACAAACCGATCCGAGCTCTATATGCATGAATGGTATCCATTATGTAACCGCAAATAGTACACGAGGGGAATTTCTCGGATGGTTGTATTCTTCACGTGTCCTTGTGTTTTATAGTACCGTTTATTGTTTGAATCCAAGTTGGCTCTTCCGAAGATGCATGATGATACAGAAAAGAAGAAAGGTATTCTCATATGTATGAAGATATTTCAATTTAAATGTTAAACATATGAGAATATATACAAAACAATGCCACATCGGCAATAGTTTGCCGGGTATATTGCTCAGCTTTGAGGAATAGTTTAACAGTCGACGAGTATAATTTATTTATCTGAATTAGTTAAAGGATCAAATACAGTTGAGACTAGAAGTCCTGTCACGATTAGTACAGACAATACCCGCCAGTATTTGCGCTCACCACCACAGAACTATTAACTTGTCTGAAATACGCAAAGCGTTTGTACCGTACAGTGCAAGGTATAATGCGATATAAGCGAGACCGGCCATGAGAACACGAACCGAACCGATCAAGCAGAAAGAAAATAACGAGACCACATAATGTGGAGACTACAGGAAGTGGGAGGCGGACCCCCACCAAATCGCCGTGGGACAGAATTGTCACTAAGAAATCATCCACAACCTCTGAAGACCAAACACCAGAAGCGCCCGCAAACCCTCACCACATGCACCACCGGGCTGCACCCGGAGATCCATGCGATGAAACTTTGCAAGTGTCTCCTGTGCTGCTATGAACAAACGCAAACACCATTCGAGCTAAGAATAATAGAGTTAGTAGCTGTTATGGCTGTGACAGCAACTAGTAGTATCAGAAGTGGAAGGAGTCCGTAGAAGTGTAATGTTATAATGAATATGGTGCAAGATGGAAGCAAAGGTAGTGGAAAGCAATTGTATGACAAGTAGTGTTATCCATTGTGTACATCACTATAGTTGCAGTGGTATACCTTGGGGTGGTAATATGAGACAATGTGGAAGTAGTAGTAGTGTAGTTTTCTTTAGAGACATTGGTTGTATTAGCCATTAGTCAGGGTACTGATCAGTGCGCGAGTGTAAGAAGCAGTATGGGATTTCCTCAAGTCCACTTGGTCCTTCCAGGAAGACTGTAATTCACTTCTTAAAATTGGCTATGGGAGATAATTTTGTACAGAAAAGATGGAACTTGGGACCGAAGCAGATGTGTGATTTGATTGGTTGACAGGTTTGCGTTCTAAACCCTGATTGGCCAACTGTATCCCCAGATTTGAAGATACATTTTTTTGATATTCAGAACAAAACACAGAGTGGTTGTTTGGTACTGACGGGCATTTCTCGGCTTACAAATCAACGAAAATGGGGTACAGACCGTCACTGCTGTACTAAAAGAGTACTGCTCAATTGAACACGCCACAAGAGCACATTCTCATTCCCAATAATACATTCTTAGCGGCAGCAACCACACTCCACTTTAGAAACCAAGATGACGCCATATATCTAACTAAATGGACGCAAACACGTGTCACCATAACAATAATAAATCCTTTCGTACAATCGCATTTTTACGCTGTGTCAGCAGTAAAAGAGTAGCAAACTGGCCGCTAAGTCACGTCATCGCGAAAACTTACATGTCGCCAATTGTCGTGTAACTGACGACATCACTCCGGACTCCGATGAAAGACGCCACATGATATGTACAATTTTATCTGATAACCATAGAGTATAACACCAGTTGTATATACGTGAAGTATATACAATGGGTGCTGTATATAATAATAATTTATGCGAACGACCTTTGACCTCGTTCGATTCCATTTTCATTCATTCATAAACTTCATAATACAGGTTTGAATTCTACCCTGAAGGAGCAAGAGAAATTTAGTCGAAATAATATGACATATATATTTTCTCTAAGTATAAACTTGTACATTTTCTGTTTTATTTGCTGAAATAAAGAAATAATTACAACCTACTCCGTTCAAAACGTTATGTAAAAATTACTAGAAAGTCAGAAATGTGTAGTTCGCTATTTATAGTTACGTCTACGTCCACGATCAAAGTACTGCTTTAATTACAAGAGTAGTATGTCTCGGGCTTTTCACCCCCTAGGTTGGGGATCTCATCGGGGGATCTCATATGACGTCATAGTCACGTGACCAGGTGGCGCCATGTTGTGTTGTCATGGTAACCCGTGTGAGTGACCATCTTGTGACGTCATTCCCATAGTGATACGTGGTGTCAGTGCGCATGCGCATTGCGTGTTGCTAGGGTGATACGTGTTTCCGTCGTCGATTTTGTCTACTGGGGCCGCCATCTTGGTTTCTATGGTAGCACGTGGTTGCTATGTAACCGAAAGGCTTCCTACACGACGGGGGTATGTTCGGATGGTATGTTCCTTTGCACAACAAGAGTAATTTTCCGATTCGTAGAATTACCACAAACAACCCGACAATCCCCACAAATCACCAAAATCCCCCCAAACTACCGAAATTGACTTTATTTGGTACGGATTTTCCGCAGAATATTTTGTCGTAGAACAGCGCGTAGTGCTATAGGACAGAGGGGCTCCCGAGGTAAGTTCGATTGAACCGATTGAATAGGAGTAGTTTTTTCTGGTTCAGATTCCCCCAGAATCCTTTTTAGATCGATATCCCATGGATATTAATAGTAGCACGTGGTGTTATAGTACCGGGGGGGGGGGGGGCTTTGGATTATAGCCAACAGATAGACAACCCCCATGAAAGCCTATATCATTCCTAAGGCCAAGAAGCTATCGAGTAGTTACTGATAAGTCGTTGCTCGAACGACTCAAATCCCATCGAGCAAATAAGCCATAGAGTATTTACTCGAACGAGAGACTCGCACATACGACTCTTATTCTCAGTTCGGTCTTTGAGGATACCTATGACCTGGTACTGTATTATTTGAGGATACCTATCGAGGATACCTTCTGGGGAATCCCTTTTTTTTGTCGTATGAGGCCATGAGGGCCATGAGAAAAACCCTCAATGATGTCTAATTTACTATCCCTCTTAGCCTCATCGTCGAGCTCGTTCCAACGAGGGGTCATAACCTATGTTTTTGAGACAAAAAATGAAAAAAAATAGTTATTCAAGAATTATTTTTGCAAGTGTCGTCTTCTTTTCACGTTAGGTAAAGGGTTAACCTATGAATGGATTTTGATGAAACTTTCAGTGATTCTTTATCACATCATGGCATTGTGCACCTCCTATTTTATTTTTTGATCCGCTGTATTTTTTCCAGAGTTATGCCCCTTTTCCACTTAGAATTCTGTCTGAAACGCCAGGCTTCTCTTATCCGCCACTCCTCTTTAACCTATGAATGGATCTTGATGAAACTTTCAGTGCTTCTTTATCACATCGTGGCATTGTGCACCTCCTATTTTATTTTTTGATCCGCTGTATTTTTTCCAGAGTTATGCCCCTTTTCCACTTAGAATTCTGTCTGAAACGCCAGGCGACACACGTCTTCCATGGAAGACTCACATCTAAGTTTTTAGAAAACGTCTGTCCTTCGGCACACCATTTTTTAGTCGTATGAAGCCATGAGGTCTATGAGAAAAGCCCTCAATGAGGTCTAATTTACTATCTCTCTTAGCCTCATTTCGTTTTAGGCCATGAGGGCAATGAAAAAATCACTCAGTGGGATTTATTTTACTATCCTTCTTAGCCTCATCTCGGTATTTAACAGCCATATCCCGTGGCACCCCCAATTTCAGCACCCCTTTTTAGAAAACATCTGGCCTTCGGCACCCCTTTTTAGTCGTATAAGGCCTTGCGAGCTATGCGAAAAGCCCCATTCTAATTTACTATCCCTCTTAGCCTCATTGTGGTTGAGGCCATGAGGGCCATGAACAAATCCCTCAATGAGGCCTAATTTACTATCCCTCTTAGCCTCATCTCGGTATTTAACAGCCATATCCCGTGGCACCCCCAATTTTAGCACCCCTTTTGGAAAAAAACGTCTGTGCTTCGGCACCCCCTTTAGTCGTATGAGGCCATGAGGGCTATGAGGAAATCCCTCAGTGAGGTCTAATATATTATCCCTCCTGGCCTCATTTCGGCTGAGGCCATGAGGGCCATAAAAAATCCATCAATGAGGTCTAATTTACTATCCCTCTTAGCCTCATTTAGGTATTTAAGGATACCTGTGACCCAGCTCCTATACAGCTCTTATATGGCTCATATACAGCTCCTATACAGGTAGTCTTACCAACGGCTTCCATCTTATCTCCAAAGCTCCAGGGTCACTACTTGTATACAACTATCTGTCCTGTCATTAACTTCTACAGCAGTCACCCAATACTATAGTCTTCTACCACCCTTGCAACCTTGAACCATTACTTCCGGTCACCCAATACAATAGTCTTCTACCACTGTTGCAGCTTTGAACCATTACTACTGACTTGTAACACTACTTCCTAGATGTACCTTCGCTCGGGCCTTCAAAATGTTCAATCAGATTGCTTCACCAAACCCCTCCCCCCCCCCCCCCCCCCCAAACATGTACCATTTTATACAGCATTCAGTGTAAAATATCTATGGACAGGCTATTTTAGAGATTCCATAAGTGGGATTCTTATCCGACTCCGTAAAATTTGGATTCCGTGTTTTTACATAAACACTCGAGGGTATGGAAAGGAGCTGATAACGCCCAATTATTATTGCAAGAACCTGAACAGATAAAACATGATAATAAACACTGCAAATCGACGAATGTACAAAAGTGAACGAAGATCCAACGCAACCAAGATCGAAGTGAATGTAACAAAGTGAACAAAGACTAGAACAAAGTTTAACTGAATGAATTATAATCCTAATGAAAATATAACATACAAGAACCCAACTGATCAGACGAAACATGAACGAAGATGAACTGGTTGGAAAGAACTGAATTATGAACACATCCAACACAAGTACGGTTGAACTGTTTGAATGAAGTCGTCGTGAACGGAGATCCAACACAACGAAGATCGAAGTGAACAGAACATAACAAAGTGAACGAAAATCGAACTAGTTGGACTGATCGAACACAACCAAGATCGAAGTGAACAGAACGAAGTGAACACAGTTTTAAATAAACTCTATATAACGCAGTGTTAACCCTTTGACTATTTGAATAAACTCTGTATAACTTAATATTAACTGTAAAACCCTTTGAACTATTTTGAACTGAATGAATTTTTGAACTACAACCATTTGAACTACTTTTTCCAATAGGGAAGGGGAATACCCTCGAGTGTTTCTGTAAAAAACACGGAATCCAAATTTTACGGAGTCGGATAAGAATCTCACTTACGGAATCTTTTATATAGCCTGTCTATAGATATTTTACATTGAACGATGTATAAAATGGTACATGTTGGGAGGAATGAAGCAGTCTGATTGAACATTTTGAAGGCCTGAGCGAAGGTATAGCCAGGAAGTAGTGTTACAAGTAATGGTTCAAGACTGCAAGAGTGGTAGAATACTATAGTATTAGGTGACTGCTGTAGAAGTTAATGACAGGACAGATAGTTGTATACAAGTAGTGGTCTTGGAGCTTTGGAGATAAGATGGAAGCCGTTGTAAGA
This sequence comes from Pictodentalium vernedei, assembly GCA_031216915.1. Classification (NCBI taxonomy): domain Eukaryota; kingdom Metazoa; phylum Mollusca; class Scaphopoda; order Dentaliida; family Dentaliidae; genus Pictodentalium; species Pictodentalium vernedei. The sequence continues at coordinate 382,327,312 of CM062296.1, forward strand.
CTACCTGTATAGGAGCTGTATGGGAGCCATATATGAGCTGCATAGGAGCTGCGTCATATGTATCCTTAAATACCTAAATGAGGCTAAAAGGGTTAGTAAATTAGACCTCATTGAGGGATTTTTACAGCCCTCATGGCCTCAACCAAAATGAGGCTAAGAGGGATAGTATATTAGACCTCATTCGGGGATTTTCTCATAACCCTCTTAGCCCTCATGGCCTCATACGACTAAAAATGGGTGCCGAGTCCAGACGTATTCTAAAAAAGAGGTGCGAAATTGGGGTACCACGGGATATGGCTATTAAATACCGCGATAAGGCTAAGAGAGATAGTAAATTAGATCTCACTGAGGGGTTTTTCATGGTCCTCGTGGCCTCAAACGAAATGAGGCTAACAGGAGTAGTAAATTAGACATCATTTAGGGATTTTCTCATGGCCCTCATGGCCTCATACGACAAAAAAGGTATTCTCCATAAAGGTATTCTCGATAGGTATCCCCAAATAATACTATACCAGATCATAGGTATCCTCAAATACCGAAATGAGGCTAAGAGTCGTATGTGCGAGTCACTCGTTCAAGTAAATACTCTATGGCTTATTTGCCCGATGGGATTCGAGTCGTTCGAGCACTGACTTATCAGTAACTGCTTGATAGATTCTTGGCTTTAGGAATGATATAGGCTTTTGTGGGGGTTGTCTATCAGTTGGCTATAATCCAACCCCCCCCCCCCTCCCCACCCCCTGGTACTATCACACAACGAGCTACTATTAAAATCCATGGGATAGTGATCCCAAAAGGATTCGGGGGGAATCTGAACCAGAAAAACTACTCCTATTCAATCGAACTTACCTCGGGAGCCCCCCCAGTCCTATAGCAAGCACTACGTGCTGCTCTACTACAAAATATTCTGCGGAAAATCCGTACCAAATAAAGTCAATTTCGATGGTTTGGGATGGATTTTGGTATTTGGGGGGATTGTCGAGATGTTTGTGGTATTCTACGAATCGGGAAATTACTTTTGTTATACAAAGGAAATACCCTCCGGACATACCCCCCATCGTGTAGGAAGCCTTTCGGTCACATAGCAACCACGTGCTACCATAGAAACCAAGATGGCGGCCCCCAGTATACAAAATGGACGACGGAAACACGTATCACTCTATCAACACGCGCTGCGCATGCGCACTGACGCCACGTTTCACTATGGGAGTGACGTCACAAGATGACCGCTCACACGGGTTACCATGACAACACAACATGGCGCCGCTGGGTCACGTGACTGTGACGGCACATGAGATCCCCCGATGAGATCCCCAACCTATGGGTGAAGAGCCCTAGACATACTACTTACAAGTTCGTCAGCTACCTGAAAAAAACGTTTCGTACAAATTGTAAACAAAAACAAAAGTGGACCATAATTAATGGAAACTGGAAACTTCTCGATTGAATACACATTATCATCGTCGCCAGGTAGAGCTGGAAAAAAAAACATGAATAATAGATCAAATGCAAACAGTGTCCATGACTGGACAGCAACAACCAGAAGATCGCGTTTGTTTTATCTCGTTTTCTACGGAGGCCTGTGGGAATCAGCATAAAAGTGAATATAAGCCTCCACGAGTGAAACTGTTGTGTGTTATCAGATAAAAACAAAATACATATAGTGTTTTTTTATACCTACTTTATACAACTCATTGAAATATACTTAATATTTTCTCGGCAGAGCCTCAAAAATATTACTATATTTCAACTGGTTGCATAAACCAGATATAAAAACAACTACATGCATATTGTCGATAAACTACTGCACTGGGTGGAGGATTTTCACAGGTTGTATTCCCATATAAACGATATTGCCATAAGCCCCTTGGGAAACCCATGGGCCGTATTTTCAGTAGATAGTCGGGGGGGGGGGGGGGATTTAAAGTACACTATGCCGGGGTGGGTGGCCAAACGACTCACAAACATATTTTTTTCAACACCTTGCAAATTTTTTCGTGGCGCTATTTTATGCCAAATTAAACACTTTAAAATAATTTGGACCAATATACACACGGTATAGCTCTATTAGGGGGTTGTATTGATGAGTATGTTGAGCTATCTTCCCATCTGGGACCAGTGCTGGGCCCATGATTTTTGAACCAGCAGTCTGTTCGGCCTTGAGTGTCTCGATTTCTATAACTGCGTATTCTATTTGTGAATTTAAACAGATTTAAACATTTCTTACAATCACAGATAACCAAAGGTCTTTTAGTTTCCTCGCGGTTCTTAAGAAATAAGCCTTTAAGTATTTGTAAATTATTTTAATGATCCTGGGTCGTTTCGCCCCAATTCCCATTCGCCCCCTGAGTCATTTCGCCCCAATCCCCGTTCGGCCGGGTCGTTTCGTCCCACAGGGGAAGGTGGATAGTGTCGCCCCCAAATCAGACAGCGAAAATTCAAAAGGTGTGGCCATTGATGTGCCTTGACTTTAAGTCTCATCAAATGATTCAGGAATCTCCGTGCCTCTGCTTTCAAATTCTGTAAGTCCTGTTTTTGGAGCCTCACTATCAATATCCATATGTTGATTTGTGGAAAATTCCTCCAGTGCTGCAATTTCCGCATATGTGAGTGGGGTTTGTTCTTCCCTTTCTGAAGACGCTGTTCTTGTCCAGCACATGGTACATACACAGAGTGCAAGACATAGTTTTCTCTTGACTTATATCATGTTTATAAGTATTTAATGAGATACCGGGTCCACATAATTGGTGCTGCCAATTCCCACAAACATCACAAGTGATAGCATACTGCCTGCGTCTCGCCTCTCTATTATAGTCTACACATGACTCTGGCATATTCGCTGTGTCCGTAGTTTGAATTTACTGAAGCTGAATAAATGAATGTACTCTTACGTAGCGGAGGTTTGTAAAGACTGACAATGTCGGCAGTGTAAAGTGTTGTCCGAAATTCAAAAGAAAACATTATACAAAAACATCAGGTTATATGCATTTTAATGTTAATTGGTGGTGAAAAGTACTTTAAACCATTTAAAAAGATGAATAAAATCATCGTTGTTTCGTCCCTCATACCCGGCCCACCCGGGTCGTTTCGCCCCCAATATAGGGGGCGAAGCGACCAGGGGCGAAACAACCCGGGGCGAACGGGAATTGGGACGAAACGACCCGACACCATTTTAATATATATACATCAAGAATCAAGTTAGTACAACTAACAGTACAACAAATGGTCCATATAACAATTGCACCGACCAGTGTTAAAATAAAATTAACGAAAAATTAAAACACAGCTCTCATATCCCATTTGGATAAAATAGTCACAACTTAAAGGGCCAACGCAGGAGCATGTGTCAAAAAATGTTTTTTTATAAAGCCAATCGCATGACATTCCCTGTGTCAAAATACCTCTGTAAAATCTCTGGGTCACATAAAAATGCCCAGAAACTCAGGATATGAGGCGGGTGTTCAAAATGACCAGAAAGTAATATGCGGAAAATAAGAAAACATTTGCGGTTTAGGGGTGGGTGGGTGTCCGGTAAAGTCGAATGCAAAAAAGGCATCGTGTACTGTCAATTTTTTTCGCCCCCCCCCCCCCCCCGCCCCGAGACAGTCAGCGGAAGTCGGAGTACCCTGGGGGAATCTTTGAGCAGCAGTGAGTCAAAAAGTCAAAGTAGCTCCCACGGGACACACTAAAATGTGTGCCCCAGCTCCGGAAAAGGTGTGCCTGGGAAATATAAAGTTGCATTTCTTTCTTATTCGTATGTATAATGTGATCATTTTTGGTATGTAGCATCCTTTAGGGGTACTTTAAAGGTTTGTAGAGAAATATTTTGAATTATTTAATTTTTGTGAGTTTTATCGAAGTTTTCCCTTCAGAAACACACTAAAAAGTGTCCCGGCCGGGTCGTTAATTAATTGGCCACAGTTTATCTGATGATTATATATTATAATCTCATCACACCTTCATGGAAACAATGGAAGTGTTGTAGGAGTGAATTCACAATTAACTGGATTGAATTGTTTTCATCTTTTGAAATTGTCAATCTCTTTTCGTCTTTTGATGTCCACAAGCTGTAACAGCAGTATGAACACAAACTTTCGGCAATTTTTTCAAAGTGCAAAACTGAACTTGGTCAAAATGTTTTCAGATTGTTTTTTTTTTTTTTGTACCTTTTAATGTTAACAATTTCTAACGGTAGTAAGAACACAAACTTTCGGCGATTTTGCTCTAAAACAACTTGGTACGAGTGTCTCTACACATCAGTTTGAATGGCATGCTTAAAAATCTTTGAACTCCGTGATAGCAATGTTTGTGTAGTTTCCTGTATATACCTATTACGGTCCAAGAGAGAGAGAGAGAGAGAGAGAGAGAGAGAGAGCGATAGATTCTCAGGGGCATCGGGAGGAAATATTATTTGGGGTGGGATTTCAATGTTCAATAATTTATAATAAAACCACGCAAATATGGATGTCAAGACACATCAGTTTGAATGTTATTCCTATAAACCTTTGAACTCCGTGATTGTTATGACTGTGTATTTTCCTGACCGACGATCTAGCTGTGTATAGTGTATTGCGAGGACATAGACACGATTATGAGCTCAGAAACCGAGGATGCTTTCAATGATTCATGTGAAAAACTGTCCGTAGACTGGAGCCAAGCTTTCGTAACTTATTGAAACGCCCTAGATCCCGGCACGTTATCAATGATTTTCAAGTAACCTTCCAAATAATATTTATTGGAAAATCATAACTTAAAAATCGTTTGTAACGTGCCACTGTTATCCAGGTAATTCGTCCTAACTCCGAACGTCTCTTTTATTTGCCTATACGGAAACCATCCTCATTTCCTCCAACCAAGAATGTCTTAATAACTGAATAAGATTGCAGCGAAATTAAAATGGAGGAGGTGCGAAAGGTGATATCAAAACTAAGGGATGGAAAAGCGGGAGGAGTGGATGAAATTCCTAACGAGTTTATCAAAAAAGGGGGAGAGGAATTCGTGGAAAGCATAACTGCCCTATTCAATCTAGCCATAGAAAATCAAGAGGTCCCAAAGGAGTGGAGAGAAAGCAAAGTGACATTTATTCACAAAAAGGGGTAAGGGATGTCATCAAGCAGTTCGTCTCCGAGTGTTGGGTGGAGAGGAGAAGCGTGGGAATAGGGAGGCAGTTGGGAGTACAGGGATAACCAAGGCTTTCTCGACCGAGAACCGCGACAAATCAGCGGCTGGCCAAAGTGTTATTATTATTATGAGAATTATAATCCACCAGCGAACTGGTAGGGTAATTCAATCAAGTTTTTATACACTCAACTTGTACAACACCTCCATTGTCATCGGATTAAAGTGCGAGCTAATTAATTAACGACCCGGCCGGGGTACACTTTTTAGTGTGTTTCTGAGGGGAAAACTTCAATGAAACTCACAAAAATAAAATAATTCTAAATATTTCTCCACAAACCTCTAAAGTACCCCTAAAGGATTCTACATACCAAAAAATGATCACATTATACATACGAATAAGAAAGAAATGCAACTTTATATTTCCCAGGCACACCTTTTCCGGAGCCGGATCCGGGGTGCACATTTTAGTGTGTCTCGCTCCCACTTTTCAACATATTAGTCGGGCCTTAATTGAATTCAGAGCCTTCGCGCTGCTTCGGGTACAGCAAACGAGCGTTTAGTTCCTTTTGAAGAAGATAACTCAGGTGGCTATGATCTGGACCAAACACACAATTCCAAGGAAAGTGTTCAGTGAGCACCCCTTTGCGGAAGTTTACTCCCTCTGCATGTTTTGTCAAAAATGCGTCCGACGTGTTATTTCTTGAAAAGACGCGAGAAACTCCGAATGCACGCGCATTCCTGTTTGTTTACAAATAGTAACGAGACGTCAACTCGTCAACTCTGCTCAATTGGGTCAGAACCACAAGAACGAACCATGAAACTACGCAAGAGATTCTAACATGCATCTTAGAAAAATATATTACATAAGTAAAAAGTAGCGATCAAATATCATTACAATCAGTAAGGGCCAGATTTTCATTTCAGTTTTAATTTAAATTCCCTAAGTTCGCGATATATTTTATGACAACGATTTTTTAAGGGGGATCGGGAAGTTTCGTCCCCGGGAAGATTCGTCCCCGGGAAGATTCGCCCCCAGTTAGTGGGAAGTTTCGTCACCCGGAAGTTTCGTCCCCAGTACTTGTTAAATAATCATAAGCTTAGGGCTGGCGTGGGATTGTAAGGTACATGGACAAGTAAGAGTATCTTGGTTAATCACATTTTATTCAATTTTTACTCAATGGTTTACAGGTCAAAAACTGATAACAACAAAACATACAGTAAAAACATAACACAAAAATACATGGTAAAATAAAAACACCAATAATTTGTCACAAAAAAATTTAATGAATATATGAACATGATACACACAGGTCTTTGATTAACTTTTTATTAAAAATATGTCAGAATTCTATACAATTTACCATTCAAGTGGTAAGTTTCGTCCTTGAAACTTCCCGGGGACAAAACTTCCCACTAACTAGGGGACGAAACTTCCCGGGGACGAAACTACCCTGACCATTTTAAGGTGCTGTACAAGTTAAAGAAAAGTAACAGAAATTTGTTTTCTTTATAGAAAATGAAAAATATGCATGTATGCAATCAACTCACACAAAGAGTTGAGAGCAGACACCAATGGCAAAGGCAGTGGTTGCTGGATAGCTGGAAGTCTGCTACAGTATTCGGGTTTCAAATTCTAGACAGCTCGTCAACTCGTAGCAGTCAAGTCCCACCTAGAATTGGACGACTCGTACCCATTTTTGTCTGGACAACTCTTACCCACGATTGGACAACTCGTACCCACAGCTGGACAACTCGTACCTGATATTATTTACAAGGGGTGGGATGGATAGTAACACAAAAATAACAGACCAATGGAAATGCTATCAATGTTTTTTTAAAAATACTATTGATTTGATTTTTGGAATATACACTTCTATAAGTTTATGCAATGAAAACTTGTTGTTGGCAAATGTTGTGCATGTTTGGATTTGGGTTGTCACGACTATCAATTTTCAAAGTCGTCTAATCTCCAGCATTAGTCGACGGTTAACTAGTCAATTAATAGTCGTTTCCCGTGAATTCATCAACCCCTAATATACTTAAAAAATAAATTTAAAACTGACTATGATTGAATTTGTACCTTTCTGTATCGAGATACAATAGAAATACCTCTGATTGAGTTGAAGAATTTAAACAGAAGAACTTCTGTGCAAATGTTTCTTTCCTATATTCAGAAATTTTGAATATAAAACCCCCCCACATTCCAACACAAGTTACAACTTAGTTCTACATGTGAATTTACCGCTGTGGGTCTTGTGACAATTTTCTCACTTTCACAGTTCCAATTATTCGAAAGGGGATTGTTCGAGTGTACAAGCCCAAAGATTCTATTTACTCAGTAGTGACTCCCAAACAGCAATTATTAAAAGATACACTGATTGAAAGATACTCTTTAGAACTGATCAACGGGTGCTGATTAAATTTAAAAGATACTCTGGTCTAAAGGTTACAACGTACCTCTCAGCCATTCAAAAAGCAGTGTTTCCTTCCATTTGGAAATAAAAGTTTTTGTGAACATACATTTCAAAACACTGTATATTATATTTAGACCTTTAGACCATTAAATTCTTGACTTGTTATGATTTATTGAAAAGCTTTCTTACAGAGAGCTTTCTAATAAATACAAGTATACCAGGGCACAGTTTTGATCAAATGTCAAGCGTTTGGATCAAATCTCCATATACACACATTGGCATGTGTGTGCATAGAATGGATGTATAAATAACCCACACATCACATGTAGCACACTACTAAATTCTTTGGAATTTGGAGAGGAAAATTGACTGACTGAATTTAATTGACAGACATGAACAGAACTGTCCTTCCCCTCTTGGGGTGACAAGATTGAATTCAAGAAATATTTCTAGGCATAAAACAATCAGTCGACAGCAGTGTTGGCAGGCTGTACTACTCACTTGTGTATTGCTGCTTCATACACCAAGGGCAGAGGAGGCAGTGACAGCAGCTGCCTACTTTACCCTCAGGTGGGAGGAGGGGAGGGCAAGTGAGGCAGCACATACCCTTTTTTACTAGAAGTGCACTTGAGGAAAATACTTTACTTTCCGAGAACTGTAACTGAGAAATTCTCGAGTTTCTTCTCAACCTACTCACAATTGTTTACAATTGGCTGTAACATAAGTGCCTACTTCGGAACTACCTCAAGCTAAGAACTTTTCCAAATGAGTTGGAAATGTGGAAGAGTGCAAAAGCACGAAAAAAACCCATCGAAAAAAGGGTCGAGCGAGACCGGCGCTCGACATTACAGGTACTTACTCTGCACACCTCTTGCATTTACCAAGCACATGCACAACCGTGACATCAATTCTTTTTTTCCACCATCGTGCATCGTCAGAATTTTTGTGATGCGTGCTGCTCAGCTTGTTTCTTCGAGAATAACTTGAATAACTCGCTACGATTATTGTTATAGGTGCATTCTAGGATTGTATCCTTTACTCAAGCTCAAAATTGCTGTGGTTTTCTTTATATTTATGTTCATTTTAGCTTGTGTTATCATTGCTTATCTTGCCTTTTCTGCACATGAAAACGCGACACGCGTTGATCAGTTTTCCACCTGTGGGAAGCTTGAATCTTTGGATTATTTTTGGTGATTTTTCCCACAAGAAATTATTCTGTCACCTTTTTGGACAATGCCAAAAACACTCCCTTGTCCTTGATTGCAGGTGAAACATGTCGATGATGTTCACAGTACTTGTGTCACTTGCAACAATTGTTCTCAGGCCCATTCCTGTGGGGTTTGGTCTTCCAAGTTTTAGGCTTCCGTTAACAAGGTGGTTCTACCCAGAGCTGGAACCCCTCATTCTCGGGGCAAAGGTAATCGTGCCTCCTCGGATATTTCTGAGAGTGCATGTGGTGACTCCACGCAGGATGTTGGGCAGCCTTTTTTGGTAGCAAGTTCCTCCGCAACTGTTGGCGGTACTGGTGCTGGGATGCCTGAAATGGGGACTGCGGTCTCCCTTCCTTTGGCTCCTGTGGTCACCCTTGAGGTGACTGTTTTCGTTGAGAGTTTTTTCGAGGTCAGCTTGGTCGCTCTCTCCAATTTGCCACCTGCATCATCTGCAGTTGCTGAGGAAATTGTTCATGCTGCTCCTATCTTGCATGATAGTGCTTCTGCCATCTCTTCCGGGGATGGTATACAGTCTCGGGGGCCCGAGGCTGTATCTGGTGGTGTGTCACAGGGCTCCCAGCCTTCCCTGGCTTCTCAGCGAAGCTGTACGGGTTTGCTGGCAACTCTGTCTCATCTGGCTAGGTTTGCTCCTGGCCGGTTGGGACGATCGGTAGCGATTCCTCATTCCTGGGCAAATCCTTTGTTGTTCTGCCTTCCCCTGCTGGTGAGCCGACTAGCAGGATGGGGCTGGGGCATTGGCAACAAGGGTCTTCTGTTCGGCAGAGGCCAGTGACGGCTCATGTTAGCCGTCACTCTTGGGACCTTCTTCCGGTGATTACTCACTGTGTTCCAAGTCTGGCTGTCGATCGATGCTTGTCGTCGGTCTCAGTGGATGGGCGGTTGGGGCCTTCTGTCTCACAGAAGCCAATGGCAGGTTCCTGTCATTCTTGGGACAATCATCCAGTGTCTTCTCATCATGTCCCAGGTCCAGCTTCCAATCGACGTACGCCGTCGGTCTCTCTAGAGGATTTGCAGGCAGGGCCTTCTGTTTTGCAGAGGTCAGTGAATGCCCCTGGGCTTCACTCTTGGGACTGTCCTCCGGTGTCCTCTCACCGTCTCCCTACTCTGTCTGCTACTTCGTCGTCAGTCTCTTTTGAGGGTTTGGGTTCTTCTTCTAGAAGGGTCCATTGGGAAGACACTCCGTCAGGCGCGGCTGCTCCGATGGATTCTCAGGGTGAGCTGAGGCAGGCCGTTCTGGCGCTCACCTGGTTGCTTTCTAGCAATGCTCAAGTTGGCTTCCCTGTGCCTCCTGAGCCGCAACCTTCTTTGATCAGTTGCAGAGATTCCTCGTCTGGCCCTTTGGATGCTGTTCAGCATTCACTGGAGGTTTCTGCTGGTCAGCCTGAGTTGGGCTACGTCTCTTCTGCCACAGAGGATGACGATTTGCATGAAGGCGACAGGCCCCCCTCGTCAGTCTTGGGGCAGGCTTTAGATTTTGTTTTCGCCTTATTGCCAGAAATTCAGCCTTCAGACCAGCCATCAGTGACCTTCCGGCCACGGTCCTCTATGGAGCTCCGCAACCCTGTCAAGCCTTCTAGCTCTGGGGTTTTGCACCCTCTGCAATCGGCTCAGATTGTTGAGTCCTTCCAGGGCCTGGATGCCAAAATGCATTCCAAGGCCCTGAAGGGTTCTTTCTTTGCACGATCTGATGCATTTCTGCCTCCATTGCGGTTTTGTATCTACGAATCCGTCTGTCCACCAGTCTTCCAAGGGTTGACTACTGTGGACGAGGATTCTTCTCCTCCTTCTGCTCAGAAGAAATGCCGACACGGCCAAGCTCGCTGGCAGCCTCAGGGTGGAAAGTCTCAGGACTATGTTGCTTTCCGAGGGGGTGGTTTCTCATCGAGGCCACAAATGAAGGTCCTCACCTCGATTTGCCTCCAGTCGGGGGACGGCTGTCGCTGTTTTTCAACCATTGGATAGAGATAACGTCGGACCCTTGGGTCCTCGACGTCATCCAATCAGGTCTGCAACTGTCCTTCCATTGGCACCCCTGTTTATCTCAGGTGCCCCTCCCAACTCAGGTCCCTTCCGATCCTTGGCATCGGGACCTTCTGGTGCAGGAGATCGACAATCTTCTCTCCAAAGAGGTGATCGAGGTGGTCAGGAACACCCTTTCTCCGGGGTTCTACTCAAAACTTTTCTTGGTGCCAAAGAAAAACGGCCAGTTTCGTCCTGTCATCGATCTGAGTATCCTAAACGAGTCCATCATAGCACCTCGTTTCAGTATGGAGACTTTCAGGTCGGTTCGATGGTCGATTCGTCAGGGCGATTTTGTAGCCAGTATCGACCTGAAGGATCCTATTTCCATGTACCCATTCACTTGGCATCACGGAAATACATTCGGTTCTCGTTTCGGGATCGTGTCTTTCAATTCAAAGCTCACCTGTTTGGTTTGAATCTGGCTCCTTGGGCCTTCACCCGAGTGATGTCACATGTGCTCGTCTGTGACTTCGTCGCCCTACCTGGACGGCATCCAACGGCATCACAATGCTGGAGTTCGATGTCCGACGGTTGCTTGGCGTCGCTGGGTTTCAGAGTCAATTGCGATCGAATCTCCTTCCTTCTCAGCAATTTCATCATTTGGGAATGGATTTCGACACTTTCCCAATGTGGTGTCGATTCCCAATGCTCGGGCGGTGGTCCTTTCCGCCTTGACTCGGAACCTGCTCCGATCCTCCTCGGTCTCAGTCATGACTTTCCTTCGGATGCTGGGCCTTTGCGGTTCGGTGACAGATCTCATTCCGCTGGGTCGCTTGTTTGTTCGACCTCTCCAACACTTCCTATTGGATCATTGGCATCTGAATGTGGATCCTCTGGACCTGGAACTTCCTATTCCCCGGTCCTTGCTTTGTCACCTCCACCCTTGGTCCGATGTTTCCTGGTTGACTCAGGGTGTCCCGTTGGATCTTCCTTCGGCCGATCACATCCTTACTGCGGATTCCAGTGATCAGGGCTGGTGTGCGATGTTGGATCCTCTTGGTCTGTCTACTCACGGTGACTGTGAGGACACCGAGCAGATGGCCCTTCATATCAACCAGAAGGAGCTCCTTGCTCTTCTGTTGAGTTTTCAGCAATGGATCTCTCACCTGTCGAATCACACAGTCCTGCTTCTTTTGGACAATTCGACAGTGGTGACCTACATCCGGAATCAAGGTGGCGCGCATTCGATTCCCATGTATCGGCTATCTTGGGATCTTCTGCTGTTAGCGCGGGATGTAAACGTTCGGGTGGCCATTCTGCACATTTCCAGATGTCTCAACGTCCTAGCAGGCTTCCTGTCCCAACGGGACAGTGTCCTTCCCACCAAATGGATGCTGCATCAGTCGATGTTTCAGACGATTTGCGAGCGGTGGGGTCGTCCTCTTGTCGATCTTTTCGCCACTCGCTGGACTCATCAGGTAGAGACCTTTGTCTCCCCTTGTCCGGATCCACTAACCTTTTCAGTAGATGCAGTAGATGCTGTGTCTTTGGACTGGACAGGTTGGATTGGCTATGCCTTCCCTCTTGCACCGATTCTTCCTCAGGTGTTGGCGAAGATTCGCACTTGCAGTTGCAGGGTCATTCTGATCGCAACCCTGTCTCCACAGAGGGTGTGGATCAATCTGCTGTGGCCTCTGTTGGCATATCGGCCAATTTGTCTACCTCTACGTCGCGATCTCCTTTCACATGGTCGGCCCAGGAAGTATCACAACAACCTGACAAGCCTGTCCCTTCACGCCTGTCTTTTATCAGGTCCTGTCTCCGACGTAGAGGTTTTTCGAGACGAACAGTGGAGTGCATTTCTGCATCACGGCGACATTCCACTGGCATGATTTATGCTGCTAAGTGGAAAGTTTTCTGCCGCTGGTGTACAGCTCAAACATGTGGATTACCGAAATCTGTCAATTGCTCAAATTGTGGATTTTCTGGTATACCTTTTTGACTCCAAGGGCCTCCAATCTGTTACTATTAAGGGCTATTGGTCTATGCTGTCAGTTACATTCTCTTATGTGGGAAAGTGGTGCATCGGTCGTAATCTTTTTCTCTCCAAACTGATTCGGCACTTTTCTCTGAAGAGGCCTCGACTTTTGCGTCTTACACCCAAATGGAACATGGCATGGGTGTTACATTGTTTGGAGGGGGCACCGTTTGAGCCTTTATCTGAGACCGATATGTGTTTTCTCACATATAAGACTGCTTTCCTTCTTGGGTTTGCTTCTGACAGACAAGTCAGTGAGCTTCATGCGCTTTATGTTGATTCAGCTTTCTTCCAGAATGAGGCTAACAGTGTAACCTTCACTACTGATTGCTCTTTTCTGGCCAAGAATCAACTTCCTGATTCGGTACCTCCTCCCATCTGCATTCGGGCTCTCCCTGCTGTCGATGGCCGGAGGCCTCTTCTTTGTCCTGTTCGTGCGATCAAGACTTATATTAATCGCACGCAGTTCATTCGGAGGGGCCGGAAGAGATTCTTTCTATCTCTCATTCCTGGGAGGCAGTCTATCTCTTCCCATTCTATTTCCAGATGGATATGTCTCGCAATCAGACTGGCTTATTCCAGTTTGTCTGCTTTGGATCTTGTTTCGAACCAATTTAATGCTCATGAGGTTTGTTCCATTTCTACTTCCTGGGCATTCTTCAATTCTGTTTCGCTCAGGGACGTTATGAATGCGGCTTGCTGGAGGAATGCTTCTACTTTCTCCTCCTTTTATCTCCGCCACCTACAGCAGCAATCTGAGGACTTTTTTCTTTAGGCCCTCTCATTGCTGCTCAGGCTGTTGTGCACCCTCATTAAATATGTATTTTCAGGTTTGTGCATCGCTCAGCCTTGTTCTTTTCAGGTGCTTTGTTCTTTTCAACACTGTGGTGTTGATGTTTCAGCTTCTTTTTCAGCACCTTTCCTCTTTCTTCTTTTACAGGTTTCGCTGTCATTCTCTGCCCTCTTTGCATTTCTTTCTGCTGCGCTTGGTGGTATTGGTTATGTGATTCACCTCCTCCTGTTGTTTATTCAGCCAGTTGTAAACAATTGTGAGTAGGTTGAGAAGAAATTAAAATTTTTTAGTAAATTTTGTTTCTTAACATACCTACCACAATTGTTTACCAGATGCCCACCCTCCTAGGGGATATCTTTTGATATCGTTGCCTCCCTGCTTAATCACAAACTTCTTGTTGGTGGAAAAACGGAATTGACATAAGCTCGGTAAATGCAAGAGGTGTGCAGAGTGAGTACCTGTAATGTCGAGCGCCGGTCTTGCTCTACCCTTTTTCGATCTTTTTTTTTCGTGCTTTTGCACTCTTCCACTTTTCCAACTTGTTATTAGCTTGAGTTAGTTCCGAAGTAGGGCTTGCACTTATGTTACAGCCAATTGTAAACAATTGTGGTAGGTATGTTAAGAAACAAAAATTACTAAAAACTTTTAATATTTGTTTCTAACATATTTTACATGTGCCAATACTAAGAGGAAGATCAGGAAAAATGACAGAGTTTTGTCGATAATCAACAAACAAAGAATCTATACAATGGACGGGGTGATTTCTAAAACTTTATATCATCCCATGAGTGGAACCTTTAGCATTGCAGATAGCACCTTGTTCCTCACAAGGGAAGATATATGCACGTATAATGTCAGTAGCACTGAACGTCACATTACAATTTACCTGGTAAACTCCCTGTCTTAACTCAAACCCAGAGTTGAGTGCCCTTTTTGTTACCCACTTGGATGCTTCCGGTGCCCTTGCCATGCACCCACACAGAAAAAGATAATGATTGTCATAGTAACACAGTTTTGGGGTTTATAGGCACCAAACATTTGATTCAGTTTGATACGGTGCCGCTAATTATGATATGCGGGTATTTTAAAACAGCATCGGTATTTATAAGATATTGTTTTAAATACTATAATTAATGCTTTCCTGGTATGCAGTGAAGCCCTTCTTGTCACCGGGAGCGCAATTGGCAGAGGTGCAGGCTGCAAGCCGAGAGGTCCTCGGTTCGAATCCAAGCTGCGGCAACCGCGTTGTGTCCTTGGGCAAGACACTTCACCCCCATTGCCCACACGAGAGCACGGTGGTGTTGTGTACTAAGGCATACTGCATGTCAATGCTAACCCTGTTTTTGTGGAGTTAGGTTAGTATGTTGGGGAGCTGATAGTTGCTCGCTGTTGCTCAGTGGTTCTCTCCAGGTACTCTGGCTTCCTCCAACCATAAAACTGTCATGGTCATGATTATCCATTGTGCAGAAATATGTGACCTTAAACACCTATAAATAAATAAATAAATAAATAAATAAATAAATAAATAAATACTTCTTGTCTCCATGATAGGTACAAAAATTATTATAGTGGCCTCATACATAGTGTCATGATTCTTTATTTTATCATTTGTAATGATTTTTAGCTCACCTTGACAAAGTCAAGCTGAGCTAATCTCATCGCTCTCCGTCTGTCGTCCGTCAACACCATGTTTTGGTCTTCTCCTCCAAAACCACTGGGCCAATTCAAGTGAATGTTTGTGTGAGTGATGGTCCCGAAGGAGCATTGTATTTTTGTTCAACTCAACATGCCCAGCCCCATATGGAGGAGGTGGGGGAAAATACTCCAAAATATTTTTAAATCTTCTCATGAACCAGTGGGTACAATGACTTGATATTTGTTGTGGAGCTTCATTTTGAGTTGTAGAATCAAGTTTGTTCAAACGAAGTTTGTGAAGCAATATTTGACATTGTAATGGGAGGGGTAAGATTTTTTACCCAGCCCAAAATGTCTATTTTCTGAACCGTTGGTCCGATTTGAACCAAATTTGGTATGTAGTATTATTGGGTCATAAGTACTTGACTCATTCAAAAACAAAAATTACCGCATTCCCATGGGAACCCCAGGAGCTAAAAATCAAAATATTTTCAAACGTCCGTATTTCCCAAACCACATGGAACAGAGAGCTGTTATTTGGTATGAAGCATCCTTAGGACCAGTATAACTGAATGGTAAAAAAAAATTGCTGTTGGTTATGTTAGGGTGTTCTGTTTGAGGGCATCGAAAAAATGCTGAGTCAGCATATTTGCAAAAATTTAAAAACATCATTTCTCCAGAACCAATTATCAGAATCTTTTGATATTCGGTATTCAGCATTCATAGGGGGCTCAGATACAAATTTGTTAAAATAAAGCCCATGGGTTCATATTTGGGCTCAATACAGGAGCCCAAATTTTTAACTTAGGGCAATATGGGGAATATTCTTTAAAAATCTTCTTCTTGAGAACCACCAGTCAGAATTTTTTAATGTATGGTATACATCATTGTTATGAGGGTCAGATTCAAGATTGTTCAAACTAAGTCCCTGGGTTAATAATTAAACTAAGTCCTATGGAAGCCCAAATTTGAGCTTGGTTCAATATGGGGGATAATTTTTAAAAATCTTCTTCAGATCCACCAGTCAGAATGCTTTTATATTTGGTATACAACATCTCTAGGGGGGTCAGATTCAAGTTTATTCAAATCGGGTCCCTAGGTATATATTTGGGCTTGCTATGGCAGCCCAAATTTTAACTTAGTGCAATATGAGGAAATTTCTTTAAAAATCATCTTCTTCAGATCCACAGTTGGAATGCTTTCATATTTGGTATACAACATATCTAGGGGGGGGGGGGGGGGGGGGGGGGGGGGGGGGGGGAGGGGGGGGGGGTCAGATTCAAATTTGTTTAATTCGAGAGCCTTGGTTAATAATTGAGCTTCATATGGGAACCTGAAATTTAACTTGGTACAATATGAGGGAATTTCTTCAAAAATCTTCTTCTTCAGATAAAAACCAGTCAGAATCCTTTCATATTCGATTTACAACATCTCTAGGGGAGTCAGATTCAAGTTTGTTCAAATTCATTCCCTGGGTTAATACTTGGGTTCCCTATGGTAGCCCAAATTTTTACTTAGGGCAATATGAGGAAATTTCTTTAAAAATCTTCTTCTTCAGATCCACTAGTCTGAATGCTTTCATATTTGGTGTACAACATCTCTAGGGGATCAGATTCAAGTTTGTTCAAATCGGGTCCGTAAGTTAATATTTGGGCTCACTATTGTAGCCCAAATTTTAACTTAGTGCAATATGAAGAAATTTCTTTAAAAATTTTCTTCTTCAGATCCAACAGTCAGAATGCTTTCGTATTTGTTATACAACATCTCTAGGGAGGTCAGATTCAACTTTGTGGTGTGTAACTAAGATTAATCCACATAGGTTGTGTATCAAGGGGCTTCATAGGGGAGCTCCACATTTTACATTTTGATCAATGAAGAAAAGGCATGATGCTCGGACTATTTTTGTCATTCCTGAGGGGCTCAAGGATTGGCCATGTATCCTATGGAGATGGATTGCTTAATGTAGACTCATTCTTGGACTCAGTTTATATTGTGTTCTGTTTAATGTGAGCGCTTCAGGTCCCGTGAGGCATCTTGTTAACATTTTAACCAAAAGAGGTTCTCAGGGCTTATATTTCATCTAAATTTGGGAGAATCCATTTGGATTCTCTCAAAAATGTTTGCAAGAATCCATACCCGCTATGATTGTTCCAGGACCCAATGAGGCCACCATGGTTGAATCCCTGTTGTATACTGGAAACACATGTTAACCCAACACAGTTTTTTAATTTTTAAAACAAAGTAAATTTGATAATTTAAAAATGAAATATACAGTATTTGCCGACTCATTCAGCTGGTTCCAGTGACAGCCATATATGTACAATTTTATTGATGTGTCAGGATCTTTCAGGTCCTGTTAACCTTGTGTTTGTGAATTTGCTTCCGCTGTACTAGAAAGAGGGTTAAATTGACTCAATTCTTTTCACACGAATCCTAGCAGAGGTGCAGCAAGAATCTACATGGATTGTCGCTGGTTTTGTTGCCCGAATCTTTGCATTAATCGATTCTTGTATTCTCATCACATTACATGCCCTGGATGCTCCAGATATTATATATTTTAATGCTTCCAGACATGGAAAATTACACCATATTAGGCAGGATTGGTGAAGGTGCACATGGTATTGTCAGAAAGGCAAAGCACATTGAGGTAAGTACATAAATTTATTATTGCTTTTCTAACATCAAAATCTATCTGACAATTGGGGTTCTGCAACTTCTGCCCATAGGGGCGAATGAATGAGTAGTCTTCATTCTGACCACCACTTAATCTCCTCAGTGGTTCATTTTGCACCATGAATGAGGATTTCTTATCAATCTACCTTACAATTGTTTACTACAGGCTTGCACTACAGTGGAAGTCCCTAACTCGGAAAATGTACTCTCTATTTTGATCTTTCCCAAGGGATTTGGGAAAGAAAAGTGGTGCAAAAGCAGCAAGAAAAAATAAGCCAAAACTGGGTCGAGTGCTACCGGTGCACACCCAGTAGGGGACGCTCTTCTCCTAGTACAGATCCACGGCTTCTGGTACCAGTGCGCAGTCAGTAACTAATGAATCATTCTTTTTTTCATCCACCGGCGTGGCGAGACGTCCATTTGCATTAAGAAACAGTGATAATTCAACTCGTTGGTAATGGTTAACTGTGACTGGAATTATGGATTTGAGGATCGTATAATAACAGGACTGTGTTTTATATATTCTCGTTATTATTTTCAACCACATTTTCATTGTATTTTATATATTCTCCGTGTTTGCACGTGACTTTCGCGTATCATGCGGTTCGGACATAAAATTTTTTGGTTGATAAATTTATGTTATTCTTTTGAATATTATTATTATTATTGGAGTTAGGTGTCATTGGGGGGCTGTATGGACAGGATTTCTCCTCTCTGTTGAGGGCAGAATTTCTGTTTTTTGGGTCCTTGTCAGCCGTCAGGGTTCAGTTGTGTTCCCGCCGGTCCTTTATATTTTTATACTATAAACCAATGGCCCAGACTAGCTGGTGCAAACTAACTGTTATTAAGGGCCAAACACAAAATTTTCAACCCCCAAAATTTGCTTGCAAAACCAAAAATTAAAGTCCTATCTGGGCCTCCATACTTTTACCTTCTGCGCATGCACAGCCATCAGAAAGTGACTGAAACTGGCGCCAACATCTTTCTTTGTTTGGCCCTTCAGTCAATAACAATGTTTTGACATCTGTGCTTTGAAAATCTACTTTTTGAGGAAGCCAGACACAAATCAATGCAAGAATTGGTGGATCCAAGGCTGTTATTGGATGATGGAAGTGAACAACGTTGGTTTCATACGTTCAGGGCTGTAACTTTATAATAATTATAAAATTATTTCATGTTTCCCAATTTCGGGACATTCACCTGACGTCATCATTTTTACAAATGATTTATCCACTGTTTGTTAAGTATTCCTTTCCTATCCTTCCATGAACCCTTCCTGTTAAACTCCTAAGCTTTTTGGCAAATTTTTATTGAAAGTTTTTATTAAATTTCTTGGGAGTTTAACGTGTATAACAGAATATTTATTCTGTTTATCCTCATGGTTACGTCTTCACCCTAGGGATGTTAGGTTGTTTAGTCTTGCATCTTCTATCCAATGTATCATTTTTTTTCTTTTCTAGCTTTGCATCTGGTAGTATCAAATTGGTTATTGACTTTGGGCCTTGTTGTGTGCCTGATGTCTTGTTTCCGTTTTTTCTTTTGACGTTTACATTGACAACATCCTCAATATGTGTAGTATTTCATATTATATTGCTATATAATTGTTGTAGGATTCAATTATTATTATTCCGGTAGTGCAGCTAAAAGTAATTGGATTTTGTCCACACTTAGGCTCTATCAGGATGCCCTTGGGCTTGTAGGTTCCCTTTAGGAAGTAGGCATTTCTTCAAAATTTTTAAAAAAAATATATATTTTTATACTGTACCAATGACCCAGACATAGCTGGTGCTAACTCTTAAAATATAGGGCCAAACACAAATTTTGCCCCCCAATCCCCAAAATTTGCATCTAAAACCAAAGAAAACATGTCCTGAAAGGCCCTCCACACTTCGCCCCTACTGCGCATGCGCAGTGTCAAGGACGTTCCGAAATTGGCGCCATTTATCATTCTAAGTTTGGCCCTTCATCAGTTAACATCTGACTGATCTTTGTGCTTATAAATCTCAGTTTAAATGATGCCAGACACATAAATATTAGTGAAATGGTGATTCTAAGGAGGATAGAGAAGGAGGAGAGGAAAAAAAAATGTGTGACAGAATATTATCAGGGCTGTAACTTAAAATTTTTTAATGAAATTATGTTAAGTTACCTATTTTCGAGGCAGCAGCCATTTTGTTGTCATTCTGATTATTTAGTTACACTGTTTTTTAAGTGTTTTCCTCTCTCCCTGTCCTTTAAGTCCCCCCTTGCTATTCTCCCATGCTTTTGGCATAGTTTTTGTAATTATTATTACTAAATTTTCTTGGGAGTTTTAGCTGAATAACAGAATGAATTCTGTTCTTTTCCCCATGTTTACGTCTTCACCTACGGGTGGTTAGGCGTTGTGTTCTGCATCTACCATCTGATGTTCTGCAGTTTCTTCCCTGGAAGTCTCTGTTTTGCATCAGATAGTGTATTTTTGGTAACTGATTTCGGGCCTGGGTGCCTGGAGTCTTATTTTAGTGTTTTTACACTCATTGTTTACATTTACAACAGCCCTCTGTGTGAGGGGGGGATTTCTGGAAAATAATATCTTGATGTTATTTTAATCATAACTAGATACATTATTATTGTTCGTAAGTGTTGAATAAATTGTTTAAAATATTTTTAAAATTTTTGTCCACACTTAGGCTTGGGATCCATTGGGGCTCAACATTACTTTTCAGAAACTTGGGCTGTTCTGGAAAAATATTTTTTCAAAATATTTTGATTTCAGTTATTTTTTCTATATTAATGGATCATATTATTATTATGTATTTTGATTGCCAGGGGTTAGTGCGAGTACCAGGACTTGTTTTCTTTTCACATTGAAAGGATATTGATCAATTGTATTAAGAGGAAGTCTTCCTCTGACTTTATAATCATTCTATATGTGGTCAGTGTACTCGCATTAACTCCTGTTCTGTATCGTATGATTTCGATGACAATATGGGAAGCGTATGTCACGGTATGTTATTGGGGATTTGGACACTCCGGTCCTTTCCCCGCAGGGTCACTCTACTTTATCAATTTCTATTTCAGACGATCAAGATTAGGGTGATGTATCTGTGATGTCTTCCAATAGTGTGCCTCCGGCGTCACAATTATTGAAGGGCTAGCGGAAAGTGCTCATGTAAATACGCCAATTGCCTAAGAGGACCCTAGTAGGTTCGACGGCCTTTGACGTCCGCTAGCTCGCCCGGTGTAGCGTCCATTCACCGAATGGTTCGGCAGCCGGGTTCGTCCGTTGCGGTCTAGAAGGAATTTTGGGGTGATGCGTGCACTATAAATTAACCTAATGCACACCCAGTGACGGCGGATCGGAGGGAGAACGGAGGAAGCCTTTTAGTCCGGTTCATAGCTCGTTCCGGTCCATCCGGACGGCAAGCGAGAGAGTCCCCTCTCTCGTTCAACAACATCTGGCCCCAGATGTTGTGGTACAAAATGTGTCGCAAGCGGAGCATACGTCCGTCGCTCGGGACGCTCCGTTGTATAGGCAGTCCGCGGAGACTGCTAAGGCTTCCTCTTCTCGTCAGCGCACACAACCGCACCTTGGCTGCGTGACCGCCGATATATTACCAGCTTCGCCGATCAAGGATACCATCCGGTAGCCAGGGACACGAGGCCTGCAGACTCCGGACGTTCGCATAGGAAGTGTGCGGGAGTCAACGTACACGGAGCTTCCGACGGCAATGCATCGTAAGACCGCTACTGCACAGGCCTCGGGAACGGACATGCTTTCCTTAATAGCACAGTTTATCGCAGCATCCCAGCATCAACTGAATCTGTCGCATATATTTTATCCGACGATGCTGGGTCGGGATGCTCCGCGGAAGCGGGTACGGACGTCCGAAAGTTTCATCCGGTCCGATGGGATACCGAAAGGGATTTGGAGGATTTCGAGCTTTCCCTTTCGGAACAGCATATGCTGTTGTGTATGTCTTCTGACTTGGTCTCCTACAGCTTCTTTCGTCGGACCAGAATGCTGCGATGCCAGATAAGAAACTGATAGCGTCGGTGGACTTAGAAATTTTTGGTTCGGTTCAGGGACATCGTCCCTCAGTTCCGACATAGTCCAATAATGTCACACAAACTTTCGAATTATTGAACGACGCTATATATATTATTATTTTATGCTTGCTATAACTAAGCATTTCTGGTTTCTTGTTCGCAGAGTTATGGAGATGTCTTTCAAAAGTGTGCCTCTGTTGTCATAGTTAATGAAGAGCTAGCGGCAATAAGTGCTCATGGAATATGTCTATCGCCTACGGAGTGACATTCGCTAGCTCACCCGGTGTAGCGTACATTCATCGAATGGTTCGGCTGCCGGGTTCGTCCGTTGCGGTCTAGGAAGGAGATTTGGGTGATGCGAGCACTTTAATTACTTTAGTACTCACCCAGTGACGGCAGATTGAGGACAGATCGGAGGAAGCCTGTTAGTCCGGTTCCTGGCTTGTCCAGGTCCGTCCGGGCTGTGAGCGAGAGAGGTCCCTCTCTCGTCCAACAACATAGGGGACCGCATGTTGTGGTTCAGATATTTTACATTCGGAGCATATGTCCGTCGGTCAGGATGCTCCGTTATATTGACAATCCGAGAGACTGTCCCTAATGCTTCCTCATCCTCACAGCAGGGCATACGACCGCACATTGGCTACGTGACCTCGAGTATCCGATCAGTTTCGTCATTCAGTGATTCCACGGCGAATAGGTCGCGCCATCCGGTAGCCAAGGGACACGAGGCCTATGCACTCCGTTCGCTCGCGTATTGGTAGTATGCACGGGGTAACGATCACGGAGCTTCCAGCGGCAATGCATCGTAAGACCGCTTCTCCTCAGTCCTCAGCGATGGACGTGCTATCCGAGTTAGCACAGTTGTTTCGCAGCATCCCAGCAATTGACAGTTTCTCGGTCGAATCAGGAATTATCCGATGGCGCTGGGTCAGTGCGGTCCGCGGTTGCATCAGGTACGGACGACCGAACGCTTTATAGGGTCCGACAGGATGGCGAAAGGGATTCGAAAGATTTCGAGTTTTCCCTTTAGTAGTATCGGAAGCTGCCTTTCATATCTTCTGGCATTATCTTCCAGTGATTGTTATTTCGGACTTCATTGCTGCGATCTTGGATAAGAGACTTATAGCGTCATTGGACTCGGATTTTTCGATCGGTTCGGGGACATTGTCCCTGACTTACCGACGTAGTCCAATATTGTCATTACAACATGTGTTTTATTTTTCGACGCTATATATTTATATATACAAGCCTGCTACCAAGCATGATAGTTTAGTTTCTTGTCCGCGTTGCTCATTTCTGCCATTTTATCATTTATACGAATAGTTTATTTTGGCAGAGCAGGGCATACCGAGAGTTCATATGCGTCTAGACGGTGTGGTTAAAGACTGCATATATTCTTTTTCGCCGTTTATGTCTTTTCCAATTTCAATGTTAGAAACGACATGATGTATAGTTGACTTAACTTAGACGCTTTATCATACGTAATCCGCCTTACTGAGGCGTTATCATTACGTCTTCAAGAAAAGATTTACGGGATATTATTCTCAATGTAATTTCTTTTGAGGGCAGTAGTTTGTTCACGTATAACTCCGCCCTTCAGTGGCTGATTGGAGTTGGTTAGACGTGACGCAGCCCTAGCTACATCCACATGTGTGGATAGTAGGTTAAGAACTCTCTCAGAGTCGCTTCGTTCTCGGAGGAGCTTCTCTTCGACGGCAACTTTTCGGCAATCCATGAATTGCTCGATTTACACGTTCTCTTGTCTATCTAGTGTTACAAGAGATTCAGACTGGGGCAAACATTCGGTGGTTGTAGTTGTTGTGGTGGCGTATCTCCGGAACCAGGGAGGCACTCTTTTGTTTCCGTTATTCAATTTAATGGAAAGAATCCATCTGTTGGTTATAGTACACCAAGTTCTGTTTTGGTCCGTCATATTCCGGGTCATCTGATTGTTTTACCGGACTCCCGTTCTCTTACAGGTCGCTTGTTGCTGTCAGAATGGACTCTCAACAAACAAGTATTCAATCAGATTTGCTATCTATGGGAGCGCCCAATGATGATTTATTTACGACACAGCTTGCTAATCAATTGCAGACGTATGTGTTGGCTTGTCCAGATCTCTGAGCTAATGTTGTTAACGCTCTATTGATCTAGAGGACGGAATGATAGGATACGCGTATCCTCCGGCGCTGTTGTTTCAGCAGGTATTGCTAAGATAAACAACCACAATACATTTCTGTTGATAGCATCTCTACAGAGATCATGGGTAATTTACTCTCTTGTCTACTGTGGGTCTTAACGTGAAATCTTCCTCTATGTGAGGATCTTTTTTCACTGGGTAAATCGTGTCATCTTTATCACAACCCGCAAGGTCTCAACCTTCATGTATTTCGTTGTGTGGTCTGTATTGCATTGTAAGCACTGTACTGGACGAGCTTTGGACGCAATTTCTTACTATAGGAGATCCTCTTCTTCGCTATTCTATGCGGCTAAAGTGGAGGCTCTTCCGTCGTGGTGTAGGGATCATTATGTTCATATTGTTGATCCCTCCATACTACTCATTGCAATTTTTTAGTATACTTGTTTCGCAAGATCTACTGCAGCCTGTTATTATTTAGGTTATAGGTTTATGTTACCTCATACCTATGCACTCTACGATAGTTTACAATTGAGTCTTTTGTCTCTTTATCTAAGTCAGTTAGTAACTTTTTGATAAATAGACTTAGAATCTTTAGATTAAATTCCTATATGGATTTTAACTTCGGTTCTTATTTAGCTAAGTAATCATTTGAGCCTCTGGAAACAGTAGTTTTCAAATTCTGACCTTTTATACAGTAATTCTGTTGGTTTCTCTTTTACTGTAGAGTCAGTGAGTTTCATGCACTATCGATGGATGATTTTCACTTTCGTAGTTTCGGAATCACTACTTCCGTTACTATTTAGGTTGGATTTTTGCATAAGAGTTAGGCTCCTATTATCCGGAACCTATTATTTTAAGGTCCTTCCGTCTTCGTATGGGCATAGGCCTTTACTCTTTCCGGGTACAGTTTATGTATTTATAAACAGATATCTGTTTATTACTATGGGCGTAAGCTTCTTCTGTCTGTGATGCCTAGTAGAAGGACGTTACGCTCCATTTTATTGTTAATGGATTCTATTAACTATCGGTACTGCTTATGGTATATCATTGACTTAGCAGTTGTGCTTAAGATTTCGGCTCATGAAGTAAGAGTTCTTCTACTTCTTGGGCTTACATTAATAGTGTTGTTATTATAGATTTTTGAAGGCCGCTCATTGCGCTCAGCCATCCACATTCATGAATTTTATCTCAGAAATATCGAGTCCATTTCTGGAGGCCTCTATTGTTAGGTCTATTATCTACTGCTCAGAATGTCATTCACTTAACAGTTGCTACTATAGCTAGGTAGGCTGTCTGTTTCGGCAGTGTCTCCGTTCTGCTGCCCTCTTCGCTCTGGGCTATTTGACCCAGGGCAAGAAAAAGGGGGGGGGGGGAGGGTGTTCCCTTGGGTCACCTGTTTTACTATGAAAACAAGGGGATACCTTCTCCGGAGTTAGTAATTCTGAGCTGTTATTGGGATGGTTGTTTAGTGAGAAGTTTAGGTTTTTAAAATTCATTCAAGTCTTAGTTTTTAAAGTATAGCTTTTGAATATTGCATATGTCAACGGACATGATTATGCAATCCTCAGACACTTTTAGGAGTATAAGAGTCTCTATTCTCTAGACTTACTTTATTTATTGGCTTACTTTAAAAATTATTAGTATAAGGATTATATTGGATATTAATAGAGTACATGGATGTATGAAGCTCAATTTTGGAAGGTGTTGTATCTTTCTAATTTATCATAAATAAGAAAGATACATGTAAGGCCTATTACTTCTTTTTCCCTATAGGGGATGACTCTATTTTATTTTATTGAGCGTATTCCATTTTGCTCTATGTCCTTGGCCCTCCAGCCTTTTTACTATTCAGCTATGTCTGGGTCATTGGTACAGTATAAAAATGTTAAAAAATTTATAGTAATTTATATATTTTTTATACTTACCAATGACCCAGACGGGGATGGCCCTCCCAGGAGTTGGGAACTCTTGCCTCCCCGCTGAGTACATAGCGCTTACCAGGCACTGGTTATTAGAATGATTAATGGCGCCAATTTCGGAACGTCCTTGACACTGCGCATGCGCAGTAGGGGCGAAGTGTGGAGGGCCTTTCAGGACATGTTTTCTTTGGTTTTAGATGCAAATTTTGGGGATTGGGGGGCAAAATTTGTGTTTGGCCCTATATTTTAAGAGTTAGCACCAGCTATGTCTGGGTCATTGGTAAGTATAAAAAATATATAAATTACTATAAATTTTTTAACTTTTGTCCTACTTGTGTACTGTGGGACTACAATGTTGGAGAGTGGTGTCGCAGTAAGTAGTTGGCATTGAGATACCTATGTGGGGCCTCTTCCGCGATATAATATTTTTCAGTTTCTTTTTTTCAGAGGAACATGAACATGGTGATGATACTGTGACATCCATCCAAGTGTGTTACCGCCGTCGCGCTCGGTTGAGTTAAAGAGGAAATAGAGCTAGCTGCAGGGTGCTCATATATAAGCAAGGGATCCTTGCAAGCAGCTAGGTCGACCGATGAAGCAGTTACCGTACTCCGTCCGGGGAGCCGTAACACCGGGTAAGTCCGTTGCGGTTGAGGGAAGTGTGTAGATGTGGGTAGAGCAAGCACCTTAAAATAAAGGCTCACCCAGCGACGACAGAAAAAGGGAGGAAGTTGACAAGTTTCTTTTAGGGAGGCTCGGCGAGGTCTAATAAGACTGCGAGCGGGAGAGGCCCCTCTCTAACCCAACAACATTTGGGGCAAAATGTTGTTTTGAGAAACTTGCATGAGCCGGAGCATACGTCCACCCATTGCTCGGGATGCTCTGTCTAGTCTGCAGCTGGGGTAGTCTTCAGTCAGGACTTCCTCTGCTATGTTACACAAGCCGGAACCAAGTTTTCTTTTTGGGAGGCTCGTCAAGGTCTGATGAGACCGCGAGCGGGAGAGGTCCCTCTCTAACCTCACAAAATTTGGGCCCAAATGTTGTTTTGAGAAACTTGTACGAACGGAACATATGTCCAACCACTGCTCGGGACGCTCTGTCAAGTCTACAGCCGGGGTCGGCTTCAGTCACGGCTTCCTCCACTACGTTAATAAAGCACACACGACTGCAGTCTAGCTACTTGGCTTCAGATATTCAGCCCCTTGTGCGAAGACAGAGCCATTCTTCGCCCGTGAAGTCGGACCATCTAGTAGCTAGTGCGAGGAGGCATCGATCAATGGGACGTTCGGAGAAGAGATATACCTCCGGATCTTCATCCCAGGAGCAACAAGCAGCACATAAGTCAGAAGACCGCTGCTCCACAAGCCTCGTTTACACCATTGTAGTCTAACGAGAATTATGAGCGAGATTTTTTCAGTATTATGCAGTGACATAACTGAATTAAAAATCTTTTGGGACTGCGGTCTATAATATTGGGAATTTAGGGCTGTTTATTTAACGGTTTTTCATTCCCTACCTTGTGCGATGATAGTTGTAAGTCTCCAGTCAGTGAGCCTTCAGGGTCGCAGCTTACACCAATATATCTGTCTTATCAGCTTTATTGTCTTCATGTATAGGAAGACCTTTAGCTGCTTAGCTAGGCTGAGTTTGTTGTCCTATAGGACATAATACCATTTGTTAGAGGAGGTTATTCTCTTCCAACGGGTATGGTTTGGTGTGAGTTATTATGAAAATATGGTGTATTTGTTATGACTAACACAAGAACGATTCAAGTAATGTGGGTGAGGGGGGTTCGATATGAAATTTTCATCGAATCCCCCCCCCCCCTCCCCCCACGGCCAATGTGTTAAGAGGCTATTACAGGACAGGACGTAGTTTCCTTCACACAAGCCTCGTATGCATTTAAGTATTTACATGCCTTTCATGGCTTATCAATTGGCGGCTGGGTCATGTTCTATGGCGACCTCATGGGCACATCCACTTTTTAGTTGATTTGTTTCCTTTGGTTGTTCATTATAAGTCATATACGAGCATATGATTCATTTTCAATAAATTGCTAGCCTTTGTGTACCGGTTTGTCTGACAAGTCAGTTAACTGGTATTCTGATTATTACATGCGAGATTCAGGGCTCACATACATAATATGTGTTTATTAGGCGGACGCATTATTGTATGTTATGGACGTCAGAAAAAATAATGTATTTTGGGGCGGTCCGTGACGAGTCTGTTAATCACAGCTCGATCCATTTCTAAATCCAGGTTATATAGTTTCAGTACACATTTTACATGGAAATCGAATGGAGATTTCTATGTATTCCGGTACATGTATATTCGAACGCCTAGGAGTATTTTTTATTGGAATTAATTGTACACCTGAACGGGGGTTGCCTGTGGGTTGCCTTGGAAGCGGGTTTACTCTCCAGAGGCCGTTCATTGATATTTTTATACTGTACCAATGACCCAGACATAGCTGGTGCTAATTCTCAAAAATCTAGTGCCAAACACAAATTTTGCCCCCCAATTCCCAAAATTTGCATCCAAAACCGAAAATAACATGTCCTAAATGGTCCTCCATACTTTTCCTCCACTGCGCATGCACAGTGTCAAGGAGGTCTCGAAATTGGCGCCAATTATCATTCTTTGTTTGGCTCTTCATCAGTTCACATCTGACTGATATTTGTGCTTGTAAATCTCAGTTTAAATGATGCCAGACACATAAATATTAGAGAAATGGTGGATCTAAAGAGGAAATAGAAGGAGGGGAGGAAAAATTAGTGGCAGGAAATAATCAGGGCTGTAACTTAAAATTTTTTTATGAAATTATGTTATGTTCCCTAATTTCAAGGCATGGGCCTGTTGTTGTCATTCTTGCTATAAAGTTACACTGCTTGATCAGTGTTTCCTCTCTCCCTTTCCTTTACTCCCCCCTTGCTATTCTCCCATGCTTTTGGCATATTTTTTGTAATATTATTACTAAAATTTCTTGGGAGTTTTAGCTTGGTAACAGAATGAATTCTGTTTTTTCCCCATGTTAACGTCCTCACCCATGGGTGTTTAGGCGTTGTGTTCTGCATCTACCATCTGATGTTTTGCAGTTTCTTCCCTGGAAGACTCTGTTTTGCATCAGATAGTGTTTTAATTGGTAACTGATTTCGGGCCATGTTTATCAGTGCCTGGAGTCATGTTTCCGGTTTTTATACACTTCTTGTTTACATTGACAACGGTTTCTGTTGAGAGTGATTTTTTGTCTTTGTATTAGTTTAATCATAACAAGATACATTATTATTATACGTAAGTGTTGCATTAATTTTTTTGAAATATTTTTAAAAAATTTGTCCACACTTAGGCTTTTTTGGGATCTATTGGGGCTCAACGTTATTTTCAGAAACTTGGGCTTTTCTGAAAAAATATTTTTTCAAAAAAATTTTTTGATTTCATTTATTTTTTCTATATGTTAATGGATCATGTTATTATGTATCTTTGTTTTCAGGGGTTGGTGCGAGTACTAGGACTGTTTGTGTTCTTTTCACAATGAAAGGATATTGTTCAAATTGTAATAAGAGGAAATCTTCCTCTGACTTTCATAATCATTGTATTAATTGTAGTCAGTGTACTCGCACTAACTCCTGCTCAGTGTGTGTCAATTGGGATGACAAATATTGGAAACATGTGTCACGGTATGTTGTTAGCGGGGATAAGGCCATGCCGGTCCTTTCTCCGCAGGGCCACTCTAGTTTTTCAATCTCTTTTTCAGAGGAACAAGAACAGGGTGATGTTTCCGTGATGTCTTCCAAAAGTGTGCCTCCGTCATCACAGTTAAATGAAGAGCTAGCGGCAAAAGTGCTCATGGAAATACGTCAATTGCCTAAGAGGTCCCTAGTAGGATTGATGGCATTGGCGTCCGCTAGCTCGCCTGGTGTAGCGACCATTCATCGAATGGCTCGGCAGCCGGGTTCATCTATTGCGGTCCAGGAAGGAGATTTGGGTGATACGAGCACTATAATAACACAAAGTGCACACTCAGTGACGACGGATCAGAGGATGGAATGGAGGAAGCCTATTAGTCCGGTTCCTAGCTCGTCCATGTCCATCCGGGCTGCGAGTGAGAGAGGTCCCTCTCTCGTACAACAACATCTGGGACCAGATGTTGTGGTACAAAATGCTTCGCATTCGGAGCATATGTCCGCCACTCGGGACGCTCCGTTATATAAACAGTCCGGAGAGACTGTCAATATGGCTTCCTCATCCTCACGGAAGCGCACACGACCGCACCTTGGCTACATGACCACGGATATCCAGCCAGCTTCGCCGATCAGGGATTCCACGGCGACCAGGTCACACTATCTGGTAGCTAGGGACATGAGGCCTGTAGACTCCAGACGTTCGCATAAAAGAAATATGCAGGAGTCAACGTCCAGGGAGCTTCCAGCGGCAAAGCAATGTAAGACCGCTGCTCCACGGGCCTCGGTGACGGACGTGCTATCACAAATAGCACAACTTTTCGCAGCATCCCAGCAGACGACAGAATCTCTGTCGGATCAGGAATTATCCGATGACGCTGGGTCGGTACGCTCCGCTGAAACATCAGGTACGGATGACCGAGAACTTCAAATGGTCCGACAAGCATAGATCTCAAGGATGCGTACTTTCACGTCATGGTACATCCGACATTCAGAAAGTATCTACGCCTCGCAGTCCTAGGAGTTGTATATCAGTTCCGAGCGATGTGCTTCAGTTTGAACCTAGCGCCCTGGGCTTTCACTCGAATAATGAACTCGGTAATGATGCATTTCTGAGCTCATTCGTCTGCGGTAACGTCGGGCTACCTGGACGACATTCTTCAGAGGTACGGCAACGAGTTAACGCTTCAGAACGATGTGCAGAATCTGCTTTTATTACTCCGACGTCTCGGTTTTATAATAAACGAGGAGAAGTCGGATCTGGTGCCGTCCAAGTCATTCACCCACTTGGGAATGAGCTTCGAGACGCACAACAATCTCGTTCATCTGCCGTTAACCAGAGCGAACTTAATCAGTTGTTACGCTCGCTATTGTCTTCACTCAGACAAAGTCACAGCGAGAGAATTCATGAGACTGATAGGTCTGTGCGGAGTCGCTGCGGATCTCATTCCGATGGGGCGGTTACGCACTTGTCCTCTCCAAATTTTCTTGACTCAGAATTGGAGAGTAAAGATTCATTCGCTCGATATAAACGTTCTCTTGTCAAATCAAGTGAAACAAGAGATTCGGACTTGGGCAAACATTCAGTGGTTGACTCAGGGAGTTCCACTGCAGTTGCCGGATCCGAGTTTTACTATTATGACGGATGCCAGTCAAACAGGTTGGGGTGCAACATTGATCCCAATGGATTCGAAGTGCCAGGGTCTTTGGCATCCGCAGTTTCTAGGCAATCACATAAACATCAAAGAAATGATGTCAATTTGGCTTGCACTATGTCATTGGATGAACATTATTCAGAAAGCACATGTCCAAATCCTGTCCGACAATACGACAGTAGTAGCGTATGTTCGGAACCAGGGAGGCACTCATTCCATTCCGTTATTCAGTTTAACGGAAAGAATCCTTCTGTTTGTACTAGAACACCAAGTTCTACTTTGGTCCGTCATATTCCGGGTCGTCTGAATGTATTAGCAGACTCCCTTTCACGGAAGGGTCGCTTGTTGCCGTCAGAATGGACTCTCAACAAACAGGTATTCAATCAGATTTGCTACCAATGGGAGCGGCCAATGATAGACTTATTTGCGACACAGCTCAACGATCCTCGAGCATATGCAGTAGATGCTCTATCGATCTCGTGGGACGGAATGATAGGATATGCGTATCCTCCAGCGCCGTTGATTCAGCAGATATTGCTAAAGATAAAACAATCTCAATGCAAAATTCTGTTGGTAGCATCTCTGTCTCCACAGAGACCGTGGATAAATCTACTCAGGTGTCTGCTATGGGACATACCGCGGAAGCTTCCTCCACGAGAGGATCTTCTTTCGCAGGGGAAATCGCGTCAACTACATCACAACTTGCAAGGTCTCAACCTTCACGTATTTCCGTTGTGCGGTCCTTCTTGCACGGCAAGCATTTTACAGGATGAGCAGTGGATGCAATTTCTAACTGTAGGAGGACCTCCTCTTCGCTAAACTATGCGGCTAAGTGGAAGGTCTTTTGTCGTTGGTGTAGGGATCATTCTGTTGATATTTTTGATCCCTCCATTCCAGACATTGCAAACTTTCTAGTATACTTGTTTGATGAGATCAAACTGCAGCCTGTTACTATTAAAGGTTATAGGTCTATGTTATCTGATACCTATGCACACCATGATAGTTTACAAATTGGATCTAATGTCTCTTTATCTAAATTAGTTAGAAACTTCTCGATAAATAGACCTAGAACCCTTAGATTAATTCCTAAATGGAATTTAGCTTGGGTTCTTCTTAAACTAAAAGAAAAGCCATTTGAGCCTCTTGAAACAGTGGACTTCAAATTCTTATCTTATAAGACAGCATTTCTTTTAGCTTTCTCTTCTGCTAGAAGAGTCAGTGAGCTTCATGCACTATCTGTGGACGATTCTCACTATCGTAGTGTCGGGAACACTATTACCTTTACTACTAATGTTGGATTTTTGGCTAAGAATCAGGCTCCTAATAAATATCCGGAACCTATTGTTATTAAGGCCCTTCCATCTTCAGACGGGCAAAGGCCTTTACTCTGTCCGGTTAGAGCTTTACGTATTTATAAACGAAGATCTCAGTTTATCAGAAAGGGACGAAAATGCATCTTTCTGTCTCTGATGCCAAATAGAAAGGACATTATGGTCCATTCTATTGCTAGATGGATTCAATTAACTATCCGAACTGCTTATGATAATCTATCTTCAACTCAGCAGTCTGTGCTTAAGATTTCGGCTCATGAAGTAAGAGCTCTTTCTACATCTTGGGCTTGCGCAAATAGTGTTGCTATTACAGATTTAATGAAGGCTGCATATTGGTCTCAGCCATCCACATTCATGAATTTTTATCTCAGAAATATTGAGTCCATTTCTGGAGACCTGCATTGTTTAGGTCCGTTATCTGTTGCTCAGAATGTCGTCCACTGAACAGTTGCAACTATAGTTATGCAGGCTTTCTGTTCCGGCAGTGACTCTGTCCTGCTGCCCTCTTCGCTCTGGGCTATTTGACCCAGGGCAAGGGGAAGGGGGGGGGGAGGGTGTTCCCTTAGATCACCTGCCTTATAGTGAAAAGCAAGGGGATACCTCCTCCGGAGTCAGTAATTCTGAGTCGGTACTGGGATGGTTTTAAAGTGTAAAGCTAATGTTTAAATTCATTCATGTCATATTTTTAAAGTGTAGCTCAGTATGAAGCATTTGTATATGACACGTGTCAAACGGGCATTAATATACAATCCTCGGACACTTTTAATGAGTATAAAGAGTCTCAATTCTCTGGACTTACTTTATTTATTGGCTTACTTTAAAAATAATTGGTATAAAGGGTTATACTGGATGTTAATAGAGAACATGGATGATATTATGCTCAATTATGAAAGGTGTTGCGTCTTTCTAATTTGTCATAAATAAGAAAGATACATGTAAAGCCTAATCCTCCTTTACTCCTCGAGGGGATAACTCTATTATATATAGTTGAGCTTGGATTTTCCTCTATGTCCTAGGCCCTCCAGCCTTTTTTCTATTCAGCTATGTCTGGGTCATTGGTACAGTATAAAAATGTTAAAAAATTTATTGTAATTTATATATTTTTTATACTTGCCAATGACCCAGACGGGGATGGCCCTCCTAGGAGTTGGGAACTCGTACCTCCCCGCTGAGTACATAGCACTGACCAGGCACTGCTTGTAAGAATGATAATTGGCGCCAATTTCGAGACCTCCTTGACACTGCGCATACGCAGTGGAGGAAAAGTATGGAGGACCATTTAGGACATGTTATTTTCGGTTTTTGATGCAAATTTTGGGGATTGGGGGGCAAAATTTGTTTGGCCCTAGATTTTTGAGAATTAGCACCAGCTATGTCTGGGTCATTGGTAAGTATAAAAAATATATAAATTACTATAAATTTTTTAACATTCTTTTGAACAAGTGTATTTTGTATATATTTATCACCGGTTTTTGACCTATCTACGTATGCCAACTCCGGTATTCATGAAGAAGTGCGCAATTAATTACCGGGATCGCCGCTATAGCCTCAGCTTCTGAAGTGGTGTTAAGCACCTATTTTATTAATAATAATTAATATCTGGGTGCCTGTTCGACGAATATATATTGTTAATTGGTACCGCTTTTACTGATTCCAGAGCGCTCTCCTCTTTGTTTTTGAAGAAGATTCCTTCAAAAAAGGAGGGGGAGGGGGTGGATTTCTTAAAATCTCCTCCGGCTTGATAGCGTGTAACTATGAGTGAAGAGTTTTGTCTGTAGGTTATATCGAATCCTGGATACAGCTTGTTTTATTATTGTATTTGGCGTGGTTTGTGAGGGTTAACCTCTCACTCTCGAATACGCCATCCTAATTTATGGGGCGTAGTCTGAACTAGCCTTTAAAACTGGGAACTCGTTACACCCAGTTAGCATCGTCATTCATGCTAAGAATAAGGAATTACTGGAATTTGACTCCTTATTTATGATATGTCTTCTCTATTATGGACACTCATACCTTCCCGCTGAGTTATTATGTAGTAAGCTCATCTACAAAGAATGATGTTGGCGCCAGTTTCGGTCACTTCCTGATGGCTGCGCATACGTGGAGGGTAAAAGTATGGAGGACCAGATAGGACTTTCATTTTCGGTTTTGCAAGCAAATTTTGGGGATTGGGGGGTTCAAAATTTGTGTTTGGCCCTTAATAACAGTTAGTTTGCACCAGCTAGTCTGGGCCATTGGGCTGTCACTAGGGTTGTGACTCCTCCTTTGGAGCCGAGCTCGGTTGCTCTCTCCACTTTTCCACCGGTTTCAAAAGCTCCCGTCATATCTGCTGCTACTACTGGGGGCATGGTGGCATTGCGGTAACCGGTTCTCGTCAGATCACCGAAGTTAAGCAATGTCGAGAACAGTTAGTCCTCGGATGGGTGACCATCTGAGTGATCGTTTTGGACTCCCGCATTGTCCACATGGGGGCACGATGACGTCGTGTACTAAGGCATACTGCATGTCGATGGTGCACATGTCTTCAACCAATCTAACCCTGCCTGTGCTGCAGTGCAGAGTTACGATGTTGGGGAGCTGGCAGCTGCTTGTCGTTGCTCAGTGGTTCTCGCCGGGTACTCCAGCTTCCTCCACCCATAAAACTGTCACGGTCATGATTAGCCATTGTGCATAAGTATGTGACCTTAAACACAAATAAATAAATAAATAAATCTGCTGCTACTGCTGTTCCATCTGCTACGTCATCGGTCACCGTTTCAGTTTGCCTCGGCTTATCCCTGCAGGGGTCTGCAGAGAGTCTGGTAGTGCGGACGTGGGGTATCGGCCTCAGCCTTCCCTGACTTCAACTCGGCGAGGTCGGAAGGGGCTGCCGACCGAATCCTCTGCTGTGGTCTCTCAGCCGTTGAGCCCAGTAGTTTTCTCATCGGATTTGGATGTTCATATGGGGTCACCACACACTCTGGTCCCATGGCCAGTTTTGCGGGACCGACGCTTTTTGTGCAGCCTGGACCTTCTGTCCCTCAGAGGTCCGCGGCGACTCTCCTGAGTTCCCGCACTGTAGATCCTTGGGGTATGTCATACCCCTATACGAATCAGCCTTCAGATGTTTTGGCTGCCACCCTCACCCCGTGTCAGGTGTATTTGAGGATCGTGACCCTTCGCTGGTTAAAGGATCAGGAGTGAAGCTACTTTGCCAGTTTGTTCCCACATCGAACTGGCCGCCACAGGCCGTGAGCTTAGGGAGGCCCTCTCCTTGCTCACTCAGGTTCTTTCCAAGAGCCTTCCTGTTGCCTCCAGTGAGGCTACTAGTGGTTTCCATGCACTCCCCACGGCGCTGCCTCCCGAGATTGGAATAGGCTGCTTTCTGATCCCTCAGGTGTGCCTACACCATGGGAGGCATTGGCTGGTTTGCCCATGATGGGCTATGTGTCTTCCGACTCAGAGGATGGGTCAGACATACCTGCCGCCAAGAGCCAACAGTCTTCTGACTTGGGGGCAGCTCTTGACTTCATGTTTGAGTTCCAGATCTCAAACTGTCAGACCTTCCGACGGTGTCAGCCAGGCCGCGATCATCGGTCGTGCACCTACAGCCTGTGGAGCAACCCGCTTCCGGGCGCCTTCGACCGTGCCAGTCGGTACAGGTGGTTGAAGCGTTTACAGCTTTGGACTCTAAGCTGAGTTCCAAAGCTATGAGGAATTCGTTCTTCACCAGGGCTGACCCTTTTTTGTCTCCAGTGCGTTATCGTTCCTACGATTCCGCCAATCCATCAGTCTGCCAGACTTTGACGGTCTTGGATCAGGACTCCACCTCCCTCGGGCTTTCCAAGCCCAAGTCGGCCATTATTCTTATGGCGACTCTGGAGTCCCTGTTGGGCTTATCGAGAGAGATGCCGGGCATGCTTTCTCTCTCAGATCACGTCGTCTCTGCTTTAGCTGCTTATCTGCCTCCAGATAAGTTTAACGACATACAGGCTCCTTTGCGTGTGCTTTCCAAGGCGCTCATGCATCTTACTCACATGCATGCCTGTAACACGGCTAACTTGGAATTAGTTCACCGGGATGCTGTGTTGGACACAAGCCGTTCCCTTCCTGAGGGGCAGCGCACTGCTCTTCGATCTGCTTCTTTGGTGGGTCCGTGACTATTCCATGGTTCCATGGCGACGGTCCGGGATGACGTCCTACATCATTCCAAAGATCAGTTGCTGCTTCGTCAGCTTGATCAGCCTTCTGTTAGAGGCAGGGGCTGTCCAAAGCTTAACAAGCACCCTTCTGCTTCCTCTGTGAAGCCAAGGGCTGATCCTTCTGCCGCCACATCTACTTCTTACTCACGGGGTAAGGGTAAGCGTCGGCTAGAGGGAGGAGTCAGGATTCTTCATATAGTAGAGGAGGCGGTTTCTCCTCTCACGGGCCTCGCCCGGGCTCGAAATGAAGGTCCTCACCTCGATTTGTCCCAGGTTGGAGGAAGGATATCAGAGTTTGCAGATCATTGGGCCACAATCACATCCGATCCTTGGGTGTTAGATGTTGTTCGGTCCGGGCTGCGGATATCCTTCCGGAGGCACCCCACTCTATCGAGATTGCCTCTTCCAACACAAGTTCCTTTAGACGTTACACGTCAGGAACTTTTGATCATAGAGATAGACAATCTCTTGTAAAAGGGGGCGATCGAGGTCGTCAAGAACATTCATTCAGTGGGATTTTATTCCCACCTGTTCTTGGTGCCGAAGAAGGATGGCCGACTCCGACCGGTATCGATCTGAGTATCCTGAACCAGTCTATCATTGCTCCCAAGTTCAGCATGGAGACTTTCAGGTCGGTTCGCCGCTCCATTCACCAGGGAGATTTCGCTTCCAGCATCGACCTGCGAGCCGCTTACTTTCTTGTTCCGATTCATTGGACATCGCGAAAGTATCTCAGGTTCGCTTTTCTGGGGCGAGTTTACCAGTTCAAGGCCATGCCCTTCGGCCTCAACCTGGCTCCTTGGGCCTTCACCCGACTGATGTCACATGTGATAGCCTTCCATCGCTCACAGTCCAGGGTGACTACTTCAGCATATCTAGACGATATCCTCCAGAGGCATTCCAGTGCTGCCTTTCTGGTGTCAGATGTCGACACACTGTTGAACCTGCTCACGTTGCTAGGGTTCAGAGTCAACGAGGAGAAGTCAGACCTGGACCCTTCTCAGTCGTTTTGTCCTCTGGGAATGGACTTCCGTACTCAGCTGAATACGGTGGTGGTTCCCCGGGCAAGGGCTGTGATTCTCTCAGCTTTTTGCACTGAATCTGTCCCAATCCACATCCGCGACAGCTCGAAGTATTCTCCGGCTGCTCGCTCTCTGCGGTTCGGTAACGGATCTCAT
Source organism: Pictodentalium vernedei (assembly GCA_031216915.1). Classification (NCBI taxonomy): domain Eukaryota; kingdom Metazoa; phylum Mollusca; class Scaphopoda; order Dentaliida; family Dentaliidae; genus Pictodentalium; species Pictodentalium vernedei. The sequence goes on from CM062296.1 coordinate 382,365,293, forward strand.
TCCTCTAGGTCGGCTGCCTGTCAGACCTCTCCAACACTTGCTGCTTAGTCGTTGGAGGCTGAATGTTGATCCTCTGGATCTGGTGCTTCAGTTATCGGAGTCTCTTCATCGTCACCTTCTCCCCTGGACGGATGTTCAGTGGGTTATGCAGGGAGTTCCATTGGACTTACCCACGTCCGATCGTGTTCTGACCTGCAGACGCCAGCGATCTCGGACGGGGTGCGACGTTGGATCCTCTAGGTCTTTCCCTTCACGGAGCATGGGACTAGGATCAAGCAGCTCTTCACATCAACAAGAAGGAGCTTCTTGCTCTTCTTCTGAGTTTCCGGAAGTGGTTCCCCCACCTTTTGAATCGCCAGGTCCTTCTGTTGTCCGACAATTCAACAGTGGTTGCTTACGTTCAGAACCAGGACGGCACACACTCAGTTCCCATGTACGAATTGGCTCAGGATCTTCTACTGCTCGCTCAGGATATCAATGCCAGATTGGTGGTTCATCACATTCCTGGTCGTCTGAACATCCTAACCGACTCCATGTCCCGACGGGGCAGGGTCATTTCCACCGAGTGGATGCTCCACAGGGCGGTGTTCCAGTTGCTTTGCGATCTCTGAGGTCGTCCCCACATCGATCTCTTTGCGACTCGTTGGAACCTTCAGGTGGATACTTTCGTGTCCCAGTGTCCAGATCCTCTGGCTTTCGCCGTGGACGCTCTCTCATTCGATTGGAATGGTCTTGTCAGCTACTCCTTCCAGTCAGTTCCAATTCTGCCTCAGGTTCTAGCCAAGATACGAACCTGCAGGTGTTGAATCATTCTGATCGCTCCCCTGTCGCCTCTACAGATGTGGATCAATCAGTTCCGCTCGCTGTTGGCAGCGATTCAGGCACGCCTCCCTCTACATCGCAAGCTTCTTTGCCAATGTCACCCGAGGAGGTTTCAGGTCGACCCGACTTCATTGTGCCTTCACGCATATCTTTTGTCAGGTCCTGTCTTCTCTGTAGAGGTTTTTTCGAGACGAGCAGTGGAGTGCATTTCTTCTTCAAGGAGGCACTCCACTGCTTTAGCCTATGCGGATAAGTGGAAGGTCTTCTGTCGATGGTGTGCCGATCACTCTGTTGATTATGCCAATCCTTCAATATCACAGATTGCGGAGTTTCTGGTATAGCTGTTTGATTCTCGGGGTTTCCAGCCTGTTACCGTCAAAGGGTACAGGTCCATGCTTTCGGAGACCTTTTTGTATGTGGGACAGCGTTGTATCGGCACCAATCCATACCTCTCCAAGCTTGTCCGGCACTTTTCTTTGAAAAGGCCTAGGACTTTGCAGCTTACCCCAAAATGAAATCTTTCTTGGGTGCTGCTTTGCTTCGGGGGTGGGGGGGGGGGGGGGCTTTTCTGATGCTTTTGCCTCAGCCAGACGGGTTAGTGAGCTTCACACCCTCTTGGTTGATCCGGCCTTTTTTCCTGGAGCTCTCCCAACAGTGTTACGTTTACCACTGATGATTGCACCTTTCTGGCCAAGAATCAAATACCAGAAACGACTTCACCTCCTATCTGTATCAGGGCTCTTCCTTCTGCTGAAGGTAATCGCCCTTTGCTCTGTCCGGTTCGTGCACTTCGCATTTATTTCAATTGGACGCAATTCATTAGGAAAGGCAGGAAACAATTTTTTCTGTCTCTTATTCCTGGTCGACAGAAGATCTCTCCTCAATCCATTTCTCGATGGATTTGTCTTGCTATTCGCGCGGCTTACGCTCGTCTAGCGACTGACGATTGCATTACCAATCGTATTTCTGCCCACGAGGTGCGTGCATTGTCTCCCTCTTGGGCTTATGCTTACTCTTTCAAGTTGTCGGATGTTATGCAGGCAGCCTACTGGGGGAATGTTTCTACTTTCTCCACCTTCTATCTGCGTCAGTTGCAGGAGCAGTCGTAGGACCTTTTTGCTTTGGGCCCTCGTCTGCTCAAGCTGTTGTCTACCCTAGCCATTAGGCTTCTTACAAGGTCAGTTCCAGCTCTGTGCTGTTACTGTCCTTTCTGTCTATGCATCACACAGAACCGTACGCCTCATCTCTCATTGTCTTTTACTAATGATTGTGATGCTATGGTTTGATAGGCCTAGGGACCTCTTCCTTTGCAATTGGGTTATGTGGGGGTTGGTTATGTGATTCCCTCCATCCTATTGTCTATTCAGCCTGTAGTAAACAATTGTAAGGTAGGTTGATAAGAAATTTAAATTTTATAGTAAATTTCCTTTCTTATTATACCTCCCACAATTGTTTACATGGAGGCCCTCCCATCTTCTTATTTGGGTAAGAATCCTTCCTCCCAGCTGATCACATAACTCCAATGTTGGTGGATTCAAAAGAATGATTCATTAGTTACTGCTTGCACACTGGTTACCGGAAGCCGTTGATCTGTACTAGGAGAAGAGCATCCCCTACTGGGTGTGCGCCGGTAGCACTCGACTCAGTTTTGGCTTATTTTTTCTTGGTGCTTTTGCACCACTTTTCTTTCCCAACTCCCTTGGAAAAGATCAAAATAGAGAGTATATTTTCCGATTTAGGGACTTCCACTGTAGAGCAAGCCTGTAGTAAACAATTGTGGTAGGTATAATAAGAAAGGAAATTTACTATAAAATTTAAATTTTTTTACCACTTTTGTCTGGCACAAAACATTTCCTTGGCAGGACCCTGTAATGTAAGTAATTAATTAAGGATCGAACCTTTACCTAACATGACTAGAGGATGACTTGCAAAAAAAATGTATTTTCCCCCAAAAGCAAAGATTAACTGGAAGAGTGCTAAATTATTTTTCAAAGGTGATTTGTAACATGAGGAGTATTTTTCCAAAGATATCGTGCTACCGGCAAGGGGAACCTTACTCGTGCAAGATTTTATTAATAATTAATTGTTTTGTTACAATTTATTGGGGAGTGCCAATAGGCACTCTCCAATAAATTGTAATAAACAATCACTTGTAAACAATTTGTCCTACTGCCAAGAAGAGAGCAAGCCATGGTGCACACAGTACAAAACCACTAAAGTGACTTTCAGCACTTTTCAATAGAGCCATGACAGTGGTTTCTAGCACTCAACCAGTTAATACCCTCATTGGATGAGCACAACAAGATCATTCCAATGAGGGGTAATAAGCTATGTAAAATTGCTAAAATAATAAAATTTGAATGCCAATTTTTGTGAGTAGTGCATGTCAGTTTATGGCTATTGCTGTCAGCAAATGGTAACAGCTTCCATGTGCATATGTATTTTCTTTATCAGTCACCATCTCTGATATTTTTTCATAAATAAACAGAAAGCCAAATCCTCTCTTGTCTGTATGCAAGAATGAGCTTCAGATTCATATTGTTTGCTTCCAAACATAAATTATCCCTCTCCCCCCCCCCCCCCTCCCATTGGAATGATCCATGTGAGCTTATTCCAATGACTGGTTAGCTTTGTTATAGAAGCAAAAAACACGAAAAATATTGGTTATTGTGAAAAACTTGTGTATTGTCAGCTGCTCACTCTAGGTAAAAGGTTAATCCTTTACCGAACTTGGCTAGAAAGAGACGCATGCAAAATAATTACTTACGACAGCATAAATGCATATTTTCAGTTTTGGATTTAAAAGACAAAAGCATTTTTTACCAAACAAATCGGCAACACCTGCCCATCTAATGTACAAAATGAGTTTGTTCCTATGAGGGGTCATATGATATGATTTTGTTGAAATTTTTTTTTTAAATTTGAAAAAATAATGTTTAAAATAAAAAAAAAGTTTGATATCATGTGTGATAGAAAAGAGTTAAAAAATGTATGATTTGGCATACATGATTGTCTGTCATCATTTCATGAATGCATTTCGAAAGATTTTTTAACTTGAAGATTTGGTTAATGTTCTTCAGATAAATGAAGTACTTATCTTCTATTCATAATATTTGTACAGAGTGGAGAAGTTGTGGCATTAAAGAAAGTTCCCCTAAGAAAGTTAGAAGATGGCATTCCAAATACAGCTTTAAGGTAATATCCTATATGAGATTTCATCACCAAATGTTTCTTAACCCTTAAGGGACTGGAGATTTTTATACATTTTCACTATACTTTGAAAGTCGACCTCCTGTGGCTTTGCAGTTGTTTCTAGTCAAATCTTGGCTGCCTACAGAGGCAACTGGCAAGGTACAAAGAAAAAAAGTTTTGCGTTTACCCAAACAATGCATGTTGGGGCACCTGTTCCTTTGCATTAAAAAGTTGTCAAAGTCAGAATTAGACCTTTAAGGGTTAAGTATGCTGTCAGGCACATCAAGCCTGTCACTTTGTAAGTCATAATAATATCTTGAAAAGTAAGGCCACACAAAGATATTATATTTCTAAGGTCATTTTTTTATGTGTACCCATACTATGTATGGTACACATAATGCCGGCATCCGGGGTGACCATCCGTCGTTCGTCCATCCTCTGTCCGCCCGTCTGTCCATCTGACCATCCGTCTGTCCGTCCGTCCATCTGTCTGTCCATCTGTCCGTCCGGCGTCTGTATCCATTTCTTTGGCAATCGATAACTTGAAAAATATTGCTTGGATTGTCAAGTTACTTTATATTTGTGTTCAGGTTACTGATGTGCCGAGCTGTATAGTTTTTGGTGTAAATTGGATTATTTGATCCTGAGATATTAACCCTTTATCCTTCAAATTGAAAATTCCTCCAATCCCTGTGGCATTCGATAACTTGAAAAATATTGCTTGGATTGTCAAGTTACTTTATATTTGTGTTCAGGTTACTGATGTACTGAGCTGTATAGTTTTTGGTGTAAATCTGTTATTTTGATCCTGAGATATTAACCCTTTATCCTTCAAATTTAAAATTCCTCCAATCTCTTTGGCATTTGATAACTTGAAAAATATTGCTTGGATTGTCAAGTTACTTTATAATTGTGTTCAGGTTACTGATGTGCTAAGCTGTATAGTTTTTGGTGCAAATCTGATAATTTGATCCAGAGATATTAACCCCCTTTATCCTTCAAATTGAAAATTCCTCCAATCCCTTTGGCATGAGATAACTCAAAAAATATCAATCCGATTGTCATGTTACTTTATATATTTATTCAGGTTACTGATGTGCTGTGCTGTATAGTTTTTTATGTAAATCTGATAATTTACTCCGGAGATATTAACCCTTTATCCATCAAATTAGACACTCCTCCAATCCATTTCTATATGTACCCATACCTTGTATGGTGTACATAATGTCGGCATCCGTGGTGGCCCTCCGTCATACAGCTTTCTACTAGTTGCGCATATGGGTACACATCTGACGATTTCATCGGCCTATTTTTTTTTTATATAAATGCATGCTGGGGCTGTTTCTTTTATTTTCTTTTTTTTTGTAATTATTACTTTGTTACCCTCAGATGTTCATATACTTCGTTTGTTTTATTTTTTAAGCCTCATAATCTACAAAGTAACATGGGCATTTGTGTATTTTATCAAATTTATTTACAGGTAGAGTGCTAAATTATTCTACATTTTAAAGTTTGTTCACATGTCTTTATCTTGTTACATTGTTGCAGTTTATGGAAGAGTGCCTACAGGCCTAAAGGTTTTTTTCAGTTCATATAATGATATTCTGTTGTGTGACACACTTTTGGTTAATGTTCTGAAAATCTTTCCAGTAATTCACCGGAAGGGGTATTTTTGTTAAATATGTTGTCCTCATTCTAGAACAGAATAAAAATAAATTAACCAGTATGAGAAATGTGTATGAAATATCATTTTATTTGAAGATTCTTGGTTATTTATCTGACAAAATTTCTCTTCAGAAAGCTTTTCAGATGCAATGTTCAACTGAATATGTATTTTTAACACTTTTTTTCAGGGAAATCAAGGCACTTCAGGAAATTGAGGATAATCCTTATGTAAGTTTTATAAAAAGAAAAGTATTTCTAACATAGTAATTTACATATCATGATCCAAATCAGTGAAAATATTTTATGCGGCAACAATTTTGTTGAAGCTCTGAAAGTAATGACAATCATAGGGCATGTTGTTTCAAAAAATTGCCATTCATTCAATACTTATTGATTTTGGAGGTTAAGGTCACAAGGTCACAAACTTCATTAAAATTTATTTTCGGCTCAAGCTACTCACCTAATTTAGATAGAACCAATCCCAATTTTGATGAGATAAAGAGAGCTCAAGGCTATTTACCTATGAGGGACAAAGGGCAGTGTCACAACGTCACAAAATTCAAGGTGTGTACTTAGAGATATGGGTATGCCATCTAGTTATAATTATTATTTTTTGTAGGTTGTCAAGTTGAGAGATATGTTTCCACATGGTACTGGTTTTGTTCTGGTATTTGAGTACATGTTGTCAGATTTATCAGAAGTTATTAGAAATTCTGAGAAACCATTGACAGAAGCCCAAGTCAAATCATACATGTTGATGTTACTGAAAGGAGTGGCCTTCTGTCATGAAAATAACATTATGCACAGAGTAAGTTGTTTAGATCATGCAGAACTAGAGTTTGGTGACCTTATTGCCAACCCAAAATTATTTAATTACCGTAACACTTTTGCTAGTGAATCGGACAATTCCCCCAATGTTATACATGAAAACTGCTATTTAATTTAATTTAATTTTTTAAATCATGTTCAATGCTTACAGGTGCTTGAAATTTTAAAACTAATATTCTGGGAAGTTGAAATTAATTTAAAATCAGACTTTCTCAGAAAAAGTCACCCAAAAAGTCCTTTGAAAAATGTATACAGGTAATTTCTTGGTTCACCCTGGGTGATAAATTGAATTGAAAGCAGTGGTATTATGTTGCGAAAATTGCATTTTCTGTTCTCTGAATTGTTTTTATTAAGGTTAACCCTTTCAACGGGGTGTGCATAAATTTTTGCATTAAGAAAAAATTGGAATTGGGCGAGCAGAAAATAAAAAGAGCAAAAAATCTGAAGCGAGGCTTGGTAATAATTTAATCCAACAGCTTGAGAGAGCTGTTGGATTAAATTATTACCGAACCTCCCAACCATTTTGCCTTTGGGAAGTTCAGTTGACAGTATTTTGCCATTGACAGTATTGACTAAAATGATACCTTCCAGGACACCAGTGTTGAAACGATTAACGACACTTTTTGACAGATTCACCTCGTGTCGGACACTTTTATGGAAGGTTACGGCATTGATGATACATATCTTGAATATATACAGCATGTTAAGAGTTAATATCGCACTCTACCAGCTAAAAAGTCAGTTTCATTACAGGATTTGAAACCAGCAAACTTATTGATAAGTTCAACTGGCCATTTGAAGATTGCAGACTTTGGTTTAGCCAGAGTTTTCCAAAACAAAGGAGACAGACAGTACAGTCATCAAGTAGCAACAAGGTCAGTTTAACTCCCTCAGATACAGAGAATCAGACACTTCCAAACGTTAACTGGTCAAGTACTGTAGCAATATATATATCTTTGAATCCCTAACTCTTTGCCTGCAGTTGGCGAATTTTACTGCCCAGAACACAGATACACTTGTTACATTGTAGAGGTACAGTGGAACCCTGTTAATTGAACAGACACTTTGTCAATAAATATTATTCAGTGAACAGGAGATGTGGTCACTTTCCTCTATACCAGAGATAAACTGAACATGTATTTTATTACATCTTGTTTGACAGAGCTCATAGATAATCAAATAAATGCCAGTACTGCATGTACTGAGGTCAAATCTATAAACATGGGGGAATTTGATTATCAAGGTAATTTCCCAACATATTACTTTTTGTTCAATTAACCGGAGTTTACTCTATAGCATGTATGCAATTAACAGATCAAATTAGTATTGAAGGGATGGTGAATGGGTTTTGGTTTTGGAAGTTATATTCAATTAACAGGGTTATTCATTTGAGAGATATCCTCTTAAGTGAGTTCCATTGTATTTTACAGGCACTTGTAAAAGAAAATATACCCCAATAAGTAGCAATAATACTCTTAACAATGATTTCTCCTTGCAAGACTGTATTGAATTTTTCAGCCAATCAATTCATGGCAGCTTTTCATGCATTATACAGTGGAATCCTGTTGATTGAATAGCCACTTCACCAATCAAAAGTATTCAATTAACAGGGATAAGGTCGCTTTCCTCTATTCTAGAGTTAAACTGAACATTCATTCTATTATATCTTGTTTGCCAGAGCCTGTAGAGCTCTGTCAAAACAAATATAATAGATTAAATGCCTGTATTTGTTGTGCTGAGGCCAAAAAAGTCTATAAACAAGGGGAATTTTGTGACTGTGAGAGTAATTTCTCAACATATTACAAGGCTTTTATTCAATTAAGAGGAGTTTACTCTATAAAATGCATGCACTCAGCAGGTCAAATTTGTACTGAAAGTTTGGAAAATGCTTTTGTGTTTTGGAATTATTCATAATTAATATATTATTAATATATATGGTTGTATTCAATTAACAGGGTTATTCAATTAAGAGATATCTAATTGAGTGGACTCCACTCCATATAGTTTCATTAATGAATTTATAAAATCAATCATAATTTCAGGTACATACAGATATCAGTGTGTTTATCAAAACTCAAAACAAGCTTATATCATATGCTTCTCTGATAAAATCGTTTTTGTTTATATTTCAGATGGTACAGATCGCCTGAACTTCTGTATGGTGCAAGAAAATATGATGAAGGAGTTGACCTATGGTAAATAGTTCTAATTGCAAGATCCATGTTATAATGTTGAAAATATTATATAGCTTCATTTTGAGCACCAAACCCCTTGAATGACAGATAAATACTTGATAACCAGTTATAAGTCATCATTCTCCATTATTGCTGCAAAACATTGTAGCCAAACATGGAATGGTGTGGTTTGGAGTGCATGTATGCAATGCATTGTGGTTCCCAGATGGTTCTTGTCAGACCCTCATAGGAAATGCCTTGGCCATGGTGAATGTGAGCTTAAGAGGGGTTTCAGTAATCTCTTTGAGACTCCTTATTGACCAGGCCTATGTCACCCTTAAGGTAAGCACAAGCCTGGGAACAAGGAGTATCTGAAATATTTGGATTGAGGTGTCTAAAGCAGGCATCTCCCCAGAAAAAAATTTCTTAGCATGGCACCAAATAAAAGCCTTTCCAGCATTCTGAAAAAATTCTGTTACCTATAGAGGATTACTCATTATGCAATGCTTGGAACGCAGACTACATTAGGCTTATCAGGTAGCCCATGGCATTTATCCTATTTATAAACCTACCAAATAAAGTAAAACAAATTGATATCCACTTAGCAATTTGTATTTGGCCTCTTAATTATCAAGTACCGGTACACCGCCAAGTTTGATGCCTATTTAATTTAGAAGCCTCGGCGATCTCGACAAAATGCCCCATCCTGTTTCTTATCAACCTACCTTATAATTGTTTACAACAGGCTTGCACTACAGTGGAAGTCCCTAACTCGGAAAAATACTCTCTAGTTTCTTCTTCCCAAGCGATTTGGGAAAGAAAAGTGGTGCAAAAGCACTTAGAAAAAATAAGCCAAAACTGGGTCGAGTTTGACTGGCACACACCCAGTCAGGGACACTCTTCTCCTTGCACTAATCCACGACTTCCAGAACCAGTGCGCAGACGTATAACCAACTTGTCATTCTATTTTTTTCCACCATCTTGTCAGGATGCGGATCGTTTTGCTCATCAACAGTGATACCATTTGACTCGATGTTAACGATGTTCCTGTTCTGAATTTTGGATTCATATCTGTTTCTTCACTATCCAGACATACAGGGCTGTGTTTTTATATATTCTCTCAATTATTCACTGTATTTTTCATGATAAATCTCTATACCGATTTTGTGCGGGATTTCTGCATACCATGCTGTTTCTGTCTTTTGTTCATTAATGCTAACCCTTTGGGTTCTGCTTTTATCTGAGTTAGGTGTCAGCTGGAGGCTGTTGTGGCAGGTTTTCTCCCCCGGTTGAGGGTAGAATTTCTGCCATTTCCCTTTTTGGCTGTTTGGGTACTTTTCTGTTCCTGTTGGGCCTTTGTTTCCTGCCACCTTACTCTGGTAGCTGGGGGTGTCCTGATTTTTTTTTTCTTTGGGTTCACCTTACCATTTACATTGCTCTCACCAGATATACCTAGGACGATACCTTGTGGCCATTTTTATTATACCCCCACTTCGAAGAAGTGGGGGCTATATAGGAATCACCCTGTACGTCCGTCCGTCCGTCCGTCCGTACGTACGTCTTTCCGTCCAAACAAATTCTTGTGTGCACAACTCCTCCTACATTAAAGAACCGATTCTGAAGAAACCTTTCAAACATCATCACTACTAAGTGAACATGCGCATATTCCAAAATTTTTGATCTGCGACAATTTTAACCAGGTTATCTCTCTTGAACTTTGATTTAATATGGGTTTCTACATGAAATTCTTGTGTGCACAACTCCTCCTACATTTATCAATCAATTTCCTTATGGCCTTAGCCTACATGATCAGAAGTGCATTCCTCTAAAAACCCAAAACAGGGGTATTAATCACCTTCAGTGATAGTTCTAGTTGTCCTAGCATGTTGAAGTTTCCCATTATTCATGCTCCACTTTATTTGTGTATTCTATTGAAAGACCCTGTAGGCTGGATGGTCTTCCACCTTTTGGGCTTGAGTCTATTGTGTAGTTTGGGCAGGTGCCGTTTCTTCCCGCACCCGTGGGAAGGGGAACACAAATGTTTTTTTGTGGCTTGGATACCGTGGCAGCTGCTGACTTTCTGGCAAAGAGATGCCGAGCTCAGTTTCCTCGGTCTGCTTTTCTGCCTTTGTCAGCAGCTACTGATGTATCCGCTCCTGCTGCTGTTCCGTCGGTGATGTCATCAGTCTCCATTTCAGCCGGCATCAGCTTATGCCTGCAGGGGTCTGCAGGAATTTCTGCTTCTTTGGACTTGGGATATCGGCCTCAACCTTCCCTGGCTTCAAATCTGTGAAGTCGTATCCCTTTGCTGTGGTCTCTCAGCCGTTGTTTTGGATTCAGATGTCCATGGTGGGGTCACTGTGGACTCTGTTGCACTTCCATCCATACACTCTGGTCCTTCGGCCAGTTTTGCGGGACCGGCACATTTGTGCAGCCTGGACCTTCTGTCCCTCCGAGGTCCTCAGTGACTATCCCACACTTCAGATCCTCAGGGTATTTCATACCCCTATAAGCATGTGTATTCAGATGTTTTGGCTACCACCTGTTGCCCTGCGTCGGGTGTTCTAGAGGATTGTGACCCTTCGCAGGTTTAGAGGGTCAGATGCGAAGCCACTTTGCCAGGCCGTTCCCACGTCGAACCGGCAGATATGGGTTGTGAGCTTATGGAGGCCCTCTCCTGGCTCATGCAGGTTCTTTCCAAGAGCCTTCCAGTTGCCTCCAGTGAGGCTTCTAGTGGCTTCCAGGCACCCTCCGTGGCACCACCTTCCGGGATTGGAAGCCTGCACTTTCTGATCCCCCTGTGTTCCTACACCATGGGAGGAATCGGCTGGAATGCCGACTCAGGCGATGGGTCAGACACACCTGACGTCGAGATCCATCAGTCTTCTGACTTGGGGGCAGCTCTTGACCTTGTGTTTGAGTTCCTTCAGGAACTCAAACCGTCAGACCAGCCGGATGTTTCATCGGTCATGTGCCAACAACCTGTGAAGCAACCTTCTTCACTGGCTGATACCTTTTCGTCTTCAGTGCGTTATAGTTCCTACAATTCCGCCAATCCATGGGTCTGCCAGACTTTGACGGTCTTGGATCAGGACTCCTCCCTTGGGCTTTCCAAGCCCAAGTTGGCCGTTATTCCAATGGCGACTTTGGAGTCCATGTTGAGATTATCCAGAGAGATGCTAGGCATGCTTTCTCTCTCGGATCCTGTCGTCTCAGCATTGGCTGCTCATCTGCCTCCAGATAAGTTTGATGACATACAGGCTTCATTGCATTTGCTCTCTAAAACGCTCATGCATCTTATTCACACACATGCCTGTAACACGGCTATTTTGGAATTAGTTCACCGGGATGCTGTGTTGGACACAAGCCGTTCCCTTCCTGAAGGGCAGCGCGCTGCTCTTCGATCCACTTCTTTGGTTGGTTCACGACTATTCCATGATTCCGTGGCAACAGTCCGGGATGACGTCCTGCATCATTCCAAAGACCAGCTGCTGCTTCGCCAGTTTGATCCCTCTTCTGTTGGAGGCTGTGGCCGTTCCAAGCCTAACAAATGCCCTTCTGTTTCCTCTGTGAAGCCAAGGGCTGATCCTCCTGCTGCTTCTTCTTATTCACGTGGTAAAGGTAAGCGTCGGCAGACCAGAGGGAGGCTTCAGGATCCTTCATCTAGCAGATGAGGTGGTTTCTCCTCTCACAGGCCTCGCTGGGGCTCAAAATGAAGGTCCTCACCTTGTCCCAGGCTGGAGGAAGGATATTCTTTCCTAGGCACCCCACTCTGTCAAGAGTGCCTCTTCCAACCCAAGTTCCTTCAGATGTTTCACGTCAGGAACTTTTGATCATGGAGATAGTCAATCTCCTGTCAAAGGGGATACTGGAGGTCGTCAAGAACATTCATTCAGTGGGATTTTATTCCCATTTGTTCTTGGTGCCGAAGAAGGACGGCCGACTCCGACCGGTTATCGATCTGAGTATCCTGAACCAGTCTATCATTGCTCCCAAGTTCAACATTCAGGTCGGTTCACCACTCCATTCACCAGGGAGTTTTCACTTCCAGCATCGACCTGCGAGACGCATTCTTTCACGTTCCGATTCCTTGGACATCGCGAAAGTATCTCAGGTTCGCTTTCCTGGGGCGAGTTTACCAGTTCAAGGTCATGCCTTTTGGCCTGAACCTGGCTCCTTGGGCCTTCACTCGACTGATGTCGCATGTGATAGCCTTCCATCACACACAGTCCAGGGTGACTACTTCGGCGTATCTGGACGATATCCTCCAGAGGCACTCCAATGCTGCTCTTCTGGAATCAGATGTATAGCCTTCCATCACACACAGTCCAGGGTGACTACTTCGGCGTATCTGGACGATATCCTCCAGAGGCACTCCAATGCTGCTCTTCTGGAATCAGATGTCGACACACTGTTGAGCCTGCTCACGTCGCTAGGGTTCAGAGTCAATGAGGAGAACTCAGACCTAGTCCTTTCTCAGTCATTTTGTCATCTGGGGATGGCCTTCTATACTCAGCTGAATATGGTGGCGGTTCCCCAGGCGAGGACTGTGATTCTCTCGGCCTTCACCCTGACTCTTACCCAGTCCACGTCAGCTTAGAGTATCCTCTGGCTGCTTGGTCTCTGTGGTTCGGTGACGGATCTCATTCCTATAGGTTGGCTGCATGTCTGACCTCTCCCAACACTTTCTGCTCAGTCGTTGGAGGTCGAATGTCGATCCTCTGGATCTGGTGCTTCAGTTACCAGCATCACTTCATCGTCACCTTCTTCCCTGGATGGATGTTCAGTGGATTATGCAGGGAGTTCCGTTAGACTTACCCATGTCCGATTGTGTTCTGACCATCTATCTCGGATGGGACACGACGTTGGTCTAGGTCTTTCCCTTCACAGTGTATGGGACCAGCATCAAGCTGCTGTTCACATTAACCAGAAAGAGCTTCTTGATTTTCTTCTGAGTTTCCAGCAGTTGATCCCCCATCTTTTGAATCGTTAGGTCCTTCTGTTGTTTCGACAGTTCGACAGGTTGCTTACATTCGGAACCAGGGTAGCACACACTCTGTTCCCAGGTACGAATTGGCTCGTGATCTTCTACTACTAGCTCAGGATGTCAACAACGGGGTGGTGGTTTGTCACATTCCCGGTCATCTGAACGTCCTAGCCGATTCCCTGTCCTAACGGGGCAGGGTCATTTCCACCGAGTGGATGCTTCACAAGGCTGTGTTCCAGTCGCTTTGCAATCTCTCGGGTCGCCCCCACATCGATCTTTTTGCGACCCGTTGGAACCATCTGGTGGACACTTTCGTGTCCAGATCCTCTGGCTTTTGCCGTGGATGCTCTGTCACTCGATTGGAACGGTCTAGTCAGCTATGCCTTCCCGCCAGTTCCGATTCTGCCTCAGGTTCTAGCCAACATACCAAACATGCTGTTGTCGAATCATTCTGATCGCTCCCCTGTCACTTCAGCGGGTGTGGATCAATCAGATCCGCTCTCTGTTGGCGTTGGTTCCAGTAAGTCTCCCTCTACGTTGTGACCTTCTTTGTCCAGGTCACCTGAGGAGGTTTCATGTCGACCCGACTACATTGTGCTTTCACACATATCTTTTGTCAGGTCCTGTCTCCTCCGTAGATGTTTTTCGGGATGAGCAGTGGCGTGCTTTTCTTCTTTAAGGCGGTACTCCACTGGTTTAGCCTATGCAGCTAAGTGGAAGGTCTTCTGTTGATCGTGTGCTGATCACTCTGTTGATCCTTTGATAACACAGATTGCCTAGTTTCTCGTATATCTGTTTGATTCTTGGGGTCTCCAACCTGTTACCATCAACGGTACAGGTCTATGCTTTCGGAGACCTTTTCGTATGTGGGAAAGCATTGTATCGGCACTAATCCATACGTTTCCAAGCTTATTTGGCTCTTTTCTTTGAAAAGGCCTAGGTTTTTGCAGCTTACCCCAAGATAGAATCTTTCTTGGGTGCAGCTTTGCTTGGGGGGGGGGGGGGGGGGTGGGGGGGGGGGGGGCATTCAGTCCTTTATCCCAGGTGGATATGCATTTTCTCACACAGCTCAGCCAGATGGGTTAATGAGCTTCACGCCCTCTCGCTTGATCTGGCCTTTTTCAGGAGCTCTGCCAACAGTGTTACTTTTAGCACTAATTGCTTCTTTCTGGCCAAAAATCAGATGCCAGAAATAGAGAAATGGGCGGTTTTCAAATTTCATGTCAGTTTCGGTTTCAGTTTCGGTTTCATTCAAAGGGTTGGGCTTTCGGTTTCGGTTTTCAATGTACAAAGTTACAAACAACAATGCATGCAAAATAATCTTCCAATATGCAGTGTATGTGGGAATACACGACATATTAGAAGATTATTTTGCAGTGCATGTATTTGCAATTTTGCATCAAACAAATAAAAACTTCAAACGGACCCATTTATGAAATAAAACAGAGCATGACACTTTGTCGAGATATCCAAGTCAAATTCAATCTTTTATAGCAGCACTTTCTGGTCTGGAGTCTCTGTCACGAAACTGCAATTTACTAACCTGATGGAACTTCAGAACGAAGAAGAGTACATATATGTGGATACTGGTCTGGAACTCTGGATTGTAAATTATTATTAAATTGCTGCCAGATACATTTTCCACTCTGCGATCGATTATTCAAAATTGCTGGGAAAAAAACACAAGAAGTATTTGCAAACTTTCATCCCGTGGATCAGCGTGTACAAAATACAATCCAGTGGTCCATGAGGTTGAAGGTTTGCAGTGCTTCTGAAGTTCTAGTGCTTTTATGAAAAAGATTAAATATATTTTCAGGCAGAAAATCTTTCCCAGTAATGTACATGTAGGGTAGGCACAGGGGGATTTATCATATATTTTCTTTTTGCTTTTCTCTTTACAATTACAAAAATACCACTTTTACACATTGTTTTTTGGAAACCACTTTCAAAAAAACAATATCTTGAACAAAGTTCATTTATGTAATGTATTCGTTTGACAACAAGGTTCAGACTGCCTACTTACAGAAGTTGCAGTGTGTCATAATGAAACAAATTATAAATTAATTATATAGTAACTCTTTAACATCAAACATACAAACTTACAAATCTACATTCCACAATCCAGCATTTTAGCATTTACACTAGCCTATCAAGTACCGTATAGTGTATGTCACATGTCAAAAGATCATTTGGTCATTTAAAATGATTTATGTTACTTAATGGAAGTTATAATAAGAACTAAAGATCACCCAACCACTTTGCTCAGCATTGGTATTCATTTTGGAAAGCCTGAAACAAAACGAAATCCAAGAATCAAGACGACTATGGACTACCTAAATAATTTGAAATTTATTATTGATTGATTGATTTAATACTGTCTGTACTCTGTATTACAATACCACCTGAAAGTGGCAGAAATAAGTTGTTGGATAACCTCAATTTCAACACCTGTGACCTTACATCATTTTTTCGAAAGCCATCACCGTCTTACAGTAACAGTCAGAGTTTGCCAAGAAATAATGTAATGTGAATTAGGTGACACAAGTTTGAGAATTATCAAAGAAAAATAGAGAGAAATTTTATAGCGGTTATCTACTATATCAAGAAACTGAATTCAGTTAGTACTCTGGAACTGTACCATATAAAAAAGACTAACACTTCTGCACTATTATGTCATGGGAAAACACAATGCATAACTGCGATTTGAGATGAATCGTTACTCTAGAGTTTTTTAGACCAATATTAGCTTGTTAACGTAAATTATGACTGAGGAACACGAGTTGCTCAGCATTGGAAGGCTTCAAATTTGTTCGATGTTGTGAAACAACCAAACTGGCTTTACTAAAAATTCTTTCACTGGCCACAGAGTTTGCTGGTATTGGTAAGTAGATCTGAGCTAATCTAGCCAGATTTGGAAATTGTGCCGAATGTGTGTTCCACCATTCAAAAGGGTTTCATTTGGTTCAACTGGTGGTTTGCGGCAAAAAAGTTCCAGTTCATAATCCATTTTTGATTCAATTAATGTTGCTGTTTCAACTCCCCTTTCTTTCATTTGCTATTTACTTATCATATCCTTGAACGTTGCCCAAAGATCGTGCTTTTTTGTAGCTGCTTGTCCCCCCTCCCCAGAAATGTTACTTGTTTTTTGCTAAGTAGTAGCAGCCAGACTGTCAACCTTTGGAGTACATTTCAGACTTTCACAGTTAGATATCATATAGCTCGTAACAGTTTTGGATGCGGCAATCCTGGAAATTTCACTCGAAAAAGCAAATTGCTTGAATCTTGGATCTAAGAATGAAGCAACTGAAAAAAGTTCATTTGACTCATAATCTGACCGGTGCCTCACAATCTAGCATAAAACTTCCTGTCCAAAACTATCCATTTCAGTTGTCTTCATTCTTTCACACAAGATATTCAATATAGGGATAACCATAGATATAGTAGAATATCTGGATGACCTCATCATTTTAGTTTCATCCTCAAATGGTCGTAGGACAGAGACATAGCTTGTGGCTGTTCTCCATTCATGCCCTTGAAGATTTGTAACTTTGTAAATGCTGGAAAGAACAGCATTAGGCCTAAAAAAATTAAAAATCTGTTTCTCAGGCCCTCCCGCATGGTCCTTTTGGCTGCCGCATGCTCTCTTTTTATAACCAATGGAAACTTTAAAAAAATCGAAATTAAATGGTTTATGTCTGATATTTTACCAAAGTTAAAAAAAATTGTTAAATTTGTCCCTCAAGTGCAAGATGGCTTTGCGATGCTTTAGCATTGCAAAGCCTCCTTGCTCTCGAGGGATGAAATACACCACCTCCCATGCTCTTCTGTGGATTGTGGGGCCTAAAACATAAACTAAGATATGAACTTTTGATGGCAAAGAAATAATTACAGAAATAAAAAATAAAATAAAAAACCGCTCGCCCGCATGCAATTTTACAAATAATGGCCTGAGAAACAGAAGATCTACTTTGTGGGGCCTTAAGGGGCTCTTTTTGCTCGATGAGTCTCTCCATTAAATAATACGTGGAATTCCAATGGGTTGGACATTGACTTTTTAGTTTATGTTGGGTGGGCATTCAACATCTTTTGCATCTGGGTAATTTTGTGAGTGGATTGGGCGCTATGTTGGAAATGTGAGACAATATTTTTTTGCTTTTGCAATCACTTGGACTAAGGCTGGGAACTTTTTTATTGAATCATCAATAACGAGCTGCAGGGTGTGAGCAAAGCAGTTGAGCCCTCTAAATTGGGGAGGTAAGCATCTCATGGGAACTTGGACATTTGATGCATTGTCTGAGACAACATATATTGGCATTCCCTTGTCACTGTAATCGGGTATCCATGCTTTTATACAGTCTAACAATACGTTGTCAATATTTTCTACAGTGTGACTTTCAGGCATGTGTTTCACATTTAAACAGTAATCATTGATGCAGAAGTTGTTGGAAAGAAATGTGCCGTAACTGCCATAAATGGGTCATTTACTTTGGATGTCCAGTGATCAATTGTGACCCCCTAGTGAATTGCAACCATCTAGTCCTTCTGTAATTTCTTTCTGTGTTTATTTGTAATGAGATGGGATGAGGTCCAATCTGAGAGTTTTGGAAGTTGGCAGGCAGTAACACGGCTGTAAATTTCAATAAACGCCCTGAATCCCTGGTCATCAACTACACTTGTCAGTTGTACGTCAAGACAGATCATTTCTGCCAGCTTTTTATCGCCGTCTTTCTGTCGTTTATCACGTGGTCCCCATTTTGCGCAATTTTGCATCTAGCTTGGGCTGCTTTGGTACCGGAGCACATTCTTCATGGCCAGATGTCTGCATTGAGATGATACAATGATTCAAGAAACACCCTTGACTTTACATCGAGTTATTGAGAGTAAAAGAGTGAAATTAAATGGACAGACAGTCAGGTTTTGGTGGGCACCAATGGACAATCATACTACTGCCCATACTGGCCCATTGTAATGATTGTATTAAGACAGTTTTGACCATTAGAGTACCCAGCAGAACTCAACTATAGTAGGTGTCTAGGAGGAAAATTGTCACCTTAAAATTGTAAAGTCCAAATAAAGTTCCATTCCAATTCGTCCCCCCCCCCCCCCAACTTTTCAGTGCTATTTTGATTTAGAAACTTCGAACTCCACTCGCGCTCAGATATGGATTCCACCATCACCGAAGTTCACTCTTCAAAATCGTTTAAATGAAAATTAAAATCAAACGTTTGGGAAACCCACTCGCAGAAACAATGACCTACCCTCCCCCCTCCCCTCCAGTCTTTGCCATTCAAGCAGTCATGCACCGTGCGTGCAAGTTGTTACTACACTTAGTCTCTCTCTCTCTCTCTCTCTCTCTCTCTCTCTTCCCCTCTCTCCCCTCTCTCTTTGAAGTACTACATCTCCCCCTGATCCCCCCTCCCCATAGTCTATAGACTCTATTCCTCTATCTGTCTCTGGATAGGCTACTAATGATACATCCCCCCCCCCCCCCCCCCCCCCCCCCCCCCCCCACATACACACACACACATACACTTCCTTCTCCACCAACAACTTTGGGTCTTGGAAAAACTTACTCAGATTTACTCACCTTGTCTTTTTAGCTTCAAGAGTCTCTGATTTTTCATCCCAGATTTTCAGTTTCCCAAACTCTTTCGGGTGTATTTTCTCGATATGCCTCTTCAAATTACTTGTGTTCCTGTGCTCGGCTTTGATTTTTTTCTTGCAAGTAATACGTGTTGCATATTGCTCGTTGGTGCAAAACAAAGTATTCCCAGGCAGCACTGGTTCTTTTAGTCTTCTGGTTTTGAGCCTGACTAGTCTCCGCCATATTAACTCAAGCAATTGTGAATACAGCGCAACAGATGTTAATTTATTTATGCTCCTGTCATTGTTGGTAGGTACTCCATTTCCATAGCAATGCACGTGTGTAAATTGTAAAATCATCCAGTATTTTTATACTGTAACCAATGACCCAGACTTAGCTGGTGCTAACACTAAAATATTCAGGGCCAAACACAAATTTTGCCCCCCCAATCCCCAAAATTTGCATCCAAATCAAAAAATCTAATGTCCTATATGGTCCTCCATACTTTTACCCACTGTGCATGTGCAGTGCCATGGAAGTACCGAAATTGGCGCAAAATCCTCATTCTTTGTTTGGCCCTTCTGTCAGTAACATCTCACTGACTTCTGTGCTTATAATCTCAGTTCAAATGATGCCAGACACAGAATCATGATGGAAATGGTGGATCCAAGGATGAAATAAGAGGATGAGAGGAAGAAACAGTGGATGGATGTGTTCAGGGCTGTAACTTATAATTTTTATGTAAAATTATTTCATGCTCCCTAATTTCGGGGTATGGGCCTGATGTTTGTTAAGTGTTTCCTCTCTCCATTTCCTTGAAACCCCCATTGCTAATCTCCCATGCTTTTGGAATAATTTTTGAAATTTTTTTATTGAAATTTCTTGGGAGTTTAGCTTAGTTACAGAATGTTTATTCTGTTATCCCCATGGTTACGTCCTCACCCTTGGGGTGTTTAGACGTTTTGGTCATGCATCTGCCATCTGATGTATTGCAGTTTCTTCTGTGGAAGATTCTGTTTTACATCAGCCGTGTTTTTCAGTGCCTGGAGTCTTGTTTCCAGTTTTTATTGATTTTTGTTTACGTTGACAACAGTTACTTTCTGTTAGTGATTCCTTGTCTTCTGTAAAGTTTATTATGTAGTCAGATACATTAATATTATCCGTAAGTGTAACATTAATTTTTAGAATTGTTTTAAAAATTTTATCCACACTTAGGCTTTTGGGGGATCCATTTGGGCTCATCGTTCCCTTTGGGAACTTGGGCTCATGTCATTGAGTTCTTTCTAGGGCAATCGCATTTTCAATGTTTAACTCTGCCCTTTCAGTGGCAAATTTGGAGTTAGATGTGATGCTGCCCTTGCTTCATCCACTAGAGTGGATTCTAAGGTGAAAAACTCTCTTCGAGTTGCTCCAGTTTCAGGAGAATTTCTCTTTGATGGTAAGCTTTCATTAATCTATGATCAGATTACCAAGCAAGCTTCAGATTCTCTGCTCTTTAAGTCTGTTTCTAAGAAACCGGACTCAGCAGAGAGGAGTAAGTCAGGAGCTTCTGGAGCGAGTACGTGCAAGGGAAGCTCCTGTAGAGGATATAAAAAGTCCTCCAGCTCTTACTCCAGAGACCGTCAGAGTAGCGACTCAGGTAGGGGACGTAATGCTGGCCGAGTCAACCGGTCAGATGCCCCTGGGTCGACTGGTCAGGGAGGACGTAGGTTCTCTTCCCGCAAGCCTCGCAGGTCCAGGAGGTGAAGGTCAGGACCTCTATTTCGCTCCAGTGGACAGAAGGCTGTCAAGATTTTTGACCAATTGGTTGTCGATTACGGACGACCGATGGGCACAGGCGGTTACTGAATCTAGTGCCGTGGGCCTTCACTCAAATAATGAACTAGGTAATGACTCATTTTCGAGCTCATTCATCTGCGGTAACTTCGGCCTACTTGGACGACATTCTTCAGAGGTACAGCGACAGATTAACTCTTCAAAACGATGTTCAGAGTCTGCTTCAATTGCTCCGACGTCTCGGTTTCATAGTAAACGAAAAGAAGTCGGATCTAGTTCCGTCCAAGTGGTTCATTCACTTGGGAATGAGCTTCAAGACGCACGACAATCTGGTTCGTCTGCCGTTACCCAGAGCGAAATTAGTCAGTCGTTACGCTCACTTTTGTCTATACTCAGATGTAGTAACTAAAAACAAAACGATATGTATTGTTCGCATTGAGTAATTTTTATTGTACAATAAAACCTGTCAAAAGATAATAAGAATGAATATTTTCTCACTAAAAATGTACAAAATGAACAAAGAAAGTGACAATAACAGAGAAAAATGACACACGAAAAAAATGACATTCGATGTATTTTTCTTTTTCTCCATTATGGTAAGGGCATTTCTTTGATTTTCAGAAGTAGGGGAGTGGGCTTATTCATGAAGAGAGCATTATTCCCACGTCAGTACGGTATGCGTATTTACAAATGCAGATCTGAGTTTATCAGAATGGGTCAAAATGTTTCTTTCTGTCTCTGCTTCCTAATAGAAGGGACATCATGGTCCATTCTATTTCTAGGTGGATTCAGTTGACTATTCGTACTGCTTATGAAAGATTATCTTCTACTCAGCAGTCTGTGCTTAAGATTTCAGTGCATGAAGTTAGAGCGCTGTCTACATCTTGGGCTTATGCTAATAGTATTGCTATTACGGATTTGATTAAAGCTGCATACTGGTCTCAGCCTTCTATGTTCACTAATTTTTACCTTAGAAATATTGTGTCTATTTCTGGTGACCTTAGATTAGATGTTTGGGTCCGTTATCTGTTGCTCAGAATGTCGTCCACCAAACAGTTGCAACTATAGTTATGCAGGCTTTCTGTTCCAGCAGTGACTCTGTCCTGCTGACCTCTTCGTTCTGGGGTGATTGACCCAGAGCAAGGGGAATGGGGGATGGTGTTCCCTTATATCACCTGCTTTATAGTGAAAAGCAAGGGAATACCTCCTCTGGAGTCAGTAATTCCGAGTCGGTGCAGGGATGGTTTTAAAGTGTAAAGCTAATGTCTATATCATTTATGTAATATTTTTAAAGTGTAGCTCAGTGTTAAGCATTTGTATATGTCACTTGTCATACGAGCGTTAATATACAATCCTCTGACACTTTTAATGAGTATAAAGAGTCTCATTCTCTGGACTATCTTTATTTATTGGCTTTCCTTTAAGAAATTAGTATAAGGGGTTATACAGGATGTTAATAGAGATCATTGATGTTATTGTGCTCAATTACGGATTGGTAATATGTCTTTCTTATTTTGTATAAACAAGAAAGATATATGTAAATCCTGTTTCTCCTTGAGGGGATAGTTCTATATATGTAATTGAGCCTATTGGATTTTCCTTTATGTCCTAGGCCTTCCAGCCTTTTTTCTATTCAGCTAAGTCTGGGTCATAGGTACAGTATAAAAATATGAAAAAATTTATAGTAATTTATATATTTTTTATACTTATGAAAGAAAAACCACATACTAAAGCTAATGATTTATTTAGAGTAAAAAGAATAGAATTTGTTTTATTGATATAAGTCCATTTTTAGGTACAAAACAAACACACAATGACAATACTTAACAATTAATGAGACTGTACTAGCGACACCACGTGTCAACAAATAGCCCCTCGTCATGACAACATCCATCGGTCACATTAGGATAAATATGGAAACAGAGGATATCCATAATGTTTGATATGAGCTCTGAGAGCTCACATCAGAATGTATAATATCCTGTGTTTCAGGATTGTTTTTAAATGTTTACCGCATGTAATTTCTTTTAGATTATTGCAACATTAATCAGTTGATTAAATATTTACAACTAAGCTCCCAGAGCTTTTGCAGTGATTAAGCTCCCATAGCTTCTCTTTAATGAATTAATTTCTAGGTGGGAATAAATAACCAGGATAAATTACTTGGTATCACCTAGAATACAGTAACTACACATTGAGTTACCACACATAGGTAATGAAAATAAAGGATTTTACATCATAGGAATCGGCTCCTAGAGCTGACTCTGCAAGATACAATTTCCTATATTTAAACCTAG
This sequence comes from Pictodentalium vernedei, assembly GCA_031216915.1. NCBI lineage: Eukaryota > Metazoa > Mollusca > Scaphopoda > Dentaliida > Dentaliidae > Pictodentalium > Pictodentalium vernedei. Next base: position 382,388,618 of record CM062296.1, read on the forward strand.
TGTTTTATGACTTTGGACAAATTCGTTGTTGATATTATACTAAGATGATCGATGGGATGAACAAACGCACTTATTGTGTCACAAATACACCTTTACCCCCCTCCCTATAGGAATGAAAGTGAACTTGTTGGGTGATGTAATTATTAGATGATTATGAATTGGAAGTTTTAATTTATATGAGGCATGAAAAAGAAATTCTTTTATATTAAATTGATTTTTATTTAACTCACATCCTAACTCATTCTCACACATGTTGCTTTTTATTAGTGGCCAAAGCCTAAGCCATATGCTTTTTATTTTACGACCAAAGCCTAAGTCTTTGCTTTTATTTATTGACTAAAGCCTAAGTCAAACTTCCTTACTTCATTTAAATACAGGAATTATTACCTCTGTATTAAATGAAAGCCACAGAAATATTATTTCATGCTTTATTTACGGACCAAAGCCTAAGTCCATGCTACATGTACACAGTCCAGATTGGGAACGTGACTCATTCACTTTCATTACTATGAAAATTTCTATGATTGTTGATTATAATTGTAAGTCTAGAATTGTACTGTCTCCTGCCAAATCATAGCAATGGCTGAACGTTAAAGATTGAATATTTTCTACAGTTAAATAAAAATGCTGTTACCATCATTTGGCAGGTGAAAGTAAATGATTCTTTCTCTATTTTTTTTATTATTACTCAAATAATATTTTTATCATTGGTTAATCTAAGCTTATACCTTTTTATTTGAACACTTAGATGTTTTTAGGAGCATAAAAGCATTTCTGCTTCCTCACTCCTCTATACATTAACCCCTTTAGCTAAGTTCAGCTTAAACCATAGCTAAAACTGTTGGGCATTTCAGTAAAAATATGAGCTCATTCAGCTCCTATGGCTACAGATACATTTAATCTGTTATAAAAAAAAAAATATATATAAAGAGCTCTGTTGAGTCATTTAATAAATCAGCCTTTTCAGCCGCTGCAGATTCTTTCGATCTGAAAAAAAAAAAATAAATAAATAAATAAATAAAAAAATTTTGATGAGCTCCTAGAGTTTTGAGCTCTTTGGCAGCCAAATGCCAGCACAAAAATTAATGAGCTCTGTTGAGTCATTTAATAAATCAGCCTTTTCAGCCGCTGCAGATTCTTTCGATCTGATGTAAAAAAAATAAATAAAAAAAAAATTTTGATGAGCTCCTAGAGTTTTGAGCTCTTTGGCAGCCAAATGCCAGCACAAAAATAAATTTACTAACCAAGGAAAACTAAAATAAATCTCACTCTTGTGAATATAAACCACTTCAGGTTATAAAATGTGCCCTTTCAGGCTAGCTAAACCAATATAAAAAAATAAAATAGGTTTAGTAAGTAATTACTTACAGGTCAACCTGGTTTCCGAGTTCTCGGTTCCTTTCAGACGCTGAAAACTCTCACAGGCGAAACGTCAACGTTTTTTATAGAGAATATTCAGCCAACGCGACTGAATGCTCGCTGAATCGGTTGATTCAGCCAAAGGTCAACTTGTGAACTTTAGGAATTTTTTCCCCCCCACTTCGCAGTTTCAAATGCTCTTTTAACACATAACGCATTGTTAAAACAGCAAATGAATTTCTATACTTAGATTAGGATAATAATTAATGGATTTCAAATACTTTTTCTTATGTATATATGCTTCTAATAATTTATTTAACGTTAAACGGTTGTGAAATTAGCGAAGTTGGGACCTTGTTTACATTATGACGTCACATAGATTCAGCATCCATGATGAAAAGCTTTGATATGTTGTTCGAAAGTAAACGTGAAATTATGAAATAGGGTTCTAGATGGAACTCAGTTAGTGAGTTATATGATATGGCATCATGCTGAATACATGTGATGAAGTAGGAGTGTCAGCAAAAAATGAAAAATGGCTCGATGTGAGTAACTTACCCATCACAATAATTACCCAAAACAATTTAGATTTTTTTTTTTTTTTTGGTTGTGGTTGTAGAACACAGTGACTTTTGTCAAATTACCCCCTCCTTATATATTTTGTGTCCCACAAATTATTCAACTTTGAAATAAAACTCACTGTATACAGTGATATAAGCTTACCAGTTAGCCCTAATGATTAACACCATTTCCCCACAATATCCCAAATACACACACAAAATGATTTTGATATTTATCTACACAACATAAGTCACTCTTTGTCACACACCGGCAATATAGTTTATCTGATGTGCATCAATTTTAATGTTCTTTTTTCTTCCATGGCACAACTGGACCGACATTCTTAAATTTTTTTTTTTGACACTTTTGTTTGCGGAATCTTCTTCATCATCACTGTCTATGATACATCTTTTCACTGTTTGTAATTTTTTTGGTTTAACATTTTCCTTAGACTCTGAGTTGTCCTTAAGTAAATTGTGCAGTTGTTCGATCTTTTCACCTTGTTTTGAAACAATGTTTGACATTCACATCATTGATTCCGTTATGATTTCTAATTGTTTATGGATGTTCTTCTGAGAATCTATTATTATGTCACACTTTCTGCTCATTTCTGAATTAAATTTACAGTTATTAACTTCTGTATTTTGTACAAACTTGACCTCTTGCACTGGTAATTCATTTACATTGGTGTTTATGGGTGGTTCAGAATTGTCATTTTCTCCCAGGATCTTCCCATAAATTCATCTGCTTCTGCTTCGTCTCCCAGACTGATGGCTTCTATTGTTAAAGGTGAACCTATTGCTTGTTTTACAATGCCCATGTTATCTTGTTTATTTGAATATTCCATATCAATATCTGTTTCTGTTTCAGTTGTTTTAGTTCTTTTTTTTATCCAGTACGATTCGGAGTCCCACTTTTCGTGTCTCATTACATCTATGCCTTCCTTTATTTTGTATGGGTTGGAAATTGTTTTCAGATAACTTCTCTCATCCAGAGTAACGTTCAATTTCCTGAAATGTTCTACTTTTTCCATATGTTTAGTGAAACCTTTTGTATGTTTCTCTAGGTCTTTCCATCTTGTGGCTCTGAATCCACACAAATTACAATAGTATGGGACTTCTTGTAACGACACATGTTGCCTAAAATAGTGTGCATCTACTTTCCCTTTTTCTCCTTTGAAGTCACACCTTTTACATTCAAATAACCTCCCTCTGGAGTGGCCTCTTTCCATTTTCACTAGGTTAACCTATAATGAATATACGAAAATGTCTTTTAAAAACTAATTTCCAACATCTATTTACATCTATATACATGCAAAGTGACATATAACACAAAGCCATGTATTTTATGGCTGAAATTAACACTTCATATAGACATTTGTTTCTGTATCAATTGCTGTTTTTGCGTATAAATATTTTTACTGCTTTTTTACACCATGGGGGTGGATTTTTTCCAACATATGGTTTCAGTTTGTTATGGCTCACTATTTTTCGTTTACCTCTTTCATCTATTTGTATCAGATAATTCAAATCTGATATCTTTTTCAAAATCACACATGGACCTTTATAAAGTGGTTGTAATTTAGGTGCCACATCAATCGCATGACTTTCATGTAAAAACCACACAACATCTCCCAAAACATACTTATCTAAGTGTGCTTTCACATCATACATTTCTTTTTGTCTATTGACTGACTGACTCAGATTTTCTCTAGCTACACAATGTGCATGGTGTAACCTCTCTCTCAGATATTCCACATACTTTCCATAGGATGAGAAATGTTCCTCATTTTTTATTCTATCAAAATTGAACATCAATTCCGAGGGAAGTCTGACCTCTCTTCCAAGCATTAATAAATTTGGAGTTATTCCTGTGCTTTCATTTGGTGTGTCCCTATAAGCTGCTGCCAAACAACCCAGATGTAGATCCCAGTCGGTTTGCTCTCCCTTTAGAAAGGCCTTGATCATCCTGAGCAAAGTTCTATTGAACCGTTCAGCCTGACCATTAGATTTAGGATTTCTAGCGGTTGTTCTGGTTTTTCGTATCTCTAGAAGATGACACAGCTCTTTAAAAACATTACTCTCGTAATTTCTACCCTGATCTGAGTGTATGCTCAATGGGCATCCAAAACGACATATTACCTCATCCAGTATTTTCTCAGCACAAGTTATTGCTGATTGATCAGGGACAGGTAATATCTCTACCCATTTTGAAAAATGCTCTGTTACCAGTAGGATATACTTGTTTCCCCTAGGAGTTCTTGGTAGAGGTCCCAGGATATCAGTTGCGAGTCGGTCTAATGGAGCGCCAACCATCATGTTACCCAAAGGAGCCTTAGGTGTTTTATTTGGTAGTTTTATTGATGCACACTTATCACATCCTGTCACCCAATTTCTGATGTCTATTCTCATCTCATACCAATAAAAACACTGAAATGTCTTATCAGTTGTCTTTTTAATTCCCAGATGGCCTGATAGCATAGTATTATGCATCTGATATAAAATTTCCTTTCTCAACTTCCTTGGGACTATCATTTGTAGATGTGAATTGGTGCCGTCATGTTTGAAGAACTTCTTAAATAAAATCCCCTCCTTCAGTTCTAGGGTGTCCCATATGTGCCAATAATGTCGGCTGGCTGGGCTCAGTGATATTACCTCAGTGTGTGTGGGTCTTTCACCTTTTCTCATGGCAACTAAAATAGGGTTAATATCCTCATCTTTTTCCTGCATGTTTCTCATCTGATTTACTGAATAATGCCCATTGTATGTCATATAGCACATTTCTGCATCAGCTGCTATGTTTCCAATCAATACCTCTTTTGGAACTATTTCTAGAGACTGTTTGCCTGCTAGCCTGGTCTTTACCATTCTAGTTATAGTGTCTGTTGGCCCCCCTTCATCTTTGGGAGGCGCCTCATTCTTAGCTTCTGCTATTATATTATACATCTCTTCAGTCCTCCTTTTGCATTTATTACAAGGCCCACATTTTAACATATCTTGTAGGTCAATATCTGCACATTGACAGTTCCATGGGTTTGGACATCGTGATAGCGAGTCAGCATTATTGTGTTTTTTACCCTTCCTATAAGCAATTGAGAAGTCATAGCTTGATAATATTTCAATCCATCTTGCCACTCGACCTTTCGGCTCTTTTAGACTGAATAGCCATAAAAGGGCCTGATGATCACAACGGACTTCAAATGATCGTCCCAGCAAATATTGCCTATAGTATTCCACAAAATACCTGATGGCTAATAGTTCTTTATCAGTTACGCAGTAGCTTCTTTCTGCTTTGTTCAAAGTTCGACTTCCATATGCTATGACTTTTTCCTGTCCTTCTTGCATCTGACTCAAAACACCGCCTATACCATTATCACTAGCATACATGTCAAGGATGAATTTCCCTTCATCTAAGGGGTATGCCATAATATCAGCACCTACTAGTACTCTTTTGAGCTCATCAGATGATTGTTGACACTTGTCTGTCCATTTAAATTTATGACCCTTTTTGGTTAGGTCAATAAGGGGTCTAACTAGGTCAGCAAAACCCTTTACGAAACGGCGGTAATAATTTCCCATCCCTACAATTTGTCGAACCTGCTTCACATTCTTTGGTGTAGGCCATCGTATAATCTTTGCTATATTATCAGGATTTGGCATTACGCCTTCTTTGGAAACCACATGGCCCAGGAAAGTTACTTTATCTTGTAGCAGGTTACATTTTTCGGGCTTCAGTTTTAGACCCGCCTCTTTCAGGCTTGATAACACTTCTCTCACTCTGCTCATGTGCTCTTCAAAGTTTTTAGCATAAACTACAAAGTCGTCTATATAAATCAAACAGGTCACCCATTGTAACCCTTGCAATGCCAGTTCCATTGCCCTTTGAAAACTTGGGGCTGAGTTCGATAATCCGAAAGGCATCATCTGATACTCAAATAACCCATATTTCGTCACAAATGCCGTCTTGGGTATATCCTCCTTTTTCACAGGGATTTGATGGTACCCAGATGTTAGATCAAAAGTTGAAAATAAAACGGACCCAGCAACTGCGTCTAAACAATCCCTTATTCGGGGGAGGGGAAAAGCATCTTTCTTTGTTACTGAATTAACTTTCCTGTAGTCCACACATAGCCTCAGTCTGCCATTTTTCTTCGGAACTAACACTATTGGAGATGACCAGGGTGAGGTGGACTTCCGAATGATGTTTTGTTCTAACAATCTGTTGATTGTCTTTTCCAATTCCTCAGCATATGCCATGGGTACTCGCCTGGGTAATTGTTTGATCGGCCGTGAATCCCCTGTGTCTATTTCATGTTCAACCAGTTCAGTATAGCCAATGTCATCTTCGTGCTTTGAAAACACTTCACTAAATTCACACAGCAAATTGCAAAGAGCACTTGACTCCTCCTTACTTCTATTTTTCACTGCGTTTTCATAGAGATCTTTCAAATGATAAGGTATCTTATCTGTCGCAGTGTGGTTGGTTGAGGTATGCTGTATCTCACAAGTTGTGTTGACTTGCATACATCTTATTCTTCTAACTGAATTTAAGTTTTCACTTTGGGTCTGATCCTCACTAGGAAATATTTCAAAATAACCTTTTTCTACATTCTCTGCCGTGCCCACTACCGTATCTTGATTTCTAGAAATTTCGTCAGAAGTAGGGTTCATAATTCTGACTTTGCTGGTAGTATTGCTCTTTAAGCACACTAGGCTACCTGCCATCAAAACCGGGTATTTTTGAATAAAACTGTCTGCTGGTTCTATGATCGCATCTGTTGTATTATTGACTTCAATAGGGTCATTTTCAACAAACACATCGATTAAACATTCTGTGTAGGGTGGGAGGTGGTAATGATCTGCAGCCCTGACCCTTCTTGTTTTTTCAGAGATCCCTACTTGGATGCATGGTATAGGGGTTTCCTTCAGATAGAGGAGCCCTTTACTTAATAAAAGATCTGCTGGTCCATCTTCTTCATTTTGTAAAATATCAACTCCTAGCAGTCCTTCATCCTCAATTTCAGCCACTATTATTTCTTTGCTAAGTATAAGCGACCCCAACTGTATGGTGAATATTCCCTTGCCAAACTCTTTTAATCGCTTACCACTAGCTCCTGCTAATGTAGCCGATTTGCTCAATTGTAGTCTATTATCTACTGGAATTTTATCGAAAACTTTTTTTGATACTATTGTTCTCGTAGCCCCAGTGTCTGCAGTAAAATATATTTCAACATTCTGTACTGCCCCTTTTATGTAAACTCCATCATATTTGGGTAACTGGCCCTGTATTTTAACTTTTTCTGGCTGATTTTCTGTTTTTATATGGTCCAAGATATCAGTTATTGGAGCCTTGGATTGCCAAACTGACCGTAGCTCCTTTGGGTCAGTTGCTGGGAGTTTAAATGACCATTTCCATTATTTGTACTGGATCTCGAAATGCGACCGTTACTAGAAACATTTTTGTTTCTTTGCATGAAGTTACTATTTCTACCCTCATTTCTATTGTCAGACACCTGACCGTTAGGGAATTGACCTCTGCTGTGCTTCAATTCAGGACAATATCTTGCCCAGTGACCTTCAGTTTTACAGTTGAAGCGAAGTCCATCCTTCTGATTTTGGGGTAGCTGAAGCTGAGAGAAATTTTTCTCATGTATCATTAGCTCGCCTTTGGCACATTCAGCCTCAAGTTTACTAATACGATCGATAAGTGCCTTGAAAACATCTGGGCTAATATCATCATATTTCATGGGAGTACTCCCATTTTTGACCTCTGATTTGGCCTTGCGTTTGGGTGTCTCCTTATCTTCACCCTTTTCAGGTGATGACCCACTTGCCCCTTCTACATGTACCGTGGGAACACGAAAGGCACGATTTTTATAATCATCCTCTTTACATTGCCTTGTGGGCTTTTTATACTTTCTTTCAAAGTATGGGGGAAGGACTGGTCATTCATTGCGAATTTATTAATTGTTTCCATAAAATTCACCACGTAGCTAACTGCCTCATTTATGTTGTTTGGTTCTTTCACAAACTCTACTTGAAATTGGGCCTTGTCATCGAGAAGGCCATCTAAGAACCTTCTCATCAAGTCTTCATTTCTAGTCTCTTGACTTCTGTTTGGGTATGCCTTATCATAAAGGCATTTCAGTTCAGCGGCAAACTCTTCCACTGTTTCACCTGGCTGTTGATTCCTCTTTCTAAATTGAGCTGCATATGTTTTAGTGGTTTCAACTGTGCAATACCGACTATCCAGTTCAACGATTAGTGCCCTATAGTCACTGGTAACAGCTTGGGGTAGTTGTCCAGATACAAAATCGCCTGCCACCCCTTGTAACCTTGGGAGGAGCTCATCTAATTTTTCGCTCTCAGACCAGTTAAGTCTTTTGGCTACAGCACTAAAATGATTATACCAGACCTTCCATTGTTCTCTCCCCGTAAATATTGGGAGTTTAACCCCTATTTTATTACTAAATGACTGAGTTCTATGTGAGGAGCAAAACTTGCTCTCACTCATTTCTTCACTCTCAACATCGGACATGCTATCAGCTAACATTCTCCTAAAATTATGTGGTGTATGAGATACCTTACTTCTATCTCTCTCTGCTTGAACACTATCAGAATTCTGCCTGGGCAACACCTTAGGCTCAGACAGTTTACTCATGTTTCCCAAACAGTCATTCAAGGTTTTGAACATATTCTGAACATTCTCAGAAAACGTCGTCATTTCTTTTAAAACGCCCTCTAAGGCCTTATTTACTTCCTGTGTTATATATTTTTATACTGTACCAATGACCCAGACATAGCTGGTGCTAACTCTTAAAAATATAGGGCCAAACACAAATTTTGCCCCCCAATCCCCAAAATTTGCATCTAAAACCAAAGAAAACATGTCCTGAATGGCCCTCCATACTTCACCTCCACTGCGCATGCGCAGTGTCAAGGATGTCCCGAAATTGGCGCCATTAATCATTCTTTGTTTGGCCCTTCATCAGTTAACATCTGACTGATCTTTGTGCTTGTAAATCTCAGTTTAAATGATGCCAGACACATAAATATTAGAGAAATGGTGATTCTAAGGAGGATATAGAAGGAGGAGAGGAAAAATGAGTGACAGAAAATAATCAGGGCTGTAACTTAAAATTTTTTAATGAAATTATGTTAAGTTACCTATTTTCGAGGCAAGAGCCTGTTGTTGTCATTCTTGTTATCAAGTTACACTGCTTGTTCAGTGTTTTCCTCTCTCCCTTTCCTTTAAGTTCCCCCTAGCTATTCTCCCATGCTTTTTGCATATTTTCTGTAATATTATTACTAAAATTTCTTGGGAGTTTTAGCTGGATAACAGAATGAATTCTGTTCTTTTCCCCATGTTTACGTCTTCACCTATGGGTGGTTAGGCGTAGTGTTCTGCATCTACCATCTGATGTTCTGCAGTTTCTTCCCTGGAAGTCTCTGTTTTGGATCAGATAGTGTATTATTGGTAACTGATTTCGGGCCAGGGTTATCAGTGCCTGGAGTCTTGTTTCTGGTGTTTTTACACTTCTTGTTTACATTGACAACAGCCCTCTGTGTGAGGGGGGATTTCTTGATATAATATATTGATGTTAGTTTAATCATATCTAGATACATTATTATTATTCGTAAGTGTTGCATTAATTGTTTAAAATATTTTTAAAATTTTTGCCCACACTTAGGCTTGGGATCCATTGGGGCTCAACGTTACTTTTCAGAAACTTGGGCTTTTCTGAAAAAATATTTTTTCAAAATTTTTTGATTTCAATTATTTTTTCTATGTTAATGGATCATGTTATTATGTATTTTGATTGTCAGGGGTTGGTGCGAGTACTAGGACTTTGTTGTCTTTTCACATTGAAAGGATATTGTTCAATTGTAATAAGAGGTAATCTTCCTCTGACTTTCATAATCATTGTTTAAATGTAGTCAGTGTACTCTCACTAACTCCTGTTCCGTATGTGTTAATTTCGATGACAACATGGGAAGCGTGTGTCACGGTATGTTAGTGGGGAAATGGCCATTCCGGTCCTTTCCCCGCAGGGTCACTCTAGTTTATCAATCTCTATTTCAGACGATCAAGAACAGGGTGGTGTTTCCGTGATGTCTTCCAAAAGTGTGCCTCCGTCGTCACTATTAATGAAGAGCTAGTGGAAAAGTGCTCATGAAAATACGTCAATTGCCTAAGAGGTCCCTAGTAGGATCGACAGCCTTTGACGTCCGCTAGCTCGCCCGGTGTAGCGTCCATTCATCGAATGGTTCGGCAGCCGGGTTCGTCTGTTGCAGTCTAGAAAGGAGTTTTGGGTGATGCGAGCACTATAAAACAACCAAGCGCACACCCAGTGACGGCGGATTAGAGGGGAGAACGGAGGAAGCCTTTTAGTCCGGTTCATAGCTCATCCAGGCCCATCCGGGCTGCGAGCGAGAGAGGCCCCTCTCTCGTACATCAACATCTGGCCCCAGATGTTGTGGTACAAAATGTTTCACATTCGGAGCATACATCCGTCGCTCGGGACGCTCCGTTATATAGACAGTCCGGAGAGACTGTCAATAAGGCTTCCTCATTCTCATGGCAGTGCACACGACTGCACCTTGGCTACGTGACCTCCGATATCCAGTCAACTTCGCCAATCAGAGAATCCTCGGCGACCAGGTCACGCCATCCGATAGCCAGGGACACGAGGCCTGGAGACTCCGGACGTTCGCATAAGAAAGAATGCGGGAGTCAACGTACACGGAGCTTCCAGCGGCAAAGATCGTAAGACCGCTACTGCATAGGCCTCGGTGACGGACGTGCTATCCCAAATAGCACAACTTATCGCAGCATCCCAGCAACGACAGAATATCTGTCGCATCATGTAATATCCGACGGAGCTGGGTCGGGACGCTCTGCAGAAGCACGGACGTCCGAAAATTTCATACGGTCCAACGGGATGCCGAAAGGGATTCGGAGGATTTCGAGCTTTCCCTTTCGGTACAACATAAGCTACTGTACATGTCATCCGACTTCATCTTCTAGAGGTTCTTCGTCGGACCAGAATGCTGTGATGCCGGATAAGAAACTGATAGCGTCGGTGGACACAGAAATTTTTGGTTCGGTTCAGGGACATCGTCCCTCAGTTCTGACACAGTCCAATAATGTCTCAGAAACTTTCGATTTATTGAACGACGCTATATATATATTTTTTATATGCTTGCTATTTACAAGCATGTCTGGTTTCTTGTTCGCAAAATTACTGAGATGTCTTTCAAAAGTGTGCCTCTGTCGTCATAGTTAATGAAGAGCTAGCAGCAATTAGTGCTCATGGAATACGTCAATCGCCTAAGAGGTCCCTAGTAGGATCGACGGAGTTGACATTCGCTAGCTCACCCGGTGTAGCGTCCATTCATTGACTGGTTCGGCAGTTGGGTTCGTCCGTTGCTGTCTAGGGAGGAGATTTGGGTGATGCGAGCACTATAATAGACTTTAGTACACACCCAGTGACGACGGATTAGAGGAGAGTTCGGAGGAAGCCTGTTAGTCCGGTTCCTAGCTCGTCCAGGTCCGTCCGGGCGGCGAGCAAGAGAGGTCCCTCTCTCGTACAACAACATATGGGACCGGATGTTGTGGTTCAGACATTTCGCATTCGGAGCATATGTCCGTCGCTCGGGATGCTCCGTTATATAGACAGTCTGAGTGACTGTCGATAATGCTTCCTCATCCTCACAGCAGCGCACACAACCGCACATTGGCTACGTGACCTCGAGTATCCGGCCAGCTTCGTCATTCAGTGATTCCACGGCGAACAGGTAACGCCATCCGGTAGCCAAGGGACACAAGGCCTGTACACTCCGGTTGCTCACATAATAGAAGTATGCATGGGGTAACGAACACGGAGCTTCCAGCGGCAAGGCTTCGTAAGACCGCTTCTCCACAGGCCTCAGTGACGGACGTGCTATCCAAAATAGCACAGCTTATCGCAGCATCCCAGCAAACGATAGATTCTCGGTCGGATCAGGAATAATCCGACGGCGCTGGGTCGGTGCGCTCCGCTGTTGCATTAGATACGGATGACCGAACTCTTCATAGGGTCCGACAGGATGGCGAAAGGGATTCGGACGATTTCGAGCTTTCCCTTTCGGAACAGCAGAAGTTGCCATACATTTCTTCCGGCATTATCTTCTGGAGGTTGTTACGTCGGATTACTTTGCTGCGATGCTGGATAAGAGACTAATAGCGTCAGTGGACACGGAGTTTTGGATCGGTTCAGGGACATTGTCCCTGAGTTGCCGACGCAGTCCAATAATGTCATTAGAACATTCGAATTATTGAACGACGCTATATATAAGCTTGCTACCAAACATGCTAGTCTAGTTTCTTGTCCGCAATGCTCTATTCTGCCTTTCATCAATTCTAGGAAAATAAATTTTTATTGGCAGAACTGGGCATACCGAGAGTTCCTATGCGTCTAAGACGGCGAGGCTGAATACTGGGAATTATCTTTTTCGCCGTCTATGTCAATTCCAACCACGACGTTGGAAACGACAATGATGTCTAATAGACTTAACTTAGATGCTTTATCATACGTAGACCACCTTACTGAGGCGTTATCATTACGTCTTCAAGAGAAAGAATTCCAGGATATGATCCTCAATGAGATTTCTTTCAGGGGCAGTAATTTTCCATGTATAACTCCGCCCTTCAGTGGCAACCTGGAGGTGGTTAGACGTGACGCATTCCTAGCTACATCCACGCGCGTGGATAGTAAGGTGAAGAACTTTCTCAGAGCCGCTTCGGTCTCGGAGAAGCTTCTCTTCGACGGCAACCTTTCAGCAATCTTTGAATTGCTCGATATACACGTTCTCTTGTCAATCAAGTGTAACAAGAGATTCAGACGTGGGCAAACATTCGGTGGTTGACTCAGAGAGTTCCACTGCAGTTGCCGGATTCGAGTTTTTCGATTATGACGGATGCCAGTCAAACAGGTTGGGACACAATTTTGATCCCAACGGATTCGAAGTGCCAGGGTCTTTGGGTTCCGCAGTTTTTAGGCAAGCACTTAACTTCCAAGAAATGTTATTATTTTGGCTTGCACTGCGTCATTGGATGAACATTATTCAGAAACGCATGTCCAAATCCTGTCCGATAATACGACAGTAGTTGCGTATATCCGGAACCAGGGAGGCACTCATTCGGTTCCGTTATGGATTTTAACGGAAAGAATCCTTCTGTTTGTTATAGGACACCAAGTTCTGTTTCGGTCCATCATATTCTGGGTCGTCGGATCGTATTAGCAGACTCCCTTTCACGTAAGGGTCGTTTGTTGCCGTCAGAATGGACTCTCAACAAACAGGTATTCAATCAGATTTGCTACCAATGGGAGCGCCCAGTGATAATTATTTGCGACACAACTCTCCAATCAATTGCAGACGTATGTGTCACCGTGTCCGGATCCCCGAGCATATGTAGTTAACGCTCTATCGATCTAGTAGGACGGGATGATAGGATATGCGTATCCTTCAGCGCTGTTGATTCAGCAAGTATTGCTGGGATTATACATTCACAATACAATTCTGTTGGTAGCATCTCTGTCTCCACAGAGACGGTGCATAAATTTAATTAGATGTCTGCTGTGGGACTTACCGCGGAAACTTCCTCCACGAGAGGATCTTTTTTCACTGGGGAAATCGTGTCAACTTCATCACAACCCGCAAGGTCTCAACCTTCACGTATTCCATTGTACGGTCCTTCTTGCATGGCAAGCATTGTACAGGACGAGCAGTGGACGTGATTTCTAACTGTAGGAGGACCTCCTCTTCGCTATACTATGCGGCTAAAGTGGAGGGTCTTCCGTCATTGGTGTAGGGATCTTTTTGTTGATATTTTTGATCCCTCCATACCAGACATTGCAAACTTTCTAGTATACTTGTTTGACGAGATCAACTGCAGCCAGTTACTTTTAAAGGTTATAGGTCTATGTTATCTGATACCTGTGCACACCATGATAGTTTACAATTGAGCCTAATGTCTCTTTATCTAAGTTAGTTTGAAACTTTTCGATAATAGACCTAGAATCCTTAGATTAATTCCTATACGGAATTTAGCTTGGGTTCTTATTAACTAAGCAACCATTTGAACCTCTTGAGACAGAGTTCAAATTCTGGCCTTTTAAGGCAGCAATTCTCTTAGTCTTCCCTTCTGCTGAAGAGTCAGTGAGCTTCATGCACTATCGGTGAACGATTCTCACTTTCGTAGTATCGGAAACTCTATTACCTTTACTACTAATGTTGTATTTTTGATTAAGAATCAGGCTTCTAATAAATATCCGGAACCTACTGTTTTTAAGGTCCTTCCGTCTTCGAACGGGCGTAGGCCTTTACTCTGTCTGGATAGACCTTTATGTATTATTAACAGATCTCAGTTTATCAGTAAGGACGTAAAGCTTCTTCTGGCTCTGATGCCTAATAGAAAGGTCATTACGGTCCATTCTATTACTAAATGCATTCAATTAACTATCGGTATTGCTTAGGATAATCTATCCTTAACTCAGCAGTCTGTGCTTAAGTTTTCGGCTCATGAAGTAAGAGCTCTTCTGCATCTTGGGCTTACGTAAATAGTGTTGCTATTATAGATTTAAGTAGGCTGCATATTGGTCTCAGCCATCCACATTCACAAATTTTTATCTCAGAAATATCGAGTCCATTTCTGGAGGCCTGCATTATTTAGGTCCATTATCGGCTGCTCAGAATGTCGATCACTTAACAATTGCAACTATAGCTATGTAGGCTTTATGTTCCGGCAGTGACTCCGTCCTGCTGCCCTCTTCGCTCTGGGCTATTTGACCCAGGGCAAGAAAAAGGGGGGGGGGAGGGTGTTCCCTTGGGTCACCTGTTTTATTGTGAAACAAGGGGATACCTCCACCGGAGTTAGTAATTCTGAGCTGTTACTGGGATGGTTTTTCTAAGTGAAAAGTTATGTTTTAAAATTCATTCATGTCATAGTTTTAAAGTATAGCATTTGAATATGTCACGTGTCAAACAGGCGTTATTATACTATCCTCGGACACTTTTAAAAGAGTATAAAGAGTCTCAATTCTCTGGACTAACTTTATTTATTGGCTTACTTTAAAAATAATTAGTATAAGAATTATACTGGATATTAATAGAGAATATGGATGTTATGATGCTCAATTATAGAAGGTATTGTGTCTTTCTAATTTATCATAAATAAGAAAGATACATGTGAAGCCTAATTCTCCTTTTCTCCTCCAGGAGATGACTCTATTTTATGTAGTTGAGCTTATTGGATTTTCCTCTATGTCCTGGGCCCTCCAGCCTTTTTACTATTCAGCTATGTCTGGGTCATTGGTACAGTATAAAAATCTTAAAAAATTTATAGTAATTTATATATTTTTTTATACTTACCAATGACCCAGACGGGGATGGCCCTCCCAGGAGTTGGGAACTCATACCTCCCCGCTGAGGACATAGCGCTTACCAGGCACTGATGGTAAGAATGATTAATGGCGCCAATTTCAGGACGTCCTTGACACTGCGCATGCGCAGTGGAGGTGAAGTATGGAGGGCCATTCAGGACATGTTTTCTTTGGTTTTAGATGCAAATTTTGGGGATTGGGGGGCAAAATTTGTGTTTGGCCCTATATTTTTAAGAGTTAGCACCAGCTATGTCTGGGTCATTGGTAAGTATAAAAAATATATAAATTACTATAAATTTTTTAAGTTTTCTGATCACATCTATTTGAATCACCTTGGGAATTTTTAAAACAATCAGTTTCGTCATTCAGATTGATTTGCTTATATTCTGCCCCATCTATTAGTGGCTTAGTTATTGGGCCTCTATTTGCGTTCGCATCACTCAGGTTTTTACCTTTAGTAGTATTCAAATTTATGATATTTCCTACTTCATTTTCACTCTCCAAATCTGGAGAATTATTATTATCAGCCCTAATGGTTAACTCATCTTCCATTATTTCATTAAATTCATTCTGTCTATTGGTTTTGGCCGCCTTTTTTTTTTTCATCAATCTCCCACTCTTTCTAGTCATCAGTTATTTATTTACAATTACATCTATATAAAATTTTCATCAGTTTTAAAAATATTTCTGAAACAATAAACTATCCCTTGACAACACAACACTATATGCAGCATCACAAAACATTAATCAAGACATGGAC
The DNA here is from genome assembly GCA_031216915.1 of Pictodentalium vernedei. Lineage (NCBI taxonomy): Eukaryota > Metazoa > Mollusca > Scaphopoda > Dentaliida > Dentaliidae > Pictodentalium > Pictodentalium vernedei. The sequence continues at coordinate 382,404,721 of CM062296.1, forward strand.
TCTTATCACTGGATTCAACTTAAATGTAAGAAGAATCCCACTTCCAGGACACCGTTTTTATGTAACGGAAAACTGGTGGTTCAGACAGACAGGTAATTGACTATGGCCCCTTACCTCCTTGAACCGGATCACCAATTAACCATTATACATGTACGACACTACTAATTGTTTTGCAATTGCAAACTGGTGGTTCAGACAGACAGGTAAATGACTATCGTCCTTTATCTCCCTGAACCGAACCATCAGTTAACCATTAGCAGATAACTTATAAAGAACATCTCCAATTTCCTATAGCTAAAACCTGAGGGGACTGAGACATTCCTAAAAGAATTCTTATAAACTGATGAATGTCAAATCAGATCAAGGGAAATAACTCCAGTCAAAATGAGTGTTGGGACAAATTAAGGGAAACAACTCTGTTGAGTACACCCCTCAAGCAATTTGTTCCAGTTCTCATTCCTGACCTTCATTGGAACCGACATCCATCAAAACACTTTCAACAAAGAGTTAACATCTGGTGGTGGTAATTTCAAGTTAAGATTTATTCAATTATTCAGCCAACAAATCAGGAAGCATATCAGCGGTCGACCTTGTAGTAGGATTCCCTACTTTATTGATCAAGGTGGAAGGCCAATACTATCCCTTTGTAGGTAAACAAACCTGAATTTGCAAATACAAATTACCGAGTACACCAGAAAATGTGGACTTGTCAGGAGACCGACACCAGTAGATTGTTTATCTACAATTTTATGAAAGAAAAACCACATACTAAAGCTAATGATTTATTTAGAGTAAAAAGAATAGAATTTGTTTTATTGATATAAGTCCATTTTTAGGTACAAAACAAACACACAATGACAATACTTAACAATTAATGAGACTGTACTAGCGACACCACGTGTCAACAAATAGCCCCTCGTCATGACAACATCCATCGGTCATATTAGGATAAATATGGAAACAGAGGATATCTATAATTTTTGATATGAGCTCTGAGAGCTCACATCAGAATGTATAATATCCTGTGTTTCAGGATTGTTTTTAAATGTTTACCGCATGTAATTTCTTTTAGATTATCGCAACATTAATCAGTTGATTAAATATTTACAACTAAGCTCCCAGAGCTTTTGCAGTGATTAAGCTCCCAGAGCTTCTATTTAATGAATTAATTTCTAGGTGGGAATAAATAACCAGGTTAAATTACTTGGTATCACCTAGAATACAGTAACTACACATTGAGTTACCACACATAGGTAATGAAAATAAAGGATTTTACATCATAGGAATCGGCTCCTAGAGCTGACTCTGCAAGATACAATTTCCTATATTTAAACCTAGAGTTTTATGACTTTGGACAAATTCGTTGTTGATATTATACTAAGATGATCGATGGGATGAACAAATGCACTTATTGTGTCACAAATACACCTTTACCCCCTCCCTATAGGAATGAAAGTGAACTTGTTGGGTGATGTAATTATTAGATGATTATGAATTGGAAGTTTTAATTTATATGAGGCATGAAAAAGAAATTCTTTTATATTAAATTGATTTTTATTTAACTCACATCCTAACTCATTCTCACACATGTTGCTTTTTATTAGTGGCCAAAGCCTAAGCCATATGCTTTTTATTTTACGACCAAAGCCTAAGTCTTTGCTTTTATTTATTGACTAAAGCCTAAGTCAAACTTCCTTACTTCATTTAAATACAGGAATTATTACCTCTGTATTAAATGAAAGCCAAAGAAATATTATTTCATGCTTTATTTACGGACCAAAGCCTAAGTCCATGCTACATGTACACAGTCCAGATTGGGAACGTGACTCATTCACTTTCATTACTATGAAAATTTCTATGATTGTTGATTATAATTGTAAGTCTAGAATTGTACTGTCTCCTGCCAAATCATAGCAATGGCTGAACGTTAAAGATTGAATATTTTCTACAGTTAAATAAAAATGCTGTTACCATCATTTGGCAGGTGAAAGTAAATGATTCTTTCTCTATTTTTTTTATTATTACTCAAATAATATTTTTATCATTGGTTAATCTAAGCTTATACCTTTTTATTTGAACACTTAGATGTTTTTAGGAGCATAAAAGCATTTCTGCTTCCTCACTCCTCTATACATTAACCCCTTTAGCTAAGTTCAGCTTAAACCATAGCTAAAACTGTTGGGCATTTCAGTAAAAATATGAGCTCATTCAGCTCCTATGGCTACAGATACATTTAATCTGTTATAAAAAAATATATATATATAATGAGCTCTGTTGAGTCATTTAATAAATCAGCCTTTTCAGCCGCTGCAGATTCTTTCGATCTGATGAAAAAAAATAAATAAATAAATAAATAAAAAAATGTTGATGAGCTCCTAGAGTTTTGAACTCTTTGGCAGCCAAATGCCAGCACAAAAATTAATGAGCTCTGTTGAGTCATTTAATAAATCAGCCTTTTCAGCCGCTGCAGATTCTTTCGATCTGATGTAAAAAAAAATAAATAAAAAAAAAATTTTGATGAGCTCCTAGAGTTTTGAGCTCTTTGGCAGCCAAATGCCAGCACAAAAATAAATTTACTAACCAAGGAAAACTAAAATAAATCTCACTCTTGTGAATATAAACCACTTCAGGTTTTAAAATGTGCCCTTTCAGGCTAGCTAAACCAATATAAAAAAATAAAATAGGTTTAGTAAGTAATTACTTACAGGTCAACCTGGTTTCCGAGTTCTCGGTTCCTTTCAGACGCTGAAAACTCTCACAGGCGAAACGTCAACGGTTTTTATAGAGAATATTCAGCCAACGCGACTGAATGCTTGCTGAATCGGTTGATTCAGCCAAAGGTCAACTTGTGAACTTTAGGAATTTTTTCCCCCCACTTCGCAGTTTCAAATGCTCTTTTAACACATAACGCATTGTTAAAACAGCAAATGAATTTCTATACTTAGATTAGGATAATAATTAATGGATTTCAAATACTTTTTCTTTTCTATATATGCTTCTAATAATTTATTTAACGTTAAACGGTTGTGAAATTAGCGAAGTTGGGACCTTGTTTACATTATGACGTCACATAGATTCAGCATCCATGATGAAAAGCTTTGATATGTTGTTCGAAAGTAAACGTGAAATTATGAAAGTCAGTGAACCTAATAGGGTTCTAGATGGAACTCAGTTAGTGAGTTATATGATATGGCATCATGCTGAATGAATACATGTGATGAAGTAGGAGTGTCAGCAAAAAATGAAAAATGGCTCGATGTGAGTAACTTACCCATCACAATAATTACCCAAAACAATTTAGATTTTTTTTTTTTTTTTTTTTTTTTTTTTTGGTTGTGGTTGTAGAACACAGTGACTTTTGTCACAGTAGGTTAATAAGAAATTTAAATTTTGTAGTAAATTTCCTTTCTTATTATACCTACCACAATTGTTTACATGGAGGCCCTCTCGTCTTCTTTTTTGGGTAAGAATCCTTCCTACTCGCTAATCACATAACTCCAATGTTGGCGAATTCAGTAGAATGACACGTTGGTTATACGTATGCGCACTGGTTCCAGAAGCCGTGGATTAGTACAAGGTGAAAAGTGTCCCCTACTGGGTGTGCACCGGTTTTATTGACAGGTAAATATTGTTTTCCTTATCAAACTGACATGTAGCAATTGCATTCCACATCAGGGGGGATAAAATAAAAATCATAATGCATATTCGTCTTTCTGAATAATTACAACGGCTTTCCAAATCTGGTTGAGGGGAATCTGAATAAAACAATCTTCTACACCAATAATTCATATTCATCATTCTAAATAATAGCAACTGCTTTCCACTGGGGGAGGGGGGGTGGGGGACGACTCATACACTGGGTGATTTGTACCTTTGCTATTGTTTGGGCTTTGGGCAGCAGTTGAGTGGGCAGATTATACTGGTAGTAAACAAACTATAATAGGTGGGAAGCTTTGTGGGGGGGGGGGGGGGGGGCAGAGTAGGGCTCACAAAAAAGCAACTCACCACCTTTCTCGGCATCTCTAAACTAGCTGAAAATTTTGATAACCTGTGCCGTTAACAGCACCATGTAAAAGCAGCCTCACCGACTTTCTCTGCTTTGCGGCAATTGCCAACACAAATTTCTTTGATGTTGAGCATCAAAGATTTAGCAGACTTTACGAAATCAAGACCAATGTGGCTTTCAAAGATAGCCCATCTTTTGTGGGCTCTTTTGTTGTCCACATAGTCGGTTTTTGGTGATTTTGCAAGAAGTCTTTAGATAATTTAAGATAAATCAATCATATGCCATTCTCCCTTAAAATGAATAACATTGAGCCAACATATAACTTAGGCATGCCTATAATTTTGCGACATGTTTGGCAATAGTTTCAAGCTTAGACTCTTCTGTCATTGTTTGAAAAACTCTAGATGCACAAGGATGGCTAAAAGCAAAAGACAAATTATCAATCTACCGGCAAATTCTGACACAAGTGATACCAGTCTTCAATCTCAATCTACATCTGCTGAGCCTGATAAAACGAATGATTGCCAAAATACTGAAACTGTGAACAAATCATTTAAATTAAAGTCCAGGTCCAGGAGCAAGCTATGGGACTTTTTCACTATATAATCACCTATGGATGTGAAAGCAAAATGTAATGTTTGTTCAGTGATGATTTCTCGTGGCGGGACAACTTCAGGCAGTTTCACGCCAACTAATTTACGAAACCATCATAAATAATTAAAAGAATTAGAAGCCAAAGAGGGTGGAGAACAAGAGAAGAAAAGAAAGTTAGAAGGTAGAACTTCGTCGTCTAGTACATTTACATCATCTGAAGCAAAAAAAGTTTACTAGATGAAAATCATCGAGTCTATTGACAAACAAACATGATGGCTGACGAATGACCCGTGTAGAAAATCACTGATTCAGAATATAACTTCATCAGAAATGATCGCTATAGATCTTAAACCTTTTAGTATCGACGAATATGTTGGATTCAGGAGGTTTTGTTCCTCACTTAACCTCAATATTGCCATTCAGGACCTATTTAAGTAATACAGAAATCTCAGCAATATATGATAAAATTGTAGAACAAATCAAACAAGAACATGTCTCCAATCAAATTGTTTCGTTTACCACTAACATTTGCCCTGATTGGAACGCACTTGGTTTCATAACAAACTAACAATCTTCAATCACGACGATATCACATGGCAAACTTTCACTGACTTAAATGTTGGGTTGTTGGCAGATGGTTCCAAATAAATCATTTGTAATTCTGTAACTCGACCTACCAGTCGTTTGTTTAAAATATAGCATAACCAGTTGTTAAAATTTAAAATAATAATGGAGCCTTCTAGAGAGTCAAATGACACTCAATCTAGTGAAATTAGTGAATCGCCCAGTAATTCTAATACAGTGACAAGTACAGGAACAATACTAAAACACAGGACACTATGGGACTCACAACTGGCAAAATATTCTTTTCCAGTATATGGGTATCTGTATTCAGAAAAGAACGATGCAGCTGGTGTTTTCCGATGTGTAAAATGTGAGGAAAAAATACAGAAAGGTGGTGGTGGCCAGTTCAACTTAAAAAAGACATTTCAAGAGGCCCCATAAAGACATTGTCAATACAGTGATTGAACCACCAGCCAAAAGACACACATCCATGTTGAACTATGTAAAAAAAGACATACTCAGCTGCATCATCATCCGAATCTATCCCGCTTCCACCAAGGAATTGCAGTTGGTGAATCCTATTTTGGGTCAGAAAAATACTACAAGAAAGATAGTCTTCGATACACGCTATGTAAACAGAATCTTGCTAAGATGATATGTTCAGATATTCAGCCTGTATCAAAAGTGAATGACCCTGGATTTCTACAGTACTCTTACACATTAAATCCAAGATTCATAGTTCCTTCGAAAGACACAATGGACAATGAGATCTCAAAACTATACGACGATAGGAAAGCTAGAGTGCAGAAACTATTTGAAAAAAACATCACATACTTCTGTGCTACTTTTGATATATGGACATCTAAGGCAGTGCATTCATATATCAGTTTGACTGTACATTTCATTTCAAATTCATGGGAATTAGAGAGTGTTAGACTTAGAGCTGCATCTTTTCCCAGAGAACACTCAGGGGAAAGTATCCCTAACAAAGTTCTCAAAATGTTGGGCACATGGGAGCTGCTGAGAGACCAGTTAGTAGCAGCAACATGTGATAATGTCAGTTCGAACATCAAAAGTTGTAGATACTTCTTACGTGTTGAATGATTTCCATGCCTCGTCCTTGTTTTGAAGCTGTATACGATGGACTTAATGTGCAGGGAGTAACTGAAGCCATAGACCGGTGTAAGAAACTGGTAATGCATTTCCACAAGAGCAAGGTCCTGCTTGATAAAATGGAGGCTGTACAATGAGAAAGGAAACTTAAAACACTGAGCCTCATTCAAGATGGAACTCAACATATTTAATGTTGTCAAGACTTTTGGAACTTAGAAACATTATAACCACCATTGTAGATGATACCCTACCACACAGGAATGCTCCAAAACCCCCTTTCTTCCCCACTGAAGTTGAGTGGAATCTTGTCTCCGAACTACTTTCACTACTGTCACCATCTTATGATGTGACAGTTTGGATGAGTTCCTCTTTGTATGTGACAATGTCAGCAGTTGGACCAGCTGTAGCAATGTTTGGGCAACACTTGGAAACGAAAGTAAATGACTCGCCCAGAATCAAGAAATTCAAGGAGCAAGCAAAACTGAAGATGAACAAATACTTTGATATGAAAGATGAAGAAAATCAAGTGGACATGAGGTCAGATGTGGACTCTTGTTTCCATGCTTTTGGTCACAAATTGGAGGCGAGATCGACTATTGAGGCAAAGGTGACATCAGAACTTATGGGGCTAATCAGATGTATAAAAGTGCAGGCATCAGATACGTGTGGAAGTGGTGAAAGGGCTTGGGGATCCGACAGCACCAACACCATGCGAAGAGAAAGGATTTGGCCGTCTGCTTGGAGCACACGTCACATAATTCGAGTAATTCAGACATCCCAATGATGGAAATAAGTAGGTACAATGCCCTGCCGTGCACTGGGATAAATACTGACCCACCTGATTGGTGGAAGTTACATGAAGATTCACTTCCATACATGTCTGAAATTCTCTGAATTGGTGAAAAAGTTGATGTGCGTAGTTGCTACTAGTGTGCCAAGAGAGTGCTTCTTCAGCATTACAGGAGACATTATTACTTCAATACGAAATCGTCTATCACCCGAAACAGTAGCTTAGTTATAATTTTTGCATGACAATGTTGGGAAGCGTCACCTTCCCCAATACCTACGGATGCATAGTTCAGCAACTGCAGGAATTGAAAGCGTCTCGTCCAAGAAGAAGGATTTGAAAACCTATGAAATGCCTGACTGACAAGGAATACACTTGTATTGTGTTTACTGTTTATGTGACTCCTGTGTGATGATCAACAGTCAACATGATGCAACAAGTCAACAATTGCAAGTGTTTTGGAATTATTTTTCTGTTTATTATTGCACATTGGCAAGTGTCCAGTTTACAATAATTATGTATTGCAGATTACACAAATATGAGACGATAGTTCTAGTTTTAGTCTGGTTGGGGCAAATGGGCAAGCGACAATGTAGTCTACAATATACATTATCGATTACAATAAGCCATTTTATAAAGTCAGACATTACCACTTTAAGAGGTTAGATGTTTAGCAGGACACTTTATAAAATGCGTTTCATACAGCAATCTTCTCTAACTTGACAGATTGCATCCAGGACAAAAACAACGATCCTTGATGAAATGAATAAGCATTTTACAGAAATATCCTCTTTAACCTTTGATCTCTGAAATGACAATGTCTGAAATTATGAAACCACTCATACAATTACCATGTTCTTGACATTTGGGCCTATATCTGACACAGTGGGTAATTTGGGTAATACCTAATGTGTCAATAGGCCAAAATGTCGAGAACATGGTTGTTGTATGAGTGGTTTTGTAATTCCAATGTGTAATGGTATGCATATTGCTAGTGACAATGACTGATGTCAGACAAGACAGCGAATTAGGAATTACCATGTCAAGTTGTCAACTAACCCTCATAGGCTCATATACATTTCAATGTACTGAAGATAGGTTGCAAATCGCGATATAGCCTATAGTTGGCAATATCTAACTCCAAGTCACTACATCCAATACCGAATACCGGTATCCATACCTGTATGTCAGAAATTGGCCAATCTATCTGGAATATGTCAGGTGCCAATGCTAAGAACAAAACGTTTTTGTGCTGAAAGACTTGGAGCATTTGCACTATCTATCTTTATGTCCTTAACCCAATCATCTGCTATCCTCCACATGCTATATGACATATAGCATGTACAGGATACCTGGAAACATGAACTACAGACTCCACAGTGAGTCACAGTCACAAGTTGTAGGCACGTTTATATGCTAACTTCTCTATAATGATGGATATGGGAAAATATTTAAAAATACATTACACATTTCCACAATGTGCATGCAATGTATTATGTAACATGCCCAGAGTTACCAAGCTTGCCGGTCAGATGGCAGTAACTTGATTCTTTCTTTAACACAAACGCATATACCAATTCAATCATTATAAAATATCTTAAAGAAAGCAGATGTGTTAAAATCTTAATTTGGTATTACCAAAGGTAAGATTTGAACACATTTCACTTCATTTAAGGTATTTCATAATGATTGGACTGGTCCAGAGCCAGTCCAGGCAAGAATATCGTACCTTGGACCAGACCACCACTGGCGGTCCGTTCTGGTCCGCATCCCTAGTATAATCCCAAAAAGATACTGGGTTCTGATAATCTGATTGTAAATTCAAGGATAGCAACAAATTCAAGCACTTTTCAAGGAAGGGTCCAAAATTCATTTGAGTGAGAACCCTGATACAATAAAAAGGAGAGTTTCCCAACATAAGGGAGTGTAGGAAGCCTATGTATATTTTATAGTTTCTCTGTAAGACGCCATCTTACCAATTATTGCCCCTAATTTGGAGCTCTGGGGTTGAGGTCTTAAGGTAGGGTGGTAGATAGTAGTCATACATTGGGGGCGAGTCAGTAGATAACCGTCTTACAGAGTAAACTATACACACTCCCAAATGTTGGGAAACTCTCCTTTTAGGGTGTAACCAAAAAATCAAACAATAAAAGAGGTGAGTTTTCAGTTCTACCTGGAGGAGGAGTAGGCCTTGTTGACGAGAGGGGCCTGAGCTGTTGCCCAGACAAGCTCCTGCTGTAGTGAATAGTGATAAGCCTGTCATTTTCCAATAAATATCTTCGTTTATTGATGTAAACTTGTCTCAAAAAAAGCCAATCGGGTATGGACATCAACATTCTTGAGGGTAGCGACAAACACTCTTGTGATGTCTGACAGTACTGACTCCAAAGTAACATCCATTGAGAGTTAAACAAACGTTATTTGTAGAATCTTCTTCTGTTCTTCAAAACACCTTTGAAGCCTGGAGGAATCAAACATTTTCTCCGATATTGAACGACACAGAATAACTGGCATTTTAAATTTTTTTTCATTTATTTAGTTGCTCTTAAAGTTAAGGTACTACCTGTTTGGAGTTCAGGTATGAGAACGTCCACCAAGAGCAGCCAACTAAAACAAACACTTTGTGATTGTTTTTCGTATTTCCCATGTACATATATAAATGAATCGTGTCATATATTTCAATCTGCAGATTTCTCACCTTCCAATTCAACAAGAGTAAAATGATCGAATTCTTCAGAAGTTTGGGATGCTTTTGTTTTTGCTGCAACATGGTGAAATGAAATCTGACTTCGCACTTGTTAGCTCAGCAGAAAATATTGAAAGCATTTAATTAAAATGGATACCCGTATTGAATATCCTGTTTGTTAGTTAGAACAACTGAAAACAACGCCTTTTCAGAGCATCATTGTGCACAGGAACATTAAATTATTTCTCTGATTACGATCCCCCGATTACGATCCAATGGCCGACAATCGGCCGATGTCGATTACCATTTCCGATCATCAGACCTACACTGCACAATTTGAAAATTGCACGGGCAGTTGCAGCCAATTCTTTAGGTAAATGGTTAATGGTTTCTCAATTTAGAAAAAAATGTTTGTTTATGCCTATTGCTTTATTCTGTGTTTCAGAAAAAAAAAACTTGATCAGTGTAGATCCTTCTGTGTGTAACTAAAATGCCCCTGCTTCATCATTGAAAAATTATTGCTACGGTGTATCAAGCATTTTTGTATGATATTATTGCAACCCAGTGCATCGAGTCAACAATAATTAGTTTCTCATGTTGTAAGTCTAAAACTGAGAAAACTGTTTCTCAGACCCTCCCAAATGGTCATTTTGCATGTAGTATGCTGCTATTAATTGTGTCATGGAGCTGTGTACTTGTGAAACCTTGGATCAACTTGAGCCTTGATATATGGGTGCAGTTGTAGCGGCTGCTTAGGTATTGGCTAATATGCGGATATGATACCGATATTGGTGTCATAATATTTACTAACATCAAGATTCTTACCTTTGTACAGGGCAGTTGGATGTATATTTGGGGAGTTACTGAATAATTCACCATTGTTTCCAGTAAGTATTATTATAAACTTCATCAATTTGAAAACACTGATCTTTATTTGGGTGTTACTCTTTATCTAACACAGCTCAAATGCAGTATTTTTTCTTATTGTAAGTTTCATTTTTTGCCTTCAAACGATAACTCATGTCTCTTCAGTGGAACAAGCTCAATGATCTTGTTCCAGTGAGAGGTCATAGGCTATGTTTTGGAACTAGCAGTTTAAAAAGTGCAGTATTTGAATGGTTAATTTTGTATACAGCACTAGATGTTTCAGTTTTGTTACTTAACTCTTTCCAGACAGAATTGGACATATCCATTCACGTCATTACAAATTAAGGAGTTGAAAAAAACAAATTTTAAAAACATTTAAACAAAACCATATCATGTGACCTTTCATTAGAATGAGCTCACCAAGAATGTTCCAATGAGGGGTCACATGATATGATTTTGTTGAAATTTTTTGAAAAATTTGAAAAAATAATATTTAAGATATCAAATTTTTATATTGTGTGCTTTGGGTAAAGGGTTAACAGTATTTTCAATAAGCGGTATCATATTATGCTGGATCGTTTTATGTGTGGATTGAGTCAGGTTACCATAGAGAATCAGTGAAGAGCAGTAAACAATTGTCAGATTCTTCAAATCACTTTCTAGACATATGTGAGGGGAAGAAGTAATATTCATGTCATTGGTCATATCTTTTTCCAAACTAAATCAGAATGTTTCTGAAAGAAGATAGCAGATCTGCCCAGGCATATGACAAGAAACTGCCCAATATATTTTTCGCATTTTGCCAAACATTCACGCTTATATATGAACCCTTTGCACACTGATGTGAAATATCAAAATTTCAACCCTTGTGCAACAAGGAATTTAACCAATTCAAATCTTGTTTGACAGAGCTCATTGAGTTCTGTCAAACAAGATATGAGTTGATGCATTGTGGGAAGAAAATTGCTGCTTGAAATTTCAGTATTTTGACATTAGTGTGTAAGAAGCTTATGAGTTATCTTAAGTCAGTTACTTTAAGGAGAAATTCCTTATTCAGTAGCCTCGTTTAGTATCAGAAGTTGAAATATAATCTTTTATATGATGCATTATGTAAATCAGGTCTTCACAAGAGATGGGTGTGAGTGCAGTTCCCTCTGGTAGTGCTTGCAAATTGAAATTAACTGTCACAGAACAGTAGGACACACTGGTTCTTCTGTGGTATGTCTATATGTATAGATATAATTAAGACGTCAGTGATGAATGGGAAAGGTGCACGATTGCTCTCGCGCACCACCGCTCACGCAAAAATTGTCCAAGGTGTGCGAATAATCGCATCAACAGAAACATTCAATTAAGTTTTGATGTTGGGAAATTTTTAAGAATTGGTCACAATTTGAAGCGTTTAAAGTACAATCCCAAACAATTTCCTTCCCGTCGTTATGAAGATGACGCAGAATAGTTCGCTTATACATCCATCCACACATGACATGCTAACAGTAAGAAGATTGTACATTGACAACACGCCCAGAGTTGACTCCCACCACAAAACGAACACGCATGTTCAGATAAAAAAAAAAACGGTGGCCATTCTGAGATCTGAGAAACGTTTTAATACCGTATTTTTTTTTATCAAGGACATGCGGTATGTTGCCCTGTACCTTATTTTCTTTTATACATGTGACACCTGTCACTTCAGTTCACCAGTGACTCTAATTAATGTACCCGATTTGTAATTTTCCACGATTTTAATAATCTGCCATTTAAAATCCAGAACTAATTTTAGTGGGTTACATATATTTTCACCGTCAAAATTTCCATCTGTGTCCAGTTGTTATCATACATTCATTTTGAAGGATGCTTGTCAATGAAAACTGCAAAATAAATTTTTGTACATGCTTTAATATATAGTTCACTTCAGATTTTCTAGATCTTAGAAGTTAAAAGTTCATTTCAGGAATTCTGGTAATAAATTTTTCAGATTATCTAGATCTTAGATGTTAAAAGTTCATTTCAGGAATTCTGGTAATAAATTTTTCAGATTATCTAGATCTTAGATGTTAAAAGTTCATTTCAGGAATTCTGGTAATAAATTTAATAAACAAACACTAGATTTCAAGCTGGCAATTTTATTCTGAACCGCAGACAAACAATTAACTTAAGTATATTTAGAAAAAAATACACTTTGAGTGTACAATTCAACAGTATTAAAAAAATGAAGTTATACATTGAAATCAACACTCTCAATCAAAATCCCTCTCCTCTCATTTTTCACTCTCGCAAACTTGATCTGAGGTGAGCGATTTTCCTCTCGCCTTCATTTTGCTCCCATTCGTCACTGAGATGTCTACACTCCAGATTCTCTTGTCATTCATCCAATATTTCTGTCATTTGATATGGATATAAACTGACAGCTGGATCAAAGGTGTGTACTTGTGAATCCTTGGATCAACTGGAACCCTGATTGATGGATGCCACTGTAGCAGCTGCTTAGGTATTGGTTAATATTCGATATGATACCGGTATTGATGATTATCAGTACAGTGAAGTTTTCTGGTGTGCTGTTGCATTGATCTTCAACAAAGCAGTATCGCATGACTTGTGTGATACTGCTTGGTGATGGTATTCAATGAGATGCGATACAGCACACCAAAGACATCACTGTACCGATGACCTTTTTATTATATACAGTCTATGGAGAGTGGATTGTAACTAAATCACCTGCAGAATGGAGTTAACACCCAAACTATAACTTTCAAATTTTGTACATATCGACAAAAAATACAAGTAATGTTTCAGCCACTGAAACTTTGCTTGTGCTTGTTATGCCCTGCAACAAATTTGCAATTATTGCTTGGGTGGAATCTCCACTCTGCAGGTGATTTAGTGATAATACACTTTCCACGTACTGTACTTGCCCTCAGGTAATAATTAAATACTATGCCCACTGGGAGAAGTGAAAAAGATGAAATCCATTTTGGACAAAAAGCAGGCAACAATCTTTCTGTTATGGTTGTTGCTATGATGTGTTCTTTATTTCCACTCCAGACTGGGTTGACTCAATCTGCCTCATCATCTCTGTGTGTCGGGTCAAATCTATTGCAGGTTTTCCTACATTTGTTGAAAAATGAATTAAGCATTTGAACAACGATGAAGATATAAAAAATCTTGATTGATAGTTTGTGGATTTAGAGTATATTATATAGCATGAGGTGGAAGAAGAGGGAACAATTCTCATCCATCCTCCATTTTTGATTTTGCAGTATCACACTGCATGTATTTTGGCAGCATCACACTCCATCTGACACTGTAGGAGATATTTGATGATGAAATTGTGTCCGTTTTAATGATAGGTATGTAATAAAAACTATAATAATGACTTTAACAAACATCCAGTTTTTACCAAATTTGGTTTGTGGGTTCTACTGAAGAATGTCTTGGATGAGTAGGAAAACCAGTCCTGCACATATTTGTTTTTTTGATTTATGCCCTTTAGATGTTGTTTTTTTTATATGCCCCCGACTTCAAAAGTCAAAGAGATATCTAGTAGAGACCTCCGTCTGTACACCCATCTGTTTGTCTGTCCATCCATACTAACATTTTCCGTTGTATCTCAGCCACAGCTACTCCGATTTGAAGGATTTGTGGTATTGTGATAGAGCTTCATGGGGGAACGATACCAGTGTAGTGAGAGTTTCTTCCACAAATTTTTTCCAGAGTTATGGCTCTATTTCACTCTTTCGACTTAGAAACTTTTTGGTGGGTCGGAGGCATTGGCCCACACTTTGCGTTGCCGTCTTGTTTTAATTTTCCGATGTGGGAGTTGGTGTCAGCACAAAAACTTGAACAAACATTATCCAATTTTTACCAAATTTGTCCTATGACTCATAGATTGTTTCCTAGTTTCAGTAATTGCAGGTGCTAGCACCGATTCCTTATTAACCACCACAACTAGACCCCAGCATCTCTGATGCAGACCTTTTGTTCCCATAATGCAACTAGGAATTTTAACCAGTTCAATCTTATATTTTGACATCAGTGTGCAAAGGATTAAAGGAGATATAATAGGTTATAATCCTTCTACTGTTTATAAATATGTGTATTGTTGATGAATGAACAATTTTGACATGAGTGGGCAGACGGATGAATTTTTCCAAACATTGCATTTTGAATGCTGCTCTTTTTTCAGATGTAAAATCTTAAATATTCTACCCGTATTCCAGCACTTTGTCTGCTCTAGAGGGACACTGATCTTTGACCTATTTTTATTGAAAAATTCAAATATTGGAGGTTTGTCTTAATTGAGCAGTAGTTATTTAATGCTTTCTTGCCATTGTGTATCCTTCTATCATTCTCTTCCTACTGTCACCTTGCATTACGACAGTTACATTCAGCCTTTTTTAAATGTCTCTAAATTAGTTTTTTCTTAATTGTTTTTCTTTGTATACATGTACACTGATTTTTGTCTGTTTTATTTTTTTCAGGGTGAAAATGATATTGAACAACTATGTTGTGTGCTTAGGGTGCTAGGAACGCCCAATGAAAAAATATGGCCTGTAAGTGTTAATCCTTTTGGCTCAGTTTGTGTGAAAATAAGAAGGCAACTAAACCTCAGTGGGATCCAACCTATTATATCCAACAACTGTAGTAAATATTGGTTATCACAACCCTCGTCTATGGGCATATATTAACAGGTTCAAAGTCAGAATTGATATATTGATCCAAGGACAAGATCACTTCATTATTATGTCAGCTCTTGCGATCAACCAATCAGCACGGATAAATGGTGGTGGTCTATGAGGCATCAGGTCGATGATGACATCACCGGTGACCCCATATGAAATCAATATTACGTGTGTGTTCACCATATTGTTTTTAGAAATAAAATACAACTGCCTCATCTCAGAAATGGCAATCTTACAACAAACGTTCTGAATCATCGGTTGAATGTGATTAAAGTTTCATTAAACTCACTTGAAGAAAAAGAAATAATCTGTTTGTAATATGTGTCCCAAACTGAGAAACTTATTTAGATCGATAACCCCATCCGATAGCTCAGTATATAAATCGAAACAGTTTAACCGTACCGATCGATAATCACTTGAGCCCAAAACAATTGCTAGATAGAGCTACTTTCTTTACATTGTAAACTTACGTCTGCTTGTTTACATTTTCACATAAATTGCCGGGCCAATTAAGTAAAGGAACATGCTGGATTTTGTCTGCTGACATAATAAATACATTACGGGATGTTTAGTTGTCAGATATGGTGTCATGTGAGGCTCAGTGAGATCAGTATTTGGCTTGGCTAATGCCTTCCCTAATATTGATCTCACTTCGCCTTACATGACACCATATCCAACCACTAAACATCCTGTAACTTATAATATACCATCTCGGAACCATCCCCTCCTTCCCAGAATGGTTATAACTAATTTATCTTATATTATCCTTCCTAAAAAGTTAGCAACTCATTTGAACAAGGAAATACTTAATTGTGCTCATTATTTAAACAAGGAGCTACTTTATGTGCAGAAACCAAAAGAGCTGTTTCTGTTGTCATGAGTGATTCACTGTATTTCTCTCTAGCATTGCAAAGCCTTGTTGCACCCAAGGGATGAAATACACCACCACCCATGCTATTCTGTAGATTATGTGGCCTAAAACAAACCAAGAAAATGAACTTTTGATGGCAAAGAAATAATTGCAAAAATAAAAAACACCCGCCCACATGCAGTTTTACAAAAAAATGACTTGAGAAACTGAAGACCTACTTTGTGGGGCCATACCCCTCATTTCGTAAGGCTGTTAAAAAGAAAATACTTGTTTCTCAGGAACCCCCTCCCCCACCCCATCATTGAAAAGCTGCCTCATCATTTCTTTTTTTGTACCCCCACTGGTGGGGTATATAGGGTTCCTCTTGTCTGTCCGCCCATCCCGAAATTCAGTCATCAATAACTTGTTGAGTGGGGAGGTTGCGGGGGTATCTTTTTGGGTCATCCTAAGATGACACTTTCTCTAGTTATTACCTAGAAATCTCCTCCCTGATACTATTTTGCATTTGTAAGAAGATAAAAATTTAAGCAACTATACCTTGTTCATCTTCGCTGAGCTTTGTCAAACAAGATACAGTTTGTTTAATTTGCAACTGCATTATGATAAATTTTTACTGCTGAAAAAAGAATTGTTTTTTCCACATAATGGTGTAAAACGTTAAATTTTTAAATCCAGCAATTTTCAGGACTGTTTCGTGCATTAGCAAGAATTAAAAATAATAAAAACCTTCCTCCCTCATCATAAAATTGAGTGAAAATTGCTTGAGAAACAGGAAAAAAAATTTAATAGACCTAATTTTGCATATTTTGTAGGGAATGTTGGAACTTCCAGACTACAGTAAAATATCCTTTCCAGATAACCCACCTATTCCATTTGAAGAAATTGTTCCAGATGCATCATCTGATGCTTTGGAACTTTTGAAAAGATTTTTGGTATATCCATCCAAGGAAAGAATCTCAGCAAAAGAGGTAAACTAAACATAACAGAGATCTATACCTAAAAGAAATTGAGTTTACTTTCATGATTTGAAATTTAAATTCAAACTTTACCCTCAAAGGCCCAATTCTGATTTTGATTCCTTTTTACTGTAACAAAACAGGTGCCCCAGCATGCAGTCTTCACCACACTTGCCAGATCTTGTATTTTAGCATAATGGTAAAATATTATTTTCATTGAGATTACCATAGACCTTGTAAAAACATTTTGAGGCTGATTTTGTGTCCTGTCAGCCTCAATTCCTATAAAATGCCACTCCTGACTTGCAAGGTTCATTCTAAATACCTTTGCAACTGTTTGAAGGCAAGTCTTGGCTGCTAAGTTAGGCAGCCAAGGTTTGCCTAAAAGCAATTACAAAGCCATAGAATGTAAACCATTCAAAATGTAGCAAAACTGTTAAAAGTTTCTCTGCCTTTAAGATTTAAACTTGACTGATTCTCTATTATCACATAATCACCATCAAATAGCTCATTATGGAAAATATCATTCACAACACGCAAGCCAGAAAATAAGCAGACTATCATCTGCAAAATGAGGTCCCCAAAGGGTGAATTTAGTGATGGTACCCTGAACAGCAGGGTAGCATCACTAAATGTACCCTCTATGAACCTCAATCTGAATCAGGGTCTCAAAACTAAACAGAAAGAGGTACCCAGAGGGTAAATTGGCCCACTGTATGGGATAGCATCATCAAATTCACCCTCTGAGGACCTCATTCTGCAAATGTCAGACTGCTTATTTTCAGGCCTGACAACACGTCTAATACAAAAATGACATCAGTAGTCGATGTTGTAACATAGTAAGTTAGTTGGCTTCGGAAGTTGAATTGAATTAATCTTCTCTTATTTTTCATTAACTGCCAACCTAATAGCAGATGACATTTGTGAAAAACATTTCCTGAATAACTACTTATTTTCAATTTTTGGCTTGAAAAATAGCTTATGCCCCCTCATTGGAATGAGCTCAACACGCTTGTTCCAGCTTGGGTCATAAGCTATGTTTTTGAGGCAAAAATGTAAAAAAATAAAATTTGGATGGCGATTTTTGTGAACAACACTGGCCTGCTTTAGTTGTAACTTTAGCTGAAAGGTTAAACTACACGTATAAAAAAAAGAATCTCAAATTTATTACAGTTTGACATTAAATTTTGAACAACATGCACTAAAATCGATCTGAGCCTTGGCTCAGATCAATTTTAGTTCACTCGGTACAGAAATTTCATATGAATTCATGACTCACAAGAGATCCTCTATTTCTGAAACATTGCACAGTAAGTCTCATTGGACTTTCAAACATCCTGATGTGCTCTGTTGACTTTTTGAAAAAGAATAGTCATCAAGAAGTCCGATCAGTTATGCATTTTGTTGAAGTTCAAATTTTGTTGCAACACTGCAAAGAATAGTGCCAACTCCACTCCCTACAAATATACAGTGTATAATTTATAATATATCAGGCCTTTATATTACCCCAAAGTCAAGCCAGTAAAGAGTGTCCCCAAATTAGGAGATGGCTACCAACAGCTTGTTGTAACATTCTAAAATGAAGATATTTGTTAAAGAAATACTTTTGCAAAATAGGTCTCAAAAAGCCCTGTATTATATTCTATTTGTATGAAAATTGACTAATTATGTAGTTTCTCATATTTTGGGAACATTCTTGACTTGAATACGGTGTCCCCAAATTAGACCAATCTAAAGCCCTGTATATATATTTCCAAAGAATGCTCACATGGTCTCTCATTGGAAAAAACTCCTGGAGCTTTGTTCATGATGGGGTCACATCATATGCTCTTGTGTAAGCATTGAATACCTTTTTCAGTTTGGAACTAACTGTAAAGTAACTTTAAAAGCTCAACTTGCCTTTGTGACATGGATAATTTTTTGCTTATGGTTGGAGTAGGGGGAGGGCTTTTACAAGCCCAAAATTTTCAGTCCAACCAATAAAAAATGTTGACAGATTTCAGATTGGACTGTCAAATTTTTTCCGTTTTGACACCCAAAATGGGTTAATTATCAGAGTTTTAGTCTAAAAACTTATGTTTTAGCCAAATTATCATAAATTTATCAACAAAACCCCCAAAATTTTTCTAGTGAGCCAGATATTTTGAGTGGTGGTGGCCTACAGGTAGAATGTCATGTAAGAATGCATCTAATTGGTTGTTACGAAGCTGATGTACGTTATGGCATGAATGAGATGCTTTGACACAAAACTTTGTTTAATCATGATATAAATACAAAACAGGTTAAATGCCTAACTTCTTATACACTGACAATCCAATCACCACAAAAGTTGCACATGTACTCAGCCCAGGCCAAAGAGTTGCATTAGTTGGTTGGGTTTTCATACAGGAGGCCTAAGGGGTGGAATGGCATCAATATGCATATTAACACTCAACCCACTGAGTATTTTCTAACAGTTTTTCATCAAATCTAGTCATGGCTGCTATGAAGCAGCCATGACTAGATTTGATGAAAAATTCCTCTAAAGCTAACTCGAGAAATCATTGATGAAAAAATCCATTCAATTTACTGGAGGAAAATTTGAATAATGTGCCCAAATTATCCTCATTTCATAGGCAAGAGAAATTCTGTTCTGGGCAGCAACATCTGCCAGCAGCCTGCAAGGAGTTAAGACAGAACACAACTTATCTTGTTGGCATTTTCCCTGTATTTCATGCATGCTGAAGGCTCACGGCAAATACATGAAAAACTCCAACTTTGGTAATTGATTCCTGTCCCTTCTGTCTTTTCTTGCAGTCACTCATGAGATAATTCTTGTGCAGTTGAAGCCTTTTTCACTTTGCCAGAGAAAAAATATTAAATAAGCACGAGTATTTATTTATTGGTATTTTAGGTCTCATACTTATGCACAATGGCTAATTGTGACCGTGACAGTGTTATGGGTGGAGGAAGCCGGAGAGAACCACCGAGCATCTACGAGCAACTGTCAGCTCCTCAACATTCTAACTCTGTTCAAGCTCTGCTCAAGCAGGGTTACAGCGGTTGAAGACATGTGCACCATCGACATGCAGTACGCCTTAGTACACAGTGTCATCGTGCCCCTATGTAGGCAACCAGGATAAAGTACCTTGCCCAAGGACGCAACGTGGGTCATCCCGAACGGGATCGAACTCGGGACCTCTAGCATAGAAGTCCAACAGTCTACCACTGAGCAACTGCGCTCCCGAATAAGCAGGAGTATACAATTAACAGGAATTGGGTCATTTTCCTCTCTGGTTATAAACTGAACATTTATTCTATTATATCTTGTTTGACAGAGCTCATTGAGCTCTGTCAAACAAGATATAATAGATTAAATGCCTGTATTGGATGCATTGAGGCCAAAATTCTATACATGTGGGGAATTCAGTGGATGTCGGAGTAATTCTTTGACAGATTACAAAATTTTTTATTCAATTAACAGGAGTTAACTCTCTAATCCATACACAGTTAACAGGTCAAAGTTGTGCTGAAGGTATGGTGAACAGTTTGGTGTTTTGTTTGTAAGTTATATACAATTGACAGGGTTAATCAATGGAAAGATATACATTTAAGTGGGTGCCATTATACCTTCTCAGAAATAGTCACTATCCCCTTCAGCTTCTCAACCTATGCAAAGCACTTGTGGTGAGAAGGTAAGAACATCTTTTAAACCCTTTACCCAACATGCACGATATCATAATCATAATTTTAATCATTTTTTTAAAATTTTTTTCAAAATGCTCCAACAAAAAGCTATGTATTGTGACCCCTACATTGGAGCGAGCATGACGATTTTTAAAAACTTTTCGAAAAATTTATTTTTTCAACTGCTCAGTTTGTAAATTATGCGGTCGGATGCTGCCGATTCATTAGATAAACGTTTAAAAACTGCTCTTTGCAAATTAAAAAAAAGTTATTTTGCAAAATTATATAATACATATTGCAAAATCGATAAGGGGAAAATACTTGTTATACCCATATAGTATCTGGACTTCAGAGTCTATCAGTAGCTGATGCTTTTTAATAAGTTCCCATGTCTCCTGGAATCCCTAGAAACTCCTTGAATTTGTAAAAAATAAAATTCTGGGTCCTTGAAAACTCCTTGAATGTTGCAGTAATGTCTAAACTTCATTGCAATCACCTTGAATTTTATCATTATATGTTGGAGTTACAACTGCTGAGTATCCAGTTGTTTTACAAGCAACAAAATATATATCAGCCAAAGTTACTCAGTGAATTGTCAATTGATTTGCTGTTAACCCTTTACCCAATGTAACGACCAAAACCAGCCAGTGCTATTCTAAAAAAATCGTCAGTGAATTTTCATTATTTTTTCGTTTTTTTTGTCCTAAACACATAGGTTATGACCCATTGTTGGAATGAGCTCATTTCAATGAGGGGTCATAACCTATGTTTTTGAGACAAAAAATGAAAAAAAAATAGTTATTCAAGAATTTTTTTTGCAAGTGACGTCTGCTTTTCATGTTAGGTAAAGGGTTAACATTGACAGAGACTGTAATAGTTTTCCAAGGTCAAAAACTTTGAGAATATTTCATTGCTTGAAAAAATAGTATATTAACCCTCTGCACACTGATATCCAAATGTCAAAACATTAGGGATGCGGACTGGACCACAAAAAAACTGGTCCAGGGCCGGACTGCAGACTGGACTGGACCACCAGCATTGGACCACTTTGGATCTGTCCACACATGGTGGTCCGGTACTTGACTGGTTCGCAGACTTTAATACATAGATGTATGTTTAGTTTTGGCACTGGGGTTGTTATCTGGTATGGAAATCCGAAGCTCCAATAACCAGTCAATAGACTCAATACACAGTGTCGCAAATGTCTGGTCATCTGGTGTGAGATCTCATAACAGCTCGTCAGATACATTCTTTGATGTTGGTGACATCAAAGTCCGGCCTATATCTGACACATAGGGTAATTTGGGTAATACCTAATGTGTCAAATATAGGTCAAAATGTCGAGAACATGGTAGTTGCATAAGTGGTTTCGTAATTCCAATGGGTAATGGTGTGCATATTGCTAGTGACAATGACTGATGTCAGACAAGATAGCAAATTAGGAATTACCATGTCAAGTTGTCAACTAACCCTCATAGGCTCATATACATTTCAATGTACTGAAGATAGGTTGCAAATCGCAATATAGCCTATAGTTGGCAATATCTAACTCCAAGTCACTACATCCAGTACCGAATACCGGTATCCATACCTGCATGTCAGAAATTGACCAATCTATCTGGAATATGTCAGGTGCCAATGCTAAGAATAAAAATGTTTTTGTGCTGAAAGACTTGGAGCATTTGCACTATCTATCTTCAAGTTCTTAACCCAATCATATACTCTATGATATATAGTATATGATTGGGTTAAGAACTTTAAGTTCTTAACCCAATCATATAGTATATGACTGGGTTAAGAACATAAAGATAGATAGTGCAAATGCTCCAAAGTCTAACAGCACTAATCAGGCCTGTCATGCTTATGCGGGCGACCCCCCCCCCCCCCCTCACAGCACTATCGCCCGCCTGATTTTTCCATCTAGACATGCATTTGATCGCTTGCCTTATCATACTGAGCTGTCAATTGGCCCACTTGCTATTATTTTTATCGGTACATGTAACATACCAGTAATTACACCACCGAAGGGGACTTCCCAAGTTTCTAATCAAAATAAAATGTTACTTGTTTTGTTGATGTTTTCATTTCATTCATTTTATTCATTGCCATAATAACATCATACGTAAAATAAAATTATAGAATTACTTTGATGTGTTGCTTTCTTATATCACTGTATTCTTTCATTGCAGCTGAATTAAAAAATCAGAAAACGTCTTTTACGTTATTAATGTTGTGTCTCCACTGTGCTAAGCCTTTATATTTAGAAATAAACGGGAAATTCCCAGTTCATAATCAGTTATTCCAGGCGGCATGGCAACCCCAGGTATCGGTTTTTATTAGTTGGAAAATGAGTTGTTTGATTATCTAAAGCAGTCGTATCGAAAAGGCACTTCAAAAAAGAAATATAACTTCATACCTTCATTTTAATATCCACTTTGTCAAATATGGCATGAAAAGGTGTTTGAAAACAACACACGTGAAGCCATTTTGGTTTTAAGATTGGGGAGTCTCTTTGCACACCACGGCAGTCCAGTTAAATATAGCTTGTATTTTTTATACTAGAACCAATGGCCCAGACTTAGCTGGTGCAAACTCATAAATATCCAGGGCCAGACACAAATTTTGAACCCCCCAACCCCCAAAATTTGCATAGAAATCCAAAAAATGAAAGTCATATCTGGTCCTCCATACCTTTGTACTGTGCATTCGCAGTAACCAGGAAGACACCGAAATTGGCGCCAAGCATCATTCTTTTTGTAAACATCTCAACTGACATCTGTGCTTTAAATCATAATCCTGAAGATGCCAGACACAAATCAATGATGGTTTTCATGGAATGAACAGTGTAGCAGGATGTTGGAAGTGAACAACGGTGGTTTTGGATGTTCAAAATTATTCATGTTTCCCATTTTCGGGGTATGCGCCTGACTGTCATAATTATTACTATGACTCTACTCTTTGTTAAGTGATACTTCCCTTTCCTCTTCTGAACCCTCCTGTTAGATTCCCAAGCTTTTTCGGCTTTTTTTATTGAAAATGTTTTATTAATTTTCTTGGGAGTTTAACGTGTATTATGTAATGGGTATTTCATTTACCCCCGTGTTTATGTCCTGATCGTTTGGTGTTTAGGACGTTTTGTAGTCTTGCATCTTCTACCAGATGCACTGTTTTTTTCTTCCTATGAAGATCTAGCTTTGCATCAGGTGGTTGTTGATCGTTTACTGACTGCGGGCCTCTGTTTTGCCTGTTTATTGGTTACTTTCCATTTTTTTTCTCGACGTTTTCTGTTCAACAAAGTTTTGGATACGTATTACTTCAGTGTTTAGTATAGTACAGCTATTGTTTTTTCTATTTGGATACACATTATTCCTTATTCCGGTAGTTTAGCTTCAATCATGTAGTGCTTGTCGACACTTAGGCTCTATCGGGATGCCATTGGGCTCATGAGGTTCTCTTGGGGTTCTTAGGCTTCATTCAAAATATTTTTGAAAATTTTTTGATTTCTTTTTTGAAAATGTTTGTGTTTGTCTATGTTATGTAGACAAACTTGCTGTGTATATTTTCTGTATTATTATTTAGGAGTGCAGCGAACTTATGATTTTGACTAGGTCTGTCGCAATTATTCGCTGAATCGACTAACCGTCGACTGTTGCAGTAGTCGACGGTTTTTATTTTTAGTCGATCATCGTTTATTTTTAAAGTGGTACAAGTTGGATTAAAATTGTGCTGTGTAATGAGATAAATTAACAGATTGTTAACCTTTGAAATGTCTCGACATAGTTACTTGTAATGTCCCATGGCCTTTGTTTTCCGCATTATTGTGCAACAATGTAATTTTGAAAACACTGAGCCTTGCCATTTGATCAATCCCTGTTCTCTGTAGTATTAACCAGCACCCGTTGATCAGTACTAAACACTATCGTTTAAATGGTGTATCTTTTAATAATTGCAGTTTGGGAAGTCACTGCAGAGTAAATAGAATCTTCGGGCTTGTATACTCAAACAACCCTCTTTTGAACGAATACACCCAAACCGGCCTCCAACATTTTTACCCAAACCAGCCTCCAATGAACCCAAACAGGCATATACATTTTACCCAAACTGGCCTCCAAAATTTTACCCTGAACATCTGCCACAGTTTTACCCAAAGCGGCCTCCAAGAATTTTACGGGCGGGAAAAAGAAATACACAGACTTTTTAAATTATGGACATACATTTATTAACACAATAATTCAATGATCAATCTAATTTCTTATCAACCTACCTTACAATTGTTTACTACATGCTTGCACTACAGTGGAAGACCCTAACTTGGAAAATATACTCTCTAGTTTGATCTTTCCCAAGCGATTTGGGAAAGAAAAGTGGTGCAAAAGCACCAAGAAAAAATAAGCCAAAACTGGGTCGAGCACCATCGGTGCACACCCAGTAGGGGACGCTCTTCTCTTAGTACAAATCCACGACTTCCGGGAACCAGTGTGCAAGCAGTAACTGATGAATCATTCTTTTTTCGTCCGCCCATGTGGCAGGATGTCCATTTGTATTCAGAAACAGTGATAATTCAACTCGTTGATAATGGTTTCCTGTGACTGGAATTATGGATCTGAGGATCGTATAATAACAGGACTGTTTTATATATTCTCATTATTATTTTCAACCACATTTTCATTGTATTTTTTATATTCTCCGTGTTCGCGTGCAACTTTCGCGTACCGTGCAGTTCGGATATAAAATTTTTCGCTTGATAAACTTATGTTGTCCTTTTGGATATTATTATTATTATTGGAGTTAGGTGTCAATGGGAGCTGTATGGACAGGATTTCTCCTCTCTGTTGAGGGCAGAATTTCTGTTTTTTGATCCCTGTTGGCCGTCTGGGTTCCGTTGTGTTCCCGCCGGTCCTATTTCTGCCACCGTTCTCTCGTAGTTGGGTGTCTTCTACTTTCTACATCTGTTGAGTTCACCTTTTTCTTCTACATCTCTCACCTCTGTTGTGCCCAGGACTGTTCCTTGTGGGCAATGCCTTTTGCCCAAGCTTGTGGTGCATTTTTGTGGCCGTTACTCCCGCAGCCGCGGGGATGAGAGTGCTGTCGTTCGGGGCCTCCCAACAGGACCACCTCTGGTGAGAGTTATACCCCCTCCGTGGGGGATGTGTAGTCTTTCTGCGGTGGATACTGCGGGAGCTGTTGAGTTGTCTGGTGAAGAGATGCCTGATTCTGGGACTGTGGTCCCTCTCCAGTCGACATCTGAGGCTGTCACTAGGGTTGTGACTCCTCCATTGGAGCCCGAGCTAGGTTGCTCTCTCCCCTTTTCCACCAGTTTCAACAGCTCCCATCGTATCTGGTGCTACTGCTGTTCCGTCTGCAACATCATCGATCACTGCTTCAGCTGGCTGGATTATCCCTACCGGGGTCTGCAGTGATGCATCTCTGGTAGTGTGGATGTGGGGTATTGGCCTCAGCCTTCCCTGACTTCAACTCGGTGAAGTCGGAAGTGGCTGCCGACTGAACTCTCTGCTGTGGCCTCTCTGCCATTGATCACAGCAGTTTTATCCCTGCAGGGGTCTGCAGAGATGTCTGGTAGTGTAGACGTGGGGTATCGGCCTCAGCTTTCCCTGACTTCAACTCGGTGAAGTCGGAAGGGACTGCCGACCGAACCCTCTGCTGTGGCCTCTCAGCCGTTGAGCACAGCAGTTGTATCCCTGCAGAGGTCTGCAGAGATGTCTGGTAGTGTAGATGTGGGGTATCGGCCTCAGCCTTCCCTGACTTCAACTCGGCGAAGTCGGAAGGGGTTGCCGGCTGAAACCTCTGCTGTGGTCTCTCAGCCGTCGAGCACTGCAGTTTTCTCATTGGATTCGGATGTTCATGGTGGGGCCACCATGAACTCCGTGCATTTCCGTCCACGCACTCTGGTCCCATGGCCAGTTTTGCGGGACCAATGCCTTTTGTGCAGCCTGGACCTTCTGTCCCTCAGAGGTCCGCGGCGACTCTCCTGAGTTTTCGCTCTGTAGATCCTCGGGGTATGTTATACCCCTATACACATCTACCTTCAGATGTTTCGGCTGCCACCCGTTGCCCCACGTCGGGTGTATTTGAGGATCGTGACACTTCACTGGTTAAAAGGGTCAGGAGTGAAGCCACTTTGCTGGTTTGTTCCCACGTCGAATCGGCCGACACGGGTTGTGAGCTTAGAGAGGCCCTCTCCTTGCTCGTTCAGGTTCTTTCCAAGAGCCTTCCTGTTGCTTCCAGCGAGGCTACTAGTGGTTTCCAGCCCCCCCACCCCAGGGCTTGATTTAATCCGAAAATTTTGAATAGCAATTTACTATTCACCCTGGAAAATTGATTAGCAGTTGATCCAAAAGCACTTGAAACTAATAAATCTTGAATAGCAAAATTCAGAAATTGGAGAGCAAAGTGCTATGCTAATCCAGTTAAATCGAGCCCTGCCCCCCCCCCCCCCCCCCCTGCAGCACCGCCTCCTGGGATCAGAAGCAGGCCGCTTTCTGATCCCTCAGGTGTGCCAACACTATGGGAGGCATTGGCTGGTTTGCCCATGATGGGCAATGTGTGTTCCTACTCAGAGGATGAGTCCGACATACCTGACATCGAGAGCCAACAGTCTTCTGACTTGGGGGCAGCTCTTGACTTTGTGTTAGGGTTCCATCCAGATCTCAAACTGGCAAACCAGCCGATAGTGTCAGCCAGGCCGCGATCATCGGTCGCGCCTACAGACTGTGGAGCAACCTGCTTCTGGGCGCCTTCGACCATGCCAGTCGGTACAGGTGGTTGAAGCGTTTTCAGCTTTGGACTCTAAGCTGAGTTCCAAGGCTATGAAGACTTCGTTCTTCACCAGGGTTGACACTTTTTTGCCTCCAGTGCATTATCATTCCTACGATTCCGCCAATCCGTCAGTCTGCCAGACTTTGATGGTCTTGGATCAGGACTCCACCTCCCTCGGGCTTTCCAAGCCCAAGTCGGCCGTTATTCCTATGGCGACTCTGGAGTCCCTGTTAGGCTTATCGAGAGAGATGCTGGGCATGCTTTCTCTCTTGGATCACGTCATCTCTGCTTTAGCTGCCTCCAGATAAGTTTGATGACGTACAGGCTCCTTTGCGTGTGCTTTCCGAGGCGCTCGTGCACACGCTTGCCTGTAACACGGCTAACTTGGAATTAGTTCGCAGGGATGCTGTGTTGGACACATACTGTTCCCTTCCTGAGAGGCAGCGCGCTGCTCTTCGATCTTCTTCTTTGGCGGGTCCGCAACTATTCCATGGTTCCGTGGCGATGGTCTGGGATGACGTCCTATGTCATTCCATAGATCAGCTGCTGCTTCATCAGCTTGATCAGCCTTCTGTAGGAGGCAGGGGCCGTCCAAAGCCTAACAAGCACCCTTCTGCTTCCTCTGCAAAGCCAAAGGCTGATCCTCCAGCCGCCGCTTCTACTTACTCACAGGGTAAGGGTAGGCATTGGCAGTTGTCACCTCGATTCATCCTAGGTTGAGGCATCTAACTCTGTCAAGAGTGCCTCTTCCAACAGAAGTTCCTTTAGACGTTACACGTTGGGAACTTTTGATCACGGAGATAGGCAATCTCCTGTCAAAGGAGGTGATCAAGTCGTCAAGAACATTCATTCAGTGGGATTTTATTCTCGCCTGTTCTTGGTGCTGACGAAGGACGGCCGACTCTGACCAGTTATCGATCTGAGTGTCCTGAACCAGTCTATCAATGCTCCTAAGTTCAACATGGAGACTTTCAGGTCAGTTCGTCGCTCCATTCACCAGGGAGTTTTTGCTTCCAGCATCGACCTGCAAGACGCTTACTTTCATGTTCCGATTCATCAGACATTGCGTAAGTATCTCAGGTTCGCTTTTCTGCTGCGAGTTTACCAGTTCAAGGTCATGCCCTTCAGCCTCAACCTGGCTCCATGGGCTTTCACCCGACTGATGTCGCATGTGTTAGTCTTACATCGCACACATTCCAGGGTGACTACTTCGGCATATCTAGACGATATCCTCCAGAGGCATTCCAATGCTACCTTTCTGGAGTCAGATGTCGATACACTGTTGAGCCTGCTCATGTCGCTAGGGTTCAGAGTCAACGAGGAGAAGTCGGACCTGGTCCCTTCTCAGTCATCTGTGTATGGACTTCCGTACTCAGCTGAATACAGTGGCGGTTCCCCAGGCAAGGGCTGTGATTCTCTCAGCTTTTGCCCTGACTATGTCCCAGTCACATTCACGACAGCTCGGAGTCTTCTCCGGCTGCTCGGTTTCTGCAATTTGGCGACGGATCTCATTCCTCTAGGTCGGCTGCATGTCAGACCTCTCCAACACTTTCTGCTCAGTCGTGAGGCCGAATGTCAATCCTCTGGATCTGGTGCTTCAGTTACCGGAGTCTCTTCATCGTCACCTTCTCCCCTGGACGGATGTTCAGTGGATTATGCAGGGAGTTCCGTTTGACTTACCCACTTCCGATCATGTTCTTATGACGTTGGATCCTCTAGGTCTTTCCCTTCACGGGGCATGGAACCAGGATCAAGCTGCTCTTCACATCAACCAGAAGGAGCTTCTTGCTCTTCTTCTGAGTTTCGGGCAGTGGATCCCCCACCTTTCAAATCGCCAGGTCCTTCTGTTGTCCGACAATTTGACAGTGGTTGCTTACAGTAGGAACCAGGGCAGCACACACTCTGTTCCCATGTACGAATTGGCTCGGGATCTTCTACTGATGACTCAGGATGTCAACGCCGGAGTGGTGGTTCGTCACATTCCTGGTCGTCTGAACGTCCCAGCCGACTCCCTGTCCCAACGGGGCATGGTCATTTCCACCGAGTGGATGCTCCACAGCGCGGTGTTCCAGTCGCTTTGCGATCTCTGGGGTCATCCCCACATCGATCTCTTTGCGACTCATTGGAACAATCAGGTGGACACTTTCATGTCCCCATGTCCAGATCCTCTGGCTTTTGCCACGGACGCTCTGTCACTCGATTGGAACGGTCTTGTTGGCTACGCCCTCTCTCCGGTTCCGATTCTGCCTCAGGTTCTAACCAAGATACGAACCTGCAGTTGTCGAATCATTCTGATCGTTTCCCTGTCGCCTCAGTGGATGTGGATCAATCAGCTCCGCTCTCTGTTGGCAGCGGTTCCGGTACGTCTCCCCCTATGTCACGACCTTCTTTGCCAAGGTCACCCGAGGAGGTGTCATGTTGAACTGACTTCATTTTGCCTTCACGCATATTTTTTTTGTCAGGTCCCGTCTCCTTCGTAAAGGTTTTTTCAAGACGGGCAGTGGAGTGCATTTCTTCTTCAAGGAGGCACTCCACTGGTTTAGCCTATGCGGCTAAGTGGAAGGTCTTCTGTCGATGGTGTGCCGATCACTCTGTTGATTATGCCAATCCTTCGATTTCACAGATTGTGGAGTTTTCTGGTATATCTGTTTGATTCTCAGGGTCCCCAGCCTGTTACCATCAAAGGGTACAGGTCCATGCTTCGGAGACCTTTTCGTATGTGGGACAGCGTCGTATCGGCACTGATCCATACCTCTCCAAGCTTGTTCGGCACTTTTCCTTGAAAAGGCCTAGGACTTTGCAGCTTATCTCAAGATGGAATCTTTCTTGGGTGCTGCTTTGCTTGGGGGGGGGGATTCGAACCTTTATCCCAGGTGGATATGCATTTTCTCACATACAAGACAGATTTTCTGATGGCTTTTGCCTCAGCCAGATGGGTTAATGAGCTTCACGCCCTCTCGGTTGACCCTGCCTTTTTCAGGAGCTCTCCCAACAGTGTTACATTTACCACTGATTTCGCCTTTGTGGCCAAGAATCAGATACCAGAAACTACTCCACCTCCTATCTGTATCAGGGCTCTTCCTTCTGCTGAGGGTAACCGTCCTTTGCTCAGTCCGGTTCATGCAATTCACATTTATCTCAATTGGACGCAGTTCATTCGGAAAGGCAGAAAACGATTTTTCTGTCTCTTATTCCTGGTCAACAGAAGATCTCTTCTCAAACTATTTCTCGATGGATTTGTCTTGTTATTCGCACGGCTTACGCTCATCTAGTGACTGACGACTGTATTACCAATCGTATTTCTGCCCACGAGATGCATGTATTGTCTACCTCTTGGGCTTATAGTAATGCCGTCCTGTTGTTGGATGTTATGCTGGCAGCCTACTGGAGAAATGCTACTTTCTCCACCTATCTGCGTCAGTTGCAGGAGCAGTCAGAGGACCTTTTTTCTATGGGCCCTCTTTCTTCTGCTCAGGCTGTTGTCTACCCTAGCCATTAGGCTTCTTTGTATTTTCTCACATACAAGACGGCTTTTCTGATGGCTCTGCTGTTACTGCCCTTTCTGTTTGTGCGTCGCACAGAACCATAGCCTCATCTCTCATTGACTTTTACTAATGATTGTGATGCTATGGTTTGATAGGCCAATGGACCTCTTCCTCTGTCCACGGTTCCAGTGCAATTGGGTTATGTGGGGGTTGGTTATGTGATTCCCTCCATCCTATTGTCTATTCAGCCTGTAGTAAACAATTGTAAGGTAGGTTGATAAGAAATCTAAATTTTATAGTAAATTTCCTTTCTTATTATACCTACCACAGTTGTTTACATGGAGGCCCTCCCGTCTTCTTATTCAGGTATGAATCCTTCCTCCCCACTGATCATGTAACTCCAATGTTGGCGGATTCAAAAGAATGATTCATTAGTTACTGCTTGCACACTGGTTCCCGGAAGTCGTGGATTTGTACTAAGAGAAGAGCATCCTCTACTGGGTTTGTGCCGATGGCTTTCGACCCAGTTTTGGCTTATTTTTTCTTGATGCTTTTGCACCACTTTTCTTTCCCAAATCGCTTGGGAAAGATCAAAATAGAGAGTATATTTTCCGAGTTAGGGTCTTCCACTGTAGTGCAAGCCTGTAGTAAACAATTGTGGTAGGTATAATAAGAAAGGAAATTTACTATAAAATTTAAATTTTTGTTTATTAAAACTGTGATAGCTGACAGAGTTTGTCTTAGAGTTTTTTCATCATAATATCGTAAAAAGCCACAAGAACAAAAACAGATAAAAAATATTTTGATCTATTGTTTGTGGCAGAAGATATGATTTCAGTGGTTTTCAACAAAGCACCCTTAGGTTAATCACAGAGAACACTTAAAAACTGCTAAATATTGTAAAAACAAATGTTTGTTCCATTTTCGTTTGATTCATGCATGACATGTTGTTTTGATAATCTGCCATGCCAGATCACATCAAGATTTTGGGAATGCGTTTTTGAAAAAGAGTAACCAATCAGCATTCAGTCTGAATAATACCAGTTTGTTTTGGGAAGCTTGTTTGAAAAAGCGTAACCAGTCATCACACAGTTTTGATAGTACCAACTTGTCACTTTGTCAGTAACCTTTTCAGGAATTTTAGGGATTTGGGAACGACAAGTTATGTTTATTCTGTTTTGGGTATTTTCAAATGGATAATTGGATTTTCTGCACCGGTATGTGGATAAAACTTTCGGAAAGGGAGGTAGGCCAACATTTGGCTCTCACATTTCTTATTATCTAAATTTTGTTACAATGTCATGAAAAGCTAGTAATAGGCGAGAGTGGTTAAAATACGCGGAGATCGGTTTGGGAAAAATTGTGGAGGCCGGTATGGGCAAAACTGCAGAGGCCGGTTTGGCAGGAGGCTGGTTTGGGTGTATTCCTTTGGAATAACTGGAAATGCGAAAGTGAGAAAATTGTCACAAGACCCACAGTGGTAACTTCACTTGTAGTACTAAGTTGTAACTTGTGTTGGAGTGGAGGGTGTTTTATATTTGAAATTTCTGAATATTAGTTACAGAAAAGAAACATTTGCACAAATGTTCTTCTGTTTAAATGCTTCAAATCTGCAGGAGATATGCAGGAGATATTCCGGTGTTTCTATTTTATCTTGATGCAGAAAGGTACACATTCAAACATCGTCAGTTTTAAATTTATTTTGTAAGTATATTAGAGATTGTTGAATTCATGGGAAATGACTATTAATCGACTAACCGTCAACTAATACTGAAAATTGACAGTTGCAACAGCCCTAATTTTGACTTGTAATTTTCTGTATCTTCTATGAAACATTTTTGTTCCAAGTGTAGTCCCGGAAATCTACCTTGGATTTACATGCTTGCTGTCTTGCCTGTAGTCGATACACTCCTTCAAATACTTGTGCTATTGGGATGTGAAACATTGGAAGTGGGTGTCGACCTACGTGGTGGGTGGTGAAGGTCCAATGTCGGAACTTTAACCACAGGCTAATTCCAGTCTTTCAGTCTCTTTTTCAGAGGAACAAGAATGTGGTGATGGTACTTCGACACCCGTCCATAACAAGCTGCCGTCATCGCGCTCTGATGAGCAAACAGAGCTAGCTGCCAAGGTGCTCATGATTTTTAAGCAGGGAATAAGGCCTCTAGTTAGTGCTCTTATCCTCTGCAGGCAGCTGGCTCGATCGGTGAAGCGGTGCTCCGGTTAGTGGGAGCTGGGATGCTGGGTGTGTCCATTGCGGTGAAGGAGAGCAGGGGTCAGCCTGGCAGCTGATTTTAGGGAGAAGTGACTTCTCCCTTCAGAGACTTGAGGGAGAAGTCAGGACCCAGGAGGGAGAAGTCAGTGGACATGAAGGAGAAATCAGAAAAAAACAACATAAAACGTATATGACATCGTGACAAAATAAATGAACATAGAGGACACAATTGTGGAGAAAAAAATAAATAAAAGTTTATACAAACACACACAAAACTAAGTCAAGATGGTTACATAACAGAATGTAGGTTAAAATCCCCCACCCCACCCTACAAAAAACTGTGTCGTTCATGGTTTCTGAATACCCCCTAACTCTTTGCCTACCAGTGATGACTAAGGTTACCGTGCAGTTGATTTTGTATTTGCCTCAACCATGTGGATTTGAAATTTAGTATGACCCATGGTGAGAGTGTTCTTCTCTGTAACAGAAGGTATATTCTTTTTAAAAAAATATTTAAAGTGTTTAAAATAAATTTCAAGTTCATATAAGAAGCTGGGTCATTCATGGTTTCTGAATACCCTAACTGAGTTGAAAAGCGTAGTTAAAAAAGTTTTCGATATCCTTCGTAAATTAAGCGTTATTAACAATTTGAGTTAATTAATTTCTTTGGTAAATGACAAAACATTTCAGTTGTCTCCCTTCCCGGCTGCGCTGGGTAAACTAATAATACACTGTTCAGAAAACTGACAATTTCTGCCAACCATCTTTCACTGACACGTGCGATTGGTGCTTTGAAGGTCTGCCATTCTTATCCATCCAAATACCTGTGATTTCTATTGTAGCCTTATTACATTTAACCCCCTTCCAACAAACTTCACAAGTTTTCAAAGAAAAACATTCAATGCAAATTGCGGGGCGAATTTCAATGCAGCCAATTTTTCAGTGGAACAGAGCGTAACCGCAAGCAATTTCGATATGGACGAACTGTCTCCAATACATTTTTTTTGTTTTGAAACGATGGTTAACTTTAATAAATTCTAATTAACTCGATGCGTGTCTTGTGTGATTCGTTGTTGTCTGGTACTTTGTTTTTAAATAGCCATTTTGTGCTGGTTGCTATCAGTTGGGGCGAATTGTTCGAACGACTACGCCATTGCAATTCTTTTCAGAAATATAAAATTGGGCTAGTTTAGGCTATTTTCATAGCCGTGTGACGTACTTTAACAGCAACCGTGTTTACTGTTTTTTGCGGAAGCGTGTGTTTTTAAAAAATAAAACATAAGAAAATACAGTAAACTGCCTTGTCTCCCAAGGAAGTTTGGGAGGGCGACTTGAATTTCGCCCCCAATGTAAGCCAAGGCGACTTGAGGAATGACAAGGCGACTTCTTCGCCCAAGTCGCCCACTCGGCTGACCCCTGAAGGAGAGTGTAGACATGGGTCGAGCAAGCACCTCAAAAACAAAAGCTCACCCTGCGATGACAGCAAAGGGGAAGAAGTTTCTCAATGGGACGCTCGGTGAGATCTGGGGTCCGATCACGAGTTTGAGAACTGTCCTGTCAACAGTCGGGGTTGACTATTTCTGTCTCGAGAAACTTTAGTGAGCCAGGGTGTTCATCCATGCTTGTGGTTCTGGATGCTCCTTCCACACTGCACCTGGGGTCGGCTGCTGTTATGGCTTCCTCTTCTTCTTCCAAGGCAAACCATGCAAAGGGAAGAAGCCTGCAAGTTTCTCAATGGGATGCTCGAGATCTGGGGTTAGATTGCAAGTTGAGCACCCTCTCCATCCCGACAGCGTCAGGGTAGACTGTTTCCTTCTCGAGAAACTTTAGTGCATCGGGGTGTTCGTCCACGCTTGCGGTTCTGGACGCTCCTTCCATACTGCAGCCGGGGTCAGCTGCTGTTATGGCTTCTTCTTCCATCGAAAGCATGCATAGGGGAAGAAGCCTGCAAGTTTCTCAACGGGATGCTTGGTAAGATCTGGGGTCAGATCGTGAGTTGGAGAACCCTCTTGATCCCATCAGCAATCAGGGTTGACTTTCCGTCTCGAGAAACTTTAGTGCGTCGGGGCGTTCGTCCATGCTTGCGGTTCTGGACGCTCCTTCAACACTGTAGCCAGGGTTGGCTGCTGTTTTGGCTTCTTCCACGGCAAAGCATGTAAGACCACAGACTAGCTAGCCGACTTCGGATGTTCCAGGTGTGCCTCGGAGACGGTCCCAGACTTCACCACCGAAGTTGGATCAACCTGCAGCTAGTGGTTCAAGGCTTATACGGGATACGTGTCGAAATGATCTGGGGTGAGATCTCCGTAACGTGAGCAGCATATGGTGAAGAAGCAGAAGACCGCTGCTCCACAAGCCTCAGTTACAGGCCTGCTGTCGCAGATTGCACAGCTTGTCGCAGCATCCCAGCAGTCACAGGTTCAGCCATCAACAGACTCCAGTAGTGAGCTGTCTGATGGTGCTTGGTCGGTCCAGTCATCTGTTTATTCGGATGGCGTTGACCATGATTCTCAGATGGAACACTCAGATGGTGAGAGGGCTACAGTGGATGATTCTCCATCCCTCGTGGAATTGCACATGGATACTATGAATTTTATTCATCAGTTCTTCCGGAACTTGTTCCATCTGAACATAAGTCTGCGTCAGCTAGGCGGAAACCGCTATCTTCCCTGGATAAGAGTACCGTGTGGAGGAAAGAGGAGGTTCTTTCCTTCCCGGGTCAGTCTGCTCAGGTGTTGGAGGCCTTCGGTCTGCTTGACGATGCTACCTTTGGCCTAGCAAATAGTAAAAGAAAGCCGGTTTCTTATTATCTGCTTCTTTACAATTACCGCTTTCTGGAGTTCCTCTGCGTTTGAATCAGCAGGCATCGGAATTAGTTATTTCATTGCCCGCTTCATTCTATGTCCGTTCCGACGTTCTGGAATCTTCTATTGATTCCAGTTGTGCAGTCTGGACGCAATGTCGTATGCAGGCCCTATCACTAGGGCTTTGGCTCAGCGTCTTAGCAGAAAGGATTTTGATGACATTACTCTGCCACTCAGAGTCCTTTCTAGAGCAATCATGTTTGCCATGTATCACTCCGTCCTTTCAGTGGCTAATTTGGAGTTGATTAGACCTGATGGAGCTTTAGCATTGTCTACCTTGATTGTCGATCAAAAGCTCTCTCTCAGAGTTGTGCCGGTTTCAGGTCATACTTTGTTTAATGACAATTATCCTTTGTGTACGAGGAAGCTACCAAGGGCAACTAACACTTTGTTGTTAAGGTCGCTTTCACAGCAGCAGTTGTCTGCTGGACATGATAAGGGAGGAGACTCCTTTTTGCAGTCATCGAAGAGGGGTTCCTTGTGTGGTTCTAGAACCCTCGTATGGTAATTCTAGAAACCATCAATCTAGTGACTCGGGTAAGGGTCGTAAGTCTTATAAGGACCTAAGTCTGATGCCTCTAAGCTGATGGCTCGAGGAGGTTCTCGGGAAGGACCTACAAGTAATGTTCTAGACCTCTATATCTCTCCAGTTGATGGAAGGTTATCGAAATTCGCAA
The DNA here is from genome assembly GCA_031216915.1 of Pictodentalium vernedei. NCBI lineage: Eukaryota > Metazoa > Mollusca > Scaphopoda > Dentaliida > Dentaliidae > Pictodentalium > Pictodentalium vernedei. The sequence goes on from CM062296.1 coordinate 382,441,531, forward strand.
CCAACTGGATAGAAATAATGGATGATCAGTGGGTAAGGAATGTAGTCGAAAGGGGCTTCAGCTGTCATTCCAATCATCCTTATGCCAAAGCCAGATTACTCATTCCGACCAGTTATATACTTGGGCTGGATAAACAAGTTGATTACAGATCCAAGTTTTACATGAAACTATCTGGTTTGTAAGAGCGAGCATCCGAATGAATGACTTTGCGACTTCCTTATCTTGGTCCATCCGGCATTCAGAAAGTGTCTTCGTTTTGCTGTACAGGGGAAAGTTTATCGGTTCAGAGTGATGTGTTTCGGTCTGAATCTGCCCCCTTGGGCGTTCACTCGGATAATGAATTCGGTCATGTCTTATTTCCGAGCTCATTCGGCAGTGATAACGTCTGCTTATCTGGACGGCATTCTTCAAAAATGGCGATGAAAGCATACTTTAGAACGATGTGCAGAGTCTGCTTCTGTTATTCAGTCTAGGTTTCATTGTAAATGTAAAGAAGTTGGATTTGTCTCCGTCAGTGTCCTTCATTCAATTAGGAATGAGTTTCGAGATTCACAACAATCTGGCCCGTCTTCCCTCTCTTCCCTCAACAAAGGCAAAGCTGGTCAGTATTATGCTCGTTTTTGAGATTATTTATTATAATTATTTATTGGTGTTTAAGGTCACATACTTATGCACAATGGCTAATCGTGACCGTGACAGTTTTACGGGTGGAGGAAGCCGGAGTACCCGGAGAGAACCACCGAGCAACGACGAGCAGCTGTCAGCTCCCCAACATCGTAACTCTGAACTCTGCACCGCAGCACAGGCAGGGTTAGATTGGTTGAAGACATGCGCACCATCGACGTGCAGTACGCCTCAGTACACAGCATCATCGTGCCCCCCATGTAGGCAATCGGGGTGAAGTGTCTTGCCCAAGGACACAACGTGGTTGCCGCAGGTGGGATTCCAACCGAGGACCTCTCGGCTTGCAGCCTGCACCTCTACCAACTGAGCCACCGCGCCCCTTGTTTTTGAGATTGATGGGACTGTGCGAAGTGGCTGTGGAGCTAATTCCGCTAGGTCGATTATGTACGCATCCTCTCCAGGTTTTCTTCATGCGGAACTGGTGGGTCAAAACACATCTGCTCGAAAGTCAGATTGTTTTAACGGACCTAGTAAAAAAAGATTTTGATTTAGGCGGACCTTCAGTGGTTGATTCAGCGAGTTCCGCTTCAAGTACTGGATCCGGTCTTCACTATTATCATGGATGCCAGTCAGTTGGGTTGGGGTGCCTCCCTGATTCCTGTCGATCTAAGTCTCTGGATCTTTGGGACTCTTGGTTCCTGGAGAAACACTTAAACTTCAACTTCAAACTTGTCCGACAATTCCACAGTAGTGGAATACCTCAGGAATCAGGGTGGCACTCATTCCTTTCCTCAAACTCCTCTTGCTCAGCAGATCTTGTTGAATTAAGCTCTCATTGCAAGATTCTACTGGTAGCATCTCTGTCAATACAGAAACCATGGATCAATCTTGTCAGGTGTCCGTTGTGGGACATCCCTTGAAGACTTCCACCACTTAAAAGGATCTTCTGTTTCAGGGGAAGACTCACAGACTGCATCACAATCCAGCAGGTCTCAACCTTCACGTCTGTCCGTTGTGCGGTGCCTCTTGCACGGAAAGCAATTTCTTATCAACCTACAATTGTTTATTACAGGCTTGCACTACAATGGAAGTCCCAAACTCATAAAATATACTCTCTATTTTGATCTTTCCCAAGCGATTTGAAAGAAAAAATAAGCCAAAACTGGGTCTTAGCACAAATCCACGGCTTCCGGTAACCAGTGTGCAATCAGTAACTAATGAATCATTCTTTTACGTCCGCCCATGTGGCAAGACATCCATTTGCATTCAGAAACCGTGATAATTCAACTCGTTGATAATGGTTACCTGTGACTGGAATTATGGATCTGAGGATCGTATAATAACAGGACTGTGTTTTATATATTCTCTTCAACCACATTTTCAGTGTATTTTATATATTCTCCGTGTTCGCAGGCTGTATGGACAGGATTTCTCCTCTCTGTTGAGGGCAGAATTTCTGTTTTTTTGGTCCCTGTCGGCCGTCTTGGTTCAGTTGTGTTCCCGTAGGTCATTTATTTTCTGCCACCTTTCTCTCGTAGTTGGGTGTGTTCTTCTACTTTCTACATCTGTTGAGTTCACCTTTTTCTTCTTCTGCTCTCACCTCTGTTAAGCCCAGGACTGTTCATTGAGGGCAAGCCTTTTGCCCAAGTATGTGGTGCGTTTTCGTGGCCGTTCCTTCCGCACCCACAGGGAGGGGGAACGCTGTCATTCGGGGCCTCCAGACACAACCAGGTCTGGTGAGAGTTATACCCCCTCCATGGGGGATGTGCAGTCTTTTTCTGTGGTGGATACTGCTGGAGCTGTTGAGTTGTCTGGTGAAGAGATGCCTGGTTCCGGGACTGTGGTCCCTCTCCAGTCGACATCTGAGGCTGTCACTAGGGTTGGGACTCCTCCTTTGGAGCTGAGCTCGGTTGCTCTCTCCATTTTTCCACCAGATTCAACAGCTCCCATTGTATCTGCTGCTACTGCTGTTCTGTCTGCAACATCATCTGTCACCGTTTCAGCCGGCCTCGGCTTATCCCTGCAGGGGTCTGCAGAGATGCATCTCTGGTAGTGTGAACGTGGGATATCGGCCACAGCCTTCCCTGACTTCAACTCTGCGAAGTCGGAAGGGGCTGCTGAGCGAACCCTCTGCTGTGGCCTCTCAGCCGTCGAGCGCAGCAGTTTTATCCCTGCAGGGGTCTGCAGAGATGTTTGGTAGTGTGGACGTGGGGTATCGACCTCAGCCGTCCCTGACTTCAACTAGGCGAAGTCGGACTGAACCCTCTGCTGTGGTCTCTCAGCCGTCGAGCACAACAGTTTTCTCATTGGATTTGGATGTTCATGGTGGGGCCACCATGAGCTCTGTTGCATTTCCGTCCGCGCACTCTGGTCCCATGGCCAGTTTTGCGGGACCAACGCCTTTTGTGCAGCCTGGACCTTCTGTCCCTCAGAGGTCCACGGCAACTCTCCTGAGTTCCCGCTCTATAGATCCTCGGGGTATGTCATACCCCTATACGCATCTTCCTTCAGATGTTTCGGCTGCCACTTGAGGATTGTGACCCTTCGCTGGTTAATAGGGTTAGGAGTGAAGCCACTTTGCCAGTTTGTTCCCACGTCGAACTGGCCGACACGGGCCGTGAGCTTAGGGAGGCCCTCTCCTCACCTTGATTCGTCCCAGGTTGGAGGAAGGATATTAGTATTCGCAGACCATTGGGCCACAATTATATCCGATCCTTGGGTTTTAGATGTTGTTCGCTCCGGGCTGCGGATATCCTTCTGGAGGCACCCTCTCTGTCAAGAGTGCCTCTTCCAACCCAAGTTCCTTTCGACGTTACACATCGGGAACTTTTGATCATGGAGATAGACAATTTCGTGTCAAAGGGGGCGATCGTCAAGAACATTCATTCAGTGGGATTTTATTCCCACCTGTTCTTGGTGCCGAAGAAGGATGGCCAACTCCAACCACTTATCGATCTGAGTATCCTGAACCAGTCTATCATTGCTCCAAAGTTCAGCATGGAGACTTTCAGGTCGGTTCGCCGCTCCATTCACCAGGGAGATTTCGCTTCCAGCATCGACCTGCGAGACGCTTACTTTCACATTCCGATTCATCAGACATTGCAAAAGTATCTCAGGTTTGCTTTTCTGGGGCGAGTTTACCAGTTCAAGGCCATGCCCTTCGGTCTCAATCTGGCTCATTGGGTCTTCACCCGACTGATGTCATTCGCATGTGATAGCCTTCCATCGCACACAGTCCAGGGTGACTACTTCGGCATATCTAGACGATATCCTCCACAGGCATTCCAATGCTGCCTTTCTGGAGTCAGATGTCGACACACTGTTCAGCCTGCTCATGTCGCTAGGATTCAGAGTCAACAAGGAGAAGTCGGACCTGGTCCCTTCTCAGTCGTTTTGTCATCTGGGGATGGTCTTCCGTACTCAGCTGAATACAGTGACGGTTCCCCGGGCAAGGGCTGTGATTCTCTCAGCTTTTGCCCTGACTCTGTCCCAGTCCACGATAGCTTGGAGTCTTCTCCAGCTGCTCTGTCTCTGCAGTTCGGTGACTGATCTCATTCCTCTAGGTCGGCTGCATGTCAGACCTCTCCAACACTTTCTGCTCAGTCGTTGGAGGCCGAATGTCGATCCTCTGGATCTTGTGCTTCAGTTACCGGAGTCTCTTCATCGTCACCTTCTCCCCTGGACAGATGTTCAGTGGATTATGCAGGGAGTTCCGTTGGACTTACCCTCATCTGATCGTGTTCTGATGGCAGACACCAGCGATCTCGGATGGTGTGCGGCATTGGATCCTCTTGGTCTTTCCCTTCACGGGGCATGGGACCAGGATCAAGCAGCTCTTCACATAAACCAGAAAGAGCTTTTTGCTCTTCTTCTGAGTTTCGGGCAGTGGATCCCCCACCTTTCGAATTGTCAGGTCCTTCTGTTGTCTGACTATTCGACAGGGGTTGCTTACATTCGGAACCAGGGCGGCATGCACTTGGTTCCCATGTATGAATTGGCTCGGGATCTTCTACTGCTCGCTCAGGATGTCATGCCAGAGTGGTGGTTCATCACATTCCCGGTCATCAGAACGTCCTAGCCGACTCCCTGTCCTGACGGGGCAGTGTCATTTCCACTGAGTGGATGCTCCACAGGGTGGTGTTCCAGTCACTTTGCGAGCTCTGGGGTCGTCCCCACATCGATCTCTTTGCGACTCGTTGGAACCTTAGGGTGGACAATTTTGTGTCCCCGTGTCCAGATCCTCTGGCTTTCGCCGTGGACGCTCCGTGACTTGATTGGAACGGTCTTGTTGGCTATGCATTTCCGCCGGTTCCGATTCTGCCTCAGGTTCTAGCCAAGATACAAACCTTCAGTTGTTGAATCATTCTGATCACTCCCCTGTCGCCTCAGCGGGTGTGGATCAATCAGCTCCGCTCACTGTTGGTGGTGGTTCCGGCATGTCTCCCTCTATGTCGCGACCTTCTTTGCCAAGGTCACCCAAGGAGGTTTCACGTCGACCCGACTTCGTTGTTCCTTCACACATATCTTTTGTCAGGTTCTGTCTCCTCCTTAGAGGTTTTTCGAGATGAGCAGTGGAGTGCATTTCTTCTTCAAGGAGGCACTCCACTGGTTTAGCCTTTGCTGCTAAGTGGAAGGTCTTCTGTCGATGGTGTGCCAATCACTCTGATGATTATTCCAATCCTTCGATTTCACAGATTGCGGAGTTTCTGGTATATCTGTTTGATTCTCGGGGTCTCCAGCCTGTTACCATCAAAGGGTACAGGTCAGTGCTTTCGGAGACCTTTTCGTATGTGGGACAGCGTCATATCAGTACTAATCCATTCCTCTCCAAGCTTGTTCAGCACTTTTCCTTGAAAAGGCCTAGGACTTTGCAGCTTACCCCAAGATGGAATCCTTCTTGGGAGGGGGGGGGGGGGGGGGGGGGCACCGTTAAAAACTTTATCCCAGGTGGATATGCATTTTCTCACATACAAGACAGATTTTCTGATGGCTTTTGCCTCAGCCAGACGGGTCAGTGAGCTTCACGCCCTCTCGGCTGATCCGGTCTTTTTCAGGAACTCTCCCAACAGTGTTACGTTTACCACTGATTGCTCCTTTCTGGCCAAGAATCAGATACCAGAAACGACTCCACCTCCTATCTGTATCAGGGCTTTTCCTTCTTCTGAGTGTAATCGCCCTTTGCTGTGTCCGGTTCGTGCAATTCGCATTTATCTCAATCGGGTGCAGTTCATTAGGAAAGGCAGGAAATGATTTTTTTCTGTCTCTTATTCCTGGTCAACAGAAGATCTCTCCTCAATCCATTTCTCAATGGATTTGTCTTGCTATTTGTGCGGCTTACGCTCGTCTAGCAACTGACGATTGTATTACCAATCGTATTTCTACCCACGAGGTGAATGCATTGCCTACCTCTTGGGCTTGTTCTAACTTCGTCAAGTTGTCAGATGTTATGCAGGCAGCCTACTGGAGAAATGCTTCTACTTTCTCCACCTTCTATCTGCGTCAGTTGCAGGAGCAGTCAAAGGACCTTTTTGGTTTGGGCCCTCTTTCTTCTGCTCAGGCTGTTGTCTACCCTAGCCATTGGGCTTCTTACAAGGTCAGTTCCAGCTCTGTATTGTTACTGCCCTTTCTGCCTGTGCGTCACACAGAACCATAGCCTCATCTCCCATTGTCTTTTACTAATGTTTGTGATGCTATGGTTTGATAGGCCTAGGGACCTCTTCCTCTGTCCACAGTTCCAGTGCAGTTGGGTTATGTGGGGGTTGGTTATGTGATTCCCTCCATCCTATTGTCTATTCAGCCTCTAGTAAACATTTGTAAGGTAGGTTGATAAGAAATTTAAATATTATAGTAAATTTCCTTTCTTATTATACCTACCGCAATTGTTTACATGGAGGCCCTCCCGTCTTCTTATTCGGGTAAGAATCCTTCCTCCCCGCTGATCACATAACTCCATTGGTGGCGTATTCAAAAGAATGATTCATTAGTTACTGCTTGCGCATTGGTTACCGGAAGCCATGGATTTGTACTAAGAGAAGAGCATCCCTTACTGGGTGTGCGCCGGTAGCACTCGACCCAGTTTTGGCTTATTTTTTCTTGGTGCTTTTGCACCACTTTTCTTTCCCAAATCGCTTGGGAAAGATCAAAATAGAGAGTATATTTTCCGAGTTAGGGACTTCCACTGTAGTGCAAGCCTGTAGTAAACAATTGTGGTAGGTATAATAAGAAAGGAAATTTACTATAAAATTTTAATTTTCAGGACAAGCAGTGGACGCAATTTCTAACGGCAGGAGGAGCTCCACTTCATTAAACTATGCGACTAAGTGGAGAGTCTTCTTCCATTGGTGTGTGGACCAGTCGGTGGATATTTATATCCATTTATACCTCAAATTGCCATTTTTTGGGAGGGGTCTACCTTTTTGACGTATTAAAACTGCAGCCTGTTACTATTAAAGGCTGTAGGTCTATATTATCAGACACATATGCTGATCATGATCATTTGGCTATTGGATCAGATCTTTCTTTGTCAAAGCTAGTTAAAAACTTCTCAATCAATAGACTTTGAACCTTAAGATTAATTCCCAAATGGAATTTAGCTTCGGTTCTTCTTAAGTTACAGGATGCTCCTTTTGAGCCGTTAGATGAAGTTCAATTTAAATAGCTTACTTATAAACGGCCTTTCCCTTAGCCTTTGCTTCTGCTTGAAGAGTTAGTGAACTTCATGCTTTATCTGTAAAAGATTCTCATTTCCATAGTATAGGTAATACTATTACTCTTACTATGGAGGTGGGATTCTTGGCTAAGAACCAGTTTACGGATAGGCGGCCTGAGCCAATTGTTATTAAGGCTTTACCGTCTTCGGACAACCTTAGTCCAGCCTTGTGTCCAGTTAGAGCTCTTCGTATTTATAAGCGTCGGTCTAGTTTCTTTAGAAAAGGAAGAAAGAGATTTTTTCTTTCTCTTATTCCTAACAGAAATGGTATTTCTGTACATTCGTTTGCCAGGTGGATTCAATTGACAATACGTATTGCCTATGAGAATCTTTCTTCAGATCAGCATTCTGTAAATAAGATTTCAGCTCATGAAGTTAGAGCATTGTCTTCTTCTTGGGCTTATTCAAATAGTTTTGCGATTACTGATTTAATTAAGCAGCTTACTGGACACAACCTTCTACTTTTCCAAGTTTTATCTTAGAAACTTAGAGTCTATTTCTAGTGACCTTAGATCCATGGGTCCTCTTTCTGTCGCACAGAATGTTGTCCACTAATGTAACATCTCCTTGATGTCTTAGGCAGCCTGCGCAAGCACTGACGCCAGTCCACTGCCCTCTTCATTCTGAGGATTCTTCCTTCAGAACAGGGAGGGAGGGGGTGAAAGAAAGGGAATGCCTCTCCCAAGGACAGTAGTCGGGGATGGTGCTGAGTGGTTTTAATGTGTAACTTGGTGTGAAGCATTATGTATTATTATACGAGTGTTTATATACAGTAAAACCTGTTTTGAGAGACCACTGTCGTGAGAGACCACCGGTATTTAGAGACCATTGTGACCTTGTACCGTTTGGTTGTTTTACTCTATAATGGACCTGATATGAGAGACCACCTGTTTTGAGAGACCACTTTAGCCTGGCAAAAAGGGTGGTCTCTCAAGACAGGTTCTACTGTACTATCGTCGGACACTTTTCAGTATAAAGCATCTCATTCTCTGGATTAGCTTTATAATTGGTTTCCTTCACTGAATTAGCATAATGTGTTATGCTTGCATTAAATGGAGTATTTATTATATATTACTCCTTTAATTTGTTGGTGTTATGTCTTTCTCTATTATTATAGAGAAGGGCATATGTAATTCCTCATTTATCTCCTATTCTCATATAGTAGTCCTCCTTTTAGTCGGAGTAATAGAGTTATTATCGTTTCCTTTAAAATCCTAGGCCCTCAAGCCTTTTTACTATTCAGCTAAGTCTAGGCCATTGGTTCTAGTATTTGGTTCTAGTATAAAAAATTTGAAAAATTCATTAAAGTAATTTATATTTTTTTTATACTTACCTGTGACTTCAAAGCCCACTCCCCCCACCCCCAGTGTTTATTATATATGGTGATGTACTGTAGTGAATATTATTTCTAGTGTAAACCTGTGCTGTAAGAGCCTTTTCGCCTTTTCTTGATTTAGCCTTCAACTTCATCCCCCCCCCCCCCTCCCCCCTCCCTGTTTATTACAGTTTTCGATTGAGGAGAGCAGTGCCTGCCTGGGAAAAAATTAAGGAGAGCTACCTATGGCTTACCTAACTTTTTCAAAAAGACTGGCCTGACTAATAACATTTAGTCTGTAGTTCACGTTTCCACTATCCTCTGCATGCTATATGGCATATAGCATGTGCAGGATAACGGGAAATGTGAACTACAGACTCCACAGTGAGCCACAGTCACAAGCTGTAAGCACGCTTATTCGCTTTCTAACTTCTCTATAAAGATGGATATGAGAAAATATTTCAAAATAAACTACACATTTCCCCAATGTGCACACAATGTATTATATAACTTGCCCAGAGTTACCAAGCTTGCCCGTCAGATGGCAGTAACTTGATGCTTTCTTTAACACAAATGCGTATACCAATTCAATCCTTATAAAATATCTTAAATAAAGCAAATGTGTCAAAATATTAATTTGGTATTACCAAAAGAAAGATTTTAACACATTTCACTTCATTTAAGGTATTTTATAATGATTGGACCAGACCAGAACCAGTCCAGGCAAGAATATTGGACCACCTAGAGTTGGACTGGCCTGGACCACCTCTCCCATGGACAGGAGCACCACTGGCAGTCCGGTCCAGTCCAAATCCCTACAAAACATCAAATTTCAATTTTTCTCATAATTTAACCGCATTTTAACCAATTACCTTACAAATTGGCCTGCATAATATACAAATTAAGCAGTAGAAAAAATACATATTTTTCAAAAGAATTCATATCATGTGATCCCTCATTGGAATGAGCTCATCGACAGTAATTAAAATAATAAATGTTCATATCATGTGCATTGAGTAAAGGGTTAACCAATTCATTTTCTTGTTTGACAGAGCTCATTGAGAATTATGGGAAATATTTTCTGCCTGAAATTTTAGTATTTTGACATCAGTTTGCTGAGGGTTAATGTACATCTGTGATCATACAATAGTTTCATGCTTTTGTAATTATTGGTGGGATTGTTATAAAATATTTTTATTTAAGATAAGGATATTTTAGATAGGTAAAGTACAAGTCAAAATAAGTTGTAGGATAACCGCTATAAACTATGTATCTTTCTCTTCCTACACTGAAAAGATGAGAAACTGACATCATTTTTTGGAAAGCTCTCCCTAAGAGCATTCCAGAAAATGATGTCAGATTCTGATCTTATCAGTGCCGGAGCAGCTGTATACTTAGTTTATTTCAGTTATGCTACAACTTATTAGCCCCGCATTTTTTATTGTCGAGATCTCTGTCCGTACTTCCGTACGTCCAGTTTTGTAATTTGAAACGCTGTAACTTTCTACAGTCGCTGTGCCACCGTTGCTACTTTCATGTTTTCTTAGACTGTTCTCAGCAAAAGGCTTCTAGGGTATGTAATTCGAAATGCTAAAACCATGCTCAAATGTTGCAGTAGGGTCTGTAGATGCGCACAAAGGTTTCAGTTTTTCAGGTGCCACGTGGCAGTGCCACCATTGCCACATTAGTGTTTTCTTAGACCATTTCCGGCAAAAGGCTCCTAGGGTATGTAATTCGAAGTGCTAAAACTATGCTCAAATGTTGCAGTAGGGTCTGTAGATGCACACGAAGGTTTCAGGTTTTTCAGGTGCCACATGGCAGTGCCACTGTTGCCACTTTTGTGTTTTCTTAGACCATTTCCGGCGAAAGGCTCCTAGAGTATGTAATTCTAAATGCTAAAACCATGCTCAGATGTTGCAGTAGGGTCTGTAGATGCGCACGAAGGTTTCGGATTTTTGGGGTGCCACGTTGCTGTGCCACCATTGCCACTTTCGTATTTTCTTAGGCTGTTTCCGGCGAAAGGCTCCTAGGGTATGTAATTCAAAACGTTAAAACCATGCTCAAATGTTGCAGTAGGGACTGTAGATGCACACGAAGGTTTCAGAGTGTTTTCAGGTGCCATGTGGCAGTACCACCGTTGCCACTTTCGTGTTTTCTTAGACCGTTTCCGGCGAAAGGCTCCTAGGGTATGTAATTGAAAATGCTAAAAGCATGCTCAAATGTTGCAGTAGGGTCTGTAGATGCACATAAAGGTTTCAGATTTTTCAGGTGCCATGTGGCTTTGTCACCGTTGCCACTTTCGTGTTTTCTTTGACAGTTTCCAGTGAAAGGCTCTTGTAATTCAAAATGCTAAAACCATGTTCAGATGTTGCAGTAGGGTGTATAAATGTGCTTGAAGGTTTCAGATTTTTTGGGTGCCATGTGGCTGTGCCACCATTGCCACTTTTGTGTTTTATTAGACCTTTTTTCTGGCGAAAGGCTCCTAGGGTATGTAATTCGAAATGCTAAAACCATGCTCAGATGTTGCAGTAGGGTCTGTAGATGCGCACGTAGGTTTCAGATTTTTCGGGTGCCATGTGGCTGTGCCACCATTGCCACTTCCGTGTTTTCTTTGACCATTTCTGGCGAAAGGCTCCTAGGGTATGTAATTCGAAACTCTAAAACCATGCTCAAATGTTGCAGTGGGGTCTGTAGATGCGCACAAAGGTTTCGGTTTTTAAGGTGCCACATGGTGCCACCGTAGCCATGTTCGTGTTTTCTTAGACCGTTTCCGGCGAAAGGCTCCTAGGGTATGTAATTCGAAATGCTAAAAGCATGCTCAAATGTTGCAGTAGGGTCTGTAGATGCACACAAAGGTTTCGGATTTTTGGGGTGCCATGTGGCTGTGCCACCATTGCCACTTTCATGTTTTCTCAGACCGTTTCCGGTGAAAGGCTCCTAGAGTATGTAATGCGAAATGCTAAAACCATGCTCAAATGTTGCAGTAGGGTCTGTTTACATACGAAGGTTTTGGATTTTTCAGGTGCCATGTGACTGTGCCACCGTTGCTACTTTCATGTTTTCTTAGACCGTTTCTGGTGAAAAGCTCCTAGAGAATGTAATTCGAAACACAAAAATCATGCTCAGATGTTGCAGTAGGGTCTGTAGATGCACACAAAGGTTTAAGATTTTTTGGGTACCACGTTGCTGTGCCACCATTGCCACTTTCGTGTTTTCTTAGGCCGTTTCCGGCAAAAGGCTCCTAGGGTAATTATGTAATTCAAAATGCTAAAACCATGCTCAAATGTTGCAGTAGGGTCTGTAGATGCGCATAAAGGTTTCAGATTTTTCAGGTGCCATGTGGCTTTGTCACCGCTGCCACTTTCGTGTTTTCTTTGACCGTTTCCGGAGAAAGGCTCTTAGGGTATGTAATTCAAAATGCTAAAACCATGTTCAGATGTTGCAGTAGGGTGTATAAATGTGCTTGAAGGCTTCAGATTTTTTGGGTGCCATGTGGCTGTGCCACCATTGCCACTTTTGTGTTTTATTAGACCTTTTCTGGCGAAAGGCTCCTAGGGTATGTAAAATCAAAATGCTAAAAGCATGCTCAAATGTTGCAGTAGGGTCTGTAGATGCACATGAAGGTTTCAGATTTTTCAGGTGCCTCGTGGCTGTGTCACCATTGCCACTTTCATGTTCTCTTAGACCGTTTCTGGCAAAAGGCTTCTAGGGTATGTAATTCGAAATGCTAAAATCATGCTCAAATGTTGCAGTAGGGTCTGTAGATGTGCACGAAGATTTTGGATTTTTCAGGTGCCACGTGGCTGTGCCACCGTTGCCACTTTCTTGTTTTCTTAGACCGTTCCTGGTGAATGGCTCATAAGGTATGTAATTCGAATTGCTAAAACCGTGCTCAAATGTTGCAGTGAAGTCTGTAGATGCGCACAAAGCTGTATCACCTGTGCCACTCAATATGATTTTAATGTGTCATATAATACATTTCATCTTTGTATCAAGCATTTATACAAAGTCAAGGATGCAAATGGGGGGATACACCATAGTGTGCTTTGCACACAAGTGACACCATCTAGTTTTGACTTGTACTGTAAAAAATTTCCTGGAAGCATTGTCACAAGACTTATTGAAAACTCCTTGATTTAATTTTGCTCTGTTGTGGGAACCCTATTTAAAATGATTCTGACAAACAAGATCAGGGAGAGACATTTTGATTAAAAAATTCTTTCTAATCAGCTGCAATAAAATCATACAAAAAATTTATTGTTTATAATGAATTGGATAGTTTGCATGGACTATAATTGTTGTCAAATTAAGACTGATTCACATGCATACTTATGATGGGCCACAGGGAGCGTGGTGGCTCAGTGGTAGACTGTCGGACTTCTATGATAGAGGTCCCGAGTTTGATCCCCATCTGGGACGACCCACGTTGTGTCCTTGGGCAAGGCACTTTATCCTGGTTGCCTACATGGGGGCACGATGACGCAGTGTACTAAGGCATACTGCATGTTGATGGTGCACATGTCTCCAACTGCTGTAACCCTGCTTGAACACAGAATGTTGAGGAGCTGACATTTGCTCGTCAATCCACAGTGTTCTCTCTGGGTACTCCGGCTTCTTCCACCCATAAAACTGTCACGGTCACGATTAACCACTGTGCATAAGTATGTGACCTTAAACACCAATAATTAAATTATGATGGGCCACAAAGGTAACAATTGTTGATTCATGTACATGTAATTGAGCGATTTTATTTTTTTTTTGCAGGCTTTGCTTCACCCATACTTCTTCACAGAACCATTGCCGGCTCATCACTCTGAACTACCTATCCCACAGAGGAAACGTTTTGGATTACCAAGGAAACATCAAACACACGACTATAGTCTGACAACTGCAATAGAAAACTCACTGATTGACCCTGACCTGTTAGCTCCTCATGTTGTTAGAAATAAATAGTTATGAACACTTTTTATTGCCAGTCTTGGTGACATATTTGTTTAAACGTCAGGAAATACAGAAGATACTGTTTCAGCTCTTGAGAAAGACAGAACATTCCTGGAAGCCATCATAAAAGAGCTATTAATTGAAAATGAAATATATTTTCATTTTTGGAATTTGCAATAAAAGTATTTCCCCAGTCCACTCCAATGAGGTGTCATAAGCTGAGTTTGAATGCTTTTGGAGAATAGTACTGGCTAGTTTTGGCCATTACATTTGGGTAAAGAGTTGATATAGATGAGATTCACACTAAGGCTGTATAATGCATAGAGTTAGCTACAAAGTTAATATCTTTATAACCAGAAAGAGTGATTAACCCTGTGCAATGTACAGGACTAGTTGCACTTTCTGGTTATAAAAAAAATGGTAACTGCCATATCACACTCTACATGAAAATATACACCAGGCCTGGCATTTTTTAGGAGTGTAGGAGTGCTACACGCCTAGAAAAAACTGAGGAGAGCAATTTTTTGCACCCCTTAATTTTCTGGAATGCCAGACCTGTTTGGGACTGCCTTTAAAATCTGTTATCATTTCGTCCCCTGAGTTCCAATGTGTTCTCTGTATTGGAACTCAGGGGACGATTTGTCAATGTTGCCTTGATTCGCAATAATTCATGACCCATTCTGTGTCGCATTTCGATACATTTTGAGTGTAGAAGGCAGTCACATAAGAATTGAACGCAACATTTTGAATAATGAGAAGATGTGTGCGCCAATTTTCCACTATGTAGCTGAATGTAGTACAATTTTTCAGTTGCAATATTAATGCCTTCAAGTGAATATAACCAAAATAAAATACAAGCTTTTGCATTGAAAATTTCAGGTGCAATTGCACTTCCAAGCAATCTGAGGAGGGCAACTGTTCTGCACTCCTTGATTTTCTAGATTGCCAGGCCTGTGTACTCTCACTAAGGCCATGCAATCAGGTTTGGTCACACAATAGAGATGATCTTATTTATAATCAGAAAGAAAATAGTGCATTGCCCACAGTTAGTTGGTCAGAAACATACACTGACTAACCACAGGCATTGCAGAGGATTATCCGATGGGCTGCCATATCACTCACTACACTAAAGCTGTAAAAATGCTGTTAGTTGGTTACATGTTACATAGGGTGCAGTATTTAAGGAACTAATTGAAATACTTGTAGTGGATTGTGGGAATTATTTTTAATGTGAATTCCTTTTCACTGATTGGGACATAAGCTGCATTTTAAAAATAAAAAATGTGGGAGTTTTTCCATCCCAAGCTCGATTCATTGAATAGCTCATAAGCTCGGGTTTAAAATAACAATTAGGAGGATTCACCCAGTTCATTGGTTAAAGGGTTAATTATTCAGACAGCTGACTTCTAATATGGGATAATGTTTCATTTCAATGTTATATGTAAAGAAACCTGCAGTAGTAAGCACTATATTGCAAGGCAGGGGTTAAAATGATTCCCATACAGGGAGTACTATTTGATCATTCATTAGCATTCCAGGTTACAGACATAGTCGTATTTTTAAGTACATTCCAGGTTTCTTATTAAGTATTCTGTTTTAAAACTCAAGAACACCCAACGGTCATGTAATACACCACTGTAAAGCTTATTCATTCCCCTTTCCATTGATAGTGGGTATTGTTGGATACGTTGGGTGAATCAAATTTGATGGGTGAAAAACGAAGATGAGTGCTATCGTTTTCGAAAAGCGAGTTGTTCACCTTGTGAATATTTATATACCATTACAGGGGCACGTCAGCATGGATTCAAAAATGGTATCAAGTATCATTTTTCTTTCGATTTCCCAGCTTGTGCCGAGTACCTATGGGTTTTGTTAGCATTCAACGATAGCTTGTTGGCTAGACACCAGTCACTGATTTTCATTAATTCGTCATTTGTCCTCTCAGTAAGTTGAGATTATTTACTGATGTATAAACAGTTGTATCATCCGCGAAGACATCCCCAACTGCATCATCATCCGAATCTATCCCGCCTCCACAAGGAATTGCAGTCGGCGAGTCCGAGTTCGGGTCAGAAGAATACTCGATACACGTAATGTAAACGGAATCTCACTGAGATGATATGTTCAGATATTCAGCCTGTATCTATTGTGAATGCCCCTGGATTTCTACAGTACTCTTACACATTAAATCCAAGATTTATAGTTCCTTCGAGAGACACAATCATTATTATGGACAATGAGATCACAAAACTATACGACGATAGGACAGCTACAGTGCATAAACTACTATTTGAAAAAACATCAGATACTTCTGCGCCACTTTTGATATATGGACATTTAAGGCAATGCATTCATATATCAGTTTGACTGTACATTACATTTCATTTCATATTCATGGGAATTAGAGAGTGTTAGACTTGAAGCTGTATCTTTTCCCAGAGAACACTCAGGGGAAAGTATCGCTGACAAAGTTCTCAAAATGGTGGACTTATGGGAGCTGCCGAGAGACAAGTTAGTAGCGGCAACATGCGATTATGTCAGTTTCAACAATCGATTATGTCAGTTCCAACAACTGAAAAGGAAGCTCCTTCTAAGGAAAAGTGATCCTCACAGAATTGAATGATATGCATCTGAGCCGACCCCGCTTCATCTCATGAGTATACATGAATGAGTACAGATGACGTCGCGTGAGTGCTTAAATGTCGTATCTCCAATTTGGCGGGGAAATGATATTGGTATCATTCTATTCGTCTCGGGATTTTCTATCACATGGCGCTTAAAAACCTCACCTATCTGTATTGATTATCACGTAAAACGCTATGCATTTTTGTCGTATCTCCAATTTGGCATTTTTTTCCCCGTGCTGTAATGCCTCATCTCCAGGGCCAATGATTGCACTGGAAATCGTCACGTGCACAATCCTTGACTAATGGCCGACTGTGAAATCCAGCGATCTAGGTACCAGTTTTAAATAATTGCTTAATCACATAATTTGCGTTTTATTCATGCTCAAACCACAGTGTTTCTCCATAAAAATGATTATTAAGGTGATAAATATTTAATAGCTTTTTCTGAGTTGATATCTGGTGACTTAAAAGACATTTTATTAGGGTGTTGGAGATACGACATTAAAGCACCAACATGACAGTATCTTATACACGCCGTGCCATGACGGAATATGGAGATACGGCTTTACAGCACCAAATCTATAAACATTATCTATTCGTTTTTCCCAATGCACCCACGCAAATATGGACATCATTAGGACCGGCCCAATCATCCGGTTCCAATGCAGATATTTGTATGGTTATTCAGGGAAACCATCAAGATATTTTAGGCTGTGGGAGCCTTATTTAAGTTAATGTTGCGAGCTGGTTTGGCTAAATTATTGAGTATAGGGTTTATGGCGCATTGGGCTAAGGTTGGCTCTTGGAAAACTTGTGATTAGAATTTTTTTCAAGGACTGAATTTAAAAAGTGTTGCCCCCGCGCTGAACTCTATGGTCCCTCCGACTGTCAGTACGACTCCACCCTGGTGTTGTAGAAAATTTCTGCCCATTTGCCCCTTCGCCAGGCAAAAGCTATCTTTGCCCCTGGATGTGAAACTGGTAAAAGTACTGAACTTCCAATTTTAGTTTCACAACGACAACGACGACGATGACGATGTCTAGAAATAATGAATCGCATTGGGACTGTTGAACAATCAGACAAGGTTCCCGTCACCCTTGTGCTATTTAAGCTTCATGATGCTTCTTTTTTCATCAGAATCCCGAACTCCGTGGTTTTCACACGACTATGCGACAGTAGAACAAATAATTCCGTAGTACTGTCTCGTAGAAAACCATTGGATTCCAAGAATAGAACCACGTGGTTTTATGGCGACGATTTGAAGGTATGGTGAATGGTTCACGGAGACCGATTTGAAAAGTAACATCGCCCTTATAAGTAGTCTGTACCCAGTGAAAATAGATGTTATTTATTCATTGTTTTGTTTTGCTTTTTCAGGCCCCAAACACCGGATTACTAGATTTGCCAGAACTTATCATTCACATTCTGAAGTATTTTACGCTTCACGAATTACTGACAATTATTTCAAAAACCTGCACATAATTGCATACGATAATTGAACATTCATCTGTTTCGTGGAAAAAATTGATTTTCCAGATGGCATTTCCCTGGGAGTTAATAAGCTTCAAAGGATTATGATCCATTACAAATCTTTTCGCCAGTTTGAAATAGCCTATGCTTCCATAAACGCTTCGGTTCAAGACTTGGATTTTTATATTGTCCGCGGGTTTATACAGCCAGAAAACATTACTTCACTAAACCTTGTGGCAACTATAATATCAACGTTGTGTTTCCTTCCGGCATTTAAAGCATTAGTGTTTCTTCATGTTTCAGACTGCTCCAATTTAAGTGATGTGACAATTCTTTCCATTAAAAGTTGCACAAAACTCAAATACTTGTATTTATCAGTATTCTAACCAAAAAACATTGAGCATTACTGAAGTGTTCAGTCCCATCAGTTTGATCCGGGTATCGAAATCGGTTAGGCCGAACCACAATAAAATTTTACAAATGCGACACAACGACTTTCTAAATTTTCAGAAAGCTTCGGGTTGCCTAAAGTATAGTTTGGTACCATTTACACAGGTAAAACGCATTTTAATTAGCAGGGATGAGACAGCTATGTGTTCTTTCAAAACACAGTTCTCTGCACCTGATTTCACTTCTGTAATCTAGCCACATCTTTAAGAAAAACAACCCAAAGTCAAGGGCTAACAGATGCTCCTTCAGTCAAAAAGCGCCCAGAACTCGAGAAACTGAAAATTAGAGACATCAAATCAATGATGAAATGGATGCCAACCATTGACAAACAGTATTATGAAGCATTTGTTTCTCAATAAACTATAATTGAGTATTAAACAAAAAGTGGAGTTTTCTCACAGTATATGATGAACCTAACAGTTAGTTTTGTTTCATTTTAGGGCTGGATTTTTTCTTCCTTTTGACTGTCGCTCAAAAATGCATAATGTAAACAATTTTAGTCATTTTTCTACTAACGCAAATGCGTATTTTTTGTTAACGCCAAACTGATTGAAAAACAGTCAGTGAATATTTTAGAAATTTGTTCAGAAAGAATCGTTGTCATGATATCAGAGTGATTTTTGTTTTGCATATTCTGCAGCGTGCAAGCTCATTTCATGTGTACCTTACGTTAACTTGTTTAAACAACTTGGCTAAATTGTAATCTCATATTACTAAGGTGTGATTACATATCTATATGTTAGCTAACTTGTTATTACAGCTCGTTGATATGAAATTACATTCCTGGCCAAGTTTCAATTACATGTTAGCTAGTATGGAATTTCAACTTACTGAGTTCTAGTTATAACTTACCGAAATTGTCATTACAGTTTACTAAATTGTAATTACAACTTTGTTCAGTTATAATTTCTATTCACGTACGGTACCCGACGATCTGTGAAAGAGATATCGTCGAGTGATAACCAGAAGATTCTATCTTTCAGTGGAGGATAGGATCTTCTGGTTCTCAACCGACGGCATTCAAAGTCGTAACCGTTGCAATATATACGTTGCTATACAAACTAATGATACTTTTGTAATGTTAGCGTTTTATACAGCCGGACGGACTGTCTTTGAGTTAATGGGATGACGTGGATCTTTCGTAACACATTTTCGTTTATAAGTTTCCTGTTGTTGGATCAGAATCTTGAAATGCTTGAACATTCAAATTACAATACACATTTCAGTTCTTGAACTTGTGTTTTTATTTTCGCCCTCCTCTCTTGCCATCACTTAAAACGACGCCCCAATAACTATGTAAATCCTATTACTGAAAGGAATGAATTACAGTTTCTTTTTTGTTGCATGAGTATGAGAAGAAGTAAATGCCCACAGCTACCTTTCAGTGGGTGACCCTAACTTTAATTTCTCTCATTACCTGTCATAATGCATTGGATATTAATTTGTAGTTAAGCATTTCTTCAACACAGGAATTACTTTTCAGCCATTGATTACCCAAATGTCCTATACACAATGAAAATAGACCATTTTGCGTTTTTATAACGGCGAGGGGGGGGGGGGGGGGCATAAATTCACCAAGATGTGCCCAGAGCAACCTGACTTTTCTTAGACGCTCGAGGGACCGCGCGGCGAATTTTCACACAATAGAAACTTGGCGGGCTATTAAAAACCTATTATACCAAGTGACTAAACGGGGGTAGGAAATATGTCACTGTCATAAAACGGATTGGGGTAGCCTGACACATTAATAACCCCCTAGCAAATAATTGCAGTCCCCACCCTTCATCATTATTTTGTTCGAGCCTAATTTGCGGTTTGGGGCATCATTCATGCGCCTCGAGTCATGAGGGCACCTCCGAATTATAATACAATTACAATCAATTGTATAATTATGAGTTTAATGTTCTGCAACAACCGAAATTAGTCTAAATTGCATAGTTCGACAAATCTGCATGCACGCCAACCTTTCACAATTCAGTGGAAAAGCCTCGTATTTCTAATGTCATTACAATCCGGAAATCATCAGAGACATTTCTGAGTAAAATGTCGTATCCCCAAACACATTTTTGTTATTTTCTATATAATGGGATTAAAGTTCGCGTCGAAACTTCACAGTAGGTCATTTTTTGGTTCTGGCAATATTTCTGAATCGTTTTCGGCACAGTTTGAAGGTACAAATAGGTAGACCCAACCTCGAAAACATTGACTTGCATTTTCTCGGATATTCAAAAAATGGAGATACGATATTTCAATTCTCAGGCGACGATGAGATGAGAGGAGAGGAGAGGAGATAATTTTTATTTTACCACAGTGGCCCACATGGGGTATTCATGTATATAGATGGCAACAACGTTGTAAATAGTAATAATGTAGTAAAAGGGTAAACATGAACAATGACTAACAACAATGGGGGGAAATGAGAGAAACAAGTTACAGGGGAAGGAGGACATATATAAATGGAATTTACATTCTTCATCTGAGTGTAGGGACTATTTCACTAACTGTACAGATTGCGCAATAACATGACCACAAACATAACTTTGAAGCACAGTACTGCCAATCGTTTATAGCTTAGCTTTGTTGGATCTAAATTTAACCAGGAGAGCAGTTTTTAGAATAAGCTCTAAAATAATGCCAGAACCTGGCGTTACCGATGAAGGAGAATTAGGACACATAGTTTATAGTGGTCACATTACAACTCGTCACTGTATTAATTATTCCAGCTATTTTACTATTTTCGGGGCTACATTATGTTATTTATGTACATTTTACTTTTTAAACATGGGTTAATGTAATAAACTTACATAGACTGTGAACCAGTCTTACCTTTTTCTCTTACCCTAAACCAGATTACTTCCGTAAATTTAACCCATTTACGAATTAACCAAAGTGGGTCGAAATCACTTCTGCGAATGTGACCCATTTTATGCAGACGAAAAAGTGGGTCGAATTAACCGAAGTGGGTCGAATTCACCGAAGTGGGTCGAAATCACTTAAAGTGGGTCGAAATCACCGAAGTGGCACGAAATCGACGTGGGTCGAAATCACCGACTACCTTTTAGTAGTACTAGCCATAGAAATCGGATATAAAAAGTCTTGATCCGATTTCCATGGTACCAGTAA
Organism: Pictodentalium vernedei; assembly: GCA_031216915.1. Taxonomy (NCBI): domain Eukaryota; kingdom Metazoa; phylum Mollusca; class Scaphopoda; order Dentaliida; family Dentaliidae; genus Pictodentalium; species Pictodentalium vernedei. The sequence goes on from CM062296.1 coordinate 382,462,790, forward strand.
CCAACCGATACAAAGAAGCAATTTAAACTGAATCTTCAACTTCACGCGGGTGAGTTAAATAAAACAAACTAACAGGGGGTAACTCCAAAAAGTCCAGGACCACGCGCTCAGGGTCGACCTCCGTGCCCCCTGGGACACCCCCATCAAACTACTCCACCGTAGAGCCGGGATTCCAACCATAGAAAACCGGCTCGCCTTTCTATCCGCGAAAAACCGCGATCGCCTCAACGAAAGTAACCTAATATCTGAACTTCAGGACATATGTGCCAGGCGGCAAAAAGCAGAAAAATGCCATAAAATAATTACCGCGTAAGTAGGAATCAAACCGCGGAGGAAACGAGCAGGAAACACCCTCGGGTGTGGCATACTGATCGTCAAAGTCTGCTCTCCTCCGATAATCCTAAATCTGAACTTACCTAATGGCCAATACCCCCACAAACACTAGTAAAAAAAACGAACCGTGGAGGTAACGAGCAGTAAAACACCCTCGGGTGTGGCATATGAACGTCATAGCCTGCTCCCCTACCTTAATCTTGATCTCAGCCTACCTAACTAGACTGACCTATATAAACTCAAGTAGGAATCAAGCCGCGGAGAAATCGAGTAGGAAACACCCTCGGGTGCGGCATATGAGTGTCATAGTCTGCTCTCCTCCGTCAATCTTAATCTGAACTTACTTAATGGTGAAGACCCCCATAAACACTGGTAAAAAGTCCAGAAAGAGGATCACAGATCCAGAAGTCGAGTTTTGACATTAAATTCTGAAGAAATAAGCTATTTATTATCATAGTAACGGTGACCGTGACCTTGGAGTCCCAGACTCCGAAATCAATAGGTGTCTTCCCTTCCTATAAGGTAACCCCTGGTATCAGTTTGGTAAAGGTGCGTCAAATAGAACTAAAGTTATTGCCCGGAAACCAATTTGTCACAAAATAATATATTGATAGTAACAGTGACCTTGGCCTTGGGGCCCCAGACTTCGAAATCGATAGGTGTCTTCCCTTCCTATTGGGTAACCTGTGGTATAAGTTTGGTGAAGATACACGGAATAGAACTAAAGTTATTGCCCGGAAACCAATTTGTCACAAAATATTCTATTTATAGTAACAGTGACCTTGACCTTGGAGTCCCAGACTCCGAAATCAATAGGTGTCTTCCTTTCATATAGGGTAACCTCTGGTATAAGTTTGGTAAAGGTGCGTCAAATAGAACTAAAGTTATTGCCCGGAAACCAATTTGTCACAAAATATTCTGTTTATAGTAACAGTGACCTTGACCTTGGGGCGCGAGACTCTGAAATTGATAGGTGTCTTCCTTTCCTATAGGGTAACCTCTGGTATAATTTTGGTAAAGGTGCATCAAATAGAACTAAAGTACAAAGAACTAGAACGCAGTCTCCTTGGAATAGGCAATTTTAAATTATGCGAGGATTTTCGTAGATTCAAACGCTCCCCCGAAATTTGGTGTTCCAAATCATTTGATTTTCGCAAAAAAACATTTCATTTTCATTATGCTTTCATTTTTGTTTCAAAAACATAGCTTATGACCCCCTCATTGGAAAGAGCTTACTAAGACCCATTGAGAGGTCATAAGCTATATTTTTCATTCATAAATAAATAAAATAAATTGTGTATATACATGTATGACATTGTTCAGTAAAAGCAGCCCTTGTCATTCATTTAATTTGGGGACGCCGTTTTGTCCTAATTTGGGGACATTAATGCCAGAAATAACACTTTTATCGTGTTATGTTTTATTTTGATCTGTTTCTTCAGACATATTATGATGGAAAAAATTCTAAAATGCAGATTAGGCACAGAAAAATTATGTATTTTTCTTGATGCCTTTACTCCTTCTCTATAGCGCTGTTGGGCTTTGTTCAGTGTTTCTGTTCTTTTCATGTTTGTATAAATACCACGTCTACACTCAACTGCATAATAAATACAAACACTATTTAGCGAACTAGCCGGTTGTGTCCATAGAACAGCCGTTTTATTTATTTATACAATTGTGCAAGATTCAGTGTGTCTGAGTATCTGCAACATTTTCAATGGTATCCGATCATTAAAATATCATGAAACAATTGCTGAATCCGTGATTTGTCTTCTGACGGATAACCAATACACCTACATTCCCGCACCAAAACCAGAGATAAAACATTACCCATTAGAGTTTAAAAAACTCTGGAAAGCGTAAAATGCCACGTGTATATATTCAAGAATATGTTTATCCCCGTACACCGATTTCCCGTATTATGCATTTAAAAAAAAAATATTACAATATTTTTTGAAAATTTCTGAGATGATGACTGTTCTGAACGACAGTTGAGGCTAGAATGACAATTCGGACTTGGCTGTGGCGCCACCTGCCCAAGAGAATCTAACCCAAAATTAAGACCACCGCCTACTAATTTCAGTTTGCTGACTAATCTCTCTCTTACGGTGGTTTAACTTAACTTTTTGTTTCCATTCCATAATTTTCATTCATTGACTCTATATCCACCCCTAAAAAGGTAATCGGAGGAACCTGAATCCTCATTTACTAGTGAAAAATATTTTACTAACATTTTGTGAGGACAAGCTGATGTGTACTACCTTTAGCTATGACAATTTCGTCGCCCTGCCTATATTTGTCAGTTTTACTCTGTCTCACAAAAATGGTAAAATAATTATCATTTAAAACAATATCTTGTCTCTGCAGTGATGAAAACTCATCGTACCTCAAGAAACCAGAAAACCCTAGAAGAATCATTGAAAAGTCACGTACATCAAACAAGTCATTAGAATCTTTTAACAATTCACACAATTTTATAAGCATCTGGGAAGAAACAGGGTCTTTTCTTTGAACAGGTCTCAATGCACTACGTTGAGCCGATTCTTGTAGGTTTGAAACTGAAAGAGTTCTTTGTAGGATCAGGAAAATTATTTAAATTATGTGTCCATCTTATGGAATACACTGCAGTGTTAATAGTTGCACATGACGCGCCACTGTCTAATAAGTGAGTCAGATATAATGAAACATGAATAGGTTGAGCTGGAATTGAATTAAAATATCTGCTAGCGGCGAAAGACGCCCACTTCAATAAACTGTTACAGTAAATTTTTACCGTTGAATCACTCCTTGATTTCAGTAAATGCATACTCATGCTGTGCATTAACTTCGACCTTTTGCACTTCAGTAGAATGTTTTTCCGGTATTTTCAAACCTGAAATGCGACGTAAAATAAGTCAATTAGTTTACTCCCCCATTTTTTTTTTTTTTTTTTGCGGGTGGAGGGGGGGGGGGGGGTGTGGTACATGTGATCATGTTGTGCAGCCAAAATTCAGCACTGAACTTTTAGTGCTATCATTTTGAAATCGAATCTCTGCTTTACAAACAAACCATTTCGCCCCCCTACCACGATAAACGATGTGTTCCTGTGGTAGAACAAAGGTATCTTTCACAAATTTAAAGAAAGCCCCTTCTTTCGATTTTATTAACGACCAATAAGGCGCCGATTTCCACATTGGGATCAAAGGTGTTCCTTTACCGCTTTCCCGCTGTAACATTTTGATGACCCGAGAAACGAGTCTGGGTGGGGGCACTAACCAATTGTATTCACCACCCCAATCTTGTTTGAATGCATCAACACCCTCAGTACCACTACACCAAAAGCGACTATTAAGACGGTTGCATTTTGTATTATACCCTGATGCAAACCTGACCATGGTGTGAGGTCCCCACATCTTATCTATTTTTCAAAAAATCCAAATGCCCCAGTCATCACAATCTGTGTATCTACTCAATTTATCTGCTGATTTATTCAGCTTTCTGGGAACCCACTGTGGAAAAGTCTTCACGTTTTTTGACTCGCACACGTCATTGATTGATAAAGCAACATTTTGTAAATTTGCCTTTTAGTACCGACGTTTATTGTTTTAACAACCTTTTTTGTTCGTAAACCACTCAATGGTTTTGTTATTAACTTTCTCACCTGTTGAGTAATCTTTCAGAATACGGTGCACCGCTTCCAGTTCACGCCACGTAGAACTGAGACAAGCCTCGTCCGAAGCCCAGCTTCCGAAGCAAACTTTGTCTGTATGTTAACATTTACCCGAGTAATAAAACTTACCTTTTTCCGCTGTTAATACCGATATCTATCCGCGGAGCCCAACTCTCGGATGTCGTGTCACAAATTGAGGTCTCAAACCTGTGTACAGAACCACCAGGAGCCCAACTCCCGATTATGTCATTTTTACACTCACTTACTGATTCAATTTCACGCCCAGAAGCACGTCCGAAACCTGTTTCGTTGCCAGCACTGCTTGTGCATACGAAACCACCAAAACCAGTACCTGACGCGTCACTCCATACGCGTAAATCGGGCACATGCCACTTCTTGGCATCCGTGTCGACCCCTATATTGTTAAGTTTAAAACAATTTTATTTCCAATAAACCATTTCTGTAATAGCAGCTTCACCAAGCATTACATTTGCTTTCCAGCTACCTCTAGAGTTTAAGCATTCGTACATACATCTTGTATATAACCCATATTTATCGCCAAATACAATTTGCGCAGAAATTATTTGACCTGCGATACATGCCAAAGTGCGAGCCTTTATCAAAGTTTGACCTTTATCTACTTTCTTCATTGTACTATGAATACATAACAAAATCCTGTCGACTCTTGACTCTGTAAGCGTGATTCTCCCCTCTATCATATTCACATATAATCCAAGCCAAATTTTAACTTGTGATGGGACCCATTCACACTTTTTTGTGCCAGTAGAAAACCAAAATTATTGAAATCTTTTTCTATTCGTAAACTTGTACTCTCAGCTAACGCCGGGAGAGAATTGCCACCCAAACCGTCATCTGAAAACATGACAACTCTTTATTCATTGTCTCTCCAAAATTTAACTATTTCCCTTACAACTTTTGAGAAAATATAATCACAGGTAACGAAACCAAATGGTAATACGCAAAATGTGTAGTACTTTGTAACCATTCCATCCGTACAAGAAAAACCTAAATACTTGAAATCGCCAGGAAAAAGTTGAAATGTGATGGTATGCAGACGAAAAATCAAATGTAAACAAAAACTCACCTTTACGAAACATTTCTCTTGCCACGGAAGCGTACTCATATTTAAATTTAAATTTATACGAATGCAGAATTTATTTCTCTGCAATCCAAAACCAATCTAGGTTTTCCTAATTTGTTATAAGCTACCTTCAAAGGGTTAACGACAAAATGGAATATCACTCACCTCTTTTACACATCCTATTTCCAAAAGCTTTGCGATTTCCGATCTGACAAAAGATGTGTTTTCCAAAGCTGACTCATTGTATTTTATTATAGAACGTGGAGGCAGTGTCCTATAACCGTTAGCGATAACATCCAAAACATGTTTGTTATTCGTTACAGCTTTCCGTTGTGCAATGTTTGCCTTAAGCCGTTCAACCGAAGAAATATTTTCATATGAAACATTCCTTTCTTTATTCTCACCATCGTTAATCTTGAACAGAAGCTCACGCTTGTCTTGAATTGATGAGGAGTCGTTAGGTGAATTTTCACTCGATACATATTCAACTATTTTACTCTTACTATGTAAACCCAATATCTGACTTTGATTTGAAGTAAACAAATCTATACTTATCTTATTTGTTCTTTATGTTCTGATAGATGGGCAATCAGCTCTCCAAAGGCCACTTATGCCACATGCAAATCATTTCCCTGGCTTTGGCTTTATAGATGACTGTATACCAGTTGATGCATTGGCGTCAGTAATTTTGTATGGATTGTATCGAAGTTCGTTCCTTTTCTTAATTTTCAAAGCTTTGGCTTTCCGAGGTGCTCTGGATATTGCACTGTTAATTTTCCTTTCGTCATCTGAATCATCAGCCAACGGCTGGCTACGTATTCTTCCACCACTTTCCACCCGTTTTCATTGGAACCAGCTATCTTAATCAATTTGTGTCCCTGATTAAGTTGTGTTAAACCTTCTGAAGTTTTTTCATGCACTTTTGTGACATCTGCTGAAGTAATCTGCGATTTGTTGATCGAGGCTTTAGCATTGGAAATTGTAGAAATTACTTTATTGTTAAAAGCGTACTGTTCCTCACAACTTTTCTTCTGGAATTTGTAAACACTTGTTACGGACTCCATTTTGATAATTTGTTGTTCCGAAATCTCCCTTTGAGTAGAATTGATTTTCTCTTCAAATCCACCAAATTTAACATCGAATAACTGCTTCATCTCATTCAATAGATTATTTTCTGTATTGTTGACAGCTTTCTCCACTTCTTGCTGAATATGTTCCGTGAGCTCAGTTTTTTTTTTTTTTTGTTTTTTTTTTTATAGACATTTTGAAAAATTTCTGAGATGATGACTGTTCTGAACGACAGTTGAGGCTGGAATGACAATTCGGACTTCCACGTGATCACGGATCACTGCATGAGCAACACCTCTTTGTCTATTGGTCGTCCTGACCAATGCTCCATCTTCTATTCTGCTATGTACCGTTAAGACAATATTTCCCTCTAATTCTCCGAAAACGCGGGAAAAATATCATTGTTGTCACTTACATCGGGTGGCCTTCGATGGCCATTGGCAATTTTGTCTTCAATTTGAAAACACCGGGTTTTTTTTTTATTCTGAAGGAAAGCGACACCGAATGCCATCAGTAATCTCATTAAAACGATAAGGGAACTGTTGTTATTATTATTATCAGCTTATGTAAAATAACAGTAAAGACTGAATTAACTGCAGTTTCGTTTAAAACAGTATGAATTAGGTGGTCATCGGAAACACTGGTCTCTGCTTGCGGGATGTAAGTGGAGATTGAATTTGAAAATCTAGCCCCCCCCCCCCCCAAAAAAAAAGTACCTCCGAATTTACTGGGCAAAACAGCTTTATAAACATCCACCATAGTCTAATTTGGGGTAATTGATGGTTGTCCGTTTTCAATCATGCTTTACAGTGCGACAATAGGTATATTTAGAGTAGTCATCGGTGACGGTGGCCTTCGGCAGCATTTGAAAATAGTTTCTTTTTGAAATAAGACAACTAATTTGAAGAACGAGTGTTACAAACGTTCGCTCCACGATAAATAAAGATTGCTTGACTTCAGAAATGCTTTTAAATTTAACAATTTTAGTTATATTGGGTGGCCATCTGTGGCCTTCGGTAGCCCTCGGTGGCCTTTGGGGTCGGGGTCAACTCGCCACTGGGTCAACTCGCCACCAGTACTTTTTCCGGGTCAAGTCGCCACAGGTTAGTGGCGACTTGACCCACTTTTTGTGGCGAGTTGACTCACTTTTGATAAGTTTTTTTCCAAGATATGTCTCCTTATTTTTAACAAGTTTTTTCAAAAAATAAATGTTATTGTACTTGCTGTTCAATCCGTGACCGTCCGAGAATGATTTTCCCATGAAAATGAATAATAGAAGATACTTCTTGGTTTGTTTGGATTACACCGATTGTTGAATCGGCAGTTGAAAGGTGATGACCGTCAATAAAAGCTTGAAATATTGTTCTAATGAAACCATAAAGCGAAGCTGTTATCACACATGTATGAATGCAAGTTTAATCAATTTATGGTTCAATAATTTATTCATTCCTTCTTTCATTCCGTTTTTACTTGATAAATGTAAGGGTTACTTAATTTGAATGCAAGTGAGTACGACCCATTGCAAGTTCGGCACAAGTGAGTTCGGCCCAAAATTGGTGGGTTCGGCCCCCAAAAAGTCAGTTCGGCCCAAGTGAGTTCGGACCACCCATAAGTGAGTTCGGACCAACCATAAGTGAGTTCGGACCAACCTATGCTTCAGTCCAAACTTGAACTAAAAGTGTAATATAATTTGGGGGAGAGAAAAAAATAACAACTCGGAGGTATTTATTTTGTATCTAGCACATTGTAGTCATGAAAATACATAAAAAAAACATCAATAACATATAACGAAGTAAAAACGAAATACAAATGCAGACAAGAAATAATTAGGATTTTTTTAGTTAAACTCATATCGTTATAGCAATTAGCAATCACCTGTGGCAAGCAGGAATCCCACAAGGCATGGTACTAATGTCAAAACTGGAATGATCTTTGTAGAGACAGGCTTCCGAAAAGTTTGGATTTTCTGTCCGGTTTTGACACTAGTACCACGATTTGTTTGCATTCCCACTGACCCGTTTGATACAGCAGATAAAATATAAAAACAATATAATTTTTACATTAACAAGGGTTGTACAGTTTTGAACATGTTTTCAGAAGTGTTTTAGTTGTTATTTCCCTATTGATAAAAGCGTCCCATGCCTCAAACAAAACGCGCTGCACATCACTGTACTGCTTTCGTTGAAATCTCTTTAATTTTCTTTCTGAAACCAGTTTGATTTCAACACCTGTCAGCTTACTTTCATCATGTAGCTTGGCAACAAGTCTGTAGAATGATAGTCCCTGTTGTCTTGGCTGATTAAGACGATTGTGCCAACCTTCAACATCGTTATTTGTCCTTACAGTTTGATTAAACACAGACCAATTTTCTGGTTTCCACACATCACTAATAATCCATGTGTTCTTAACATACGACACAAACTGAATGAGTTTCTCTGTGCTGGCCTCAGAATACAATTGATCAAAAATAGTAGTAACATGTTCATGAGGAATGAAGCACAAGGCCAACAATTTTCTGATATATTTATGAACAGAATTGCGCTTTCCAGACATCAAAACAAACATCAATGGAACTTGTTTTGTGCACTCCCCAGATCTTATGAAGCCGTGACTGGAGAAAAGTTGTGTACATGGTTTACTGACAATCTGAAAAAGCAAATGAAACAACATTAGGTAAAATGAAAGCGAAAATCTTTTAAATTCACTTTTTAATTTACTTTCGCTGTTTTTCATCGAGGACGCGCAACATCAATCAAGTACCACCATTTACAAACAATAATCATCATAGAGTGTGTTGTTTTTGTGAGACTTTGTTCTTTGAAGATCATCAACAGTGATCGCGAATCAATCGAATTAAAAAAACAACTCAATTTATAATTTATTAACGGAAGGGCCGAATTCACTTCAATAGAAAATCCGAAATTAGTAATGCCTTATTGACAGTTTCATCTGGGCCGAACTCACTTTTAGTTGGGCCGAACTCACTTTTAGGGGGCCGAACTAACTTGTGCCGAACTCACCAATTTGGCCGAACTCACTTGGGCCGAACTTGCAATGGGCCGAACTCACCTGATACCGTTAATTTATATCAATACATTTGTGAGTATTTATTTCCTTTGTAAGTATGTAGTTTATCTTTTCCTCAGTCAATTTATGGTTCAAAAATTTATTCATTCCTTCGTTCATTCCGTCTTTACTTGATAAATGTATGGGTTACTTAATTTATATCACGGTTCGAATCCCACCTGCGGCAACCGCGTTGTGTCCTTGGGCAAGACACTTCACCCCCACCGCCCACGTGGGGGCACGGTGACGTAGTGTACTAAGGAGTACTGCACGTCGATGGTGCACCTGTCTTCAACCAATGCTAACCCTGCTTGTGTGGAGTTGGTATGTTGGGGAGCTGACAGTTTCTCGCCGTTGCTCGGTGGTTCTCTCCGGGTACTCCGACTTCCTCCGCCCGTAAAACTGTCACGGTCATGGTTAGCCATTGTGCAGAAATATGTGACCTTAAACACCAATAAATAAATATAAATAAATTTATATCAATATATTTGTGAGTATTTATTACCTTTGTAAGTATGTAATAGCAGCCATGACTTGATTTGATATCAAACTCAAGAAAATGGCCACTTGTCCCAACGGCGACTCGTTCCACCTCGGGTACGGCGAGTTGTCCCGATGGCGAATTGTCCCGTTCCCTTTTTTGTTACTTTTTATCATATAAATGCTCAATGTTAATTGGATCATGAATAAAACTCACAAAGGCATGGTTTTGCGCGCCAATGGCGCGCAGGGACGGTATGGGGAACAAGCCCCTTTCGACCCTCAGTGACTGTAAATGATTGATTTTCGCATGTCTAGGCGTGTCAAAGGAGGAAAATGTTCGGGTACTCGGCAGGTGTCTCCGGTTGTGGTGTGATTGCTTCGTTGACATATTTCGGTTGGACCCTCGGGTGAGAACCAGTGTGGGAGGTTGGGTCCTCTCACAAAGGTACTACCTCTCCCCGAGGGTGCAGTGATTCTAGGTTTTCAGGCGAGTAGATCGATTTTCAGGCAAGTATAGCCTGCCACTTCTGAGATGAGTTTCATTGATGGCCATCACTGAATAAAACTCAGCGTGTCAAACCTGTCTTATATTATTTTTTTGTGGCGAGTTGACCCGTGGCGACTTGACCCGGTGGCGACTTGACCCAGTGGCGAGTTGACCCGTTCCCGGCCTTTGGTGGCCTTCAGTATTTAGTAGGACCCTTGAAAACCACTGAAATCATATTGTCTGCAACAAACAATAGATCAAAATATTTTATGTCTGTTTTTGTTCTTGTGGCTTTTTACGATACCATGATGAAAAAACTCCAAAGACAAACTCTGTCAGCTGTCGCAGTTTTAATTAATAAAAAATTAGATTGGTCATTGAATTATTGTGTTAATAAATGTATGTCCACAATTTAAAAAAGTCTGTGTGTGTATTCCCTCCCTCCCCCCCCCCCCCCCCCCCCCCCCCCCCCCCCCCCGTAAAACTCTTGGAGGTCGGCTTGGGTAAAACTGTGGCGGGCGTTCAAGGTAAAATTTTGGAGGCCGGTTTGGGTAAAATGTAGAGGCCGGTTTGGGTTCATTGGAGGCCGGTTTTGGGTAAAAATGTTGGAGGCCGGTTTGGTTGGAGACCGGTTTGGGTATATTCGCCCAATAACAGCTATGGATTAACTCTAACCGCTATGAACTCTGAACATCCTTCACTCCATCCCTAGAAGTGGTCATCCACCTCCTGGGGGGTAAGCGTTGGTCCTGCGTCTCACCTGTTGCCCCTTTTTGAACTTTGAATTTTTATTTCAGCTCGTTATTAACAAATAATTACGTTTTGCTGAGACGGTGCAATTAATTGTGATGATGAAGTGAATGGCATGGTGATGATAATTGTGAGAGTTAATGTAATAATGCCTAATGAGAGACCATCGATGTTAGATACTAATTATTTTTCAGATAAAGATAAGGAAGCTGTCGTTATGGGATAAAGATGATGAAACTTCATGTCTTCAGTTAAAGTAGGATGACTACGCTGTTTGAGGTTTTCGGAACATTGCAATTTAATTAACTCTTTACCTGCTGCTGGCGTATATTCCTCCCATGGACATATAATCTCTCATAATAAGAATAAGTAAAATTTGGGCATTTTTAATGAAATTTACCCTATGTAAATTGAATCAAGGTTTTTACCAATGATTTCTTGAGTTAAATTACCAAAAAGATTTTCAGCAAATCCAGTCCCGGCTGCTTTAAAGCACCCATGACTAGATTTGATAATTTTTTTTTTTAAATACTCAGCGGGTTAAGAGTTACATTTTGAGCAGCCAACATTAATGGAACAAAATAAAATGCTATTGGGTATGAGAACTAGTTTCTGTAAACGCCAGTAGTGCGCATTTAGGTCCCGGCCAAATAGCTTAACATACAGGCCTGCCCCCGAACCAGGGAAGTTCGGGTCTTTCTCTGGGTGGTCCTCGAAAGGGGGCGTTGTTGCCATTTCTTCTCGATCAGATCCAATCCTGTAAACAGAATCCAACACAGAAGCCAACTTTATCTACATCAATTGCCTGAGGCACATTATACTTGCTAATGATGGCTCACCATGGTTTATTGAAACGTCCCATTACCCTCACCAGAACAAGATTATCCCATAAGTGGCAGACTGTACTTGCCTGAAAACATCAACACTCCACCCTCGGGGAGAGGTAGCAACTTTGCTGAGAGGACGACCTCTCACACTGGTCCTCACCCGAGGGTTTTGACCAAAATAACATTGGAAGATTGCCACAAAAAAATTAACCACCATAACTCCCAAGAACACCACGATCCCGTTAATCTGTTGAGTACCCCACCTTTTCCTCCTTTGACGCGCCCGGACATGTTGCGAAAAACTATACTCAACTGTTAACGCGGGTCTAAACGGGCTTGTCCCACACCGTCCCTGCGCACCTTCGGCTCGCGAAACCATTTCATCTTCGTCTATGGTTCTAGGAATTACAGACATTTCGGACCAAGACAACTGGGACCACTTTTGAAGACAACTCGGACCAACTTTGAAGACAAGTCGGCTCAACAGTTGTGTTTTAGTTTAAACAGTATTTATTTAGTATTTGACATGTGTATACATTTTACAATAACTATAAAGTTAAAAAACAAGTATGAACAACACTAAATACAGTAGTATACACAGAACAAGGAAAGCAGATTATGTGGGAGAGGGATTCGACAGAAAACTAGAGCTTATGTAAGTCGTCTCCCTGGCAATGTATAACTTACACCTTGTTGTGTTTTGCAAACTGACCACTATATTTTGTATTTTCTCAAAGTTGGTCCGAGTTGTCTTCAAAAGTGGTCCGACTTGTCTTGGTCCGAGTTGTCTTTGGTTTGAGTTGTCCTGATCCTGGTTCTAGTTGCCTACCGATACAAAGAAGCAATTTAAACTGAATCTTCAACTACATACGGGTGAATTTAATTTTACTGGCCTGACAAAAAAAACAACAACTCATTATTGCATAACTTCCGACTGTTTAAACAGGAAAAGTTTGTCCTGGGTATACTTTGTCTGACTTGCCAAGCGAATTATTTATAGGTACGAATCTTGCGAGTACCAATGCAAAGTGAGTAAAATGTCTGGAATCAAGAAACAAGGAATCACCGCAAAATTCGACTCATTCTTCTTTCCTCTGATTTTCTCGTATTCGACCAGAGATGCCACCAAAGGGAAAACAGAAGGCTAGACCGAGTCCAGATTCGGTATAGCATTTTAAATATATTGTTCGTTTTATGAATGGCATAAATTAAAATGTCCATTTAGCTCCACAAACAACAAATTGAACAAAATATTGAGGGTCCGTCGTTTCACCCAATTACACCCAATTAAACCCAATTACACCCAATTAACACCCAATTACACCCAATTAACACCCAATTACACACAATTAAACCCAATTAACACACAATTAATAAAAACGTCAAAAAATTGTTTTTTGGGGTGAATTCTAGGAACAAGACTATAGTGCGCCGATCGAACCCGTTACTTCGCCGGACAGTTTGAGCTAAGCTGCTATAGAAAATTCAAACAACATTATAATATTGAAACCTGAAACTAAGAAAATACTTTGGGGGAGGCTAATTTTGTTAGAACCATTTCTATCTCACACAGTCAATGTGACCATATTGGGGGGGGGGGGGGGGGGGGTGGGAATTCTGTCATCGCGTATGTCATTAATATACAATATCTCAACATATAAAATGTACAGCGACACTGGCAGCATTATGTTGCTAATTTTGTTAGAACCAATTCTTTCTCACACAGTCAATGTGACCGTATTGGTGGGGGAGGGGGTGGTGGGGTATTCTGTCATCGCGTATGTCATGAATACATAGTAACGGGTTCGATCGGCGCACTATGGTCTTGTTCCTAGAATTCACCCCAAAAAACATTTTTTTGACGTTTTTATTAATTGGGTATTAATTGGGTGTTAATTGGGTGTAATTGGGTGTTAATTGGGTGTTAATTGGGTGTAATTGGGTGAAACGACGGACCGAAATATTGATGAAGCGATTTAGTATTTACCCAAAACAACGAATCCTAGTCAAATCTTCCCCAAACCAAAACGTCCCCTAACAGGTTGGTCAAAACGTCCCCAAAAAGTTGGTCAAAACGTCCCCAACATTTGGTCAAAACGTCCCCAAGAGTTGGTCAAAACGTCCCCTTCGTTGTTTCGTGACTGGGACCATTGAAATAGCTTGTGAGGTTATTTTAAAACACATTTATTGTGTTACAAAACATTAATTATAAATAACCTCACTTCTGTCAGAATGCTGTTTATGTGTGCCTTCCCTAACTTCAGGAGTGCCTTGTGAATAGGAAACACTTAATACCATAGCCGGGGAAAGGGAAATTCGCATCCAAGGTTAATTCTATTAAGGGCCCCCTTTCAAAAGTGTCGGGATACAAAGGCATCTGACACGAGCCATGATCGATGATGCGGAAGGGGTGCCCCCCCCCCCCCCTCCCGAAAAACCTGAAATCAGTTACTTCTGGCAGCTTTTGTGCCAAGTTGATTTAGTAAGGTTATCACTTGCAGTCCAAGATTATAACTGTTGGTCAAGCGCAGAGACCCATTCTTCACAATACTGGGGGGGAGGGGGGGCGCTAGTGCAAACATGTCCTGATAGCCCATATTTGTTTATCTTTTGGTCTGGTACGTCCTTTGACGGACAAAGCAAAAAATTAAAATACAGTATTCAGGCCATTTTGTATTGGGGAAGGATGGGGGATGTATGTGTAGAATCTAAATATTATGTGCAAGAGGTAAGAGTATATGGTGGGTCAGGGCTTATTGAAAGAAAAACGACTCTGAATGTCAACAAATTTTATTACACACCAATGAGCTTTCCATCACTAAACAAAACGAAAAAATAAAACATAACGATATAGTGTAATACAAAAACACTCAACATGACTTTGGAGATGAATGCGATTCAAGTTGGGAATTTTATCAAGAAACGTACCCCAATTTCCAGTATCAAAAGAATGTAATGGTTGGCAAGATTATCACTTGTGATGTCATTTTTATGATTCCATCATGTTTGTCATTCATGGTAAATTATTTACCAGGAATGACAAGCAGGATACCATCATAAAAATGACATGCATACAACTATCAAATCATTCGAATGCGTGCGCAGGTTTTTATCTTATGTATTTTGTCTGAATTAACTCACCAACTGTGTATATCCGTCGTGTATCCGTCCCCCTGATACAGATGTTTGTATCAGGGGGTCGGATACAAACACGTTCCCTTCGCGAGAGTTCCTTTTTTGTCTTTTTGTTCATCCATACGAATAAGTAGATCATTATATATTCGTCTACATTCTTGACTTATGATTATCCCCAGTATATTGTAAGATAAAATGATTATTACCATTTTGTGGATGTACAAAATATGTATCCGAGTCTCGCTCCAGGTTTTAAGGGTAGATCACGACTCTGTTCGATTCATCGTGATATGTCCTCAGAACCCGGAACTCGACTCAGATACATACTTTGTACATCCACATAATGGTATTAATCTCTATGTATCGGTTTATTGATATACAATGTATATACCTAACTTTTGCATGCTCTTTCCGATGAAATTGTTCGTTTTTCGAAAGAACTACGAACATACTAAATTGGGTATGTCAGTACGTGACCCCCAATTATGTATAATGAGGTAATCCTCATGTTTGGGGAGAAAAGTCATGATCGATGAGTCTGAAGGTTGGAATGGGGAAATCTCACTCGAGGGGCAAGATATTTGAACCAGACCCTCGGCAAGCCTAGGGACTGGTTCAAGTATCTTGCCCCTTGAGTGAGATTTCCCCATTCCCACCTTCAGACTCATTGGGGTCGTAATATAATCCCAAAATCCGCCCTAAGTTTCCATCTAAAAAGTGAGTTCAAAATTTTCTGGTGGCGGGATCCGGGCCCTTTTCCACCCGTTGACGCTCGTGTCTTTGGCATCTTCATCGATATCAAGACACATTTGAAAGGGGCCCATCACGGAATTAACACTGGGACCAAATTTCATCGCCATGTGAATGAACAGAAGAATATGGGCTTGAGGCAGAGAAGGAAGCAACAGTAAAAAGTGTGGCTTACCTGTATCACAAACACAGTGAGTCCATTCCCAGCACTCATTGCATTCAATGGCATGCTGATTCTTCCTGACTGTCTTCTTACCTTAATACATTTAAAAGCTGGCATGTTGGTAGTTGTGAAATCATTGCAGATTGAATGTTTGGCCACAGCTACCAACTAATATAGGTGTTCTTTAATCAAAATAAAAACAAAGCAGACAATGTGGTTCATACTTTTATTGAAAAAAAGGATTCATAAAGTAACAGCGACTGGGTTGTTAAATGCTGAAACAACACTGCAAAGCTGGGTGAAATTGTTTTACACCATACCTCATCCATCATTAAGGGAGATGTTATTGCTCCGATAATCTCAAAAACAACACAGAGTGTCAATCAAATATGAAAAAGAGACAGATAAGATAAAAATATATCAGCACAAATTCAAATGATAGAATGAGATAATTAATTCCAGAAGCCTGCTGAAGTCCAGTTCATGCCCAGCCGAGAGTAGAGTAATTATACAACTGATGTGAAATCCTGCATTTCGATCGAATAACAGCATAAACATTGCCAAATTAAATAAGAATATTACTTCAAAGGGTGCAGACCAGAAGAATTGTCGTGTCTAAATTGGAAATTCCAATCAGACTACAGTCCCATCGAAGCTAAAATAACCAGAGTCCAAGGATTCCACCATCACAAAGGACGTACACTCACAGGCCCTTTCAAGAAGAAGAGTTGCCCCCATACCACCCCCGCGCGCCTGCTGACGAAACTACGAAAAATGGGAAAAATGAGTTGGGGACGTTTTGACCAACTCTTGGGGACGTTTTGACTAATTTTTGGGGACGTTTTGACCAAAATTTTTGGGGACGTTTTGGTTTGGGGACGTTTTGACCAGCACTCAAAACAACAGGTCCTACTAGAAACCAGAATCACCCAGAATCCCCTTTAAAGACCGGCATCCCCTCATATTTTACTACATTTCTGCCATATATAGCACTTTTAGCAATGGAATCATATCTAATAAGTTTCCACGTTCCAGATTTAGTAAATTTCAAAGGATTTCAGGGTACAGGAAGCGGTTAGCGAAGAGTCTTCCTCGTTTAGAAGCTTTTTTTCCATCAAAACATTTTCCAAGGGAAGTAACTTGTGATGTCATTTTGAACTCGATGTTTTATCACGCATCGCCAATACAACACAAACCTCATAACCTGAGAAGCGAGAATTTACTATCAAACTTGAAGCTCACTGGAATGAGTGTGTGTGGAAGAAGGCCCGTAACTGGTTGCCCCCCTCTGCTGTGAAGTCTATCGCCATTCACTGCAGTGGCTCAAACACTGACCACTGACCTATCATGGATAGACAAAGTTTCTATTGCAGAGGCACACATTAAAACCCGGGGCATTTGACAAAGTAAGAAGATGCCGTTTTTTTTTTAATTTTAGTTATTTTATTATTTACACATAAATATAAAATTAAAATGAATAACAATTATAACCGGGTATAGATAACATATTCATTAGTTCGTTCGTTCGTTCGAGATAAAGAGCGTACACTATAATGGTACCGCGAGTTACTTCCCCTGAAAAAGTTCAATCGATGAAAGGTAATGAATGATAATAATCTTAACGATAATCTCTTCTCATACACTAAGACACGTCAAAATCTATATTTGAAAAAAAACCTATGATTGGAAACCCCCGAGGATGATTTTTTATTACTAAAAGTGCTTAATATGGCGAAAATGTAGTAAAATATGAGGGGATTCTGGGTGATTCCGGTCTTTAAAGAGGATTCCGGGTGATTCCGGTTTCTAGTAGCACCGAAAACAACCGGTCCTCCTAAACACCAGAATTACTCGGAATTACCTGTTTTATGTCGTATGTTTCACTCTTTGCTTATTATTTTAAATATTTAATCACAGAGTTGAAAAAACTGTTCTCATAAAGTACCCAGAGATGTTCTATATTGCCATTCCCCTTAATCATTCACCCAACTACGAACCGATTTGTGGTGTCAGAACTGGGATCGGGACGTGTCAGCCCTGAGACGTTTCGGACCTGGGACGTTTCGGCCTTGAGACATTTCAGCCTGAGACGTTTCGTTTTCGTAAAAAGAGGGTGGAGAAACAACATAAATAAAATAGATTCAGCTGAAGAATGCTCTTACAATGTGTGTACACTGATTTTCTGCCCGACAATACACAATATAAGTCAGAAAAATGAAAAAAATGAATTTTCTTTCACGAATTTGAAAGAAGATGGGTTTATGCGACATATAGATAAAAATATCTCGTCAGCATCTTGGCATTAAGAGAATATTTGAATAATTGATTTCGGTATACACCAATTCCGGACTCTGCCTCGGTATATACTTTTTAGTGATAGCCTACTTGTGCAGCGAAATCGAGCATTCTTCGAAAGGAGTGGATTAATAAATAAAAAAAGATAAAACATGTAAATTCTGTCTCTATAAATTGCATAGATTCATGTGGATTAGTGAAAAATAATCTACGCCTCATACAATTACCAGACAAAATGTCCGATCGCCAAAATGCCCAATTGCCAAAATGTCCGATGGCTGGACAGAATGTCCGATCTTTTTAGGCAAAATGTACGATAGTTTTAGACAAAATGTCCTATGATCATTGGACAAAATGTTGAAAATAAGCTTCAGTTATTGACTTACCTTTATTGTATAAGTATTTTCCAATATATCCTGAATATTTGAATTTAATCCTCCATGTAACGTTTGAAATAAAATAAATTGAAGAACACGGTGCACATAACACCCTGGCGACAACTTGAATGAAAAAAACAAATTAGTGAATTTGAATTTACTTGTTTATTTAGTAATTTTGACTTTTCATACATGATTCGTCACGTTGTTTTGATAGTGAAGCCATGAGTGTTCTTTTGAAGTTTTTTTTGTTGTTTTTCTTATTTTTTTTATTTCAGATACAAACTTGTGTACATAGATATTTAAATATATGTATATATCAGTATATATAGGTAACAATATACAGAGCTGAACTGCTTAATCTTGAAAAAAATTAGTATAGTAGATATGTTGCACAGGAAGTAATGTCTTTTGTATAACTTAAGAAATTCATTTATTTTCTGTAAAAGAGTCGGGAGATCTCATGGTTTTTGAGATATTGTATGAGAGTTATATCTATATGTGACATTTCTTCTTATGCTCGTTATTAAGCACAATGCAATAGGAAGAAGGAATTTACTTTTTATATATTTCTTAGCTCCAGTTCGAGCAAGAAGGTCTGAACCCAGTGACTAAGTTCAAAATTGGTTCTTTAATCAATCCCGAATTAAGCCACCCAATGCAGTCCATCTTGCTCGCATTGCGACTGATTTTTTGTCTGTGTAAGAATAGGTGGGCAACAGTTCAAGACTGCGGTAATATTTCAACTGATCGATATAATTTTCTATCACCGGTAGACATTTTCTCAATCTACAGGATTAACAGGAATAGATGAATTTTTTGTACAGAAGTGCACACAGATAGCCTGTATCAACAGAGATGTCTAATTCATTATCTTCAATGCATTGACCTAGAATGACATATTGGGGAGTTACTGGAAACGATGTGTTGCATTTCTCTTTCAGAAGTTGGGACAGATTCAGTAAAATTGTTTTTGAAATGGAACAGTCAAAAAAGAGATGCACGACTGTCTCTTTTGTTTCGCCACAGAACGTTCAAAGCTCTGTTTCCGATAACTTACATTTATACAATTTCTGATTTGTATATAAGATCCTCTGTAAAATTTTATACCGTAAAGTTTGTAGATAAGTATCATCTGTAATGTGGAATGGCTTTTTATATATCAGTCCCCAGTCCTCCGGTTGAAGATAAATATCTAAAATGGCATTCCATTTATTTTGGACATGGGTTGGTGCACTTGCTGACATCTCCAAAAACGTTGGGTAAAAGGCTTTGCAAGACTTTGGACAATATTTAGGTTTCTCAACGTTCTTAATTATAATCGTGTGTCTTTTTGTATTGTTTTATTATATCCTTCCATTCTCTTGGAATTGAGTTTATTACTCCTTGGTAGACAGTAAACAGTGTTTTGATATCATATTTTGTGGAGAATTCATTGTATGACAAAAAACTTTTGTTTTCATTTAATAAATCATTTTCAAAATAAACACCTGCCTTGCACCAGTGCTGGTTGAAAATTGTTTTGTTGTTTGCCCTGCATTTTCTAAAATGCGGGGATATAGTCGTGATCTCCGTCCATCTGTCCGTATGTCACACCCTGAAAGGCTCCTAGGGTATTTAATTCTAAACGTTTAAACTATGCTAATATGTTCAGGTAACATCTCTAGATGTGCATGAAGGTTTCGGAATTTTGATTTTGCCCCCGGTGGTTCCAGTGGAACCACTTTTATCGTTAGAAAATCAGTTTTCATTGAAAGGCTCCTAGGGTATTTAATTCGAAATGCTTAAACTATGCAAATGTGTTCAGGTAACATCTCTAGATGTGCATGAAGGTTTTGGAATTTTGATTCGGGCCCCGGTGGTTCCAGAGGAACCACTTTTATCGTTAGAAAATCAGTTTTCATCGAAAGGCTCCTAGGGTATTTAATTCGAAACGCTTAAACTATGCTAATGTGTTCAGGTAGCAACTCGAGGTGTGCATGAAGGTTTCGGAATTTTGATTTTGCCCCCGGTGGTTCCAGTCAGTGGAAGCACTTTTATTGTTAGAAAATCAGTTTTCATCGAAAGGCTCCTAGTTTATTCAGTTCGAAACGTTTAAACTATGCTAATGTGTTCAGGTAGCAACTCTAGATGTGCATGAAGGTTTCGGAATTTTGATTTTGCCCCAGGTGTTTCCAGTGGAACCACTTTTATTGTTAGAAAATCAGTTTTCATCGAAAGGCTCCTAGGGTACATGTATTTAATTCGAAACATTTAAACTATGCTAATGTGTTCAGGTAACATCTCTAGATGTGCATGAAGGTTTCGGTATTTTGATTTTGCCCCCGGTGGTTCCAGCGGAACCACTTTTATCGTTAGAAAATCAGTTTTCATCAAAAGGTTCCTGGGGTATTCAATTCGAAATGTTTAAACTATGCTAATGTGTTCAGGTAACATCTCTAGATGTGCATGAAGGTTTCGGAATTTTGATTTTGCCCCGGTGGTTCCAGTCAGTGGAACCACTTTTATCGTTAGAAAATCAGTTTTCATCAAAAGGCTCCTAGGGTATTTAATTCGAAATGCTTAAACTATGCTAATGTGTTCAGGTAACATCTCTAGATGTGCATGAAGGTTTTGGAATTTTGATTTGGCCACCGGTGGTGCCAGTGGAACCACTTTTATCGTTAGAAAATCAGTTTTCATCGAAAGGCTCCTAGGGTATTTAATTCGAAATGCTTAATCTATGCTAATGTGTTAAGCTAGCAACTCGAGATGTGCATGAAGGTTTCGGAATTTTGATTCGGGCCCCGGTGGTTCCAGTGGAACCACTTTTATCGATACAAAATCTGTTTTCATCGAAAGGCTCCTAGGGTATTTAATTCGAAACATTTAAACTATGCTAATGTGTTCATGTAACATCTCTAGATGTGCATGAAGGTTTCGGAATTTTGATTTTGCCCCCGCTGGTTCCAGTCAGTGGAACCACTCTTATCGTTAGAAAATCTGTTTTCATCGAAAGGCTCCTAGGGTATTTAATTCGAAACATTTAAACTATGCTAATGTGTTCAGGTAACATCTCTAGATGTGCATGAAGGTTTCGGAATTTTGATTTTGCCCCAGGTGGTTCCAGTGGAACCACTTTATTGTTAGAAAATCAGTTTTCATCGAAAGGCTCCTTGGGTATTTAATTCGAAATGTTTAAACTATGCTAATGTGTTCAGGTAACATATCTAGATGTGCATGAAGGTTTCGGTATTTTGATTTTGCCCCCGGTGGTTCCAGTGGAACCACTTTTATCGTTAGAAACTCAGTTTTCATCAAAAGGTTCCTAGGGTATTCAATTCGAAATGTTTAAACTATGCTAATGTGTTCAGGTAACATCTCTAGATGTGCATGAAGGTTTCGGAATTTTGATTTTGCCCCGGTGGTTCCAGTGGAACCACTTTTATCGTTAGAAAATCAGTTTTCATCAAAAGGCTCCTAGGGTATTTAATTCGAAATGCTTAAACTATGCTAATGTGTTCAGGTAACATCTCTAGATGTGCATGAAGGTTTTGGAATTTTGATTTGGCCACCGGTGGTGCCAGTGGAACCACTTTTATCGTTAGAAAATCAGTTTTCATCGAAAGGCTCCTAGGGTATTTAATTCGAAATGCTTAAACTATGCTAATGTGTTCAGGTAGCAGCTCGAGCTGTGCATGAAGGTTTCGGAATTTTGATTTGGCCCCTGGTGGTTCCAGTGGAACCACTTTTATTGTTAGAAAATCTGTTTTCATCGAAAGGCTCCTAGGGTATTCAATTCGAAATGCTTAAACTATGCTAATGTGTTCAGGTAACATCTCTAGATGTGCATGAATGTTTTGGAATTTTGATTGGGGCCCCGGTGGTTCCAGTGAAACCACTTTTATCGTTAGAAAATCAGTTTTCATCGAAAGGCTCCTAGGGTATTTAATTCGAAATGCTTAAACTATGCTAATGTGTTCAGGTAGCAACTCGAGATGTGCATGAAGGTTTCAGAATTTTGATTTTGCCCCTGGTGGTTCCAGTCAGTGGAAGCACTTTTATTGTTAGAAAATCAGTTTTCATCGAAAGGCTCCTAGGGTATTCAGTTCGAAACGTTTAAACTATGCTAATGTGTTCAGGTAGCAACTCTAGATGTGCATGAAGGTTTCGGAATTTTGATTTTGCCCCAGGTGGTTCCAGTGGAACCACTTTTATTGTTAGAAAATCAGTTTTCACCGAAAGGCTCCTAGGGTATTTAATTCGAAACATTTAAACTATGCTAATGTGTTCAGGTAGCAACTCTAGATGTGCATGAAGGTTTCGGAATTTTGGTTTTGCCCCCCCGGTGGTTCCAGTGGAACCACTTTTATCGTTAGAAAATCAGTTTTCATCGAAAGGCTCCTAGGGTATTTAATTCGAAATGCTTAAACTATGCCAGTGTGTTCAGGTAGCAACTCGAGATGTGCATGAAGGTTTCAGAATTTTTATTCGGGCCCCGGTGGTTCCAGTGGAACCACTTTTATCGTTAGAAAATCAGTTTTCATCGAAAGGCTCCTAGGGTATTCAATTCGAAACGTTTAAACTATGCTAATGTGTTCAGGTAACATCTCTAGATGTGCATGAAGGTTTCGGAATTTTGATTTTGCCCCCGGTGGTTCCAGTGGAACCACTTTTATCGTTAGAAAATCAGTTTTCATCGAAAGGCTCCTAGGGTATTTAACTCGAAATGTTTAAACTGTGCTACTGTGTTCAGGTAACATCTCTAGATGTGTATGAAGGTTTCGGAATTTTGATTTTCCCCCCGGTGGTTCCAGTGGAACCACTTTTATCGTTAGAAAATCACTTTTCAACAAAAGGCTCCTAGGGTATTCAATTCAAAACTTTAAAACTATGCTTATGTGTTCAGGTAACATCTCTAGATGTGCATGAATGTTTCGGAATTTTTATTTTGCACCTGGTGGTTTCAGTGGAACCACTTTTATCGTTAGAAAATCAGTTTTCATCGAAAGGCTCCTAGGGTATTTAATTCGAAACGCTTAAACTATGCTAATGTGTTCAGGTAACATCTCTAGATGTGCATGAAGGTTTCGGAATTTTGATTTTGCCCCCAGTGGTTCCAGTGGAATCAGTTTTCATCGAAAGGCTCCTAGGATATTTAATTCAAAATGCTTAAACTATGCTAATGTGTTCAGGTAGCAACTCTAGATGTGCATGAAGGTTTCGGAATTTTGATTTGGCCCCCGGTGGTTCCAGTGGAACCACTTTTATTGTTAGAAAATCAGTTTTCATCGAAAGGCTCCTAGGGTATTCAATTTGAAATGCTTAAACTATGCTAATGTGTTCAGGTAACATCTCTAGATGTGCATGAAGGTTTTGGAATTTTGATTTTGCCCCCGGTGGTGCCAGTGGAACCACTTTTATCGTTAGAAAATCAGTTTTCATCGAAAGGCTCCTAGGGTATTTAATTCGAAATGCTTAAACTATGCTAATGTGTTCAGGTAGCAACTCGAGATGTGCATGAAGGTTTCGGAATTTTGATTTGGCCCCCGGTGGTTCCAGTGGAACCACTTTTATTGTTAGAAAATCTGTTTTCATCGAAAGGCTCCTATGGTCTTCAATTCGAAATGCTTAAACTATGCTAATGTGTTCAGGTACCAACTCTAGATGTGCATGAAGGTTTCGAAATTTTGATTTTGCTCCCAGTGGTTCCAGTGGAACCACTTTTATCGTTAGAAAATCAGTTTTCATTGAAAGGCTCCTAGGGTATTTACTTCAAAACACTTAAACTATGCTAATGTGTTCAGGTAACATCTCCAGATGTGCATGAAGGTTT
Organism: Pictodentalium vernedei; assembly: GCA_031216915.1. NCBI lineage: Eukaryota > Metazoa > Mollusca > Scaphopoda > Dentaliida > Dentaliidae > Pictodentalium > Pictodentalium vernedei. Next base: position 382,487,090 of record CM062296.1, read on the forward strand.
CTGAATTTTGATTTTGCCCCCGGTGGTTCCAGTGGAACCACTTTTATCGTTAGAAAATCTGTTTTCATCGAAAGGCTCCTAGGGTATTTAATTCGAAACATTTAAACTATGCTAATGTGTTCAGGTAACATCTCTAGATGTGCATGAAGGTTTCGGAATTTTGATTTTGCCCCCGCTGGTTCCAGTCAGTGGAACCACTTTTATCGTTAGAAAATCAGTTTTCATCAAAAGGCTCCTAGGGTATTCAATTCGAAATGCTTAAACTATGCTAATGTGTTCAGGTAGCAACTCTAGATGTGCATGAAGGTTTCGGAATTTTGATTTTGCCCCAGGTGGTTCCAGTGGAACCACTTTTATTGTTAGAAAATCAGTTTTCATCGAAAGGCTCCTTGGGTATTTAATTCGAAATGTTTAAACTATGCTAATGTGTTCAGGTAACATCTCTAGATGTGCATGAAGGTTTTGGTATTTTGATTTTGGCCCCGGTGGTTCCAGTGGAACCACTTTTATCGTTAGAAACTCAGTTTTCATCGAAAGGTTTCTAGGGTATTCAATTCGAAATGTTTAAACTATGCTAATGTGTTCAGGTAACATCTCTAGATGTGCATGAAGGTTTCGGAATTTTGATTTTGCCCCGGTGGTTCCAGTGGAACCACTTTTACCGTTAGAAAATCAGTTTTCATCAAAAGGCTCCTAGGGTATTTAATTCGAAATGCTTAAACTATGCTAATGTGTTCAGGTAACATCTCTAGATGTGCATGAAGGTTTCAGAATTTTGATTTTGCCCCCGGTGGTGCCAGTGGAACCACTTTTATCATTAGAAAATCAGTTTTCATCGAAAGGCTCCTAGGGTATTTAATTCGAAATGCTTAAACTATGCTAATGTGTTCAGGTAGCAACTCAAGATATGCTTGAAAGTTTCGGAATTTTGATTGGAGCCCCGGTGGTTCCAGTGGAACCACTTTTATCGTTAGAAAATCAGTTTTCATCGAAAGGCTCCTAGGGTATTTAATTTGAAACGTTTAAACTATGCTAATGTGTTCAGGTAACATCTCTAGATGTGCATGAAGGTTTCGGAATTTTGATTTTGCCCCCAGTGGTTCCAGTCAGTGGAACCACTTTTATCGGTAGAAAATCAGTTTTCATCGAAAGGCTCCTAAGGTATTCAATTGGAAACATTTAAACTATGTTAATGTGTTCAGGTAACATCTCTAGATGTGCATGAAGGTTTCGGAATTTTTATTTTGCCCCCGGTGGTTCCAGTGGAACCACTTTTATCGTTAGGAAATCACTTTTCATCGAAAGGCTCCTAGGGTATTTAATTCGAAATGTTTAAACTATGCTAATGTGTTCAGGTAACATCTCTAGATGTGCATGAAGGTTTCGGAATTTTGATTTTGCCCCCAGTGGTTCCAGTGGAACCACTTTTATCGTTAGAAAATCGGTTTTCACGGAAAGGCTCCTAGGGTATTCAATTCGAAACGTTAAAACTATGCTAATATATTCAGGTAACATCTCTAGATGTGCATGAATGTTTCGAAATTTTTATTTTGCCCTCGGTGGTTTCAGTGGAACCACTTTTATCGTTAGAAAATCAGATTTCATCAAAAGGCTCCTAGGGTATTTAATTCGAAATGCTTAAACTATGCTAATTTGTTCAGGTAACATCTCTAGATGTGCATGAAGGTTTCGGAATTTTGATTTTGCCCAAAACTTTTATCGTTAGAAAGTCAGTTTTCATCGAAAGGCTCCTAGGGTATTTAATTCAAAATGCTTAAACTATGCTAGTGTGTTTAGGTAGCAACTCTAGATGTGCATGAAGGTTTCGAAATTTTGATTTGGCCCCCGGTGGTTCAGTGGAACCACTTTTATTGTTAGAAAATCAGTTTTCATCGAAAGGCTCCTAGGGTATTCAATTCGAAATGCTTAAACTATGCTAATGTGTTCAGGTAGCAACTCTAGATGTGCATGAAGGTTTCGGAATTTTGATTTTGCCCCCGGTGGTTCCAGTGGAACCATTTTTATCGTTCGAAAATCAGTTTTCATCGAAAGGCTCCTAGGGTATTTAATTCGAAATGTTAGAACTATGCTAAGGTGTTCAGGTAACATCTCTAGATGTGCATGAAGGTTTCGGAATTTTGATTTGGCCCCAGGTGGTTCCAGTGGAACCACTTTTATCATTGGAAAATCAGTTTTCATCAAAAGGCTCTTAGGGTATTTAATTTGAATCATATAAACTATGCTAATGTGTTCATGTAGCATCACTAGATGTGTATGAAGGTTTCGGAATTTTGATTTTGCCCCAGGTGGTTCCAGTGAAACCACTTTTATCGTTAGAAAATCAGTTTTCATCAAAAGGCTCCTTGGGTATTAATTCGAAACATTAAGACTATGCTAAGGTGTTGCTAAGGAAATGCAGGATACACCATTGTGTGCTTTGCACACAAATAACTCGATCTAGTTGATTTTTATATGGTTGTTGTAAAAGATTGTTTGTGAAAAGATTTCATCTGGGGTTGTGGCAACGTAATTGTTCAGCAGTGACCAAGCTTCCAGAACACTTCTCCAGAAATTATTTGTGTGGTTCCCAACTATTCGTAAACCTTCTTTGTTTAAGTACCATATTTTAAAGCTCCCAAATTTTTCAAATTGATCTAATGCAAGGGTTTTCCACGGGATCATTATGTTCAGGTCTATAAGTTTTTTAATCCATGGTAGGTTTAAGGAGCAACAATAGCTTTTTATGTGCGGAAATTTTAGGCCACCATTTTCTATCATTTTGATAATAATTTCGCGTTTAACTTTGTTGTTTTTACCGGACCATCAAAAATTGAAAAAATAGGTTTGAATCTTTTTTAACGTCTCCTTGTTTAGATCTGGAAGGACCGATAAACAATGAATTAGTATTGGTAGTGCAAATGTGGAAGTCTGTTTGTCTGTGAGTCTGTTCACATTTTCCTTTAGTTTGGGCTACACCCCGCAATTCTTGTCTGATCGTCATGAAATTTCATATGCAGGTTTGGGGTCATGTCTAGATGAGAACGCCCCCTTTTGGTTGCGATCAGTCAACCGGTATGGCTGCCCGAGCCCAAAACCCCAAAACCATTTGCACAGTCTACGGGTTGTATTTATGAAGGGATTTCATTGTAACTTTTTAGGATGCCTCTGTATAATGCCTAGATGAGAACGTCCCCTTTTGGGCATGATCTGTCAACCGTGATGGCTGCCCAAGCCCGAAACCCAAAAACTTTTAGCACAGTCTGCAGGTCATGTTTAATATGGAGGGATTTCATTGTAACTTGGTAGGATGACTCCTTATGATGTCTAGATGAGAATTTCCCTATTTGGGCGTGATCTGCCAACCGTAACGACTGCCCGAGCCCAAAACCCGAAAGCCTTTAGCACAGTCTACAGGTCATATTTATTGAGGAATTTCATTGTAACTTGGTGGGTTGATTTCATATAATGTCTAGATGAGAAAGTCCCCTTTTGGACGTGATTGGGCAACTGTGACGGCTACAAGGGCCCGAAGCCCAAAAACCTTTAGCACAGTCTACAGGTCATATTTATGAAGGGATTTCATTGTAACTTGGTAGGATGACTCCAAATAATGTCTAGATGAGAACGTCCCATTTTGATCACGATCATTCAGCCTTGATGGGTGCCCGAGCCCAAAAACCTTTAGCATAGGCAAAGGGTCATATTTATGGAAGGATTTCATTGTAACCTGTTAGGTTGACTCCATATAATGCCTAGATGATGACATCCCCTTTTGATCGTGATTGGTCAACTGTGATGGCTACAGGTGCCCGAAGCCCAAAAACCTTGAGCACAGTCTACAGGTCATATTTATGAAGGGATTTCATTGTAACTTCGTAGGATCACTCCAGATGATGCCCAGATGAGATTGTCCCCTTTGGTTGCGATCATTCAACCATGATGGCTGCCCGAGCCCGAAGCCCGAAAACCTTTAGCACAGTGTGTAGGTCATATTTATGAAGGGGTTTCATTGTAACTTGATAGGTTGACTTCATATAATGTCTAGATGAGAACGTCCCCTTTTGGACATGATTGGGCAACTGTGACGGCTACAGGGGCCCGAAGCCCGAAAACCTTTAGAACAGTCTACAGGTCATAATTATGAAGGGATTTCATTGTAGCTTGGTAGGATGACTCCAAATAATGTCTAGATGAAAACATCCCTTTTTGGTTGCGATCATTCAGCCTTTATGACTGCTTGAGCCCAATGACCTTTAGCATAGTCTATAGGTCGTATTTATGGAAGGATTTCATTGTAACTTGTTATGTTGACTCCATCTAATGCCTAGATGATGACATTCCCTTTTTGTCATGATTGGTCAACTGTGACGGCTTCAGGGGCCCAAAAACCTTGAGCACAGTCTACAGGTCATATTTATGAAGGGATTTCATTGTAACTTCGTAGGATCACTCCAGTTGATGCCCAGATGAGAATGTCCCCTTTTGGTTGCGATCATTCAACCATTATGGCTGCCCGAGCCCAAAGCCCAAATACCTTTAGCACAGTCTACAGGTCATATTTATGAAGATATTTCATTGTAACTTGGTAGGTTTGACGTCATATAATGTCTAGATGAGAACATCCCCTTTTGGACACGATTGGGCAACTGTGACAGCTACAGGGGCCCGAAGCCCAAAAACCTTTAGAACAGTCTACAGGTCATAATTATGAAGGGATTTCATAGTAGCTTGGTAGGATGACTCCAAATAATGTCTAGATGAGAACGTCCCCTTTTGGTCGCGACCATTCAGCCTTGATGGCTGCCCGAGCCCAAAAACCTTTAGTATAGTCTATAGGTCGTATTTATGGAAGGATTTCATTGTAACTTGTTAGGCTGACTCCATATAATGCGTAGATGATGACATCCCCTTTTGGTTGTGATTGGTCAACTGTGATGGCTACAGGTGCCCGAAGCCCGAAAATCTTGAGCACAGTCTACAGGTCATATTTATGAAGGGATTTCATTGTAACTTCATAGGATCATTCTAGATGATGCCCAGATGAGAATGTCCCCTTTTGGTTGCGATCATTCAACCATGATGGCTGCCCGAGCCCAAAGCCAAAAAACCTTTAGCACAGTCTTCAGTTCATATTTATGAAGGGATTTCATTGTAACTTGGTAAGTTGACTTCATATAATGTCTAGATGAGAACAGCCCCTTTTGGACACCTTTAGGCAACGGTGACGGCTACAGGGGCCTGAAGCCCGAAAACCTTTAGCACAGTCTACAGGTGATATTTATGAAGGGATTTCATTGTACCTTGGTAGGATGACTCCAAATAATGTCCAGATGAGAACATCCCCTTTTGGTCGCGATCATTCAGCCTTGATGGCTGCCCAAGCCTAAAACCCCAAAACCTTTAGCGTAGTCTATAGGTCATATTTATAGAAGGATTTCATTGTAACCTGTTAGTTTGACTCCATATAATGCCTAGATGATGACATCCCCTTTTTGTCATGATTGGTCAACTGTGACGGCTTCAGGGGCCCAATAACCTTGAGCACAGTCTACAGGTCATATTTATGAAGGGATTTCATTGTAACTTTGTAGGATCACTCCAGATGATGCCCAGATGAGAATGTCCCCTTTTGGTTGCGATCATTCAACCATGGTGGCTGCCCGAGCCCAAAGCCCAAAATCCTTTAGCACAGTCTACAGGTCATATTTATGAAGGGATTTCATTGTAACTTGGTAAGTTGACTTCATGTAATGTCTAGATGAGAACGTCCCCTTTGGACGCAATTGGGAAACTGATGGCTACAGGGGCTCGAAGCCTGAAAACCTTTAGCACAGTCTACAGGCCATATTTATGAAGGATTTCAATGTAACTTGATAGGATGACTCGTTTTGGAATAATTTAACTGTAACTTGGTAACTTTCGTTGATATACGTTAACTGTGAGGGCCACATACATTAACTGTGAGGTCACATTAACCCACCCCTCAGCTCTTTAGTACAGTGTACACCTCGTATTATTTTTACCAGAAACATAGCATACATTGAACAGAAATGAACATATTCCCAATTATCACAATTCTTGTCTTATTTCATAATCCTTTCATAAACATTGAACATTATCCTTTTCTTCAAACACAACACACAAGTTAAGCTACAGTGTCATTGACACTTTCATTAATTTTTATGCCTTTAATGTTGGGGTTAAATTTTAACGCCGCACTCAAGATTTCCACACTAAGAATAAACAGGTAAGGTGAGAGCAGATCACCCTGTCTGACACCTCGTTGTATATTAAGTCTCTCTGAACAATTTCCATTGTTCAATACATAGCTGTAAATGTTGTTGTACAATGTTTTGAACCATTTAAGGATAGAGGTACCAAACTTTTAAAATCTTAAAGTTTTCTCAATAAATGGCCACTCTAACGAGTCGAATGCTTTCTCGCAATCTATCAAAATCAGCAGTCCAGGGATATCCTAATCTTCACATTTTTTAATTGGATCAAATGTTAAATGATTTGATTCCCCAATATATCTTCCCTTCATAAAGTCTGAGTCTCAGATATTAGTTTCGGTAGAACTGTTTTTATTCGATTAGCTATTACAGTGGAGCCTATTTTTACGTCTACATTAATAAGTGATATTGGTTGCCAGTTTTTTTATGTACATTTTTGGTTTTTTTGGCTTAGGAATACATGTTAATATGCCACCCCTTTGAGTAATGGAGAATTCTCCTGAATCGTAACCGTAATTCAAGGAGTTGACCAAAAAATTCCCGATATCTTTCCAAAAAAATTTATAAAATTCTGCTGTGAAACCAACCAACCCAGGACTTTTATTATTTTTCATATTCTTTAGGGCACTGAGGCATTCATGTTCCAATACAGGACCTTCCAGTAACCGACTTTCATCCTCATTGAGAAGGTTTAGATAGGGGTTTTGCAGATCAAAAAAACTATCGTCATGATTAATATTGCTTTCAATCTTTCAATCTTTGATCAGTACAGATTTTCTTTTTTGTTCAGAAATAATATCATTTAGGTCGCTAGTTTCGGATCCATCAGATTTAATCAGTTTTGCTATCTTTTTTCAGTGTAGTGTCGTTTTTCTAGATTGCAGAAATACTTAGTTGGTTTTTCGCCTTCGACCTTCCACCTAGATTTTGTTCTCAGTATAATACCTTTTATCTTTTTATCATTAATTTCTTTTAGGTCATTTTCGAGTGGAGTAACGCGGCTACTGGCAGACATGTCTCCACTGTCTAATTTTATGTATAGTTCGTTTAGTTCGTTCTCAATTTCTTTCTTCTGTGTGTCGTTTTTTTATGGCTTGCATATGATATAGTTTTCCCCCTTATAATTATTTTTAGCGTCTCCCAAAACAGTTGGTCATTAATTGTGAGCTTTAATTTATCATTATTATACTGGTCTATTGTTTCAGTTATAGTTAATTTTACTAAATTTATATAATCAGGGTCGTATAAAAGACTGTTGCTAAATTTCCAAAATCCCTCCCCATTTTCTGGTTCACGAAAGAGAGACATATACTAATTGGATTATGATCTGATCTATGTCTGATGTGTATATCTGCTTTTTTAATAAATAGCTGTAAAACCGAAGTGACTATAAAGTAGTCTAGCCATGCCATCTTGTTTCCTGATCCTTTCCACGTGTACCGTTTTTGATCCATATTTTCTAGTCTCCAAACATCATGTAAGTCCAATTTTTCCATTTGGTGTGAGATTTTTTCATGAGATCGCATGTTATTTCTATGTTTGTAGTTAAAGGTATCCAGTTCATAATTTCTGGGGGCATTCCAGTCACCTCCAATTATAACTGACATATTACCAATGTCTTCAATTTTAGAAAAAAAATTTAAAAAGAAAGTGGGTTATCCTCATTAGGCCCATATAAGACTGTCAGAGTGATTCTTTGGTCCTGGACATCTACGTCTAAGATAATAAAATTACCCCGGGGGTCATGTATATTCTTACTTATGGTACACGTGAATGTGTTTTTAAACAGAATGGCCTTACCTCTGCTAGAGCTTGAACACGAGCAAAAGAGTGCCTTGTACCCCCATTCATTTCTCCACTTTTGTTCCGTATCCTTGCTCGAGTGAGTGTCTACAAAGAGAGTAATATCGAATTTATTCCTGCACTGTAAGAAAATGTCACAGCATTTTAATTTAACTGATGCGAGACCCCGACAATTCAAACTTCCAATTGTTAAGTTAGTCATATTTATTTCGTGAAGGAGAAATTTCGTTTAAAGCAACATAATTCAAAAGATATTTACAGTTTGTCACAATTACATATAAAAACCTTTTATTTTTGTTTTGTCTACAAGCATATCTGAAAGTTAAAAGTTTTAATAATAAAAACAACAACAACAGTCTCTTCTGAGACATTTGGAGGTACAATTCAAGAAACTGACCGAAAATGTCTCATGCTCTGCAACAAGCAGTAGAGTTAAGGAGATGTGGTAAAAACCCTAGATATCAGATAGAAGTGTTCTACCCGATATCTATGGTAAAAACGATCGTAAATTAGAGGAATTCCCAACTCAGTCTATCTCTATGTCTGTTCAACCGCGGTCCACATAAAAAAGTGTTTGAAGCTTTCCTGAGTGAAGGGGGATATTCGTATATTGCACGTGTGTAAAAGTTATCTTTGGCACTGGACCTTCTTGGGGAGAGAACTACGTTATGCCTGTGTGTCCATGGTCATCAGAAGCTTTATCATTCTGATGAGATGGTAGTCGAAACCTGCACCCCAAGTTCACAATGCAATTCCCTGGCGCGATACGTCTTAGAGAACTCACCGCACCAAAAAATCACATCTTGGACCCTGGGTCCAAGTTTGGACCAATTAGACACAATCCGTTATTGAAGACAATTGCCTGGATGTTTGACACTACATGTATAGGTCAGTCAAACTTACCTGAAAAATTATAACAACTGTCCAAATGACTTAATTTTCCCCTACTCAAGGAGGACTGCAGCTCTCCCAGCCTCCTCGGCCTGTACGTCTATGCCCATGACCCTCACACTGAAACAAGTTCCACGAGACATAAAAAGGGAGCTTAATAAAATTTGAATGGAAGTTTTTGTATACAGCGTTGGTTGATTTTGACAGTTATTATCTTGGGTGACAATAATTAGCAACAGAACAACTTTTTATGAATAAAAATCACTAAACTAAGTTTTCTCGTAATTCACAGCTCAGGAACCCTCACCCGGCGCAGATAGCAGACGATAATAAAAAAGGTGTTCTTGACTGACTTCAAACTCCGTCCCTAAACACAGCCCATGATCCCCCATCGGTTCCCTCACCCAGCGCAGATAACAGATGACAATAGAAAAATGTATTCTTGACTAACTTCTTCTGAAGTTCCTGATTGATTCTCACTTGTAATTAAAGTTTGAGCCATGAATACTTTCCCAACAAATAAACACAGAGGTCGAATGTCTTTGAAACAAAATATCAAAGTAACCTTCTGTGATATGTTTTTATATTATTTTATTAACCGATGTGATATTAAACCAAACCCATAAATTTATACCTAACAAAATCGCTACTATTAGATTTCACCAGCCCAAATGGTTCCACAAGAACCTCAGACTTCTGATTCGCCAAAGAAAGCGTGCTCACCGAAAAGCTAAACTCACTGACAAGCCGGAATGCAGGGAAGAATACAGGAAGAAGCGCATTGAAGTAACAACCGAAATACGCAAGTCAAAAGCAAAATATATTTCCAAAATCGACACTAAACTAAATCACACTCAGCCAAACAACACCGATTGGTGGAAAACTCTCAAGCTTGGGCTGTTCAATAAAGAACCCCCTAGCTCCTGCTTAATCTCAAATGACCAAATTTTTTCCCTGGACAAGGACAAAATGTTTAAATAATTATTTTTGCAAAAGCTCTACGGTACCGGTTCACAATCACTCACTCCCATCTACTCATTCCAATCTAGCATGCCCGATATTAAGTAGTATTATTCGGACATTATGTCCAAAACAATCAGACATTTCGTCTAGCGATCGGACATTATGTCTAAAAAAAATCTGACATTATGTCCAAAAAAAATCAGACATTTCATCCAGTGAAATTGGACATTTCATCCAGAAAATCGGATATTTTGTCTTGGACATTTTGTCCAGATCATCCTCAAACAACAAAGTGATGCCAGAAGAGTAATTGTTATTATGAGATGATATCTGATGGCGAAAATAACCTATTGTTCCATATTTCCCTGGGCTTATGCCATTAGTTACTAATTCTTGGCCCCACTGATTACAGTAAAAACAAGTCATGGCTCGCGCATTATACTCAGGTCATCAATTATTTCATTGGTTGATTATTTGCATTATCAACGTGGGAAGTGGTTTGCCAATGTTTGGGACCTCGTGATAACACCAGTTTATTAAATAATATTAAATCTTAAAAAAGTATGATAATTTGTGTTTATTCGTTGAAAAACGCTGCAGTGGAGCTTTTTCAATAAATAAGCACAAAATTATTGGTGACAGATATATATAAAAATTAGGGTTAGTCTTCTCTAGCAATGTATTAAATTATTTTAAATCTGATAGAATTGTTATAATTTTGTGTTGATTCATTGAAGCCTTTTCAATGAATATTTACGCAAAATTATTGAGACAAATTTAGATAACAATTAATGTTACAGACTTATCTAGCAATATATTAAATTAAACAAAATCTGGTAAAAAATGAACTAATTTTACGTTTATTCATGGAGAAAAAGCTGAATGGAACCATTTCAATGAATAATTGTGCAAAATTACTGGAGACAAATATAAATAACAATGGTACAGACTTATCCGGCAGTTTATTAAAGTAAATGAAATCAGTAAAAAATCTAATAATTGTAGTTTATTTTAGTCACTGCCAAACGAGAAATTCATTTAAGGGAGTGGTGGGGGGGGGGGGGGGTGGTGGATATGCTCCCATTTATTCCAAGTTTCCTTTAGTCGTTTTTCAAGTTTGACATATGATGGTTTGCTGTTTTTCAACACAAACTGAGTTGCGAAAACCAAACTCAAGAATCATCTATATCAGTGACAACTGACAGCTTGTCACTGTGTTTAATTATGTTCTGAGCTGTGAAAAAAACCCCTCTGGAGGTGTAAATGTTGAATAATATTTAAAAATATTTATTGACTCATACGCAAATGTTTATTTATTGGGGCCGAAATAACTTGGTAAAAGCTTAAGAAACATCTCGAGGCCAAAACATCGCGAACCCTCAGAATTAACTGGTTCACTGCATCAACAAGCTGTTTGCCATAAGCATCACCCAACTGGCTTATTGTCACTGTCTTTATCGGCAAACCTTTCAATATACTGTATAAAGTTTATTTTATATGTATGCAGTGCCAGCTATGAGAGGAGTGTGATAAACACAATGGTCATCAATTTTTTTCTGTATTTGGTTATTATTTATAGTGATGAACCAATTATCAAAACTTGCTATCAACCGATTACCGGTTATTTCTTGCCGATTATGCTGATTCCGATGGTTGAAGTAGGACACTGAAGAAAATTTGTTTGTGCCTGTTATACTACAGAATTTCGTTGATAAATCATCAATTATGAAAGCTTAATATCACGTAAGTTCTCAGAATATGCATATTTAGTGCTGGGCAATATTAGCCAAAATAATATTTGCATTTTGGTTGGGGTGTGGGGAAAAGATTGTTATTAACGATACAATCCCGCGATTTTGTTCTCGTGAAGATTGTGTTGTATTCCAGTAAATAGTGTTAATACGGTTTTATGTTGGCAACAACACTAAAACGCCCACAAAAATAGACTTATGTTGACGACAACACTAAAATGCCCACAAAAGCGATATAGGATAAGATGAGGAAGCAAAACCCATACTGATCCTAGTCAGGACCCCAATGGATGGGTTGAGGTGGGAAGGATTTTTAGCACTTGTCACCTCAACATTTTGTCAGTGAATAAATCACAAAACAAGATGATCATGTGACCAGAATTCCCGGTAAAATCTCATTGGCCATGACGGCAGCATGCAAATGGAACTATCCTTTCTAAAACATGATTGAACATTGGGAATCAGTGAAGCAAATAGAGCTCCACTGACCCCCAATTGATTTGGAATAAATATTATATAACCCATCAACCCCCAATTGTACTTTAGTGAACCAGAGACATTTATTGCTGCATAAAGTCAACCATCATTCTTCTGGCTTTGTATATAATGAAAAGTTTCAGCGTGCCGAAGGTGCACAGGGACGATGTGTGATTTCCCTTGTGACCTGAATAACTTTCAGGTCACAAGGGGGGGGGGGGGGGGGGGGTTCTCCTAAATACTAGAACCACACAGAACCCCCCTTTAAATTACACTTGCACAATGTTTGTAATGAAATGTTTTTATTTCCTGTATTAATCCTTACAGGGGATTTCCCTTGCTGCACAAATGAATTTATTTGCTTATGAATGAAAAGTTTCAGTGCATCGAAGGCGCACAGGGATGGTTGGCAATTTGAAATTTGCTTACGAATGGTGGTGGGGGGAGGGTTGTCTCCTAAATACCAGAATCGCATCTGTAGATGTGATATTAATTCAATCGGCGTTTGTTACAAAAAACACTCTTTGACCTCATTTGAGGGTATGAAATGTCATTATGTGCTTTTTACAGCAGTGTTTTTACAACTGGCTTCTCACCTTTGATGTGACACTCTATATATCCAATAAGTGCACAAATATAGTATGGGACCATTCAACTGAGATTCCCATTATGGGGGCACAACAGCATCGATCCAAAAATTCTATCAGATATTTTTTTCGATTTCTCAGCTTGTACTGAGTACCTGCAGGCCGCAAGGGAAATCCCATATTGTCCCGGCACGCTGAAGCTTTTCATTCAAAAAATTAATGGATGCAATCAATAAAAAACAATCATTAACAATAGACTTATGTTGGCGACAACACTGAAATCCAATTAACTACCAATAAGACAAAGGATTAATAACACTTTCGGGCACACCAAGGAACTTCCTCAAAGTTACTTACTGCAATTCAGGAACTTACTGCAAATAGACCATCCCTTTGGGAGCCACCTGCAAACAAAGATCTTATGTGGCATTTGTTCTGAGGTCGAATACAACTGAAATCGTCTGCCTAGGAGACCCTGTTTTCACCACACATAGAATCCAATTTTTGTCACTATTTTTAATGCCAATTTTGTCTCTTAAATAATCCGTCCCCATACCTTTGTCATCTGAGAACTGTGATAGTTCAACATAGTTACACATAAAACACACCAATCTTGTTATAACAATTAGAAACAAACACAGAACTAAGCACAAATATAGTGACTGACAATAAGCCTGTTGGGTGATGCTTATGGTCAAGGGCTTGTTGATGCAGTGAATCTGTGAATTCTGATGCCACAAATCAGTTCATAGTTAATAATAATAATAATAATTTTCAGCCTAAAATCCACAAAATGTGCTCTGGCTTTACACACAAAAAAGGGAAATGATTTCTTTCCTACATATTGGTGCAGAAAGCTTGTTTGTAGAGATGTCTTTTCAAACCAGCTCTGAATGACTCGGTTTCCTGTGGTAGTCTCAGGTGACTCGGTAAAAGGTTTCAGAGGTTAGGGGCGGTGATCAAAAAGGCCTGGCCACCTGCAGATGCTAAATTTGAAACAGGTTGGACCAAGGTGTGCGAGTCCGAAGAACGGAGGTCTCTGGCAGGTGTGTAGTATGTGACCAGATCTGAGAGATATGATGGTGCCAGGTCATTTATACATTTATATGTCAGAAGGATTATTTTATATTGAATTCTTTGTTGGACAGGAAGCCAGTGGAGGTCAGCTAGGATAGGTGTTATGTGATACGACTTCCTATTTCGAGTTACACACCTAGCAGCACAATTTTGGATATGTTGAAGCTTATCCAGTGACGCCTTTTTGCAGCGGCAGTGAGTTGCAATAATCAAGACGACTCATGACAAAAGCGTGGATTAATTGTTCAGCTGTGTGTTTGTCTATCGACATTCGCACCCTGCTGATATTTCTAAGATGGTAGAATGCAGCATGACAGACCTGCTGGACGTGTTTGTCAGCTGCCAATGACTCATCAAGGAAATATCCTAGGTTACGAACGGTAGCCGATGGTATAATGCTATTTCCTTCTATTGATAACGGAAGTTTTGAAATTTTGCCTAATTGGTGAGGTAAGCCAATGTAAATATCCTCTGTTTTGTCTGCATTTAACTTTAAAAAGTTATCAGTCATCCAATCTTTGATGTCCGCCACACATTCCTCTAGTCGATGACATGCAAACACTTCATAATCCGGTTTAAAATGGATGTATAGCTGGGTGTCATCGGCATAAAAGGGAAATTGTAGGCCATGGCTGCAGATGATATCACCCAGGGGAAAAACATAAATCACATACAATAGAGGGCCCAGAACGGACCCTTGGGGAACACCATACTGAAGATTGAACTCGGTGGAGGTTGACTCGTTAATGAGTATACTTTGGGTACGGCCTGTTAGGTAGGAAGAGAACCACTTTAGAGCTCTACCTGAAATTCCTATTCTGTGTTCTAACCTATCTATGAGCCTATTGTGGTCGATGGTGTCGAAGGCAGCACTCAGGTCGAGTAATACTAAGCAGGAGATAAGATAGTTGGGTGAATGATGAGGAGAATGGCAACATAGAAGATCGCTTGGTACCTTATGAGAACAGTTTTCACAACTCTATCAGTAAATATTTAAAATAATAAGCAAAGAGTGGAAAATATGATATACAACAGATAATTCACAGTAATTCTGTGTAATTTGAGGTAATTCCGGTGTTTATGAGAACCATGCCCAGCTGGATTATAAAATCACTGAAAACCCTCTGAAATCATGTATAAATATGAATTATTTTAACTTACTTTATCCTTATTTACAATATGGTTGGTCAGGACAGGTAAACCAAATGTAGTTTTCAGTGCAGCAAACTTATCAAATCCTTACAATAATATGCTACAGCATACATGTACACACGCGTATGGTGTATATAAGTAAGGGAAATTTGTTTATCACCTTTGATATTCCATTAATTCAAATTAAATATACCCAAGTTATACATCAAAATGAAGGTTGTGATGGAGAGAACATGGAAAATGTATGTAGGCAACTCACAGAGTTGACAGCAGGCACAAATGGTTCCTGGAAGTCGGCTACCATATTCATACTAGAACTGATGATAAAATAATATTTCAGGAGAACAACTTGTGGCCTTCACCCTTCATATATCCAAGAACAAAGCTAGGAAAACAAAATACTTCAAAACGCAGTGACAGAGCTGTGTGGGGGTAAATTCCCAAACTCTCAGCATTGTTAGCTCACCAACTTTAGTTGTGTGAGCTTATGGAATGGCTCGGTCGGCGTCGGCGTCAGCATCAGCGTCAGCGTACGTGTCCAATAATGTTAAAGTTTCTGTTTAGGTCACTTCTTCGCCCTATTTCCATATCATGGGTTTTATAATGCTGCTATATGATGATTATTATCATTTTACCATGATTTAACCCCTCATACCCTACATTTTAGACATTTTTCTTGACATTTTTAGTTGCGTTTAGTTTTCTGTTTAGCTCAGAATTTCATGTTTAACTAAGTGTTTAGGTCAGCTGCTGTGCTCCTTCTCTTCCAGTGGCACTTATATTCATCATACATGTTCCTCAGTATCATTGTTCCATGATTAACCCCTCATACATTGCATTTTAAACATTTTTCTTGAAATTTTTAGTTGCGTTTAGTTTTCTGTTTAGCTCGGAATTTCATGTTTAACTAAGTGTTTATGTCAGCTGCTGTTCTCCCTTTCTTCCCACGGCACTTATATTCATCATACATGTTTCTCAGTATCATTGTTCCATGATTAACCCCTCATACCCTGCATTTTAAACATTTTTCTTGACATTTTTAGTTGCGTTTAGTTTTCTGTTTAGCTCGGAATTTCATGTTTAACTTAGTGTTTAAGTCAGCTGCTGTGCTTCTTCTCTTCTCATGGCACTTATATTCATCATACATGTTCCTCAGTATCATTGTTCCATGATTAACCCCTCATACCCTGCATTTTAAACATTTTTTTTGACATTTTTAGTTGCGTTTAGTTTTCTGTTTAGCTCGGAATTTCATGTTTAACTCAGTGTTTAGGTCAGCTGCTGTGCTCCTTCTCTTCCCATGACACTTATATTCATCATACATGTTCCTCAGTATCATTGTTTCATGATTAACCCCTCATACCCTGCATTTTAAACATTTTTCTTGAAATTTTTAGTTGCGTTTAGTTTTCTGTTTAGCTCGGAATTTCATGTTTAACTTGATGTTTAGGTCAGCTGCTGTGCTCCTTCTCTTCCCATGGCACTTATATTCATCATACATGTTCCTCAGTATCATTTTTCCATGATTAACCCCTCATACCCTGCATTTTAAACATTTTTCTTGACATTTTTAGTTGTGTTTAGTTTTCTGTTTAGCTCAGAATTTCATGTTTAACTAAGTGTTTAGGTCAGCTGCTGTGCTCCTTTTCTTCCCATGGCACTTATATTCCTCATACATGTTCCTCAGTATCATTGTTCCATGATTAACCCCTCATACTCTGCATTTTAAACATTTTTCTTGACATTTTTAGTTGCGTTTAGTTTTCTGTTTAGCTCAGAATTTCATGTTTAACTTAGTGTTTAGGTCAGCTGCTGTGCTCCTTCTCTTCCAGTGGCACTTATATTCATCATACATGTTCCTCAGTATCATTGTTTCATGATTAACCCCTCATACCCTGCATTTTAAACATTTTTCTTGACATTTTTAGTTGCGTTTAGTTTTCTGTTTAGCTCGGAATTTCATGTTTAACTTAGTGTTTAAGTCAGCTGCTGTGCTTCTTCTCTTCTCATGGCACTTATATTCATCATACATGTTCCTCAGTATCATTGTTCCATGAGTAACCTCTCATACCCTGCATTTTAAACATTTTTTTTGACATTTTTAGTTGCGTTTAGTTTTCTGTTTAGCTCGGAATTTCATGTTTAACTCAGTGTTTAGGTCAGCTGCTGTGCTCCTTCTCTTCCCATGACACTTATATTCATCATACATGTTCCTCAGTATCATTGTTTCATGATTAACCCCTCATACCCTGCATTTTAAACATTTTTCTTGAAATTTTTAGTTGCGTTTAGTTTTCTGTTTAGCTCGGAATTTCATGTTTAACTTGATGTTTAGGTCAGCTGCTGTGCTCCTTCTCTTCCCATGGCACTTATATTCATCATACATGTTCCTCAGTATCATTTTTCCATGATTAACCCCTCATACCCTGCATTTTAAACATTTTTCTTGACATTTTTAGTTGTGTTTAGTTTTCTGTTTAGCTCAGAATTTCATGTTTAACTAAGTGTTTAGGTCAGCTGCTGTGCTCCTTTTCTTCCCATGGCACTTATATTCCTCATACATGTTCCTCAGTATCATTGTTCCATGATTAACCCCTCATACTCTGCATTTTAAACATTTTTCTTGACATTTTTAGTTGCGTTTAGTTTTCTGTTTAGCTCAGAATTTCATGTTTAACTTAGTGTTTAGGTCAGCTGCTGTGCTCCTTCTCTTCCAGTGGCACTTATATTCATCATACATGTTCCTCAGTATCATTGTTCCATAATTAACCCCTCATACTCTGCATTTTAAACATTTTTCTTGACATTTTTAGTTGCGTTTAGTTTTCTGTTTAGCTCAGAATTTCATGCTTAACTTAGTGTTTATGTCAGTTTCTGTGTTTTACTTTTAAGAGGTTGTGTTTAGGTCAGCTTTGTCACATGTTATGAGCCTGTTTGATACAGTTCTTGTGTTTGCCAAAGTTACTATCAAAGAGGAATGTTGGTGAGCTATAGGGCATTGGCGTCCTTCTTGTTTTCATTGTCTGTTTGTTCACATTTTGACCTAAATACTACACACTATTATTTTATGGAGAGTTGGAGACTGCAGAGTTGCCATATTACTTGCAAGATATCAGGTCACATGTTTGAATTTCTTAGAATTACGCTGAACATTCGTGGTGTCACATGATATGTGTATGTCTGTCGGCCATTAGTGTGATACCAATTACCAAAAATGGTCGCGGACCAATTACCGGTTATTTGAGCTCACAATTCTGATGCCAAATCCGATTGTAATACACTTCTTGACAAGTTGAGGCTCAAAAGAACTACATTAAACTGAACATTTTTCACAGTGTTAAACTTCGTTGACAGGGGTCGCACTGAAATGACCAGTCACACACCCTTGGGCAGTAAACGTGGCTCTCGGAGCCACATTTATCACCCAAGTGCGTGCGACTGGTAATTTTACTGTGACCTGAGTCAGTGGTGTGCAACTTTCACTTTTCCGGTATGAACTGGCGATTGCCGCAAATACGCTCAATTGTAAGCTTTGCATGTCGTTTAACTTTTATATCCCGTAAAGGGGTGTCTGGAGAGATTAAGAATGCACATTGTGGTTCTTTCTCAACTTTATTGAATGGTATCATTGACATCATTTTGCAATAAAAAGTTGAACAATTGCAGAAGATAATAAAATGCAGTTAATGAATCATCACAAAATGCTTGGCAACAATCAGTTGAATCCAGGAGTCGTTGCCGTTGTCATCCAATTGCCCACAATCGTCTGATTGTGGTAGTCTGTTCTGATCATTGGTTGAACACTATCAGCCATAGAACCTATCTCCAATAAAAAAAATGCAGACAAGTGTTGTTCTTTCCCCAAATTCAGTCCTGTCGCTGCACCATAAAGTGTTTTGAATGCCTAGCCTTGTTCTTGGATATCTGAAGCACATTTGGCCATAAGTTGTCCTCCGGAAATGTTATTTTATTATCAGTTCTGGTACAAATATTGCAGCAGACTTTCAGGAACTACTGATGCCTGCTGTCAACTCTGTGAGTTGACTGCATATATTTTTTATGTTCTATACATCACAACCTTCATTTTGATGTATAATTTGTGCATATTTAATTTTAATTTATGGAATATCAGAGGTGGGAATTTCAAAGTAAATAAATTTCCTTTACTTACATACCACCTTAATGCATGTACCAAACCTTTGGTACTGGTGCAACTGTTTCCTCCTCCCAGGTGTATCTTCCACCTGTTGGAACATGGAGCATCAACTAGTTTATCGGCCCCATTTTTCATTTATCTTCCCCACCCAAATTTTTCCTATTATTCCATTTAATCACAGACCTTTTTAAAGAGTTTGCATTGGTAACCTCAATTTGAGACTTCAAGGGTTGGTGTAGGCAGGGGGAGGGGGGCATATTGAGGGTATCATGCCTCTTACCTGAAAGGTTTGTTAGCTTGACTTGACAAATTCAAGATAACCTATTGCCATCACGCATGCAGACGTCTGTCCGTCTGTGAGTCTGTTCACATTTTCGTTAGCACAGGCTACACCCCATAGTTGTTGTCTGATCATCACAAAATTTCATATGCAGTTTCGAGGGCATGTCCAGATGAGAATGTCCCCTTTGCAATCGGTCAACCATGATGGCTGTGCAGCCCTGAAACCCAAAAACCTTTAGCACAGTCTACAGGTCGTATTTATGAAGGGGTTTCATTGTTACTTGGTACTAGTAGGATTTTTCCGTGTAATGTCTAGATGAGAACATCCTCATTTGGTCGCGATCGACCTTGTCGGCTGAGTGGGCCTGAAACCTGAAAACCTTGAGCAAAATCTACAGGTCACATTTATGAAGGGATTTAATTGTAACATGGTTGGATAACTGTGTATAATGTCTAGATGAGAACGTCTTATTTTGGTCAGGTCGGTCAAACGTTATGGCTGCAGTGGCACATTACCTAGATTCCTTTAGCACAGTCTACAGCTTGCATTTATGAAGGGATTTCATTGTAAATTGGTGGGATGACTCGGTATAATGTCTAGATGAGAACGGCCTATTTTGGCCGTGATCGGTCAACCATGACGGCTGCAGAGGCTTGTGATATAGATTTGTTTAGCACAGTCTACAGTTCATATTTATGAAGCGATTTCATTGTAACTTGGAAGGATAACTTGGTATGATGTCTAGATGAGACTATCCTATTTTGGTCAGGATCGGTCAGCCATTGTTACCGCCGCCTGGTTATGTGACCTTGATTCCTTTAGCACTGTCTACAGGTTTTTTGTATGAAGGGATTTCATTGCAACTTGGTAGGATAACTTAGTATGATATCTAAATAAGACTGTCCTATTTTGGATTTGGATATAAATTGTCCAACAATTTCTTTAGCACACCTACAGGCCATGGCTCTCTCCTGATCAGTCCCAAATTTCATATGTGGCTTTTGGGCAATATCTAGATGGGAGCTATCGTTTTTTTTTAAATTTCATTGAAAAACATGGCCGCCAGTGGCCATCTTGAATTTGGATATAAATTGTCCCAACAATTCCTTTAGCACACTCTACAGGTCGCAGCTCTCACCGTCCCTCTCTCAGTTCCAAATTTCATTTGTAGGATTGGGGAAATGTCTGGATGGAAGCTATCAACTTTTTCCAAATTCGGTAAATCATGGTCGCCATTGGCCATCTTAGATTTGGCATATAAATTGTCAGCAATTTCATTAACACACCCTGCAGGCCACATCTCTTACCCAATCTTTTTCAACTTTCATATGTGGCTTTGGTGTGATGTCTAGATGGCAACTATTGAATTTTTCGGAAATTTGTTGTAAAACATGGCTGCCAGCAACCATCTTGGATTTGGATATAAATTGTCCCAACAATGCCTTTTGCACATCCTACAGGCCACAGCTCTCACCCGATCAGTCCCAAATTTCATAGTGGTTTTGGGGTAATGTCTAGATGGGAGTTATCAAATTTTTCAAAAGTTCATTGAAAAACATTGCCACCAGCAACCATCTTAGATTTGGCATATAAATTATCGACAATTCTATCAGCACACCCTACAGACTGCATCTCTCACCCGATCGTTTTCAAGTTTCATATGTAGCTTTGGTTTGATGTCTAGATGGGAGCTATCAAATGTTTCTAAATTTTGTTGAAAAACATGGCCGCCAGTAGCCATCTTGAATTTGGATATAAATTGTCAACAATTCCATTTGCACACCCTACAGGTCGCATCTCTCACCAGATCTTTTCTGAATTTCATATATAGCTTTCAAGTGATGTCTAGTAGGGCTGCAATGATATGCTTTCATAATGATACGATATGCATCACAATTCAGTGTACACGATACGATATGTATCGTGATACACATTATCTCTCATGGCATGCAACTACAGATGTCAGCTGCTTTGAGGACAGCATGTATTCATTTCCAGTAGCTGACTTGTATTACAAATTTGGATGCACTCTTTCAACAATAGGTAACTTCTCAATGTGATAACTCATGACATTAAGTAATTTAAGGTTTTGATTTTATGACCCATTTTTCAGTGGGTTTTTTTCCTCTCAGGAAATATATTCTAAACATTTAATACCTTATATCTTGTTTGACAGAGCTCAGTGAGCTCTGTCAAACAAGATACAATGGATTAATCAAATACATATTTAGTACAATAGAGGGAATTTGGTTAACTGAATAATCCCTTTAAGGGCATATTTATCTCTATCAATGTTAGCATGCAGAAAAAATGTTTCTCTGAATCAGTTTTCAAAATCCAAGAAGTTGTTTTGTATGATATTATTTATATTTATTGTATCACAATACATAGTGAATAACGATACATATTGAGGCGTGAGCATTGTATCGTGATTCAAGTGTATCATGATTAATCGTTGCAGCCCTAATGTCTAGATGGGAGCTATCAAATTTTACTGAATTTAAAAAATATGGCCACCAGCAGCCATCTTGGATTGGCATACGAATTGTTAACAATTTGCACACCCTGCAGGCCACAATCTCTTTTCAAATTTCATTTGTAGTTTTGGTGTGATGTCTAGATGGAAGCTATCAAATTTTTCTGAATTTTGTTGGATTTGGAATATAAATTGTTTCCATTAGCAGACCCCTACAGCCACACCTCTGACCCGATCTTTTTAAAATTTTGTATGTAACTTTGGTATGATGTCCAGATGGGAGGTATCAGATTTTTCTGCATTCCATTTAAAAAGATAGTCGCCACCAGCCATCTTGGATTTGACATATATATTGTCAACAATTCCATTAGTACACCCAACAGGCTCCTTCCCTCACCCGATTTTTTTCAGATTTCATTTGTAGCTTTGGTGTGATGTAGGCTACAGGCCGCACTTCTGACCCGATCTTTTTAAAATTTTGTATGTAACTTTGGTATGATGTCCAGATGGGAGTTATCAGATTTTTCTGCATTCCATTGAAAAAGATAGCCGCCACAAGCCATCTTGGATTTGACATATATATTGTCAACAATTCCATTAGTACACGCAACAGGCCCCACCCCTCACCCAATTTTTTTCAGATTTCATATGTAGCTTTGGTGTGATGTCTTTTCTGTAGAAACTTGAGTGAATGACATGGCATTACTGGATCTTTCTACATGTATATTTACTACTCAAAGTTTGCGAAGCACCAAATATTTGACACATCATTGTGAAATTTGCTTGTGACATATTTGTGATATTTTTAGTGGATATGATTGAGGAATGTATTGAAATGGTCCCCAGTGTTTACATTAGCTCTCTTGACAGGCAGGCTTTTCGTTATAGTCATGGAAAGCATCTACCTCTTGATTTTCTTGATGTTTTCGTGTACTGTATACATGTACGTGACATGTGTAGAGTATTCAGTCTTCATTTCAACACAAACCCTTGTGATTGAATATGGCAAATGCAAATGTAAGAAGACATTTGTCTGAAGCAGCAGAAATGTGGCAGGCTGTAGGGATGGTGGAGCAAGGGGCTACCCATCGTCAGGTTGGTAAAGCCCTTGGTTTGCACCATATAGTGATCACCAGAGCCTGGGTAAGATTTCAGCAGTATGGCACATCAGTAAGATGGCATGGTGGTGGCAGAGAATGGCAACATCTGCAGATGAAGACCAGTTTTTGATCATTCAGGCCTGTAGGAACCGCTTTGCCACAGCAACCCAGTTTCGCAGTGACCTTCAGAATGCATGCGGGGTAAATGTTTTGATTCAGACTATCCGGGCAATGTTGCACGAAGGTGGTCTCCAATTGAGAAGACCATGTATTCGCATTCCGCTGTCCCAGAACCACCATCAGGCACAATATGAATGGGCCATGAACCATGTTGGATGGACCAGAGAAGATTGGCGACCTGTCCTTTTTACAGATGAGTCAAGGTACTGCCTAGACCACACAGATAGGCGTTCTAGGGTATGGAGAAGACCAGGAGAGCAATTCCATGCAGCCAACATTGCTGAGCATGACCGCTATGGTGGAGGGTCAATCATGGTCTGGAGCAGCATCAGCTGGGATGGACATACGGAGCTCTGTGTGCTTGAACATGGTACATTGACTGCACAACGGTATATTGATGAGATCCTGGTTGTCCACGTCAGATTGTATGCAGGTGCAGTGGGTAATAGATTCATTCTGATGGACAATAATGCCGGTCCTCGTGTTGCCCATGCTGTCGGGGAGTACCGACAGACAGAGGGGATTGAGCACATGGACTGGCCAGCAAGATCCCCTGACCTCAATCCAATCGAACATGTCTGGAATGAGTTGCAGCTTGCAATTTCAGCCTGTCCAGTCCAGGCAAGAAATGTCCAGGAGCTTGGTGCTGGTCCAAGAATGGAACAACATCCCACAAAGGACCACCAGGAACCTGATTGGGAGCATGAGAAGGCGTTGTCAATTTGTAATTAGCGGTAATGGGTCTCATACTCGATATTGAAGCCATACCAGTTGGCCCCGTCAACTTTTTGGCATATTGAAAAATTTCCTCTTTTACCAAAAATATCCATTTTCCATGGTTATTGCATTCAAAAGCCAAAAAATAATGTCAAACACAAATAAATTTCTTAATTTCGGTACTTAAATAATTAAAGATACAATTATACACTTTTCATAACAATATTTCAACTAAAACGAAAAACAGGTAGTTGGATGTACTTGGTGCTTAGCAAACTTTGAGTAGTATAGTTCAGTTCCTTCTTGGACATGTTGAGTGGCAGTGTCATTGACACTTTAATTATACCCCCCCGCAAACAAAGTTTGGGGGGGTATATAGGAATCACCCTGTCCATCTGTCTGTCCGTCCTTGTAAGCGCAACTCCTCCTAAACCGTTGGAAGAATTTTCATGAAACTTTACACAATGGAAGAACTCCATATGAAGATGTGCATGAAGCAATATAATTCCGTTCTGACATTTCCAAGGGGAGATAATCTAACTTATACCTTGTAAGCGCAACTCCTCCTAAGCCGTTTGAAGAATTTTCATGAAACTTTACACAATGGAAGAACTCTATATGAAGATGTGCATGAAGCAATATAATTCCGTTCTGACATTTCCAAGAGGAGATAATCTAACTTATACATTTCAGGCCTGGGGGGGGGGGGGGGGCTATCACTTTGGGGGAGGGGGGGGGTATCACTTTGAGAGTTTGCTCACAGTACCTCTAGTTTTTACAGCTTATGGATATGAATCATGAAAATAAAAAAATGGATGACATTCTCGCAAACAGAATGGGTCGAGTAGAAACAAATAATTTTGAGACCATCTTTTGTCTCACTGAAAATTATTCTTTTTTTTCACAGCGAATTCATGTTAATCTTAAAAATGGATGAAATTCTCTTTAAAATAGTGTTTCGAGTAAAGAAAACAAAATTGAGACTTTGTGTGTTAATTTGTACAGGAAGATAATCTGGTCAGGGTATCCTCCCTCGCCAGCCTGAATTATTTTCATTTTTCACAAGTTATGCACATTAATCTTGAAAATGAAAAATATGGATGAAATTTTCTTCAAAATAGTGATTTGAGTAAGTTGAATTTTTTTGGACACTTCGAATGTCAAGTTATGGTGGAAGATAACCAGGTTGGGGTATCCCCCCCCCCCCCCCCCCCCAACAAATCCCCCTACCCCTACCCCCACCACAAGAAATATTTTCTTTTTTCGAAACTTATGCATATTCATCTTGAATATAGAAAATATGGATGAACACCTCTTCAAAATAGTTGTTCGAGTAAAATATAAAATCAGACTTCTAGAGGCAGGTGGAGGGAAGATTCCCCCCCCCCCCCCCCCCAACATCCCACCTGAATTTCTTTTCTTTTTTTCACAACTTCTGCATATTAATCTTGAAAATTGAAAGTATAGATAAAATTTTCTTAAAAAAAATAGTGGTTCAGGTATGAAAAATTGAGACTTCCAGCATTACAAATGTCGGTGGAGAGGAAGATAACCTTTTTCACAACTAATGCATATGAATCCTGAAAAAGTAAAATATTGATTAAATTTTCTTCAAAATAGTGATTTGAGCAAGCAAAAATTTTCAGGACTTTAAGAGTCAAGTTGGTAAGATACCCTGGTCACAATATTTTTTTCTCCAGCTGAAAAAAATTCTGTTTTTACATCTTGTGTGTGGAAAATGTGGACAAATGATCTCCAAAACATTTATTTGAGCAAAAGTAAAGTTTATGACCTCAAATCTTTCTCTCTTTGCAACTTCTGCACATGAGCCTTGAAAATTGAATGTATGGATTAAATTCTTCTTACAGATGCTGCAGTGGTAATTTGAGGCTTACCCTCCCCAACACATGCCCAGCCATCAAAAAACAATTTACAAGTTTTTCAACAATATTTTATCTGATTAGATAATAACTAGGGATGCCAAGGTTATTGACTTTGCTAATTGATTAATCATCAGAGATTATCTTTTATAATTGATTACTCATTCCCGAGTGACCCTGTCTCAATAGTATTAAAAACAAACCTACCCTACCAAAAATAAAAACAGTGGGAACCTTGTTAATTGAATAGCCGCTTTGCCAATGAAAATTATTCAGTTAACAGGAGTATTCAATTAACAGGGATTGTATCACTTTCCTGTATTCTAGAGATAAACTTAGCATTTATTCTATTATATCTTGTTTGATAGAGCTCTATGAGCTCTGTCAATATATCTGTAATGGATGTACTGTGGCCAAATAGGTATCTGAACAATGGAAAACTTGAGGCGAGTAAGGTTAATTTCTCAGCAGGTTACAAGATTTTTTATTCAATTAACAGGAGTTTACTCTATAACCTATATTCAATTAACAGGTCAAATTTGTACTGGAGGTATGGTAAATGGTTTTGTGTTGGGAAATTATATTCAATTAGCAGGGTTATTCAGTCAATAAATATCCAATTAAGTGGGCTCCACTGTATCACAAATGGTTCATGTTGGATTTAAAAAAGTTGGATTATTGAAATGATTCCTTGTGCAATTCTCCGGGATTTCTGACTATTTCTCTGATACTTATTTTCCTCAAAACAGATCAAATGAAGACTAACATATTCCAAAGAGTGACGGCACAGAGGTGGCAGAACTTATAAAATCTGAAATCTCTGTGCATCCGGAGAGAACTGGTGGGACGAAACATCTCATAACCTCTCCCTCGTCATCTGCATCAGCGACATCATGATCTTATTCAACTACAAATGAAACAATTTCTGCACAACAACCTGTTTCAGAAGTTTTGGTTAAAACCTCTCTCGACCTTTACAAGAATACATGTCCTTATTCACAAACATATTTTCAAGAACTCCAAAAGAGCAATCGGTCATGTAAACTAGCTATGATAAATTCTGTTTCAGTATAGCTAGTTTCGGTTTTGATTTCCCTTGATCATTACAAACAGGATTTCTGGAAAATGTGCACTCTTGTGTTCCAAATAAAAGTACAGGTGGGAATAAAAGTATGGGGTGGAACATTTATCAAAATTAAATAAAAGTACAGACCCAAATAATAGTACAGAGTGGAAATGCATAGAGGGGGTGGGGGGTTAATGCTAGTTAATTTTATCTAAAAGCCAACTTATTTTCCAGTATTGCAGTTAGTTTTATTAAAGAAAACTAATAGACATTTATGCATCATGATAACAACAATGAATGCACTATTCTAAACAAAAGATTATCACACAATCTAGTGAAGATTTACTAATTTGAAGATCTACTCCCTGTTAGAAGGGTAATCTTAATAAACATACAGGCCCAAATAAGGTGCATACAGGGTGGAAAAATTCCCCAAAATTAATACACCTACATGTATGTTTATTTGGAACACAAGAGTACTGTTTTAGAAACAGTAACACTTCATGGTATATATGTAAGTATTAAGTATTTATTATCCCCGCATTTTTTCAAAAATGCGGGAATATTGTGGTGATCTCCATCCATCCCATCCCATCCTGCCCGTCCCATCTGTCCATCCCATCCATATGTCCGAACTTCATATCACCAAGAGTATGTAATGCAAAGCATTTAAACTATGCTGAGGTGTTCAGGAAGCATCTGTAGATATGCATAAAGATTTTGCAATTTAAAAGATGCAGGGATATATTGATGATCTTGGTCCATACATCTGTATGTCCATTTTTTGGAGCTATAATTTTGAAATTGACCATACTTCTTAAGATTTTGGATTTTTTCACCAGATAGTGCCAATGGCACCATTAAAAGACTGAGCTAAAATACTGCTTTCCAAAGAAAGACTCCTAGGATATTTAATTTTTATTCTTGAAAGTGTGTTCATATGTTCCTATAGAGTCTAGATGTGCATAAAGGTTTCGGAATTTTCATTTAGCCCCATGTGGCGACCGTAGTGCCACTTTGTTGCTAGAAATCAGTTTCCCGCGAAAGGCTCCTAGGGATTTTTAACTCAAAACCTTGAAAGTGTGTTCATATGTTCCAGTAGGGTCTCTAGATGTGCATAAAGGTTTAGGAATGTTTATTCGGCCCCACAGCACCACATTTGTCGTTATGATGTATGGTTTTCACAAGAGTTATGGCCCTTTGCAACCAAAACTCTTTGATAGAATCACATGGACCTAATCACTGGGCCAAACACTCTTTATGTTTTTGTTAACGCTATGAAGTTTTCAGTGATGTTATGTTAATACATTACAAATCCTTTCAACTGCTGTCAGGAAAACATAAACAAGAATAAAACATTTTCAACAAGAGACAAACCATGACTGGATGTCCTCGAAGGGAACAACCCCATGATTTTTAGCTCAACTTTGGCGAAGCCAAATTTGAGGTATTGTCATGGCTCGTCGTCTGTCCATCTGTCGCGCCGTCAACTCAGCTCAAGCTAGAGGCCGTATTTATGAACCAATCTTTACAAAACTCCTTGGGTACCTTTGTTATCACCATGGGACGAGAACGTGTGTTTTGGGGTCCGGTCCGAAATTCAAAATGGCCACTGGCGGCCATTTTGTACTGAAATTAGGTGCAATCAGTTTTTTGTACAGAACTTCTATATGAAAGATGTGATATGGATAAATTTTTGTACGAATATTTAGTAACATGGAATACATCACATATATTACGTTTTTTTTTTCTCGTGCATATATTATGCGAATTTCCCCGCGGGAACCCCGGGAAGTGAAGCAGTGCCTGTTCACTGCGGTAAACAGGCTCTGTTTTACTGGTAAAATAGGACCCAGTCATCAATGCTTGGGAGGTGCAAACCCTCTCTAAAATGGGCAACATGATTTATTAACTCTCCCCCTGGTCTTGAGTTGATTCTCATGTTGTGGTCATGATCAGTCATTGTGTAAAAATAGGTGACCTTAAACACCAATAAATAATAAATATTATGCGAATTAGAGAAACTTTGATTTATTCGGTGCTATTTATATGCAATTAGTGCGCATGTCAATACGGCTCACGGCTCGGGCTAGAGGCCTTATTTATGAACTGATCTCCACGAAACTTCTTGGGTACCTTTGTTATCACTGTGGGACGAGAAAGAGTGTTTTTGGGTGCAGTCCAAAATTCAAGATGGCCACCAGCAGCCATTTTGTACCAAAATTAGTGCAATCAGTTTTCTGTACAGAGGTTCTGTATGAAAGTTCTGATTTTAATAAATTTATGTACGAATGTTTAGTAACATGGAATACATCACATATAATACAGGTTTTTTTCTCGTGCAGAAATTATGCAAATTAGATGAACTTTGATTTATTCAGTGCTACTTATACACAGTAAGTGCACATGTCAATACGGCTCAGGCTAGAGTTTGTATTTATGAACCGATCTTCACAAAACTTCTTATGTAACTTTGTTATCACCTTGGGACAGGAACAAGTGTTTTGGGGTGCCTTTGTTATCACTGCTATGAGAACAAATATTTTTGGGTTCAGTCATTTCCACTCTGGGACTCAAAGATTTCTTTTCTAGTTTAGCATCTAACTGTCGCCCACCTTTACAATACTTTACCTATACATTTGTTACAGGGCAGGCTACGGTCAGCATTTATGTACAGACTGTTGCAATACTTTATATGTACCTTTGTTATCAGGTCATTACCTAGATGTTTGTCATTGCTGTTTCACATACTATACATGTACATGTCTTACACAAGTTGAGCTACAGTGTCATTGACCCTTTCATTTATTTTTTTTGGACAAAATTTTATTTTTGTAAACAAACATGGTATGAACATGATACAAATGACCCATATAAAAGCCTCACTGTAACATATGGATATTTACACAATAATAAAAAAACAACAGATTTCTTGTATTCATTTGAAATTTGTCTTTTTAAGGATGATGAAACTTTACCAAGTCAAGCATCAAGCCTTAGCCAATCACAGAAAGTGTCTGCCCAAACATCTCCAGCACAATTTGAAAGACGGGTAAAGTATCAACTTGTATAATTTATTCAATATTTAAAATTTTTGCGTGAGAAAGTGGAGTGTGGTGGTTATGGCATTGAACATTTGATTTGATCGCTAGCAGGAGTAATTGAATTGTGTCCTTGGGCAAGGTACTTATTCCCTGTTGCCTATTTGGTGGGTATAGTGGCACAGTACAAAGCGGAGGGGAGCTTTACTAATCACTTTCTGTCCATCGCCTGTCCATCGCTGTCCGTCCGGTGTAAACTTTACATTATCGACTTCTCACAAACTCCTAGACCAAATTTGGTGTGCATATTCCTCATCATCTGTCGATTCAAGTTTGTTCAAATAAAGTGGCCATGCCCACAGGCGGCACCACAAGGGGCATAACTCAGAGCACCCATAAATTTTTTTAAAAATTCAAAAAATCATCTTCTTCAGATCCACCAGTCAGAATCTTTTGATATTTGTTTTACAACATCTCCAGGGAGGTCAGATTCAAGTTTGTTCACATCGAGTCCCTGTGTTAAGATTTGGGCTCTCTATTGGAGTCCAAATTTTAACTCTGCTAGGGTTGGGACGATACACCAAATTCACGGTACGATGCATATCTAGATACACGAGTCATGATACGATATGTATCTAGATACGTATCTTGATATTCGCAGGGACAATGGTGGAGCCAGCAGTTCATAGTTGGGGAGCACAGATACTTTAGGGTGGAGGGGGATCAACTTAAGCTCTCCCTCCCCTCCCCCCCCTCCCCCCCCCCCCCCAAATTTCCCATATTCTATCATGTGTTGCACTGACTGGTCACGCGTGTCTGAGCTCAAACTCTGGCATAAGCCCATCCCTAACTTTACAAATGTGAGTTACCAAGTAGCCCCTCTGAGTCTTGTCACATCCTTTACTTTTCAGTTTTAGAATAAAGACGATTTAAGTCACAGACACTGGTAATTATGTTGAAAATAGGTAAGGAACCATCTGATGATCATGACAACTAACCTTACCAAATACATAAATAAAGTTGGAGTACCCTGGTTCCGTAGGTTGGCAATGAAAATACATCAGTGATTGAGATATGCTCTTGCAGTTCATGGTTCGACTTCCACTTTGCAATTTTCAAATCAATTCACCCGAACGAACAAAGTCGTGGAAGATGATTACGAAGAAAAACTGGTGCACATCAAGGGGGCTAATTAATAGGCACCAACATCGTAGAAAACATTAGTCTATCATTTCGCATAACCAACAGACGTTCATAATAAATTGGTCTATTGTTGCACTGTTTATCTATTGTTTTACCATTTTTAGCTTAACTTGACAAAGTCAAGATAAGCTATAGCCATCACGCGTACGGGAGTCTGTCAGTCTGTGAGTCTGTTCACATTTTCCTTTAGCACAGGCTACACCCCGTAGTTTTTGTCCGACCGTCACAAAATTTCATATGCAGGTTTGAGGTCATGTCTATATGAGAATGTCCCCTTTTGGTCACTATCGGTCAACCGTGATGGCTGCCCAGGCCCAAAACCTGAAAACCTTTAGCACAGTCTACAGGTCGTATTTATGAAGGGATTTCATTGTAATTTGTAGGATGCCTCTGTCCAATATCTAGGTGAGAACGTCCTCTTTTGGTCATGATCTGTCAACCGTGACAGCTGCCCAAGCCCAAAACCCAAAAACTTTTAGCACAGTCTACAGGTCATATTTAATATGGAGGGATTTCATTGTAACTTGGTAGGATGACTCTGTATGATGTCCAGATGAGAACTTCCCCATTTGGTCACGATCTGTCAACCGTGACGACTGCCTGAGCCCAAAACCTTTAGCACAGTGTGCAAGTCGTATTTATCGAGGGATTTCATTGCAACTTGGTAGCTTGACTCCATATAATGTCTAGATGAGAACGTCCTCTTTTGGTCACGATTGGTCAACTGTGACGGCTACAGGGGCCCGAAGCCCAAAAACCTTTAGCACAGTCTATAGGTCATATTTATGAAGGGATTTCATTGTAACTTGGTAGGATCCAAGATAATTTCTAGATGAGAACGCCTCCTTTTGGTCGTGATCATTCAGCTGTGACAGCTGCCCGGGCCAAAAACCCGAAAACCTTTAGCACAGTCTACAGGTTGTATTTATGGAGGGATTTCATTGTAAATTGGTAGGTTGATTCCATATAATGTCTAGATGATAACGTCCCCTTTTGGTCACGATTGGTCAACTGTGATGGCTACAGGGGCCCGAAACTTGAAAACCTTTAGCACAGTCTACAGGTCATATTTATGAAGGGATTTCATTGTAACTTGGTAGGATGACTCCAGATAATGCCCAGATGAGAATGTACCCTTTTGGTCGCGATCATTCAACCATGACGGCTGCCCGAGCCCAAAACCTGAAAAACTTTAGCACAGACTACAGGTCATATTTATGAAGGAATTTCATTGTAACTTAGTAGGATGACTCAGTATAATGTCCAGATGAGGACGTCCCCTTTTGGTTGCGATCAAGCAACCGTGATGACTACACAGGCCCGAAGCCCAAAAACCTTTAGCACAGTCTACAGGCCGTATTTATGAAGGGATTTCATTGTAACTTGACAGGATGACACGTTTTGGAATAATTTCACTGTAAATTGGTAATTTTCGTTAATATACATTAACTGTGAGGGCCACATACATTAACTGTGAGGGCTGCATTAACCCACCCCTCAGTTCTTTAGTACAGTGTACATCTCATATTATTTTTATTGAAAAGATAGCATACAGGGAATAGAAATTAATGTATTCCCAATTATCACAATTCTTGTCTTATTTCATAATCCTTTCATAAACATTGAACATTATCCTTTTCATCAAACATAACACACAGACAAGTTAAGCTACAGTGTCATTGACACTTTCATTGAATTGGAATGTTGGATGAGCGCAATATTGAATCGCACAATGTGAGCGAAATTTTGGTGATTAGATCGCACCTGGGAGATCTTGCTTCTCAAACAGCAAAGCAAACCCAAACAAGAAATATCCTGATTTAATAATCGATATTCCGGTGTACCCCAGTGTTATATTCTGAATTGCGGGGTATTTGAGTTGGCCAAATCACCCAAGCCTAAAATATGATGTGTTGAATGTTTTGAGAGTGAAAGAGTTGAATTTCATGATTGGTGACAGGCCTATATAGTGGTATCGCGATACGACAAAAATTTGGACCGGTATATCGTCCCGAGCCTACTTAGTGCAATATGTGGAATATTCTTTAAAAATCTTCTTCTTCAGATCCACCAGTTGAAATCTTTTGATATTTGGTATACAACATCTCTTTTGTGGTTTAGATTCAAGTTTGTTCAAATCGGGTCAATGAGTTAGTATTTGGGCTCTCTGTTGGGGCCCAAAGTTTAACTTGGTGCAATTTGAGGAAAATTCTTTAAAAATCTTCTTTTTCAGATCCACCAGTCAGAATCCTTTCATGTTTGGTATACAACATCTGTAGGGGGGTAACATTCAAGTTTGTAGTGCTGAAATGGTTGGCCCATTTTTAGCTTAACTTGACAAAGTCAAGATAAGCTATTGCCATCCTGCTTGCCGAAGTCTGTTAGTCTGTTCACATTTTTTTTTTACCACAGGCTACACCCCTAGTTCTTGTCCGATCGCCATGAAATTTCATATGCAGGTTTGAGGTCATGTCTAGATGAGAACATCCCCTTTTGGTCGCGATCGGTCAACTGTGATGGCTGCCCGAGCCCAAAACCTGAAAACCTTTAGCACAGTCTTTATGAAGGGATTTCATTGTATCTTGGTAGGATGACTCTGTATAATATCTAGATGAGAACGTCCCCTTTGGTCATGATCTGTCAACCATGATGGCTGCCCAAGCCCGAAACCCAAAAACTTTTAGCACAGTCTACAGGTCATATTTAATATGGAGGGATTTCATTGTAACTTGTTAGGATGACTCCGTGTGATGTCTAGATGTGATCTGTCAACCGTGACAGCTGCTCAAGCCCAAAACCTGAAAACCTTTAGCACAGTCTACAGGTCGTATTTGTGAAGAGATTTCATTGTAACTTGGTAGGATGACTCCATATAATGTCTAGATGAGAACGTCCCATTTTGATTGGGATTAGTTAATTGTGATGGCTATTGGGGCCCAAAGCCCAAAAACCTTTAACACAGACTACAGGCCGTATTTATGAAGGGATTTTATAGTAACTTGGTAGGATGATTCCAGAGAATGTCCCCTTTTGGTAGTGATCATTCAGCCGTGATGGCTGCCCAAGCCAAAAACCCGAAAACCTTGAGCATAGACTACACATCGTATTTATGAAGGGATTTCATTTTATCTTTGGTAGGATGACTCAGTATAATGTCTAGATGAGGACGTCCACTTTTGGTTGCGATCGATCAACAGTGATGGCTAGACAGGCCCAAAGCCTGAAAACCTTTAGCACAGTCTACAGGCCATATTTATAAAGGGATTTCATTTTCGTTGACATACATTAACTGTGAGGGCCACATACATAACTGTGAGGGCCACATTAACCTACCCCTCAGTTCTTTAGTACAGTCTATACATCAAATTATTTTTATTGAAAACATCACATACAGGGAACAGAAATTAACATATTCTCAACTATCACAATTCTTGTTGTATTTCATAATCCTTTCATAAACATTGAACATTATCCTTTTCATCAAAGCAGCACACGGTCAAGTTAAGCTGCAGTGTCATTGACACTTTCATTGTTACCGGCTAACCATCAGGTATAATCAGATTTCAACCGGATAACCATTAATTTTAACTGCTGATATTATTGCATTGTCCACGACACATAATCAGTAAGGAATGGCGAGAAAACAGTTCAAAACACTGTCCGCTGATTTCCGCAAAACATAAACAAATGAACACCATCGAGTGCCAATGTGCAATCGATCGTTAACAATTATATGACTGCAATGGTCCCACATATTAGTGATGATACATCGTAACTGTGGTCACCCTGCATTGTCCGGTTACAAAAACAGGCCTTGCCGTTTAAAAATCACAGGCCCACGATGTGAAAAATACTGAGAATCACAGGCGCGTTGCATGCTGCACACCTGAAATAAAAATTAAGTTTGCAGTTTGTTCCCACGGGTGCGGCGGAGCGCATTTGAAGTGAGGAACAAATCTCATTGATATCGGTTAAGAATTTCCAACCAGTTTGTTAATTGTAGTTAGGCATAGTTATTAGTTACATGTAGCTGTATTAGCGAAGAGCCTCTTACCTTGAGTGACATGAATTTGATGTGATCATAGGGTGAATATGTATTCCAAATTTTTTGAGTATCTTTTTCTGTTCACTGCTAAGACAAATGTCACAAACTATGCCACATTTAGATTTACCTATTCCTCACAATGAAATTTCTGGTGGGAATATGTTGTGAGTCCTGAAAGTGATTTTGTAAGAAATTATTATATGCCCCATTGACCAAGAGCCCCCTCGTTGCCCGACATTGACCATTGAAAAGCGAATTTTAAAATGCCAGATTTTAAAATAGTTTTTTTTTATACGGCTGCTCATATGAGCGGGACGTATTATGGTATGGAAATGTCTGTCCATCTGTCTGTCCATCCGTCCGTTAACTTTTGTTTGTTCACGCGATAACTTGAAAACAATACATCCAACAGATACTGTTTTTTTGGTTGATTAGTCACGACAAGAGGTTGGTTCCTTTCAATAACCAGCATTCTGGCATATTCAGGATAAAGTGCCTTGCCCATGGACACAACGTGGGTCGTCCCAGATGTGGATCGAACTCAGGACCTCAAGCATAGAAGTCCAACAGTTTACCACTGAGCCACCGCACACCCTATCTTTCAACTAGATAGCCATATGCTCACTGATACATTCAACAAATTGGGTGCATTGTTTTGCATTGGTGTTTGTTGATCCTTTGTCTACTCTGTGGTGGTTTTCTAGTTTTATCAGTTCTTCATATTTCACGAAGGACAAGTTTGGTGCAACAAAATATGTACCTTCACATTTTTTAATCAGTTGTAATTGAATGTTACTTTATGCTGTGGATCCTGTTGGTATTGTAAATTGATTGGAAGGAAAAGTGTCTGGTTGAGGTGGAACTCCAATTTCTAACAACTGTTTATGCTTAGTTATGAGATGGCACCTCGATTTGGCATGAGACTTTGGATTGGACAGTCTGAAGTTAGTGCTCCAATCAATCCATGTTCTGCAATGAAGCCCACTAAATTGGATATCTCTTAACTGAATAACCCAGTTAATTGAAAAAATTTTTCCCAACACAAAACCATTTTCCATACCAGTACAAATTTGACCTGTTAATTGAATATAGGTGATAGAGTAAACTCCTGTTAATTGAATAAAAAACCTTGTAACCTGTCGAGAAATTCCACTGTCGAGAAATTCCACTGACTCTCCCCAGTTTTCCTTTTTAGCTCATCTTGAGCTAATCTCATTGCTCTCCGTCCGGCATCCATCAACACCATGTTTTGGTCTTCTCCACAACCACTGGGCCAATTCAAGTGAAAGTTTGTGTGAGTGATGGTCCCAAAAGACATTGCATTTTTGTTCAACTCAACATGCCCAGCCCCATAGGGAGGGGGTGGGGGAAAATGCTCCAAAATATTTTTAAAATCTTCTCATGAACCAGTGAGTACAATGACTTGATATTTGTTATGGAGCTTCCTTTTGAGGTGTAGAATCAAGTGTGTTCAAATGAAGTTCATGAAGCAATATTTGGCTTTGTAATGGGAGGGGTAAGATTTTTTGCCCCGCCCAAAATTTCTATTTTCTGAACCGATGCTCCGATTTGAACCAAATTTGGTATGTGGTATTATTGGGTCATAAGTATTTGACTCGTACCAAAAAAAAAAAAATACTGCATCCCCATGGGAACCACAGGAACTAAAAATAGAAATATTTTCAAACACCTATATTTCCCAAAACTCGGAATGGAGAGCTGCTATTTGGTATGAAGCATCCTTAGGGGATCAGTAGAATTGAATGGTAAAAAAAAATTGCCATCAGTTATATTAGGTTGTTCTGTAGAGGGCATCGAAAAAACGCTGAGTCAGCATATTTGCTAAAAATTTTAAAAATCTTTTCTCCAGAACCAATGGTCAGAATCTTTTGATATTCGGTATACAGCGTTCATAGGGGGGTCAGATACAAGTTTGTAATAATAAAGCCCATTGGTTCATATTTGGCCTCAATACAGGAGGCCGAATCTTTAACTTAGGGTAGTATGGGGAATATTCTTTAAAAATCTTCTTCTTCAGAACCACCAGTCAGAATCTTTTAATGTGTGGTATACATCATTGTTATGAGGGTCAGATTCAAGATTGTTCAAACCAAGTCCATAGGTTAATATTTGGGCTTCCTATAAGGCCCAAATTTTAACTTAGTTCAGTATGGGGGATAATTTTTTAAAATCTTCTTCACATCCACCAGTCAGAATGCTTTCATATTTGGTATACAACATCTCTACCGGGGCTCAGATTCAAGTTTGTTCAAATCGCATCCCTAGGTGTATATTTGGGCTCGCTGTGCTAGCCCAAATTTTATCTTAGTGCAATATGAGGAAATTTCTTTAAAAATCGACTTCTTCCGATCCAGCAGTCGGAATGCTTTCATATTTTGTATACAACAGTGTGGACTTTGAAGATTTCTGACCTTTTTTGCTATACACGAGTGGAGGCTACCACTGGTATGCTCAGGCTTTTATATTTCATATATGTGTTAAATGCATTAATATAACATGACATTAACCCTTAGCCAGATATTTTTGGGAGATTTGGGACTTTTTTTTTGCAATGTTAGACTTTTTTGTCAGTGTGGACTTAGAAAATTTCTGATCTGTTTTGCTGTAAAAACAAAAAATTATTTGGCAAGTGTTGTCTTATAATGGAAATAATATACATGTACATGCATGGGTTTTCGAATGATCCACGATGTCTGTACCTCAAATAAAATAGTGCAACAAATGTAGTCGGTCACAATTAGCCATTGTGCAGAAATGACACTAATAAATAAATAACCAATACATTACAGCCTATAACAAAAGGTGCCATTTGGTAATATTATCCCCTAAAAAATGAAAGATTATTGCCTTATTAATGCTAGATTGCTACTGCAATCTGGCAATAATTGGGCATTATGAAGATAATTGTCTTGTATTTTTGGTCAAGTTGTGTCAACAATTTGACCTATGTTTTATGAAGGTCTGTGGGCATCCATCTGTCCATCCATAGCACAGTGTAAGCATGATAACTTGAACAAATTTTATTTGATTTTTACCAAATTTGGTCTGTCATTTCTACTCAAGAATTTTTTGGAAGAGTTCGAAAAAATAGTCCTGTCCAAATTTTTTTTCAGGAGCAGTGAACAAATTTTCAAAAATGACTCTAACCGACTGACCATTCACGTGATTTGGAGATGGCTAACCAGCCGCTCGGCTGTGTAAAAATTCTTGGAAAATGCTTTTTTTTATCATTAACAAGTATTCATATAATGCATGGAATTGAAATACATGTAGCCTCTCAAGGCAAAAGTCTAAAAATCTATCAGACACAAGAAAAGCTGGTTAACTGATAGAGTGCTGGAAGCCCATATTCAGGCTTTATTCTGAACTGCAGGTACCTAAAGTTGAAGACTTCATATTTTGTGGATTTCTTCTTATTATCTTGGAAATAAAATTAATTCATCTCTCCATCAATTTGCATTGTTACAATAAATGGTAACAAGACAAAAGTGTGTGAACAAATCTTGAGGCAGAGAAAAAATTTTGCACTCTACCAGTCAAGGTGCAACTTTTAGCTAACTGGGATCATCCTTTCGCATAGATTTAAATTTGCGTAACCACCATGCGAACAAAACAAGCCTTCTCATCAAGTTTTGCAGGAGTTATGCCTCCTGGATTTTTTTCTGTGAATTTCCAACTTGCGAGCAGTGTCAGTGTGATAACTTGAAGAAATGTTATCCAAGAATGAAAACCAGTCCTGTCCGCATTGTTTTTAGCAGTTATGCCCTTTAGATTGAATTTCCTTGTATTGTCAGCTGGATAACTAGAGCTGTTTAATTGGGAAATTTTGCCTCGGTTTTGGTGTCGGTTGTGTTGAAAGAGTCTTGGTTTCGGTTTTTATTTTAAATTACTTTATCAAATGGGAAAACTCAACTAAATACTGAAACTGTAACTTTATGATATGGACCTGAGACATGCAATTATATGTACATAGTGGTATGCTATACAGGACAAGCAACATTCCCTATGTGTTGATCCCCATCCGCCCCCCACCCCCCCTCACCCCCAGATCCCATGCTTCTTTTGTGCTTCACTTAATTAGATATGCACATAGCACAAATGGTGACAATGACTGTCAGTCTTGCAGTGTTTCCACCCATGCATACGATGTCACCCTCATATTGATTAAGAAAATCCTCAATCGTAATTTTCAGTCAAATACTGATAATCACACGTTATGAACATTTTAAATGGGAATCACAACCATTTCGGATTCAACAGCAAATTTTGTCCACTTGACTAAAACCAGGTAAGCAGACAGAACACAGTGTCAGTGTTAACATTGAGCAATTTAGCACAAATTACTTACGGCATAGATGGGAGCGCGGTGGCTCAGTAGGTAGAGGTGCAGGCTGCAAGCCGAGAGGTCCTCGGTTCGAATCCCACCTGCGGCAACCGCGTTGTGTCCTTGGGCAAGACACTTCATCTCAATTGCCCGCGTGGGGGCACGATGACGCCGTGTACTAAGGCGTACTGCACGTCGATGGTACGCATGTCTTCAACCAATCTAACCCTGCCTGTGCTGCAGTGAGGAGTTACGATGTTGGGGAGCTGGCAGCTGCTCGTCGTTGCTCGGTGGTTCTCTCCGGGTACTCCGGCTTCCTCCACCCGTAAAACTGTCACGGTCATGATTAGCCATTGTGCATAAATAGGTGACCTTAAACATCAATAAATAAATAAATAAATAAATAAATACTTACGGCATAGATTCGAACAATGACCCTGGCCCAGTGTTTGCTGAAGCTTGACATTTGGCAAAATCTTAACTCCCCTTCAATCTGCGTTTTAAAGCCACTTTCGCTTCCCTCAAATTCAGGTCTGTATAATCAACTTTGTGCCTCGATTCAACATTGTGTTTCAACTCAATGGTGTTTCTGTATTCTCTCATAATCTTTTACAGAGCTTACATGTGGGGTATTTGTCTTTTTAACTGTGTTTTGAAGTATATCCGCACCAGACATTTTTCGTCCTTTCCAGCATGTTTCATCATCAATAGACAACTTTCTCGGCTATGACTGAGAATTAGATGTAAATACATAAACCGAAAGTACTGTTTTTTGAGACATGCACGGTTGTCACTTGCATTTTTTTCCTGATACCGAGTAGATTTTTAGCTCACCTACATCTGTAAGATGTGGTAAGCTATTGTGATAACCTCGGGCGTCAGCGTCGGTGTCCGGCATTTCCAATATTGTAAGATTTCATGTTAAGGTTAATTTCTCAAACATCAGTGGGCTCAGGCCTTTGATATTGCATATGTAGGTTGTAGGGGACTATCAGAACAGTATTTAACCCTGAAACTACGACTTTTTTCCAAATTTCAGCTAAAATTTTCTGCCAAAAGTTGTCGTAAGAATTTGCGTTTAGGTGTTGTAAGAATTTGTGTTAAAGTCAGCTTTTGTGCAGATTGTGCTGCTTTAACTTCTCATTACTGTTGATTTTCATATTTCAATAACAACTGTAGGTATTAACCCAACTGTATGCAGAAATTTAACGAAAATTTTCTTTTTTATCAGTCAAAATTTTCATGTTTTTCTCGGAGTTAGTAAATTTTAAGTTGTAAAACTTTGTGTTTAGGTGAGTTGTGTTTTTATGTGTCTTTCCAAGCGATTAATATTCTACACTTGGGTTACTGAACTCCATTGCAGTAATATTTAACCCTCATTACATGCTTATTTGAGGAATTTGAGGCTGATTTCCTGCCAAAACTTGTAAGAATTAGCGTTTAGGTGTTGTAAGAATTTGCGTTAAAGTCAGCTTTTGTGCAGATTGTGGTGCTTTAGCTTCTCATTACTGTTGATTTTCATATTTCAATAACAACTGTAGGTATTAACCCGACTGTATGCAGAAATTTAACGGAAATTTTCTTTTTTTTCAGTCAAAATTTTCATGTTTTTCTCGGACTTAGTAAATTTTAAGTTCTAAAAGTTTGTGTTAAGGTGAGGTGTTAAGGTGAGTTCTCAAAGATCAGTGGGCTCAGGCCTTTGATATTGCATATGTAGGTTGTAGGGGACTATCAGAACAGTATTTAACCCTGATTCTATGACCTTTTTCCAAATTTCACCTAAAATTTTCTGCCAAAAGTTGTTGTAAGAATTTACGTTTAGGTGTTGTAAGAATTTGCGTTAAAGTCAGCTTTTGTGCAGATTGTGCTGCTTTAACTTCTCATTACTGTTGATTTTCATATTTCAATAACAACTGTAGGTATTAACCCTACTGTATGCAGAAATTTAATGGAAATTTTCTTTTTTTTCAGTCAAAATTTTCATGTTTTTCTCGGACTTAGTAAATTTTAAGTTGTAAAACTTTGTAAACTTTGTGTTTATGTGAGTTGTGTTTCTATGTGTCTTTCCAGGAAATTAATATTCTGCACTTGGGTTACTGAACTCCATTGCAGTAATATTTAACCCTCATTACATGCATATTTGAGGAATTTGAGGCTGATTTTCTGCCAAAACTTGTAAGAATTAGCATTTAGGTGTTGTAAGAATTTGCGTTAAAGTCAGCTTTTGTGCAGATTGTGGTGCCTTCACCTCTCATTACTGTTTATTTTCTCATTTCAATAACAACTGTAGGTATTAACCCTACTGTATGCAGAAATTTAACTGATTTCTTTTCTTTTTTTCAGTTACAATGTTCACGTTTTTGTCTGACTTACTCAATTTTAAGTTCTAAAAGTTTGTGTTAAGGTGAGGTGTTAAGGTGAGTTCTGTTTCTATGTGTCTTTCCATGCAATTGATATTGTACGCATGGGTTACTGAACTACATTGCGGTAACGTTGCGCCCTTATTACATGCATATTTGAGGAATTTGATGGGGATTTTTGGGACTTATATTCACTTTCTTTAAAAAAAATTTTTTTTAACTTTTTTTTTTTTTTATTTAATACTTTCT
The DNA here is from genome assembly GCA_031216915.1 of Pictodentalium vernedei. NCBI lineage: Eukaryota > Metazoa > Mollusca > Scaphopoda > Dentaliida > Dentaliidae > Pictodentalium > Pictodentalium vernedei. The sequence continues at coordinate 382,529,125 of CM062296.1, forward strand.
CATACTTGTTACTAGTAACATTAAGGCTTATTTTAGTTGTTGATGTGATGTATTTTTGTTGGGACTTATAGTCACTTTCTTGAACGAATGTTTTTCCGCAACTCCTCTTTAACCAATGAATGTACTTCAATTAAAATTTCAGTGATTTATGAAAGCCTTTCCTAATTCTTATTTATGATTTAATATCTGGCCTCACGATTCATATTCTTAATCATAAACATTTCTAAAAGATGTATCCAATGATTCTATGTTGAATTGATATATAATAAATGCAGAAATATAGACTTTCCAAAGCCATCACATAAACCACATTAATCATTTGATGCCTAGTTAATGATTTATATTAACTAAATATTAGGCATGTTACACTGGAACAACATTATCAAGCGCGAATGTAGGTAAGCGTTGGGATGTAACATCCCTCTTGTTCAGTTAACCGTACAGCCCTAATGATAGGTTGAACAAACATTATCCAATTTGTACCAGATGTGGTCTTTGGGTTCTACTCGAGAATGTCTTGGCTGAGTTCAAAAACCAGTCCTAACAAGCTATTAATTGAAAATAGAATATGTTTTCATTTTTGGAATTCACTTTAAAAAAATTTCCTCGATCCTGTATAAGTATTTCCAGTAGTTCATTGAATCCTGCACTCTATGTAACAAGTAACCAACTAATCCTGTGCATTTTACAGCTTTGGTCAGGTGTAAATTTTAATGTAGTGTGTGATATGGCAGTTACCAGTTTTTTTTATAACCAAAAAGTGTGACTAACCCTGTGCGTCACACTTTCTGGTTACAAAAAAATGTCATTATTAACCAAGTCAATAACCCTGAGTATGGTATAGCCTTAGTTTAAATCTGATCTATATCATCTCTTTACCCAATGTTATGGCCAGAACCAACCACTGTTGTTCTCAAACTTAGTTTGTGACTCCTCATTGGAATATATTGTGGGAAGGTTGGTTTTTTTTTCGTGGACTCCACAAATGAAAACATTCTATTTTCAATCAATAGCTTGTTTCCTACACAAATTTTTACAGGAGTTATGCCCCTTAGATTATTTTCTTGTTTGAATTTCTGACTTGGAAGCTGTTTATTTACAGTGTCCAACTCCCCAATGAGTTTGCTTGTTAGAGATCAAATTCCATAGTTTTCCTATGACAGATTTATCAAAATGAATGGGATCAGACTGTTTTTGTATGGTAGGGATAAAAAAAGACATGAGAAAAAAATTATTTTTAATGTAGTAAACAATGCCACTTGTTCATTGCTTGGGAAGCTGTGTGACTCCAGTTGACCCCCCAAGCCCGAAAATAAGCAGTCTGACATTTACAGAATGAGGTCCCCAGAGGGTGAATTTGATGATGCTATCCCATATAGTGGGCCATTTGATCCTATGGGTACCTCTTTCTGTTTAGTTTTGAGACCCTGATTCAGATTGAAGTTCACAGAGGGTAAATTTAGTGATGCTACCCTGCAGTGCAGGGTAGCATCACTAAATTACCCTCTGGGGACCTCATTTTGCAGATGACAGTCTGCTTATTTTCTGGCTTGAGTTGACCCATATACAGCTCAAGTGATTTAACCCTTTACCTAACGTAACGGCCAAAACTGGCCAGCGCTATTCTCAAAAATCGCCAATTAATTTTCATTATTTCATTCATTTTTTGTCTCAAAAACATAGGTTATGACCCCTCGTTGGAATGAGCTCGTCAAGCTCGTTCCAACGAGGGGTCATAACCTATGTTTTTGAGACAAAAAAATGAAAAAAATTAGTTATTGAAGAATTATTTTTACTAGTGTCGTCTGCTTTTCAGGTTAGGTAAAGGGTTAACGTCACTCATGTCATATGTTCAGTCATTTTGTATGGTATCATTTGATTGTGATTGCATATATGTAGCATCAGACTTCACTACAGACTTGACATTTCACACAGGCTATATATTGGTAAACGGAAAATGGAACACGTTTTTCACTTTGGAAGTCAAAGATTTAAGACTGGTATACCATTCACTTGTTGCTCACACTTGAAGTATCATTGTATCAATCATTAATATTGAATTTTAAAATCCAGAGGAAAGTTCAAATTTGAAATCATTCTAGAGATGGCTATGTTGGGGTGTATTAAGGGTGGCGATTTGAAATCCCCATCAATTTTCAAATGGCCCAATGTACTTTTAATCTAACTAAGTGGCATATATTGTAGTATCTTATTTATTTTCAGGTTAATGACTTGGTACAATATCTTCTCATTATGGATCAGAAAAAACTTCCAATTAAAAAACTAGGTAAATAAATGTCTGTAGAACTTTTTATCATTCTCATTTTGATTGACCTTTTACCCATCACACACAATATTAAAAATTTATTTTAATTATACTGAAAAACGATTTCACAATATTTAAACAAAACTATATCGTGTGACCCTCATTGGAACAGGCTCCAATGAGAGATCACATGTTATGGTTTTGTTGAAATTGAAAAGCAAAAATTTCCAGCTGCTCAATTTGTAAATTACCAGAGTAGATGCAGTTTTGTATGAGGTGAACTTTGTTGAGTAGCAAAAACATTTTCTTGAGTAACTGAAAATTTATATGTGCCTCAGAGACATAGCTTATGACACCTTATTGGAAGAAGCTCAAGCTTTGGTTCAGAACCAAAAATTGAAAATACAGTGGAGCCCACTTAATTGGATATCTTAACTGAATAACCCTGTTAATTGAATATAATTTCCCAACACAACACCATTTACCATACCTCCAGTACAAATTTGAGCTGTTAATTGAATGTAGGTTATAGAGTAAACTTCTGTTAATTGAATAAAAAATCTTGTAACTGTTGAGAAATTAAACTGACTCTCCCCAGTTTTCCTTTCTTTAAAGACCTATTTGGCCTCAGTACAGCAAATACAAGAAAGATATAATAGAATAAATGCTAAGTTTATCTCTTGACTACAGGAAAGTGACCAAATCCCTGTTAATAGAATACTCCTGTTAATTGAATAATTTTCATTGGCAAAGTAGCTATTGAATTAACAGGGTTCCACTGTATTAAACTTTGAATGAATAGCACTGGCTTGATATGATCATTACATTAGGTAAAGGGTTAATGTTATGATAAATGTTAGTTGAAATTTGAATAATGATTTGAAACTGTTATCTAATGAGGGTATCACTGTCAGCAAAGGTATTGATGCATTGGGTGAATTTTTTTCAAGAGTATATTTAATAGATTTATCTCCCATTGGGAACCTCCGGAAATGAAACGGTGCTTGTTTGCTTTCCTGTGGTAAACGAGCTCTTCTTTACTTCTAAAATAGGACTCACTAACCAATGCCTGGTGTGGAAGTCATCTAAAATGGGCATCAGGAGTATAAACGATTGGCTGGACTTGACTTTATTTGCATGTTGTGATTAGCGCTTATGCAGAAATGTGACCTTTAACACCAATAAATAAATTTATAGTTTTATCATCAAAGATCTTATTTACTCAGTCATGGTTGAGAGACTGGATTAACAATTCTTTATTGCATGGATTCCTCATATTGTCAGACATTTTGGCCACATGGCCTTCTACAGTGACCAGAATGAAAAAAAATCACACATTAAACAGGTTTCAACACTCGATACTCCTATAAAAGTAGAAAGAGATTGACCTTAACAATGGATGATGTCAGTCCCTTCTTTAATGGATAATGACAATCCCTTTCTGCTTTTTATAAACTTATTAGCTTAACTTGACAAAATCAAGATAAGCTATTGCCATCATGCGTGCAGAAGTCTGAGTCTCAATGTGAGTCTGTTCACATTTTGTTTGGCATAGGCTACACACTGTAGTTGTTGTCCGATCATCACTGTACTTCTTGTCCAATCATCACAAAATGTTATATGCAGGTTCGGGATCATGTCTAGATAACATCCACTTTTGGTCACGATCAGTCAACTGTGACAGTTGCCCGAAACCTGAAAACCTTTATCACAGTCTACAGGTATTTATGAAGGGATTTCATTGTAACTTGGTAGGATGACTCTCTATAATGTCTAGATGAGAATATAATATTTTGGTGGGTTCAGTCAACCATGATGGCCGCAGGGGCACGTTTCCTAGATTCCTTTAGCACAGTCTACAGCTTGCATTTATGAAGGGATTTCATGGTAAATTGGTAGGATGACTCGGTATAATGTCTAGATTAGAACAGGGCTCAGCCGAGTGGGCAACTAGGGCTTACATTGGGGGCGAAAGTCAAGTCACCCTCCCAAAATTCCTTGGGAGACATGGCAGTTTTGGGGATTTCTTATGTTTTATTTCCAAATAGAAACACGTCTGCATTCTGATGGTCATGATAAAATGAACACATTTGCAGCTGCAGTTGAAATCTGTCACATGGTTCTGAAAATAGCCCAAACTAGCCCAATTTAATATTACTCAAAAGAGTTGTAATGTCCTATTGTGGTGTTTAAACAATTTGCCCTTACTGGTAGCAACCAGCACAAAAATGACTTAAAAAATAGAATGTTCATTGTGTATATATATCAAGCAATGTATACCCCCGGTAAGTATCATTCGCAATCGAATTTGCAGTGTCTGAAAATCCATCCAAAAAACGTCGCTACGATTCTAAATTTAAAGAATCATGGAAGAAGGAAATGACCTGGTTGACGAAAAGTGACAGAGGTGATACAAGTGCCTTTTGTACACTTTGCAGTGCCCATTTCACCAACAGTCGTGGGGGAAAGAATGATGCAGTTCGCCATGAAAAGTCAACACAGATATAATAGACTAAATGCTTATATTAGAAGTACTGAGGCCAAATAATGAGAATTTGGTAATTGTTTTTTTTCGGGACATATTATATCACATGATTTTTCACACATTTGATAGGAGTTCACTCTCTATCCCATATGCAACTAACAAGATAAATTTGTATTGAAAGTAAGATATAATGTAAATGGGTTTGTGTTTTAAAAATTATATTCAGTTAATTGTGTTACTGGATTGAAAGATTTTCAAAAATGTGGGCAACACTGTATAACTCATTTACTACCTGATAAATTGTTGTTCTCTGAACAAAAGTCTTGTTATAATATTCACACGCAAAAATTTCCTTGATTGTCATTTTCAAAACTTAACTTGTCTGTGGTAGACCCAGCTCCTTATATGAATTTGAAATTTATTTTGAATACTTTAAATATTTAAAAAAAAAAAGCTTCTGTAGTGAAGAACACTCTCAAAATATGTAGTGATAAATTTCTCTTCCACTGCTTTTAGATAATTTTAAAATCAACTTGAGTGCTTTTGAAGATTAAATGCACAGCTTTGTTTTTAGTTAACTAGTTGTGTGCTAGAAGTCTCTACCGTGGCTCCATTGAAAAGTGCTGGAAGCCACTTTAGGGGCTCAACACTTTATACATTAGCTTCATGTTTGCTCAGTAGTAGAAATTCTTTCTATATAAAGGTGATTGGTTGCAATTTTTTGGAGAGTGCCTCTTATGAACAAAATCTGTGGCCACTATTGCTGGTAGTGTGGTATCTTTGAAAAAAATACCCAGCTTTCAAATCACCTGTAAAAAAATAATTTAGAACTCAACCAGTTAATAAAACTTACTTTTAAGAGGTCAGTTTATATTCACCACTACCACCTTGCCAAAATATATGATATGTCTGGTTGAACACAATATGAATGAATGAGGACTCCCCTTAACTCTTTCTCTACCAGTGATTACAATAGTTACCATGCTTTGAATTACACATGTCTCAAATAAATAATGTGAAGGGTTGAGAACATTAAAATTTGAAATGTACTGCCTGAGGCAGCAGATTTCAAATTTTAGATTGCCCATTTGACAGTCAATCTAATTATCTACTTCATATTGCCGTTAAATGTAATGTCAAACATTTTTAGCTCAACTTTGGCAAAGCCAAATTTGAGGTATTGTCATGGCCCATTGTCCATCCATCTGTCCGTCTGTCACACCATCAACACGGCTTGGGCTAGAGGCCGTATTTATGAACCAATCTCTACGAAACTTCTTGGGTACCTTTGTTATCACCATGGGATGAGAAGAAGTGTTTTTGGGTCCGGTCCAAAGTTCAAGATGGCCGCTGGCAGTCATTTGGTGCAAAATTAGGCACAATCAGATTTTTTGCGCAGAACTTCCATATGAAAGCTCTGATTTGAATAATTTTTTGTATGAATGTTTAGTACCATGGGATACATCACATATAATACAGGTTTTTTTCTCGTGCATAAATTATGCAAATTAGACTAACTGATTTATTTAGTGTTACTTTCAGCACTGTAAGTGCAAATGCCAATACAGCTCGGGATCAGACCTGTTAACCTCTGAAGGTGACTGTCAGTGAGATTTTGATGAGCTCTCGGTGAGATTTGGATGCTTGTCAGTGAGATTTTTGCGCATGGCCAATACATCAATATTTTCCTTGTTTTGCCTTCCACAGTCCATCAGTCCCACCCAGGCACCACCTCCCCCAATCCAGATGCATTATATATTTCATTTTAATAATTTATTTTAACACTCCCACCCCACCCCCCGGGACAATGATTCCCCCCCCCCCCCCCCCCGACACACACACAAATGTGAGTGGATGCCTATCTAGCCTTTGCCTGTACCAACCCCCCTCCCCCCCCCCCTAAGTCTGGCCATTTTTCCTTGCTCATGCAAGCCCATCCCAGTGCTTCAATACATGGAGGCTGAAACATCTTGGGCCGAAACGTCCCAGGACCAAAACGTTCAAGAACCAACACAAGCATTCCTTCTTCGTTCATGCCATTTATTCATGTAAATTCTTTGTTCAATCTATACATTTTTAGCGAGAAAATATTCATTCTTATTATCTTTTGACAGGTTTTATTGTACAATAAAAATTACACAATGCTAACAATACATGTTTTTGTTTAAAAAAAAACACCTGTTGTTGCCGGTGCAATGAAGTTGTGTGTGATTGTGGTAATTTCGTTTTCATTTTTTATTAAAAAAAATATTTGAACTGTGTTTTGTATTACTCACGTTAGAGAAGGTGCCCTCAGTTTTCATAACTCCCATTGTGAAAAAAAGACAAACAAAATAATTCTGTTGTTCAAAATGAAGACAGAATACTCTGCTGGAGCCTGGACATGATAGTTCTGAATCTGTTTGTATATAAGTAAGGGGAGGTAACTTAATTCTTGTGATATCTCACAACAGATTTTTTTCAGTTTTCAACAAACTTTCAATTATATTTTTTTTTTTACACAAAACGGATAAATTTGGTATGAACCATAACAATAGTATATATAAAAGGTCAGCTGAAGTTAATTATACTTGAGAGATTATGTTTTTATTTAATTTATATTTTGGGTTTATATAATTTTTATTTCACGTATCCGTGACATTATGAGAATATATTTAGCATACAATGCATTTGAGGAATCCCTGCATTTGGTAAAAACAAGTGAGCATGTTTCATAAATGAACAAACTATATTTGAGCAGCTATTTTTCCAGGGATCACAACAGGTAATAATAATAATTGGGTCTTCTTCCTTGCTCCAACAACTTTGGGACACTACGTCCCAGTCCAGCATGGCTTTATGAAAGTAACGTCTTTAAAAATAGACTATAATGCACTCGTTTTCGAAATGCTACTTTCGATTTCCATGACTTTTCCATCAACAACATGGGAATTCACACTAACAATTCTCGGAACTCAGAATTGGTAAAACTCAATGTGTATCTTTGATAAATTATCGTTTCCAACAAGTATTCTGCGTCATAAATTTATATATTGTGACCAACTTGACAACTTGTTTAATTTTCAAAATAGAACAGGACAACTATTTTTTGAAAAGTATCAAATCGGGAGAAAATAGGATGTGACCGTGAGTGCGTGCTTTGGTGGCCTCAAACCAGGAGACTCACGGTGAAACCAGGAGAGTTAACAGGTCTGCCCGGGATAGAGGCTGTATTTATGAACTGATCTTTACGAAACTTCTTGGGTACCTTTGTTATCACCGTGGGACGAATACAAGTGTTTGTGGGTCCGGAGTGAAATTCAAGATGGCCGCTGGCAGCCATTTTGTACAAGATTGGGTGCAATCAGATTTTTGCGCAGAACTTCCATATGAAAGTGCTGATTTGAATAATTTTTTGTGTGAATGTTTAGTACCATGGGATACATCACATATAATACAGGATTTTTTCTTGCGCATAATTATGCCAAGTAGACTAACTTTGATCTATTTAGTGTTACTTTCAGCACTGTACGGCTTGGGCTAGAGGACGTATTTATGAACCGATCTGTACGAAACTTCTTGGATATCTTTGTTATCACCGTGTGACAAGAACGAGTGTTTTGGGGTCCAGTCCGAAATTCAAGATGGCCACTGGTGGCCATTTTGTACTTTAGTTAGTGCAATCAGTTTTTTGTACAGAACTTCTGTATGAAAGTTCTGATTTGAATAAATTTTTGTATGAATGTTTAGTAACATGGAATACATCTCATATAATACAGGTTTTTTTCTCGTGCAGAAATTATGCAAATTAGATAACTTTTATGTATTCAGTGCTACTTATCCACAGTAAGTGCACATGTCAATACGGCTCAGGCTAGGGACTGTATTTATGAACCGATCTTCACAAAACTTCTTGGGTACCTTTCTTACCACCTTGGGACTAGAACGAGTGTTTCTGGGTACGATCCAAAAATCAATATGGTTGCCAGTGGCCATTTTGTACCGAAATTAGGTCCTATCAGTTTTTTGTACACAACTTCTACACGGCTCAGGCTATAGGCAGTATTTATGAGCCGATCTTTACAAAACTTCTTGGGTACCTTTGTTATCACCATGGGATGAGAACGAGTGTTTTGGGGTGCAGTCGGGAATTCATTTATCACCTTGGGACAGGAACAAGTGTTTTGGGGTGCCTTTGTTATCTCTGTGCTATGAGAACAAATATTTTGGGGTTCAGTCAGACCCACTCTGGGACTCAAAGATTTCTTTTCTAGTTTAGCATCTGACTGTTGCTCACCTTTACCTGTACATTTGTTACAGTCTACAGTCAGTATTTATGTACAGACCGTTACAAAACTTTATATGTACTTTTGTTATCAGGTCATTACCTTGATGTTTGTCATTGCTGTGTCACATACTATACATGTACATGTCTTAACATGTTGAGCGACAATGTCATTGACACTTTCATTTATGTTTTTTCTGACTTCTCCATCATGTCCACTGACTTCTTCCTAGCTCCTGACTTCTCCCTAAAATCTCTGAAGGAAGAAGTCAATTCTCCCTAATATCAGCTGCCAGACTGACCCCTGGATTAGAATGACCTATGTTGGTTGTGATCGGTCAACCGTGATGGCTGCACAGGCATGTGACCTAGATTTGTTTAGCACAGTCTACAGTTCATATTTATGAAGCGATTTCATTGTAACTTGGAAGGATAACTCAGCATGGTGTCTAGATGAGACTGTCCTATTTTGGTCATGATCGGTCAGCTGTTACCGCCACCTGGTCACATGACCTAGATTCCTTTACCACTGTGTACAGGTTGTTTTTATGAAGGGATTTCATTGTAACTGGGTAGGATAACTTGGTATAATACCTAGATGAGATTGTTCTATTTTGGTCATGATCAGTCAACCGTGACTGCGGGACCATCATGTGAACTAGATTCCTTTAGCAAAGTCTACAAGTTATATTTATGAAGGGATTTCATTATAACTCTGTAGGATGACTCATTTTGGAATGATTTTACTGTAACTTGGTAACTTTGGTTGACATACACTAACTGTGAGGGCCATGTTAACCCAGGCCTCAATTCTTGAGTACAGTCAACACCTCAAATTATTCTTTTTGAAAACATAGCATGTAGGGAACAGAAATTAACATAATTCTCAATTATCACAATTCTTGTCTTATTTCATAATCCTTTCATAAACATTATCCTTTTCATCAACCACTACACACAGTCAAGTTAAGCTTCAGTGTCATTGACACTTTCATAAACTTAAGATTGTTTCAGGTTGATCAATAAGTGATATTGTCACTGAAGAAGGCCATGTGGCTGAAGCATCTGAATAAACCATGCCTTCACAAAAAAAGCAGCTTCATTGTAAACTGTGGTCAAGTTTGACATTCACTATTTTTTATTTGTTTGAAATACCTGAGTTGTATCTCCTTGTGCTGAAAGGAAATTTTGAATATATGTTCGTGGAAGACAATATTTCAGTAGTAAATTGCTGTTTGAATATTTGTCTCCCTCTCTTACTGTTGAAGTGAATACAAAGAAATATTTTTGATAAGATAAAGTCTATTTTTCAATAGCTGAAGCACCCCTTTTAGATCTGTATGATTTATTTGTATTTCTATATAATATATCCACAGATATCAACAAGAATGTTCTGAAAGAGTTCAGTAAAGACTACCTGTTAGCAATGAAGAAAGCTACAGACCATTTAGCATCAGTAAGTGGGTTTTTTTTGGAGCTCAGATGTACATTCACAGGCAAAAGAAAATTTATCTCTGTCCTGCACAGTTCCATAAACTCCATAAACCATTTACCTAATGCTGGTTGGTGCACAGCTGGGATTTTATTGGGGAGGTGCAGTTAATGGCGATCGCTGATCACAGGATTTGCCTAAGGTGACCAGGGTTCATCTTAGCAGAGAATATTTTTAAAATTGAATATCAAATGGAGCCCTCAGGTATTATCTGGGAAAAAATTATGTGAAATTTAGGGTCTAAAATGTAAACACTTTTGCCCTGTTGGTATGTCAGCACCAAATTTTTTAATTAGAGTTACTCAGCTTGAAAAGTTGCACTCGGAAATGATGCAATCTCCAAAACTAAGCAGCCTTGATAAAAAAAATATTGTTTAAAAAAAATACTTTGAAGCATTGTACCAAAATCTTGAATCATTGCTGAATATTCCTGAGGAAAAAAGAAGGGTGTATTGATGAATTTTGGAGCCAAAAAAAATACAGTTGACTCTTGGTGTGTTTTTGAATATGCCAGTGACCGATAGTTTCCTTCCTGTATATATTTCTGTCTTGTATGTTGTATGACCTCCAGTTTTGAGAACAGAAAAAGGTGTCTGAAGGGCTATACTTGACAAAGATATTTGAATGCCAAAATTAAAATGATGCGATCATATTTTTTTTGGCGCGACTGTTACAATAGTCTCCTTTGAGAAAATATTTAGTACTGATATACCTATTGTATGTGAAAAATTACATATGTGATACATAGAAGAGTTGATCGGCATATTTTATTTTCCTGATATGTATCATACCTATGTATGTAATTCAGTTAATATGTGATTCTGGCAGAAGTTTCCTTGCTATACATCCAGTGTAACATAGGGCCTGTGCATCAGGACCATGCAACTAGTTTCTGTGAAATGCCTAGACACTTTGATACTTTCTTATAGCAGAGGCTTTTAGAAAAGACATCAAAGTAGTGCCTAGGCTTTTCACAGAAACTACATGCAAAGAGAACATTTATGTTCTAAAGCAACTTACCTCGAAACCTCTTTCTCTCTGTGTCAGTTGTCGGATCACTTCATTGTAGCGTGGATCAAAAAACTGTTATCAATTATCACTTTTTACACACCTCTGATTATTCTCAACACTTGTATTTACAAAAATGGGTTCAGCTTTTTTGAAATCGGGGCATTTGGGGGAGAAAATGAATAAAGCTTAAAAAATGGGCTGATCTGGACCAGAAGAGGTCCAAAGTGCATGGTGCCTGGCCTATTGTCCACTATTCCTCGCTACTAAAAGTAAACCCATTGTCTATTCCAACAAACATGTGCTGTCAATTCCTTGTTTTCTAACTATGCATGTGAAGCAAGGAGGTGGCTCAAATAATAAACAATTTGTGCGTGGCGGGTCATATTTTGTGTTCGTGTGGTAAGTGTATAAAGAAATAAAATTTTGTAGAAAGTTTGATTTTCTTAACCTACCATAGCAACACAATGTGCCAGGAGGGGGTGGAGTATACACACATATATTTGTGACAGATGATTGGAAAGAATATACAGATGTTAGGAGTAAGGTATATTTCTGTCCAACTATCAAGTAGTGTGTCTGATATTGGGGAACATCATTATTCAACTCAGAGAGTGATAATGATGAATATATGATAATGAATAGGAAAATAATAAGAAGAAAAAGAATAATGCATAACACATATGCATATTTACATGTGCTATTCTAACCTATGTAATCATACTCCAAATTGGTAAATCAAAACCTGTTTTATCATCAGACTACCACACTTCAACTTCCCAACAGATGGAGGACTATTACTGGCTGGGTCCATGCCATAGCTTTGGTGGTCTGATAGAATTGATTGAAGTGATACAATTTCAGAGAAGATTCTAATCTGTAAAGTCATTTCACCTAAAGGTTAAAGAAAATTAGTCTTTTGATTCTCAGGCACCGTCACACTCATTTTTTTTGGCCTGCGTTCGTCATATTTATTTTGGAGGCAAAATTCAAAATGTATAAAACTATCATAAGGTGTGATTTTAGCGGTATCACATCACAATTGCGATGCAATCCAGTACGTGCAGAGTGTATTATCACTAAATCACCTGCAGAGTGGAGAATCCACCCAAGCAATAATTGGAAATTTGTTGCAAAGCATAACCATCACAAGCAAAGTTTCAGCCAATGGTCCTCCGGGTTAAACCCGGAGGTCCATTGGCTGAAACATTGCTTGTGTTTTTTGTCGATATGTACAAAATTTGAAAGTTATAGCATGGGGGATAACTCCACTCCACAGGTGATTTAGTTATAATCCACTCTCCATGTACTGTATGTCGTATATATTGATACAGTATATTTTTATACTGTACCAATGACCCAGACTTAGCTTAGCTGGTGCTAACTCTAAAAAATCCAGGGCCAAACACAAATTTTGCCCCCCAATCCCCAAAATTTGCATCTAAAACCAAAAGAAATCATGTCCTAAAGGACCTCCATACTTTGCCATTACTGCGCATGCGCAGTGTCAAGGACGTTCCGAAATTGGCGCCAATTATCATTCTCTGTTTGGCCCTACATCAGTCAACATCTCACTGATCTTTGTGCTTGTAAATCTCAGTTTAAAGGATGCCAGACACGTAATTATTGGAGAAATGGTGATTCTAAGGAGGATATAGAAGGAGGAGAGGAAAAAGGAGTGACAAAAAATAATCAGGGCTGTACTTAAAATTTTTTATGAAATTATGTTAAGTTGCCTATTTTCGAGGCATGGGCCTCTTGTTGTCATTCTTGCTATAAAGTTGCACTGCTTATTCAGTGTTTCCTCTCCCCTGGTCTTCTAAGTCCCCCCTTGCTATTCTCCCATGCTTTTGGCATATTTTTGAGAAAGATCATTTCTAAATTCTCTTGGGAGAGTTAGCTTGGTTACAGAATGTTTTCTGTTATTTTCCCCATAGTTACGTTTTCACCCATGGGTGTATAAACGTTGTGTTCTGCATCTTCCATCTGATGTTCTGCAGATTCTCCCCTGGGAGTCTCTGTCTTACATCAGATAGAGTGTAATTTTGATGACTGATTTCGGGCGAGTTTTGTCAGTGCCTGGAGTCATGTTTTCTGGTGTTTTTACATTGTTTGTTTACATTGGCAACAGTCTCTTTTGAAGGGGGCTGTTTGCCTTTGGAGTAGTTCATCTCACTATAAGATACATTATTATTATCCGTAAGTGTTGCATTAATTATTTAATATAATTTTAAAATTTTTGACCACACTTAGCCTTCGGATTCATTGGGGCTCAACGTTACTTTTCAGAAACTTGGGCTTCGCTGAAAAAAAATATTTTTCAAAAATTATTTTGATTTTCAATTGTTTTTTCATTATTAATGGATCATGTTATTATGTATCTTTGTGTTAGGGGTTTGTGCGAGTAACTAGGACTTGTTGTTGACTTTTCACAATGAAAGGATATTGTTCAAATTGTAATAGGAAGAAATCTTCCTCTGACTTTCATGATCATTGTATTAATTGTAGTCAGTGTTCTCGCACTAATCCCTGTTCTATATGTCAATATTGGGATGACAAACATTGGAAACGTGTGTCACGATATGTTGTTAATGGAGAAAGGGCTATGCCGGCTCTTTCTCCGCAGGGTCACTCTACTCTATCAGTTTCTATTTCAGAGGAACAAGAACAGGGTGATGTTTCCATGTTATCTTCCGCAAGTGCGCTTCCGTCGTCACAAATGAATACAGAGCTAGCGGCAAAAGTGCTCATGGAGATTAAACTAATGTCGTCCGCTAGCGTCCATTCACCGAATGGTTCGGCAGCCGGGTTCGTCCGATGCGGTCCAGGAGGAAATGTTGGGTGATGCGAGCACTATAAACATTCAACGTGCACACCCAGTGACGGCGGATAGTAGGAGAGATCGGAGGAAGCCTTCGAGTCCGGTTCCTAGCTCGTCCAGGTCCAGCCGGGCCGCGAGCAAGAGAGGCCCCTCTCTCGTACAACAACATCTGGGACCAGATGTTGTGGTACAAAATGTGTCGCAAGTGGAGCACACGTCCGTCGCTCGAGACGCTCCGTTGTATAGGCAGTCCGCGGAGACTGCTCAGGCTTCTTCCTCTCATCAGCGCACACGACCGCACCTTGGCTACGTGACCGCCGATATTTTACCAGCTTCGCCGATCAGGGATTCTTCGGCGACCAGGTCACGCCATCCGGTAGCCAAGGACACGAGGCCGGTGGACTCCGGACGTTCGCATAGGAAGAGTATGTGGGAGTCATCAGATGCGGAGCTGCCCTTGGCGAAGCAGCGAAAGACTGCGCCTCCGCAGGCCTCGATGTCGGACGTGCTTGTGCAAATAGCACAACTTATCGCAGCATCCCAGCAACCGACAGAAACGGTGTCGGATCGGGAATTATCCGACGGCGCTGGGTCGGTACGCTCCGCCGAAGCATTGGGGGTGGACGACCGGGAGCATCATGAGGTCCGACCGGATGGTGAAAGGGATACGGATGACTTGGAGCTATCCCTTTCGGAACAACATAAAGCTGCCGTGGACTTCATCCGGCACTTTCTTCCTCAAGTTGTTCCATCAGGCCAGACTGCTGCGATTCCGGACAAGAGAATTATAGCGTCATTGGACTCTGATTTCTTTGAGCGGTTCAGGGACATCGCTCCCGAGTTTCCGTCTCAGTCCAATAATGTTGCAAGAACATTTGAATTATTGAACGACGCTATATTCAAACTTGCTTCCAAAACAGGAAAAGCAGGTTTCTTGTCCGCCAATACTCTCAACCTGCCTTTCATTAATGCAAGGAATAAATTCGATACGGCAGGACAGGGTATCCCGAGAGTTCCTCTGCGTATGGACGACGAGGCGGAAGACTTAGAATTATCATTACCGTCGTCGGCGTCTATTCCAACCGCGGTGTTGGAAACAACTATTTCGTCTAACAGAGCCAGTTTAGGTGCCTTATCTTACGCAGATCACCTTACTAAGGCGTTATCACTGCGTCATCAAGGGAAAGAATTCCAGGATATGCAATCCTCTTTAAGACTTCTTTCAAGGGCAGTAGCTTATTCCACGTGTAACTCCGCCCTTTCAGTGGCAAACCTGGAGTTGGTTAGACGTGACGCAGCCCTAGCTACATCCACACTCGTGGATAGTAAGGTGAAGAACTCTCTTAGAGTCGCTTCAGTCTCCGGAGAACTTCTCTTCGACGGCAAGCTTTCTGCAATTTACGATAAAATTACAAAGAAAGCTTCGGATTCTCTGCTGTTCAAATCTGCTTCTAAGAAGTCGGACACGGCAGATAAGAGTAAGACAGGCACTTCTGGGTCTAATGCGCCCAAGAGAGGTTCCTATAGAGGTTCCGGTGCATCCTCTTGGTCTTATTCAAGAGACCGTCAAGGCAGCGACTCACGTTCGGGACGTCCTTCGGGCCGGGACACCCGGTCAGATGCCCCGAGGTCGAAGGGACGAGGTGCGGGTCGTGGAGGACGTGGTTTCTCCTACCGCAGGCCTCGCAGGTCCAGGAGGTGATGGCTTCAACCTCTATCGCGTACCGGTTGGCGGAAGGTTGTCGAGTTTTTCACAAGAGTGGGCGTCGATTACGGACGACCCTTGGGTGAGAGGGGTGATTTCGGAAGGTCTAAAGATATCCTTCAAACGAAAGCCTCCATTAACTCGAAGTCCAAAATGGACTCAACTTCCGTCAAATCCGCAGAAAAGAGGCGCTCTGTTATCAGAGGTGCAGTCTCTTTTAACTGGTAGAGTGCTGGAAGCCCATATTTGGGCTTTATTCAGAAGTGTATGTACTGCAACTTAAAGGCTTCAAATTAAGCAGCTGTGCTTCATATTATCCTTGAAGTGACCTTAATTAATTTGTTAAGATTTGCCTGGTTACAGTTTATAGGAGAGTGCCCACAGGCACTGTCCTATAAATTGTAACAAGACAAAGACATGTGCACAAATTTTGGTGGCCAAAAATAATTTAGCACTCTACCAGTTAATGAAGAACGCGGTAGAGGTCATAGAAAACCAGGAGACACCAGGATTCTACAGCCATCTGTTTCTGGTTCCGAAACCAGACGGCTCATTCCGTCCAGTCATAGATTTGAGCTGGATAAACAAGATGATCGTCGCTCCGAAGTTTTATATGGAGACGATTCGATCGGTCAGAGCGAGTATTCGGGTGAACGATTATGCAACAAGCATAGATCTCAAAGATGCGTACTTTCACGTCATGGTACATCCGACACTCAGAAAGTATCTACGCTTCGCAGTCCTAGGGGTGGTGTATCAATTCCGGGCAATGTGCTTCGGATTGAATCTAGCACCCTGGGCTTTCACGCGGGTAATGAACTCGGTAATGATGTATTTCCGAGCTCATTCGTCTGCGGTAACGTCAGCCTACCTGGACGACATTCTTCAGAGGTACGGCAACAAGTTAACACTTCAGAACGATGTTCAGAATCTACTTCTATTGCTCCGATGTCTCGGTTTTATAATAAACGAGGAGAAGTCGGATGTGGTGCTGTCCAAGTCATTCACACATCTGGGAATGAGCTTCGAGACGCACAACAATCTCGTTCGTCTGCCGTTAACCAGAGCGAAATTAGTCAGTTGTTACGCTCGCTATTGTCTGCACGCAGACAAAGTCACAACGAGGGAGTTTATGAGACTGATAGGTCTGTGCGGAGCCGCTGCGGATCTCATTCCGATGGGGCGGTTACGTACGCGTCCTCTCCAAATTTTCTTAACTCAGAATTGGAGTGTGAAAATTCATTCGCTCGACATAGACGTTCTCTTGTCAGATCAAGTGAAACGAGAGATTCAGACTTGGGCAAACATTCAGTGGTTAACTCAGGGAGTTCCGCTGCAGTTGCCGTATCCGAGTTTTACCACTATGACGGATGCCAGTCAAACAGGTTGGGGTGCATCATTGATCCCAACGGATTCGAGATGCCAGGGTCTTTGGGATCCGCAATTCCTGGGCAAGCACATAAACATCAAGGAAATGATGTCAATTTGGCTTGCGTTACGTCATTGGATGGACATTATTCACAATGCTCATGTCCAAATCCTGTCCGACAATACGACAGTAGTGGCGTATATATAGAATCAGGGAGGCACTCATTCAATTCCGTTGTTCAATCTAATGGAAAGAATCCTTCTGTTTGCTCTAGAACATCAGGTTCTTCTTTCGGTCCGTCATATACCGGGTCGTCTGAACGTACTAGCAGACTCCCTTTCACGAAAGGGTCGCTTGTTCCCGTCGGAGTGGACTCTCAACAAACAAGTATTCAATCAGATTTGCTACCAATGGGAGCGGCCAATGATAGACTTATTTGCGACACATCTCAACAATCAGTTGCAGACGTATGTGTCTCCGTGTCCGGATCCAAGAGCATTTGCAGTAGACACTCTGTCGATCCCTTGGGACGGAATGATAGGATATGCGTATCCTTCAGCGCCATTAATTCAGCAAGTATTACTAAAGATAAAACAATCTCAATGCAAGATTCTGTTGGTAGCATCTCTGTCTCCACAGAGACCATGGATAAATCTACTCAGGTGTCTGTTGTGGGACCTACCGCGAAAGCTTCCTCCACGGGAGGATCTTCTTTTGCAGGGGAAATCGCGTCAACTCCATCACAACCCGCAAGGTCTCAACCTTCACGTTTTTCCGTTGTGCGGTCCTTCTTGCATGGCAAGCACTTTACAGGACGAGCAGTGGACGCGATTTCTAACTGTAGGAGGACCTCCTCTTCGCTAAACTATGCGGCTAAGTGGAAGGTTTTTCGTCGTTGGTGTAGGGATCATTCTGTTGATATTTTTGATCCCTCTATACCAGACATTGCAAACTTTCTAGTATACTTGTTTGACGAAATCAAACTGCAGCCTGTTACTATTAAGGGTTATAGGTCTATGTTATCTGATACCTATGCACATCATGATAGTTTACAAATTGGATCTAATGTCTCTTTATCTAAGTTGGTAAGAAACTTCTCGATAAATAGACCCAGAACTCTTAGGTTAATTCCTAAGTGGAATTTAGCTTGGGTTCTTCTTAAACTGAAGGAAAAGCCATTTGAACCTCTTGGGACAGTAGATTTCAAATTCTTGTCTTATAAGACAGCTTTTCTCTTAGCTTTCTCTTCTGCTAGAAGAGTCAGTGAGCTTCATGCACTGTCGGTGGATGATTCTCACTATCGTAGTGTCGGGAACACTATCACCTTCACTACTAATGTGGGATTTTTAGCTAAGAATCAGGCTCCTAATAAATATCCGGAACCTATTGTTATTAAGGCTCTTCCGTCTTCAGACGGGCGTAGGCCTTTACTCTGTCCTGTTAGAGCGTTACGTATCTATAAACAGAGATCTCAGTTTATCAGAAAGGGACGAAAACGTTTCTTTCTGTCTCTGATGCCTAATAGAAAGGACATTTCGGTCCATTCTATTGCTAGATGGATTCAATTAACTATCCGTACTGCTTATGAAAATTTATCTTCTTCTCAGCAGTCTGTGCTTAAGATTTCGGCTCATGAAGTAAGAGCTCTTGCTACTTCTTGGGCTTATGCTAATAGTATTGCTATTACAGATTTAATGAAGGCTGCTTATTGGTCTCAGCCATCCACATTCACGAATTTTTATCTCAGAAATATTGAGTCCATTTCTGGAGACCTGCATTGTTTAGGTCCGTTATCTGTTGCTCAGAATGTCGTCCACTAAACAGTTGCGACTATAGTTATGCAGGCTTTCTGTTCCGGCAGTGACTCCGTCCGGCTGCCCTCTTCGCTCTGGGCTATTTGACTCAGGGCAAGGGGAAGATGGGGGGAGGGTGTTCCCTTAGGTCACCTGCTTTATAGTGAAAAGCAAGGGAATGCCTCCTCCGAAGTCAGTATTTCTGAGTCGTTTCCGGGATGGTTTTAAAGTGTAATATTAATGTTAAAATTCATTCATGTCATATTTTTAAAGTGTAGCTCGGTGTGAAGCATTTGTATATGTCAAGTGTCAAACGGGCGTTAATATACAATCCTCGGACACTTTTAAAGAATATAAAGAGTCTCAATTCTCTGGACTAACTTTATTTATTGGCTTACTTTAAAAATAATTAGTATAAAGGGTTATACTGGATGTTAATAGAGAACATGAATGTTATTGTGCTCAATTATGAAGGGTATTGTATCTTTCTAATTTAACATAAAATAAGAAAGATACATGTAAAGCCTAATACTCCTTTTCTCCTTGAGGGGTTGCCTCTATATTATATAGTTGAGCTTATTGGATTTTCCTCTATGTCCTAGGCCCTCCAGCCTTTTTACTATTCAGCTAAGTCTGGGTCATTGGTACAGTATAAAAATGTTAAAAAATTTATAGTAATTTATATATTTTTTATACTTACCAATGACCCAGACGGGGATGGCCCTCCCAGGAGTTGGGAACTCTTACCTCCCCGCTGAGTACATAGCACTGACCAGGCACTGCCAGTAAGAATGATAATTGGCGCCAATTTCGGAACGTCCTTGACACTGCGCATGCGCAGTAAGGGCAAAGTATGGAGGTCCTTTAGGACATGATTTCTTTTGGTTTTAGATGCAAATTTTGGGGATTGGGGGGCAAAATTTGTGTTTGGCCCTGGATTTTTTAGAGTTAGCACCAGCTAAGCTAAGTCTGGGTCATTGGTACAGTATAAAAATGTTAAAAAATTTATAGTAATTTATATATTTTTTATACTTACCAATGACCCAGACGGGGATGGCCCTCCCAGGAGTTGGGAACTCTTACCTCCCCGCTGAGTACATAGCGCTGACCAGGCACTGCCAGTAAGAATGATAATTGGCGCCAATTTCGGAACGTCCTTGACACTGCGTATGCGCAGTAAGGGCAAAGTATGGAGGTCCTTTAGGACATGATTTCTTTTGGTTTTAGATGCAAATTTTGGGGATTGGGGGGCAAAATTTGTGTTTGGCCCTGGATTTTTTAGAGTTAGCACCAGCTAAGCTAAGTCTGGGTCATTGGTAAGTATAAAAAATATATAAATTACTATAAATTTTTTAACTTTTATTCTCTTCGCGAAATGTAACACACAATTCTCAAATTTGTTCATAAATTATTTTATTTCAAATCATTGGAGAGTGCCAACAGGCGATAGAACAAATTTGTATAAACAAACTATTATTTATGTTTGACTGAATACGAAACATCGGTAAAGCTTTTGCACTGGTACCTTTATTTCTTTCTGAAGGCCTAATTGTGGCTTCTAGCACTCAACCAGTTCAAAAACTCCTTATTAGTTAACCTGGCCGAAAGTCAAGGTGAACTATTCTGATCACATTTCGTCCGTCGTGAAGGTGGTGTTTAGGCCTTTTTCTCCCAAACCACTGGCCACATTTTAATGAAATTTTACATGAGTGGTGGTTATATAGGGGCATTTGGATTTTTCTTCAAATTGGGTTTCTGTTCATATTGAGGAGGAGGTGGGACCAAAATGCTCCCAATTTTAAAAAAAATCTTTTTCTCATGAACCAGCGGTAGCAGAGACTTGATATTTGGTATACAGCTTCCTTTTGAGGTGTAGACTCATGTTTGTTCAAGAGAAGTTTGAGGGGCATTATTTGTCGTCATTACAGGAGGGGCAAGAATTTTTGCCCCACCCAAAATTTCTATATTTTTATACCACAACCAATGGCCCAGGCAAGCTGGTGCTAACTCAATTTAATTCAGGGCCAAACACAAATTTTCTCCCCCAATCCCCCAAATTTGCATACAAAACCGAAAAAAATAAGTCCTATCTAATATACTTTTGTGATCTGTGCATGCACAGTATCCAGGAAGGTACCGAAATTGGTGCCAACCATCATTCTTTGTTTGGCCCTAAAGTCAGTGACAATGATCTGACATCTGTGCTTTAAAACCTCCTTTTTTGAGGATGCCAGACACAAATAAATGAAAGAATTGGTGGATCCAAGGCTGTAAATGGATGATGGAAGTGAATAACGGTGGTTTCAAACATTCAGGGCTGTAACTTTATAATAATGATAAAAATTATTTCACGTTTCCCAATTTCGAGATATGCGCCTGACGTCATCATTCTTGCTCATGATTTATCCACTGTTTGTTAAGTGTTCCTTCCCTCTCCTTCCTTGAAGCCTTCCTGTTAAACTCCTAAGCTTTTTGGCTATTTTTTATTGAAATTTTTTATTAAATTTCTTGGGAGTTTGATGTGTATTACAGAATGTGTATTCTGTTTATCCCCATGGTTACGTCCTCACCCAAGGAGTGTTAGGGCGTTTTGGTCTTGCATCTTCTATCCGATGTATTGTTTTTTCTTTGTATGAAGATCTAGCTTTACATCTGGTAGCATTTTAATCTGTTACTGGGGCCTTTTTGTGTGCCTGATGTCTTGTTTCCATTTTTTTTCCTTTGACGTTGTTTACATTGGCAGCGTCCTCAAATATATGTAGTATTCTTTTTCACTAATCCTGAAGGCTTCTCGGGTTGAGTTAGCATTTCGCTTTACACGCACTGCACAGCTCTCTCACCTTGAAAGCACTAAGTGTGAGATTAATTCCAGGTGAATACCCAGTACTGTATAAAAGGCCAGTTGTCATATCCAGGATATCTTTTTCGCTTTGAGCACACAGATGGAGCATATATGATTCTTAAATTAAATATTTATGGCTAACCTTTCTGATATCGAGTCCAAGAATTCACATACTTTTCGTACCAGCGAAGTTTCTTTACCGTCCGGTTCCATCTTGTGGACGGATGAGAGGCAAGATGCCCTCCAAATACTGGCTTCCGATGATAATTCATCGTTTTCAGGATACAAAAATCCGAAACGTAAATCCGTTAACCCTTCACAGACATCGAATAGCAAACCAAAACAGGGTGACGTGAAAGGTACCCCGAGGACTCGGAAATGGACACATCAAACTGACATAAAATGAACTGTAGAGGTTAAGCCTAAGAAATTGCGTTCCGCACTGGTGGATAAGCATCCTCACAAAAATGTTCTGTCGAGTAGCGTGGCTACCGACAACTTAAGAGTGCAAGTTAGTAATCTTAGCAGCTCGAGTAGCGTGGCTACCGAAATTGCTACTTCTGAGGCAGAACCTGATGCACCGGATGTTCAAAGTACATCCAAGAGGGACAAACACAAAAAGTCCAAAACTAAGAGGCATCATGGGTCGAGTGGCATGGCCGCCGACCAGACGAGATCTCCTCTCAGTGAGAGATATCATCAAGATGATTTTGTGCATCCAGATCTTGACTCAAACATTGACGGCAATCCATCTTTGGGATCCGCATTTTCAGAAAACATGGGCTCCTCTTGTGACGAGGACTTCATTTTCCCACAAAATTTTGTGGATGATGGAAATTTTGGACCTCCTATCAAGGACAGTCTCGCTGATTTTGCGAGTAAATCGTCCACCTGTAAAATGGAGCTGGATGTCTTGCTTGGTAACCACCTTATTCCCAGTAATTAACTCAACCCCCAAGGGTGAATCCCGAGTTATGGAATCAGCTGGAATCATGGGACAAAATTCGTGACGTGCAGTTGCAGGAAATACAGAAAGGCATTGCCGTCTCAATGATACCCTATTTCAAGATTTTTGAAAAGACTCAGGAACTCAAAAAACTTGTTCTCACTGAACAGAAACTTGTCCAGAAAGGCAAAAGTCATAGTAAGTTACAGGACATCCATGCTCGGATCACTGCTGCTCTGGATGCAATCAAAAGTCTTTCTGTGGATGGCATATCCACTGCAGGTGGAACAAATTTCTCCACATCTCTGAAGCGTTGCATGCTACTGAAACCCAGTTTTATGTCACAGTTCCGGCCTCTATGCTCCCAGGAACAGTCAGTAACAGACCTACTGTTTGGGAACGATATCAACCAATCCCTTAAAGCATACAACGATGCCATCAGGATTACGTCCAATTCCAAAAGGGGATTTACCAGATGAGGACAATATAAAGGTGGTTCATACAGCCGATCTAATGATCGTTGAAGTTACAACAATGACAGGCGGTCTGATGCTTTTTTAGGAAGGCGACAAGGCCAAGCTCTACAGTCCAGAGGAGGGCGTGCCAGGGAGAAGTGTTCAGGCCGGTTACGGTGGCCCCGACACTAAAGGTGAGTACTTTTGATGGGCAACCCACACATGCTATAGCTGGGTCACTTTCCAAGCATTTGTCAGCATGGGAAGATGTTACCAGTGATCAATGGATCTTGAATACTATAATGGGTCACCAGCTTGAGTTTGAGTCTTAGCCATTTCAAAATCGCCTACCTGGAAATATTCAATTTTCTACAATTGAGACCAAAGCTATTGACAATGAGGTCGATCAACTACTACCGAAGGGTGCTATTTCTCAATCTAAACCGGAAGTCTCTCAGTTTATTTCAAATTTATTTGTCCGACCAAAGAAAACTGGTGACTTACGCCCAGTTCTCAATCTCCGCAGACTTAATCGCTTCATACAATACCATCACTTTAAGATGGAAACTTTTGATTCTTTTCAGAAAATGGTGAATAAGAATGAATACTTTACATTGATAGATCTTAAAGATGCATACTTTAGTGTGCCTATTCACAGAAAGTACAGGAAATTTTTTAAATTTTTTTGGAAGGACTGGCTTTATCAATTCAATTGTCTCCCATTTGGTCTCTCCTCCGCGCCTCAAATTTTTACGAAAGTTATGAAACCTGTGTTTGCAATTTGCAGACAGTAGGGTACCAGGTGTTCACATTATATCGATGATTCCTTACTTTTTCATAAATCTAGGCGCATGTGCTGGACTCAGACTCAAACATTATGTGACTTGTTACAGCGATTAGATTTCCAAATCAATCGAGCTAAATCCTGTCTGGTTCCCAAACGGTTGATTATATATTTAGGTTACGAACTTAACTCCAAAACCTTTCAGTTGAAGCTACCAATTCAGAAGATCACTTGTATCATTAAAAAATCCAAAGCTTTATTAGCTGCAAAAAGACCTACCATTCGCATGGTTGCTCATCTCATAGGCCTTTTTGTTTCTTCTTTCAAGGCCATTAAAGCTGGACCTCTCTTTTATTGTCAACTGGAACTTGATAAGAATAGAGCACTGCGAAGGCAACCTTCTTATGATTCACCTATGGTTCTTTCTAACAAATCCCGTTCCAAATTAACTGGTGAATTAGGAACATACACCGGAAGAATGGTGCTCCCATTCGTGAAGCCAGTGTGTTTCTTGAAACTGATGCTTCCCAATCAGGGTGGGGTGCAGTTTCCGGTAGCGCCACTGCTAGTGGTGTCTGGGATAAGCATGAATGTCAATACCACATTAACATTTTGGAACTTTTGGCAGTGAAGAAAGGATTAGAAAATCTTTGTAGTGGCGTGTATGACTGTCACATTCTTGTTCGGACAGATAATACAGTCACCGTCCGATACCTGAATAAACTGGGTGGTAGGATTAAATCTTTATTCTCCATTACAAAAGACATTTGGGAATGGTGTTTTCAGAGACGGGTGCATCTTTCGGCCCTTCATATTTCAGGAACAGATAATTTTCTTGCCGACGGGTTGTCGCGGCAGATAAGCTCCAACACTGAATGGATGTTGAATCCACAAATGTTCTATCAACTCACCGAAAGCCTTTTTACTCCCACTATTGATTTGTTTGCTTCCAGTCACAATGCACAAATGTCACCCTATGTGTCATGGTTGCCCGATACCAATGCACACCATATCAATGCTTTTTCTTTCTGTTGGACTGGTCACTTACCATACATTTTTCCTCCTTTCAGCCTCCTCAACCGAGTCATCACCAAGATTACCAACGACAAGGTAAAGAAAGCCATTCTCATAGCACCATTTTGGCCAACTCAGGCATGGTTTCCGGCTCTTCTCAATGTCCTCATAGGCAAGCCTCTACAATTGCCGCTCATGCACGACTTGTTAACACATCCGGTCACCGGGGAAAAACATCCTCTCCACAAAAAGCTACACATGATCGCATGCATTGTATCAGGCGATTCCTCCGCAGTAAAGGCCTTTCTAAAAACTCAACCTCTACCATCACTCAGCCTTGGAGAGATTCCACTAACAAACAATACAACTATGCATGGCGGCAATGGAATCTGTGGTGTAGTCAACAGGATTGTAATCCACTTCAACCATCTGAAATCACGCTAATTCAGTACCTTTCAGGTTTACTGAAACATGGGAAATCGTATAGTGTTTTGAACACTCACAGGTCTATGCTTGTCCAAACGCTCATTTTATTAGGACGTATGCAATTTCAGTCTACTCCCCTTCTCAACAGATTTATGAAAGGGGTGTCTAATATTAAGCCTCCAACACACAAATACCAGATCACATGGGACGTTTCCAAGGTTTTACGCTATTTATCTACTTTACATCCCTTACACTCACTGTCATTGAAAATGTTAACTAAAAAGTTAGTTTTGCTTATGGCTCTTGTGACTGCGCAAAGGTGCAGTACACTTAATTCTTTGGACATACATTATTTGGTGCTCACAAAAGATAAAGCTCACTTTATTACACATAAGCCACAGAAAACTTCAACACGAAGGAATTATCACTACACTCTTGAACTTTTTTCTTTCAGACGTAACAAAAACTGTGTATTGGCTACTCTCCAAGAGTATTTAAAAAGAACACAATACATTCGAAAATGTACCAATTTATTCATTTCATACAAAACTAAAAAGTCAGTTCAGACGTCCACTATTGGGAGGTAGATTCTTGATATTCTGCATAAATCTGGGATTGATACATCCATCTTCAAAGCCCACTCAGTTCGTGGGGCTTCTACATCCGCTGCAATGATAAAAGGTATTACATTAAACAGCATCTTGAAAACAGCCAACTGGCTGTCTGCTAATACCTTTTATCAATTTTATTTCAGGGAAGCTTCCAGCAGTGTACAGAGGCAACGATTTGCTAGAACTGTCCTGAACCAGAATTAGACTTTCTTGGTCACACTATAATTTTTGTACTTATCACAGAATAAACTACAGTTCTCATCTTCTGTGTTTTTGTCATTTCAATTCATGTTCCCTTCACTTTCGTACGTGACTCCACGTCTGGGGTTCTTCGGATGGAAATAATCACTTATCTTTGAAGATGCTAACTCAACCCGAGAAGCCTTCAGGATTAGTGAAAAAGAATTCCCTCCTCTCATGCCAGCATCCGTAGGATGCGCAGCTATGAGAGGGATTCTTTAAGATAAGCCTGAAGGCTTAGAGGGTGTTACCTGCCCCCTCCCCTCCCCCCATTGGGGGTTGGTCATCTATATCACACCCGTCTAGGCTACCCAGCCCTTGGTATGTCATTACCTTAGATAGCAGTTATGCCTGTTTTCTGATTATTTGCACTCCTTAGGTTGACCTTTGAAAAAGATATCCTGGATATGACAACTGGCCTTTTATACAGTACTGGGTATTCACATGGAATTAATCTCACACTTGGTGCTTTCAAGGTGAGAGAGCTGTGCAGTGCGTGCAAAGCAAAATGCTAACTGAACCCTCTAAGCCTTCAGGCTTATCTTAAAGAATCCCTCTCATAGCTGCGCATCCTACGGATGCTGGCATAAGAGGGGGGAATTTAGTATTATATTACTGTAGAATTACTGTAGGATACATTGATTATGATTCCGGTAGTGTAGCTCAAAAAATGTGGATTTTGTCCACACTTTGCCTCTATCGGGGCTCATCATGTTCCCTTGGGGAACTTGACAAAGTCAAGATAAGCTATTGCCATCACATGTGCGGAAGTTAGTCTGTTAGTCTGTTCACATTTTCCTTTAGCACAGGCTACACCCTGCAGTTCTTGTCTGATTGTCCCGAAATTTCATATGCAGGTTTGGGCTCATGTCTAGATGAGAACGTCCCCTTTTGGTCGCGATCGGTTAACCGGTATGGCTGCCCGAGCCCAAAGCCCGAAAACCATTAGCACAGTCTACAGATCGTATTTATGAATGATTTCATTGTAATTTGGTAGGATGCCTCTGTATAATGCCTAGATGAGAACGTCACCTTTTGGTCATGATCTGTCAACTGTGATGGCTGCTCAAGCCCAAAACCCAAAAACTTTAGCACACTCTGCAGGTCATGTTTAATAAGGAGGGATTTCATTGTAACTTAGTTGGATGACTCTGGATGATGTCTAGATGAGAACTTCCCCATTTGGTTGCGATCTGTCAACCGTGACTACTGCCCGAGCCCAAAACCCGAAAATCTTTAGCACAGTCTACAGGTCATATTTATGGAGGGATTTCATTGTAACTTGGTAGGTTGACTTCATATAATGTCTAGATGAGAATGTCCCCTTTTGGAAGTGATTGGGCAACTGTGACGGGTACAGGGGCCCGAAGCCCGAAAACCTTTAGCACAGTCTACAGGTCATATTTATGAAGGGATTTCATTGTAACTTTGTAGGATGACTCCAAATAATGTCTAGATGAGAACGTCCCCTTTTGGTCGCGATCATTCAGCCTTGATGGCTGCCTGAGCCCAAAAACCTTTAGCATAGTCCATAGGTCATATTTATGTAAGGATTTCATTGTAACTTGTTAGGTTGACACCATATAATGCCTAAATGATGACATCCCCTTTTCGTTGTGATTGGTCAACTGTGATGGCTATTGGGGCCCAAAGCCCTGCACCGAAGCCCAAAAACCTTGAGCGCAGTCTACAGGTCAAATTTGTGAAAGGATTTCATTGTAACTTGGTAGGATCACTCCAGATGATGTCCAGATAAGAATTCCCCTTTTGGTTGCGATCATTCAACCATGATGGCTGCCCAAGCCCGAAGCCCAAAAACCTTTAGCACAGTCTACAGGTCATATTTATGAAGGGATTTCATTGTACTTGGTAGGTTGACTTCATATAATGTCTAGATGAGAACGTCCCCTTTTGGACACGATTGTGCAACTGTGACGGCTACAGGGACCCGAAGCCCGAAAACCTTTAGCACAGTTTACAGGTCATATTTATGAAGGGATTCATAGTAGCTTGGTAGGATGACTTCAAATAATATTAGATGAGAACGCCCCCTTTGGTCGCGATCATTCAGCCTTTATGGCTGCCGAGCCCAAAAACCTTTAGCAAAGTCTATAGGTCAAGCCCAAAAACCTTTAGCATAGTCTATAGGTCATATTTGTGGAAGAATTTCATTGTAACTTGTTACATTGACTCCATATAATGCCTAGATGATGACATCCCCTTTTGGTTGTGATTGGCCAACTGTGACGGCTACAGGGGCCCAAAGCCCGAAAAACTTTAGCACAGTCTACAGGTCATATTTATGAAGGGATTTCATTGTAACTTCATAGGATCACTCCAGATGATGCCCAGATGAGAATGTCCCCTTTTGGTTGCGACCATTCAACCATGATGGCTGCCCGAGCCTGAAGCCTGAAAACCTTTAGCACGGTCTACAGGTCATATTTATGAAGGGATTTCATTGTAACCTGGTAGGATGACTCCAAATAATGTCCAGATGAGAACGTCCCCTTTTGGACATGATTTGGTAACAGTGACGGCTACAGGGGCCTGAAGCCTGAAAACCTTTAGCAAAGTCTACAGGTCATATTTATGAAGGGATTTCATTGTAGCTCGGTAGGATGACTCCAAATAATGTCTAGATGAGAACGTCCCCTTTTGGTCGCAATCGTTCAGCCTTGATGGCTGCCTGAGCCCAAAACCCTTTAGCATAGTCTATAGTCATATTTATGTAAGGATTTCATTGTAACTTGTTAGGTTGACTCGATATAATGCCTAGATGATGACAACCCCTTTTGGTCGTGATTGGTCAAGTGTGACAGTTACAGGGGCCGAAGCCTGAAAACCTTCAGCACAGTCTACAGGTCATATTTATGAAGGGATTTCATTGTAACTTCGTGGGATCACTTCAGATGATGCTCAGATGAGAATATCCCCTTTTGGTTGTGATCATTCAACCACGCTGGCTGCCCGAGCCCAAAGCCCAAAAACCTTTAACACAATCTACAGGTCATATTGTGAAGTGATTTCATTGTAACTTGGTAGGTTGACTTCATATAAAATATCTAGATGAGAACATCCCCTTTTGAATGCGATTGGGCAACTGTGACGACTGCAGGGTAGGATGACTCCAAATAATGTCTAGATGAGAACGTCCCCTTCGGTCGTGATCATTCAGCCTTGATGGCTGCCCGAGCCCAAAACCTTTAGCATAGTCTATAGGTCTTATTTATGGAAGGATTTCATTGTAACCTGACTCCATATAATGCCTAGATGATGACATCCCCTTTTGGCCATGATTGGTCAACTGTGATGGCTTCAGGGGCCTGAAGCCCGAAAACCTTGAGCACAATCTACAGGTCATATTTCCCTTTTGGTCGTGATTGGTCAACTGTGACGGCTACAGGGGCCCGAAGCCCGATAACCTTGAGCACAGTCTACACATCACATTTATGAAGGGATTTCATTGCAACTTCGTAGGATCACTCCAGATGATGCCCAGATTACAACGTCCCCTTTTGGTCGCGATCATTCAACCATGATGGCTTCCCGAGCCCAAAACCAAAAAAACTTTAGTACAGACTACAAGTCGTATTTGTGAAGGGATTTCATTGTAACTTAGTAGAATGACTCGGTATAATGTCGAGATGAGGATGTCCCCTTTTAGTAGCAATGAGTCAACTGTCATGGCTATACAGGCCTGAATCCTGAAAACTTTTAGCACAGTCTACAGGCCATATTTATGAAGGGATTTCAATGTCACTTGAAAGGATGACTCGTTTTGGAATAATTTCACTGTAACTTGGTAACTTTTGTTGACATACGTTAACTGTGAGGGCCACATACATTAACTGTGTGGTCATATTAACCCACCCCTCCACCCTTTAGTAGTGTACACCTCATATTATTTTTATGAAAAGCATAGCATATAGGGAACAGAAATTAACATATTCCCAATTATCACAGTTCTTGTCTTATTTTAATAATCCTTTCATAAACATTGAACATTATCCTTTTCATCAAACAAAACACACAGACAAGTTAAGCTACAGTGTCATTGACACTTTTATTGGTATACAACATCTCGAAGGGGGGGAAGGGGGATCAGATTCAAATTTGTTCAAATCGGGTCCCTATGTATATATATAGGCTCACTATGGTAGCCCAAATTGTAACTTAGTGCAATATGAGGAAATTTTCTTAAAAATCTAATTCTTCAGATCCACCAGTCGGAATGCTTTCATATCTGGTATACAAAATCTCTAAGAGGGTGGGGGGTTCGTGGTTGTTCTAGTTGTCTGCCTGGGTTAATATTTGGGCTCCATATGGGAACTTGAAATTTAATTTAGTACAATATGAGGGAATTTCTTCAAAAATTTTCTTCTTCAGATTCACCTGTCAGAATGCTTTCATATTTGGTATACAACATCTCTAGGGGCTCAGATTCAAGTTTGTTCAAATCGTTTCCATAGGTTAATATTTGGGCTCGCTATGGTAGCCCAAATTTCAACTTATATAAGGAAATTTCTTTAAAAATCTTCTTCAGATCCACCAATCAGAATCTTTTGATATTTGTTATGCAGCATCCTTAGGGGGTGAGATTCATGTTTGTTCAAGCCAAGTCTCTGAGTTAATATTTGGGCTCCCAATGGGAGCCCAAATTATAATTAGTTCAAAATGAGGAATTTTCTTTAAAAATCTTCTTCTTCAGATCCATCACCCAGAGTGTTTTGATATTTGGTATACAGCATCCGTAGGGAGGTGTGATTCAAGTTTGTTCAAGCCAAGTCTCTGAGTCCATATTTGGGCTCCCTGTGGGAGACCGAATTATAACTTAGTTCAGTATGAGGAACATTCTTTAAAAATCTTTAAAAATCTTCTTCACATCCACCAGTAAGAATCTTTTGATATTTGGTATACTGTATCATTAGGGAGGTGAGATTCATGTTTGTTAAAGCCAAGTCCCTGGGTTCATATTTGGGCTCCCTATTGAAGTCTGAATTATAACTCAATTCAAAATGAGGAATTTTTTTTTTTTTTTTTTCACATCCACCTGTCAGAATGTTTGGATAGTTGGAATATGGTTTTCTTAATGGGGCAGATGCAAGTTTGTTCAAATCAGAACCCTCAGTTGATAGTTGTCGGTGTCAGCTGAGCGCTCTCAGGCCCCTTGGGGCCTCTTGTTATTTTTTATCTCCATTTTAGTTGTTCCATATTGATTTTGGGTTGTATGATCACTGTTACAAAAAAACTATCAATGAAATTAACGTGGAAGCTCTAGTATTTAATTTTAGGCTCTCATAACTGGATTTTAGGTATCGGTGACCATTCCATCAGGAATAAGAAATGAAAAAAAAAAACAGCCCTCCCTCATTCGTTTTAAAACAAAATTGCCTGAGAATCAATCATTTAATTTTGTTTGACCTAAAGGCCTAATTCTGACTTGATCACTTGTTACTTCAATAGAACTGGTGCCCGAATATTCAGTCTCTGGGTAAACTTGCAAGTTACATTTTATATATAACTTGCAAGTCAGTGTATCTGCTGTTCGGTTTCACATCGCCATTTGCGAAGCAATATCTTCCAGTCTCAAACCAATATCTAAAAATGATTTGCACACTGCGATGCAAAGCCTTTCCAAGATTTATCCCAGTATAACTGTCAGACATTCTCTTTAATTGCTAAGATTGCTATTATGGAACCATCGACGCAACAACTGACTGGGTTATCTCACTTAGGCACGTTGCACTTTCTAGGTCACTATATCCAGTCCCCTCCCCCCCCCTCCCCCCCCCCCCCCCCCCCCCCCCCCGTGGGACCCACGGGAAGCAAAGTAGTGCTTGTTTACTGTGGTAAACAAGCTCCTTTTCACTGGTAAAATAGGACCCAGTCACTAATGCTTGGGGTGCGAGTCCTCTAAAATAGGCAACATGGGGTATAAACGATTGATTGAGCTTGACTTTATCTCCATGTTGTGGTCATGATTAGCCATTGTGCGAAAGTATGTGACCTTAAACACCAATAAATAAATAATTAAATAAACATATCCAGTCACTGACTCAATCATTCATTATATCATTGGTTTTTCATACTGTAACCCCTCTAGAAACAATTTGCGCCATACACATGT
Organism: Pictodentalium vernedei; assembly: GCA_031216915.1. NCBI lineage: Eukaryota > Metazoa > Mollusca > Scaphopoda > Dentaliida > Dentaliidae > Pictodentalium > Pictodentalium vernedei. The sequence continues at coordinate 382,561,776 of CM062296.1, forward strand.
GCAGTTGTTTCCTTTATGTTGGATTTTCCTGAACATTCAGGAAAATCCAACATAAATACAACAACTGCACATGTGTACAATGCAAACTGTGCTCTGTAACGAAACTTTGAAGTTTCAGTCACAAATGAGTGACAATAATTGATTCAAGAGAAAAAGTAAATCGAGGCAAGCAAACTTACTGTCTTAGTGTGTCAATGATGCGAACCCAAAGAATGCATGTTGAACTGTATTATAATGCCGTAGTCAATGTTAAGCCCATGAAATTTGCTTCAGCAAACTGTTAAGGAAGGGAAAATTGAATTTAGGCACCTATGATGAAGAAATATGCACAACATGGTATTTTGTACAAAAATAAAACGAAATGTATTGGATAACAATAAATTGAAAATTAACTAACCTTGGTCTAAAACTACAAATCAATTTATACCAATTGCTAATTAATGTTCCTGGAGGAGGAGAAAACTACAAATCAAAATTTTGAAAACAAAACATACCCTGCAAGTTGTTTCTAAGAAAGTCTTGGCTGCTTACAAAATCAGCCAATACTTGCTAGAAACAACTGCAAATCCACAGCGTATAGACTCGGTCAGAGTAAAGCAATAGTGTATAGAAATTTCCCATATCTTTCAAGGTTATGTCTGAATCTTTTGAGCTTTGAATGTATCCGTTACTCCCTTTATCTGTTTTTGCTATTTGGATGGAGCCAGAGGGAAGTTTCTGTCTTTATTACTCTAGTTTTCAACTTGATGTTTGTTGTATTTTTAGGTGTTTGCATTAGATCTGGTTGAACTGCAAGACAAACAGAAGGGTAGCTATATTATTGTGAACAGAATAGAACTTGACCCAGATAATCAGCATATAGTTTGGTCAGTATATTGCTAAAACATTGCAGGGCTCTGCAACTGACAACAATATGTTATACTTATCACAACAGTGAAGAATAGCTAATGAAAGACATTTACTAAATACAGAATGGTCATCTGGTTAGGTTCATTTTAGCCCTTCACTTAAGAGGTGATATATGTAATACTCTTCTGAAGAACAAAGTAGGGTCAGAATTTTGATAAATTTTGTGAGAATCAAAAAGACATAATGCCGATTCCATTCATTCTAGTAAGGGTTTGTATGGTAAAGTTACATCTTGGGGAGCTGAAAGTTAAAAACAAAAGTTTTATGATAGGTTTTTACATGGAACTGGGCACAGCTGAACCCTTTACCTAGCAGGCATGAAAGACAACACATGAAAAAATTTGGGAAAAACTGGAAATTTTCAGTTTTGGCCCCCAAAATTACAGCTTATAACCAACCCTTCATTGGAATGATCCCAACCAACAAGCTGGTGTAACAGGTATCATAAGCGATGTTTAATTAAAATAATAAATTTTGAATGGCAGTTTTCAAGAATTGCACTGGCCAGTTTTGTCTATTATTTAGGTAAAGTGTTATACTGATTTAACCTTCTGCACGCTGATATAGAAATATCAAAATTTGAAGCTGCAAATTTTCCCCAGAGAGCAACTAGGAATTGACTTAATTTATTCTTGTTTGACAGAGCTCATTGTACTCTAGCAAACAAGATTAAATGTGTTAAATTCCAAGTTGCTGTATGGGAAAACTTTGCTGCTTGAAATGTTAAAAAATTTGTAGTAATTTATATATTTTTTATACTTACCAATGACCCAGACATAGCTGGTGCTAATTCTCAAAATCTAGGGCCAAACACAAATTTTGGTCCCCAATCCCCCAAATTTGCATCAAAAAACGGAAAAAATCATGTCCTAAATGGTCCTCCATACTTTTCCTCCACTGCGCATGTGCAGTGTCAAGGAGGTCTCGAAATTGGCGCCAATTATCATTCTTACAAGCAGTGCCTGGTCAGCGCTATGTACTCAGCTGGGAGGTATGAGTTCCCAACTCCTGGGAGGGCCATCCCCGTCTGGGTCATTGGTAAGTATAAAAAATATATAAATTACTATAAATTTTTTAACATTTTTATACTGTACCAATGACCCAGACATATCTGAATAGTGGCGTAGGACATAGAGGAAAATCCAATAAGCTCAACTATATATAATAGAGTTATCCCCTCGAGGAGAAAAGGAGTATTACGTTTTACATGTATCTTTCTTATTTATGATAAATTAGAAAGACACAACACCCTCCATAATTGAACATAATAACATTCATGTTCTCTATTAACATCCAGTATAACCCTTTATACTAATTATTTTTAAAGTAAGCCAATAAATAAAGTAAGTCCAGAGAATTGAGACTCTTTATACTCTTTAAAAGTGTCCGAGGATTGTATATTAACGCCCGTTTGACACATGACATATACAAATGCTTCACACCGAGCTACACTTTAAAAATATGACATGAATGAATTTCAACATTAACTTTACACTTTAAAACCATCCCGGTACCGAATCAGAATTACTGATTCCGGAGGAGGTATCCCCTTGCTTATCACTATAAAGCAGGTGACCTAAGGGAACACCCTTCCCCCCCCCCTTCCCCTTGCCCTGGGTCAAATAGCCCAGAGCGAAGAGGGCAGCAGGACAGAGTCACTGCCGGAACAGAAAGCCTGCATAACTATAGTTGCAACTGTTTAGTGGACAACATTCTGAGCAACAGATAACGGACCTAAACAATGCAGGTCTCCAGAAATGGACTCAATATTTCTGAGATAAAAATTTGTGAATGTGGATGGCTGAGACCAATATGCAGCCTTCATTAAATCTGTAATAGCAACACTATTTGCGTAAGCCCAAGACGTAGAAAGAGCTCTTACTTCATGAGCCGAAATCTTAAGTACAGACTGCTGAGTTGAAGATAGATTATCATAAGCAGTACGGATAGTTAATTGAATCCATCTAGCAATAGAATGGACCGTAATGTCCTTTCTATTAGGCATCAGAGACAGAAAGAAGCGTTTTCGTCCCTTTCTGATAAACTGAGATCTTCGTTTATAAATACGTAAAGCTCTAACCGGACAGAGTAAAGGCCTATGCCCGTCTGAAGACGGAAGGGCCTTAATAACAATAGGTTCCGGATATTTATTAGGAGCCTGATTCTTAGCCAAAAATCCAACATTAGTAGTAAAGGTAATAGTGTTCCCGACACTACGATAGTGAGAATCATCCACAGATAGTGCATGAAGCTCACTGACTCTTCTAGCGGAAGAGAAAGCTAAGAGAAATGCTGTCTTATAAGATAAGAATTTGAAGTCCACTGTCTCAAGAGGCTCAAATGGCTTCTCTTTTAATTTAAGAAGAACCCAAGCTAAATTCCATTTAGGAATTAATCTAAGGGTTCTAGGTCTATTTATCAAGAAGTTTCTGATTAATTTAGATAAAGAGACATTAGATCCAATATGTAAACTATCATGGTGTGCATAGGTATCAGATAACATAGACCTATAACCTTTAATAGTAACCGGCTGCAGTTTGATCTCATCAAACAAGTATACTAGAAAGTTTGCAATGTCTGGAATGGAGGGATCAAAAATATCAACAGAATGATCCCTACACCAACGACAAAAGACCTTCCACTTAGCCGCATAGTTTAGCGAAGAGGAGGTCCTCCTACAGTTAGAAATTGCATCCACTGCTCGTCCTGTAAAATGCTTGCCGTGCAAGAAGGACCGCACAACGGAAATACGTGATGGTTGAGACCTTGCGGGTTGTGATGTAGTTGACGCGATTTCCCCTGTGAAAGAAGATCCTCTCATGGAGGAAGCTTCCGCGGTATGTCCCACAGCAGACACCTGAGTAGATTTATCCACGGTCTCTGTGGAGACAGAGATGCTACCAACAGAATTTTGCATTGAGATTGTTTTATCTTTAGCAATATCTGCTGAATCAACGGCGCTGGAGGATACGCATATCCTATCATTCCGTCCCACGAGATCGATAGAGCGTCTACTGCATATGCTCGGGGATCCGGACATGGAGACACATACGTCTGCAAGTGATTGTTGAGCTGTGTCGCAAATAAGTCTATCATTGGCCGCTCCCATTGGTAGCAAATCTGATTGAATACCTGTTTGTTGAGAGTCCATTCTGACGGCAACAAGCGACCCTTCCGTGAAAGGGAGTCTGCTAATACATTCAGACGACCCGGAATATGACGGACTGAAAGTAGAACATGGTGTTCTAGAACAAACAGAAGGATTCTTTCCGTTAAATTGAATAACGGAACGGAATGAGTGCCTCCCTGGTTCCGAATATACACTACTACTGTCGTATTGTCGGACAGGATTTGGACATGTGCTTTCTGAATAATGTTCATCCAATGACGTAGTGCAAGCCAAATTGACATCATTTCCTTGATGTTTATGTGCTTGCCTAGAAACTGTGGATCCCAAAGACCCTGGCACTTCGAATCCGTTGGGATCAATGTTGCACCCCAACCTGTTTGACTGGCATCCGTCATAATACTAAAACTTGGATCCGGCAACTGCAGTGGTACTCCCTGAGTCAACCACTGAATGTTTGCCCAAGTCTGAATCTCTTGTTTCACTTGATTTGACAAGAGAACGTCTATATCGTGCGAATGAATCTTTACACTCCAATTCTGAGTCAAGAAAATTTGGAGAGGACGAATGCGTAACCGCCCCATCGGAATGAGATCCGCAGCGGCTCCGCACAGACCTATCAGTCTCATGAACTCTCTCGCTGTAACTTTGTCTGAGTGAAGACAATAGCAAGCGTAACAACTGATTAATTTCGCTCTGGTTAACGGCAGACGAACGAGATTGTTGTGCGTCTCGAAGCTCATTCCCAGATGAGTGAATGACTTGGACGGCACCAGATCCGACTTCTCCTCGTTTATTATAAAACCGAGACGTCGGAGTAATAGAAGCAGATTCTGCACTTCGTTCTGAAGCGTTAACTCGTTGCCGTACCTCTGAAGAATGTCGTCCAGGTAGTCCGACTTTACCGCAGACGAATGAGCTCGGAAATATATCATTACCAAGTTCATTATTCGAGTGAAAGCCCAGGGCACTAGGTTCAAACCGAAGCACATCGCTCGGAACTGATATACAACTCCTAGGACTGCGAAGCGTAGATACTTTCTGAATGTCGGATGTACCATGACGTGAAAGTACGCATCCTTGAGATCTATGCTTGTAGCATAGTCGTTCACCCGAATACTCGCTCTGACTGATCGAATTGTCTCCATATAGAACTTCGGAGTGACGATCAGCTTGTTTATCCAGCTCAGATCTATGACTGGACGGAACGAGCCGTCTGGTTTCAGAACCAGAAACAGATGGCTGTAGAAACCCGGTGATTCCTGGTCTTCTACGACCTCTACCGCGTTCTTCTTCAGAAGAGACTGTACTTCTGATAAAAGAGCATCTCTTTTCTGCGGATTTGACGGAAGCTGAGTCCATTTTGGACTTCGAGTTAATGGAGGCTTTCGTTTGAAGGATATTCTTAGTCCTTCCGAAATTACCCCTCGAACCCAGGGGTCGTCCGTAATTGACGCCCAATCATTTATAAAACTTGATAATCTTCCGCGTACCGGAACATGATAGGGGTTCAAACCATCACCTCCTGGACCTGCGAGGCTTGCGAAAGGAGAAACTACGTCCTCCACGACCCGCACCTCGCCCCGTCGACCTAGGGGCATCTGACCGGTTATCTCAGCCAGAGTAACGTCCCCCACGTGAGTTGCTGCCTTGACAGTCTCTAGAATAAGATCTAGAGGACGCATAGGAACCTCTATAGGAACTTCTCTTGGGCGTACTTGTCCCAGAAGTGCCTGTCTTACTCTTTTCTGCTGTATCCGACTTTTTAGAAGCGGATTTGAATAGCAGAGAATCCGAAGCTTTCTTAGTTATCTTATCATAGATTGCTGAAAGCTTGCCGTCGAAGAGAAGCTCTCCGGAGACCGAAGCGACTCTGAGAGAGTTTTTCACCTTACCATCCATGCGCGTGGATGTGGCTAGGGCTGCGTCACGTCTAACCAACTCCAGGTTTGCCACTGAAAGGGTGGAGTTATACGTGGAATAAGCTATTGCCCTTGAAAGAACTCTTAATGAGGATTGTATATCCTGGAATTCTTTCCCTTGAAGACGTAATGATAACGCCTTAGTAAGGTGATCTGCGTATGATAAAGCGTCTAAGTTAACTCTGTTAGACATTATTGTCGTTTCCAACGTCGTGGTTGGAATTGACATAGATGACGGAAAAGACAATTCTAAGTCTTCAGCCTGGTCGTCTAGATGCAGAGGAACTCTCGGTATGCCCTGTCCTGCCGTTTCGAATTTATTCCTTGAATTGATGAAAGGCAGATTTAGAGCATTTGCGGACAAGAAACCAGCCTTGCTCGTTTTGGTAGCAAGCTTATATATAGCGTCATTCAATAACTCAAATGTTCTTGTGACATTATTGGACTGTGTCGGAAACTCAGGGACGATGTCCCTGAAGCAATCAAAAAATTCTGTGTCCAATGACGCTATCAGTCTTTTATCCGGCATTGCAGCATTCTGGTCCGACGGAACAACCTCTGGAAGATAATGCAGGATAAAATCTATGGCAGCTTTATGTTGTTCCAAAAGGGAAAGCTCCAAATCCTCTGAATCCCTATCGCCATCCTGTCGGACCCTATGAAGTTCTCGGTTGTCCGTACCTGATGCTTCAGCGGAGGGTACCGACCCAGCGTCGTCGGATAATTCCTGATCCGACAGAGATTCTGTCGTCTGCTGGGATGCTGCGATAAGTTGTGCTATTTGGGACTGAGGGCTATGGAGTAGCGGTCTTACATTGCTTTGCCGCTGGAGGCTCCGTGTACGTTGACTCCTGCATACTTCTTTTATGCGAACGTCCAGAGTCTACAGGCCTCGTGTCCCTGGCTACCAGATGGTGTGACCTGGTCGCCGTGGAATCCCTGATCGGCGAAGCTGGCTGGATATCCGTGGTCACGTAGCCAAGGTGCAGTCGTGTGCGCTGCCATGAGGATGAGGAAGCCATATCGACAGTCTCTCCGGATTGTCTATATAAGGGAGCGTCCCGAGCGGCGGACGTATGCTCCGAATGCGAAACGTTTTGTACCACAACATCTGGTCCCAGATGGTGTTGTACGAGAGAGGGACCTCTCTCGCTCGCAGCCCGGATGGACCTGGACGAGCTAGGAACCGGACTAATAGGCTTCCTCCGTTCTCTCCTCTGATCCGTCGTCACTGGGTGTGCACTTTGTCTTATTACAGTGCTCGCATCACCCAAATCTCCTTCCTTGACCGCAACGGACGAACCCGGCTGCCGAGCCATTCGATGAATGGTCGCTACACCGGGCGAGCTAGCGGACGCCAATGCCGTCGATCCTACTAGGGACCCCTTAGGCAATTGACGTATTTCCATGAGCACTTTTGCCGCTAGCTCTTCATTTAACTGTGACGACAGAGGCACACTTTTGGAAGACATCACGGAAACATCACCCTGTTCTTGTTCCTCTGAAATAGAGATTGATAAACTAGAGTGACCCTGCGGAGAAAGGACCGGCATGGCCTTTTCCCCGCTAACAACATACCATGACACACGTTTCCAATGTTTGTCATCCCAATTGACACATACTGAACAGGAGTTAGTGCGAGTACACTGACTACAATTAATACAATGATTATGAAAGTCAGAGGAAGATTTCCTCTTATTACAATTTGAACAATATCCTTTCATTGTGATAAGAACACAAAAAGTCCTAGTACTCGCACCAACCCCTGAAAACAAAGACACACAATAACATGATCCATTAACATAGAAAAAATAATTGAAATCAAAAAAAAATTTTTGAAAAAATATTTTTTCAGAAAAGCCCAAGTTTCTGAAAGTAACGTTGAGCCCCAATAGATCCCAAAAAAGCCTAAGTGTGGACAAAATTTTTAAAATTATTAAAAAAAAATTAATGCAATACTTACGTATAATAATAATGTATCTTGTTATGATTAAGTTAATACAAAGACAAGAAATCCCTCTCAATAGAAACCGTTGTCAATGTAAACAAGAAGTGTATAAACACCAGAAACATGACTCCAGGCACTGATAAACATGGCCCGAAATCAATTACCAATTACAACACTATCTGATGCTAAACAGAGACTTCCAGGGAAGAAACTGCAGAACATCAGATGGTAGATGCAGAACACAATGCCTAAACACCCATGGGTGAGGCCGTAAACATGGGGAAAAGAACAGAATTCATTCTGTTACCAGGCTAAAACTCCCAAGAAATTTTAGTAATAATATTACAGAAAATATCCCAAAAGCATGGGAGAATAGCAAGGGGGACTAAAGGAAAGGGAGAGAGGAAACACTGAACAAGCAGTCTAACTTTATAGCAAGAATGACAACAACAGGCCCATGCCTTGAAATTAGGCAACATAACATAATTTCATAAAAAAAATTAAGTTACAGCCCTGATTATTTCCTGCCACTCATTTTTCCTCTCCTCCTGCTAATTCCTCTTTAGATCCACCATTTCACTAATATGTGTCTGGCATCATTTAAACTGAGATTTACAAGCACAAATATCAGTCAGATGTGAAAATTTTGGTATTTTGACTCCAATGTGCAGCGTGTTAACAAGAGTTCAATTTGCTGTAAAAAAGGATCTGTGTGCTGGACTTTGGACGGACTTCCTCCCCTGGCCTAAAACAAAAATAATAGTTCTACATCCCTATGTGGATGGTCGAATTGTCATCAACCTGTGACATGTGTACACACTTGAAACTGGGTGCTGAAAAACAAAGACTGTAGTTCCACATCCCCCATGTGGATGGTCCAATCATCACCAGCCTTTGGTGACAGATGTACATGGATTTCACAATTAAAACTGTGCACTGGACTTCCTCCCCTGCTATAAAACAACGAATAGATTGACATGCCCCTGCTGGATGGTCCAATTTTCACCCATCTTTGGTAACAGGTGAATATGGATCTCACAATTGAAACTGGTGCAGGACTTCTGCCTCTGCTGTAAAACAGACAGTATTTCCATCCCCTCATATGAAATGGTCCAATCATCACCACCCTTTGACGAGTGTACATGGATCTCACATTTGAAAGACAATAGTTCCACATACCCCATGTGGATGGTCCATTTGTCACCAACCTTTGGTAACAGGTGTGCATGGATCTCACAATTGATTTCCACCCCTGCCATAAAACAAAGACAATAGTTCCACATCCACCATTTGGATGGGTCAGTGATCAACAACCTTTGTTAATAAGTGAACATGGATCTCACAATTTAAAGTGGGTACTAGACTTCTTCCCCTGCTGTAAAACAAAGACAGTAGTTCCAGATGCCCCATGTGGATGATCCCTTCATCACAACCAACCTTTGGTAACAGGTGCACATGGATCTCACAGTTGAAACTTTGTACTGTGCTCCCCCTGATGTAAAAGAAAGACAACAATCCCCTCGCATGTATATGCCAAGTATTAACAATATTCCATCTTGGTATTGTTGGAAAGGGCATATGCCACCCTTGACATTGCTTGTTAAAATTCTTGATCTCATTTTCATACTGGAAAAAAACAGCAATTCCACTACCTCCCCCAACCTTTGGTAACATCACCAGCCTTTGGTAACTGGTATCATTTTATGTTTTCAGTTGTTAGTGTCTCATACTAGAATACATACTAAGTTGCTTAAAGTACAAAAAACATAAAAGAAGATACACAGCCACTGATAATGCTTTATTTCAGATGTACTTACACTTGTTCATAAAGTCACATATATGTAATTTATTTCATTTGTTTACAGATAGAATTACAGATTATAATGACATAATAAAAGCTTATTAAATCTGAAATATAGAATAAAATAAATTTATAAAATCAAATCATAAATCATACAATAAAATTGAGTTTTGGGGGTTTTTTTTAGGGGTGTATGGGGGATCCCACATATTTGCCCCATCTCCATTGCAACTGGATTGTACCCCTCGGCAGGTAACTGACTACAAAAATCTCACCTCTGTCATGAGATTCAACCTGCCTCGAGAGACCACTTTTGTCTCGCAGAAGGTCTGGTTTCTCAAGATAGGTTTTTACTGTAGTATTTGCCCACTAATCTGTATCCAAATTTACTCAGTATTTTCCACAAGAAATTACCATATTTATGCACCCCGAAAAATTTTGGAGGGGGCATATTGGTCACCGCCCTATCTGTCCGCCCGTCCATCTGACTATCCATCCAAAACAAATGGTATTTTTATACTGTACCAATGACCCAGACATAGCTGGTGCTAACTCTTAAAAATATAGGGCCAAACACAAATTTTGCCCCCCAATCTCCAAAATTTGCATTTAAAACCAAAGAAAACATGTCCTGAATGGCCCTCCATACTTCACCTCTACTGCGCATGCGCAGTGTCAAGGACGTCCCGAAATTGGCGCCATTAATCATTCTTTGTTTGGCCCTTCATCAGTTAACATCTGACTGATCTTTGTGCTTGTAAATCTCAGTTCAAATGATGCCAGACACATAAATATTAGTGAAATGGTGATTCTAAGGAGGATATAGAAGGAGGAGAGGAAAAATGAGTGACAGAAAATAATCAGGGCTGTAACTTAAAATTTTTTGATGTAATTATGTTAAGTTACCTATTTTCGAGGCAACAGCCTGTTGTGGTCATTCTTGTTATCAAGATTACACTGCTTATTCAGTGTTTTCCTCTCTCCCTTTCCTTTAAGTCCCCTCTTGCTATTCTCCCATGCTTTTGGCATATTTTCTGTAATATTATTACTAAAATTTCTTGGGAGTTTTAGCTGGATAACAGAATGAATTCTGTTCTTTTCCCCATGTTTACGTCTTCACCTATGGGTGGTTAGGCATAGTGTTCTGCATCTACCATCTGATGTTCTGCAGTTTCTTCCCTGGAAGTCTCTGTTTTGCATCAGATAGTGTATTATTGGTAACTGATTTCGGGCCAGGATGCCTGGAGTCTTGATTTAGTGTTTTTACACTTATTGTTTACATTTCCAACAACCCTCTGTGTGAGGGGGGATTTCTTGAAAATAATATCTTGATGTTAATTTAATCATAACTACATACATTATTATTGTTCGTAAGTGTCGCATAAATTGTTTAAAATATTTTTAGAATTTTTGTCCACACTTAGGCTTGGGATCCATTGGGGCTCAACGTTACTTTTCAGAAACTTGGGCTGTTCTGAAAAAATATTTTTTCAAAAGTTTTTGACTCAATTATTTTTTCTATGTTAATGGATCTTGCTATTATGTATTTTGATTGTCAGGGGTTGGTGCGAGTACTAGGACTTTGTTTTCTTTTTACAATGAAAGGATATTGTTCAATTGTAATAAGAGGAAATCTTCCTCTGACTTTCATAATCATTGTATAATGTAGTCAGTGTACTCGCACTAACTCCTGTTCTGTATGTGTTGATTACGATGACAACATGGATAGCGTGTGTCACGGTATGTTAGTGGGGAATTGGCCATTCCGGTCCTTTCCCCGCAGGGTCACTCTACTTTATCAATCTCTATTTCAAACGATCATGATCAGGGTGATGTATCCGTGATGTCTTCCAAAAGTGTGCCTCCATCGTCACAATTAATGAAGAGCTAGCGGTAAAGTGCTCATGTAATACGTCAATTGCCTAAGAGGATCCTAGTTGGTTCGACGGCCTTTGACGTCCGCTAGCTTGCCCGGTGTAGCGTCCATTCATCGAATGGTTCGGCAGCCGGGTTCGTCCGTTGCGGTCTAGAAAGGAGTTTTGGGTGATGCGAGCACTATAAAATATCCATGTGCACACCCAGTGACGGTGGATTAGAGGGGAGAACGGAGGAAGCCTTTTAGTCCAGTTCATAGCTCGTCCAGGCCCATCCGGGCTGCGAGCGAGAGAGGCCCCTCTCTCGTACATCAACATCTGGCCCCAGATGTTGTGGTACAAAATGTCTCGCATTCGGAGCATACGTCCGCCGCTCGGGACGCTCCGTTATATACACAGTCCAGAGAGACTGTCAATAAGGCTTCCTCATTATCATGGCAGCGCACATGACCGCACCTTGGCTACGTGACCTCCGATATCCAGTCAACTTCGCCAATCAGAGAATCCTCGGCGACCAGATCACGCCATCCGATAGCCAGGGACACGAGGCCTGGAGACTCCGGACGTTCGCTTAAGAAAGTATGCGGGAGTCAAAGTACACGAAGCTTCCAGCAGCAAAGCATCGTAAGACCGCTTCTGCACAGGCCTCGGTGACAGACGTGCTATCCCAAATAGCACAACTTATCGCAGCATCCCAGCAACAACAGAATCTCTGTCGCGTAATATAATATCCGACGACGCTGGGTCGGAACGCTCTGTGGAAGCATCAGGTGCGGACGTCCGAAAATTTCATACAGTCCGACGGGATGCCGAAAGGGATTCGGAAGCTTTCGAGCTTTCCATTTCGGAACAACATAAGCTGCTGTATATGTCATCCGACTTCATCTTCTAGAGGTTCTTCGTCGGACCAGAATGCTGCGATACCGGATGAGAAACTGATAGCTTCGGTGGACTTAGAAATTTTTGGTTCGGTTCAGGGACATCGTCCCTCAGTTCCGACACAGTCCAATAATGTCTCAGATACGTTCGATTTATTGAACGACGCTATATATATTTTTTATATGCTTGCTATGTCCAAGCATATCTGGTTTCTTGTTCGCAAAATTACTGAGATGTCTTTCAAAAGTGTGCCTCTGTCGTCATAGTTAATGAAGAGCTAGCGGCAATTAGTGCTCATGGATTACGTCAATCGCCTAAGAGGTCCCTAGTAGGATCGAGGGAGTTGACATTCGCTAGCTCACCCGGTGTAGCGTCCATTCATCGAATGGTTCGGCAGTCGGGTTCGTCCGTTGCGGTCTAGGAAGGAGATTTGGGTGATGCGAGCACTATAATAGACTTTAGTACACACCCAGTGACGATGGATTAGAGGAGAGATCGGAGGAAGCCTCTTAGTCCGGTTCCTAGCTCGTCCGGTCCGTCCGGGCGGCGAGAGAGAGAGGTCCCTCTCTCGTGCAACAACATATGGGACCGGATGTTGTGGTACAGACATTTCACCTTCGGAGCGTATGTCCGCCACTCGGGACGCTCCGTTATATAGACAGTCCGAGTGAACGTCGATATTGCTTCCTCATCCTCACAGCAGCGCACACGACCACACATTGGCTACGTGACCTTGAATATCTGGCCAGCTTCGGTATTCAGTGATTCCATGGCGAACAGGTCACGCCATCCGGTAGCCAAGGGACATGAGGCCGGCACACTCCAGTTGCTCGCATAATAGAAGTATGCATGGGGTAATGAACACAGAGCTTCCAGCGGCAATGCATCATAAGACCGCTTCTCCACAGGCCTCAGTGACGGACGTGCTATCCAAAATAGCACAGCTTATCGTAGCATCCCAGCAAACGACAGATTCTCGGTCGGATCAGGAATAATCCGACAGCGCTGGGTCGGTGCGTTCCGCTGTTGCATCAGGTACGGACGACCGAATATTTCATAGGGTCCGACAGGATGGCGAAAGGGATTCAGATGATTTCGAGCTTTCCCTTTCGGAACAACAGAAGCTGCCATACATTTCTTCCGGCATTATCTTCCAGAGGTTGTTCCGTCGGACTATATTGCTGCGATGCTGGATAAGAGACTAATAGCGTCATTGGACACAGAGTTTTGGATCGGTTCAGGGACATTGTCCCTGAGTTGCCGACGCAGTCCAATAATGTCTTAGAACATTCGAATTATTTAACGACACTATATATATATAAGCTTGCTACCAAGCATGATAGTTTAGTTTCTTATCCGCAATGCTCTATTCTGCCTTTTATCAATTCTAGGAAATAATTTATATTGGCAGAACAGAGCATACCGAGAGTTCATATGCGTCTAGACGGCAGGGCTGAAGACTAGGAATTATCTTTCTCGCCGTCTATGTCAATTCCAACCACGATGTTGGAAACGACAATGATGTCTAATAGACTTAACTTAGACGCTTTATCATACGTAGACTACCTTACTGAGGCGTTATCATTACGTCTTCAAGAGAAAGAATTCCAGGATATACAATCCTCATTAAGAGTTCTTTCAAGGGCAATAGCTTATTCCACGTATAACTCCGCCCTTTCAGTGGCAAACCTGGAGTTGGTTAGACGTGACGCAGCCTCAATGTGATTTCTTTCAAGGGCAGTAGTTTCCACGTATAACTCCGCCCTTCAGTGGCAACCTGGAGTTGGTTAGACGTTACGCTGCCCTAGCTACATCCACGCACATGGATAGTAAGGTGAAGAACTCTCTCAGAGACGCTTCGGTCTCGGAGAAGCTTCTCTTCAACGGCAACTTTTCAGCAATCTATGAATTGCTCGATATACACGTTCTCTTGTCTATCAAGTGTAGCAAGAGATTCAGACTGGGGCAAACATTCGGTGGTTGACTCAGAGAGTGCCACTGTAGTTGCCGGATCCGAGTTTTATCATTATGACGGATGCCAGTCAAACAGGTTGGGGTACAATATTGATCCCAACGGATTCGAAGTGCCAGGGTCTTTGGGTTCCGCAGTTTCTAGGCAAGCACTTAACTTCCAGGGAATGATGTTATTTAGGCTTGCACTATGTCATTGGATGAACATTATTCAGAAACGCATGTCCAAATCCTGTCCGATAATACGACAGTAGTTGTGTATCTCCGGAACCAGGGAGGCACTCATTCGATTCCGTTATTCAATTTAACAGAAAGAATCCTTCTGTTTGTTATAGTACACCAAGTTCTGCTTCGGTCCGTCATATTCCGGGTCGTCTGATTCTATTAGCAGACTCCCTTTCATGTAAGGGTTGCTTGTTGCCGTCAGAATAGACTCTCAACAAACAAGTATTCAATCAGATTTGCTATCAATGGGAGCGCCCAATGATAATTTATTTGCGACACAACTCACTATTCAATTGCAGACGTATGTGTTTGCATGTCCGGATCCCTGAGCTTATGTTGTTAACGCTCTATTGATCTAATAGGACGCAATGATAGGATATGCGTATCCTCCAGCTCTGTTGATTCAGCTAGTATTGCTTAGATAAACATCCACAATACAATTCTGTTGATAGCATCTCTGTCTTCACAGAGACCGTGGGTAATTTTACTCAGGGATCTACTGTGGGACTTACCGCGAAAACTTCCTCCATGAGAGGATCTTCTTTCGCTGGGGAAATCGTGTCATCTTCATCACAACCTGCAAGGTCTCAACCTTCAAGTATTCCGTTGTGTGGTCCTTCTTGCTCGGCAAGCATGGTACAGGATGAGCTATGGATGCGATTTCTTACTGTAAGAGAACCTCTTCTTCGCTATACTATGCGGCTAAAGTGGAGGCTCTTCCGTCGTTGGTGTAGGGATCATTATGTTGATATTTTTGATCCCTCCATACTAGACATTGCAACTTTCTACTATACTTGTTTGACAAGATCTACTGCAGCCTGTTACTATTAAGGTTATAGGTCTATGTTATCTCATACCTATGCACTCTATGATAGTTTACATTTGAGTCTTATGTCTCTTTATCTAAGTCAGTTAGAAACTTTTCGATAAATAGACCTAGAGTCCTTAGATTAAATTCCTATACGGAATTTAGCTTCAGTTCTTATTTAGCTAAGTAATCATTTGAGCCTCTGGAAACAGTAGTTTTCAAATTCTGACCTTTTAACACAGTAATTCTGTTAGCCGTCTTTTTTACTGAGGAGTCAGTGAGCTTCATGCACTATTGGTGGACGATTCTCACTTTTGTAGTGTCGGAAACACTACTTCCTTTAAGACTTAGGTTGGATTTTTGGTTAAGAGTCAGGCTCCTAATAATATCCGGAACCTATTGTTGTTAAGGTCCTTCCGTCTTCGTACGGGCATAGGCCTTTACTCTGTCCAGTTAGAGTTTACGTATTTATAAACAGATATCAGTTTATTAGTATGGACGTAAGCTTCTTCTGTCTTTGATGACTAATAGAAGGACATTACGCTCCATTCTATTACTAATGGATTCAATTAACTATTGGTACTGCTTATGGTATATCATTGACTCAGCAGTTTGTGCTTGAGATTTCGGCTCATGAAGTAAGAGCTCTTTCTACATCTTTGGACATATCACGTGTCAAACGAGCATTATTATACAGTCCTCAGACACTTTTAAGGAGTATAAAGAGTCTCTATTCTCTAGACTAACTTTATTTATTGGCTTACTTTAAAAATTATTAGTATAAGGATTATACTGGTTATTAATAGAGTTCAAGGATGTTATGATACTCAATTTTGGAAGGTGTTGTGTCTTTCTAATTTATCATAATTAAGAAAGATACATGTAAGGCCTAATACTCCTTTTCCCCTCGAGGGGATGACTCTATTTTATATAATTGAGCTTATTTGAGCTTGCTCTATGTCCTAGGCCCTCCAGCCTTTTTACTATTCAGCTATGTCTGGGTCATTGGTACAGTATAAAAATGTTAAAAAATTTATAGTAATTTATATAATTTTTATACTTACCAATGACCCAGACGGGGATGGCCCTCCCAGGGAACTCATACCTCCCCGCTGAGTACATAGCGCTTACCAGGCACTGGTTATAAGAATGATTAATGGCGCCAATTTCGGGATGTCCTTGACACTGCGCATGCGCAGTAGAGGTGAAGTGTGGAGGGCCATTCAGGACATGTTTTCTTTGTTTTTAGATGCAAATTTTGGGGATTGGGGGGCAAAATTTGTGTTTGGCCCTATATTTTTAAGAGTTAGCACCAGCTATGTGTGGGTCATTGGTAAGTATAAAAAATATATAAATTACTATAAATTTTTTAACTTTCGGATGATAACTCTAGTTTGCTTTGATGTATAACCTTATAATGTTGCAATCTTACTACATACCTTGAAATGCAGGTCGAGTTCGATTTTCACCATTATGACATTTACTGTTCCAGAGTTATGCCCCTTGAAGTCACAAAATGGTAAAATCAATGGTTTCTGGATGATAACTCCAGATGGCTTTGATGTACGACCTTATAATTTTGCAATCCTACTACCTACCGTGAAATGCAGATCAAGTTCGATTTTCACCATTATGGCATTTACCGTTCCATAGTTATTCCCCTTGAAAAGTTGTAAAATGGTATCAATGGTTTCCGGATGATAATTCTAGTTCGCTTTGATGTCCGACCTTATAATTTTGCAACATTACTACCTACCATGAAATGCAGGTGAAGTTCGATATTTTTATACAAGAACCAATGGCCCAGACTAGCTGGTGCTAACTCAAAAATAATCCAGAGCCAAACACAAATTTTGTCCCCGAATTCCCCAAATTTGCATGCAAAACTGAAAATTTTATGTCCTATCTGGCCCTCCATACTTTTGCAAACTGCGCATGCGCAGTATCCAAGAAGACACCAAAATTGGCGCCAAACCATCATTCTTTGTTTGGCTCTCCAGTCAGTAACAACAATCTGACATCTGTGCTTTTAAACCTCAGTTTTAATGATGCCAGTCACAAATCAATGGTAGAATTGGTGGATCCAAGGACATAATTGGATGATGGGAGGGAACAACGGTGGTTGGAAACGTTCAGGGCTGTAACTTTATAATATTTATCTAAATTATTTCATGTTTCCCAATGGGCCTGACGTCATCATTCTTGCTAATGATTTTTCCACTGTTTGTTAAGTGTTCCTTCCCTATTCTTCCTTGAAGCCCCTCAGTTAAACTCCCAAGCTTTTTGGCTTATTTTATTGAAATTTTTTTTATAAATTTCTTGGGAGTTTGATGTGTTAAACAGAATGTTATTCTGTATATCCCCATGGTTACGTCCTCACTCTAAGGGTGTCTAGGCATTTTGGGTCATGCATCTTACATCCAATGTATCATTTTTTCTTCTGATGAAGATCTTGCTTTACATCGGATAGTTCTAAATCTGTTACTGACTTTGGGCCTCCTTATTCAGTGCCTGGGGTCTTGTTTCCGTTTTTTCTTCTAACGTTGTTCACATTGTCAACGTTGTATAAATATATATAGTTTCCTATTTATTGCATGGTAGGATTGTTGTAAGATACATTTATAATATTCCTGTAGTGTAGCAATTAGTTTTGGAATTTTGTCCACACTAAGGCTCTATCGGGATACCTTTGGGCTTGTCTTGTTCCCTTTGGGAACTTGGACTCCTGTCAAAATTTTTCGAAATTTTTTTTTTTTTAAATTAATTTTTCAGTTTGTATTTTGAACATTGTTTATTATGTATCTTTTTCATATATTTATTGTGGAGTTGGTGGGAGTACAGTCGACTTTGTTTTGATTCATTATGAAAGCTTATTGCTCAAAATGCAAGGCGAGGAAGTCGATGTACTCTCTCTAATTCTTGTCCAACCTGTGTCGGATTGGATTACAAACGTTGGAGACAGGTGTCACAGTACATTGTTATGCCGGTCCTCTCGCCACAAAGTCAATCAAGTTTCACAGTTTCTTTTTCAGAGGAACAAGAACATGGTGATGTTTACGTGACGCCTAGAGATAGTGTGCTACCATCGTCGCGCTCAGATGAGCAAACAGAGCTCGCTGCCAAGGTGCTCATGAATATTAGACAGGGCAAAAAGCCACTAGCCTGGAGTTTTAGTCCCTTGTCGCCAGCTAGCTTGACCGGTGAAGCGGTTACTCCGTCTGAGGGTATCATGATGCCGGGTGTGTCCATTGCGGTCAATAGGAGTGGATTGGGTAGAGCGAGCACCTTAAAACATAAACATGCTGACCCAGCGACGATGGAACAGAGGAAAAAGCTGGCATGTACCGTGGGAAGCTCGGCGAGGTCTCAAAGGACCGCGAGCAAGAGAGGTCCCTCTCTTTCCCAACAGCATTTGGGGCCAGATTTTGTGATTAGAAACTTGCATGAGTCAGAGCATATGTCCACACCTTCTGTCCAGGATGCTCCATATAGTTCGTAGCCGGCCTCGGCTGCAGTTACGGCTTCTACAACGTCATCTAATAAGCACACATGACTGCACCTTAGCTACACGACTTTGGATATCCAGCCTGCATCGATGAGAAGGGACCACTCAACGTCTGCGAAGTCGGACCATCTGGTAGCTAAGGAGACGAGGCCTCGTTTATCGATTATCAGGACGTCTGGAGAAAAGAGCCATCTCGGACACATCGTCCCAGGAGCAGCAGGCGGCCAAGAAACAGAAGACCACTGCTCCTCAGGCCTCCGTTACAGACGCTATGTCTTACGCAGATCACCTTTCAAGAGATGTGCGCAACGTCTCAACATGAAGGAATTTGAGGACGTTCGTACCTCTTTAAGAGTTCTTTCCAGGGCAATTATGTTTACCCCGTATAACTCCGCCTTAACAGTGGCTAATTTGGAGTTAATCAGACATGATGGTGCTCTTGCGTCGTCATCTTTAATAGATGACAAGGTGAAAAACTCTCTCTGGGTCGCTCCAGTCTCCGGACACACAATATTTGACGACAAGCTTTCATTGGTTTATGACCAAGCTACAAAGAAAGCATCCAATACTCTTCTTCTAAAGTCGGCATCTAATCGACCCGCTACAGCAGAAAGGAGTAAAGGAGGACGTCCCAGACAGAAATCGTCTAAAGGGAACTCCCCGGGAGGGTATAGGAAACCCTACTATAAATACTCTAGAGATACAGTGACTCAGGAAAGGGGCATAAGTCTGATCGAGACTACCGGTCAGGCGCCCCTAAGCTGGCGGGTAGAGGCTCTTCCAGAGGAGGACGTGATTTCTCCTCCCGTAAGCCTCGCAGGTCCTACAGGTGATGGTCAGGACCTCTATTGCTTGCCATTTGGCGGAAGTTTGTCAAGATTTGCAACAAACTGGATAACAATTACAGAAGACCAGTGGGTGAGAAGTGTAGTCTCAGACGGCCTACGGCTAACATTCCGAGCGAAACCACCACTAACACGGCGTCTGCGGTGGACAAATCTTTTGTCAAATCCTTGCAAAAGAGAGTTTCTTCTAGCGGAGGTACAGACTCTCTTATCAAAGGAAGCAATAGAGGTCGTCGAGAATCAAAATTCTCTAGGATTTACAGTCACCTGTCCCTCGTACCGAAGCCAGATGGCTCATTCCGACCGGTAATAGACTTGAGCTGGATAAACAAGCTTATCGTGGCTCCAAAGTTCTATATGGAGACAATTCGGTCGGTAAGGGCGAGCATTCGAGTGAATGACTATGCGGCTAGCATAGATCGAAAGCATGCGTACTTTCATGTCCTGGTACATCCGGTTCACTGTGCAAGGGACAGTGTATCAATTTCGAGTGATGTGCTTCAGTCTGAACCTGGCGCCCTGGGCTTTCACTCAAATAATGAACTTGGTAATGTCTCACTTCCAAGCTCATTCGTCTGTGGTAATGTCGGCTTACTTGGACGTCATTCTTCAGAGATACGGCAAGAAAACTATTCTTCAGAACGATGTTCAGAGTCTGCTTCTTTTGCTCCGACATCTAGGCTTCATCGTAAATGAGAAGAAGTTAGATCAAACTCCGTCCAAGTCGTTCATTCACTTGGGGATGAGCTTCGAAACTCACAACAGTCTGGTTCGTCTGCCGTTACCCAGAGCGAAATTAGTCTGCTGTTATGCTCGCTTTTGTCTACACTCAGTCGCCTTAACAGTGAGGGAATTCATGCGACTGATAGGGTTGTCCAGAGCAGCTGCGGATCTTATTCTGATGGGTCGCTTGTGCACACGTCCCCTCCAGATATTCTTTACTCAGAACTGGACTGTGAAGACGCATTCGC
Source organism: Pictodentalium vernedei (assembly GCA_031216915.1). Classification (NCBI taxonomy): domain Eukaryota; kingdom Metazoa; phylum Mollusca; class Scaphopoda; order Dentaliida; family Dentaliidae; genus Pictodentalium; species Pictodentalium vernedei. The sequence continues at coordinate 382,582,561 of CM062296.1, forward strand.
TCAAGAACAGTATTGTTTTAACGGACTTGGTAAAACAAATGGTCCAGATTTGGGCAGATATTCAGTGGTTAACTCAGGGAGTTCCACTGCAGCTGCCGGATCCGGCTTTCACGATTATGATGGATGCGAGTCAAATGGGTTGGGGTGAGACCCTGAGCCCGACGGACTCAAAGTATAAGAGTCTTTGGGACCCTCGGTTCCTGCTTAAACACATAAACATTAAATAGATGATGTCAATATGGCTTGCGCTACAACATTGGATTCACATTATAGCGGATGCTCATGTTCAGATATTGTCGGACAACTCGACAGTAGTAGCGTATATCAGGAATCAGGGAGGCACTCATTTGATTCTGTTATGCGAACTAACGGAAAAAATTCTTCTGTATGTCATGAATCATCATGTTCAACTATCGGTCCATCATATACTGGGTCGTCTGAACGTACTAGCAAACTCACTTTCTCGGAAAGGTTGCCTGTTGCCATCGGAGTGGACACTCAGCAAGCGGGTATTCAGACAGATTTGCTACCAGTGGGATCGATCCATGATAGATTTGTTCACGGCACACCTGAACAGTCAGTTGCAGACATACGTGTTGCCATGTCCAGACCATCGAGCGTATGCAGTAGACGCTCTGTCAATCTCATGGGACGGAATGATGGGATATGCGTATCCTCCAACTCCGTTGATTCAGCAGATTCTGTTAAAGATAAAACAGTCTCGGTGCAAAATTTTGCTAGTTGCACCTTTGTCGTCACAGAAACCTTGGATCAATCTTCTCAGGTGTCTGTTATGGAACATTCCCTGGAGGCTTCCTCCACGAGAGGACCTTCTTTATCAGAGGAAGTCACGCGCAGTGCATCACATTCCTGAAGGTGTCAACCTTCACGTATTTCCATTGTGCGGTCCTTCTTGCACGGCAAGCAATTTACAGGAAGAGCAGTGGATGCAATTTCAAACTGCAGGAGGTCCTCCTCTTCGTTGAATTACGCAGCGAAGTCGAAGGTCTTCTTCCGTTGGTGTAAGGATCAGTCGATAGATGTCTATGATCCGTCCATACCGGATATTGCCAAATTTCTGGTCTACCTGTTTGACGTTCTCAAACTGCAGCCCATCACAATTAACGGCTATAGGTCTATGTTATCAGACACTTAAGCTCATCATGATAACTTGACAATTGGATCTAATGCTTCATTATTCAAACTGGTTAGAAATTTCTGTATAAATAGACCTAGAACCCTCAGATTAATTCCTAAGTGGAATTTGCCTTGAGTTCTGTTGAAGCTTAAGGAAGCTCCGTTTGAGCCGTTAGACGTTGTAGAGTTCAAATTCTTGACCTATAAAACAGCATTTCTCTTAGCCTTTGCATCTGCTAGAAGAGTTAGTGAACTCCCTGATTTATCTGTTGACAAATCTCACTACCGTAGTGTTGGTAATACCATTACTTTAACTACAGAAGTGGGATTTTTGGCTAAGAACCAGACTCTAGATAAACAACCTGAGCCTATTACCAAAAAGGCTCTGCCGTCTACAGACAACCGTAGACCTCTGCTGTGTCCAGTCAGGGCTATGCGCATATATAAACGCCTATCAGATTTTATAAGAAAAGGAAGAAAACGCTTCTTTATTTCGCTAATCTGCTTTTCATGTTAGGTAAGGGGTTAAAAAAACAATGAAGTCACCATTACACCCACGGCAAAGCATCTTCGTTTGTGCGCACAGATACATGACCCAATTGTTGATTGCATAATTCACTTGTGAAGTTATCTTCTATAATGAAACCCGGAAATGCCAGTAAATCACACTTTGAAAAGTAATAAAATAAGTATTAAAAAAGTAACTATCCTCTCAAATTATTTTGGTTAATAAAAAGTTTCATGGTTAAAATTAAAAATATTGTGAGACTTGAATTTTCACGCTGGTTCCAAGTGAAGTATCTTCCAGTTAAATAGGTTCAACTGGGATTAAATAAATTTTACCTATATTAACAGTTACCAGCCATAATGTCATGGCCAGCCATAAATTATAGTAAACAACTCTGAAAAATTTTCAGTATTTGAAAAAAAATTATATGCAGGTAGTTATATTCTCCAAAACTTATAACAAATAGTTTTCATTTCCACTGTAGTTAAAATAAAAAGTTATAAATGTGCAAATTTCAAAATATTTTTGTCATGATGAAATGATAACAGAATAAAAATTTTGACATATAATTTTTTGAATTTTTTTTTCACTTCTGCTATTTCATTTTTGACTTTTTAATTTTACCCATTTTTTATCACTACCATTTTTGTGCAACTCCATATTTTCTTCTGGGCTACTGATGCTTGTTTTGCAGTGTACTGTTGGAAAGCAGACAATCACATAACAGAATTTCATTTTCAGGGAAAAAGGTTACTTCAGAACACTAAATCAGTTAAGAAAAGTCTCAAAAATTAGTGATAAAAGAATAAAGTACAATGGAAATCTATTAATTGAATAGCCACCTTGCCAATGACAATTCTTCAATTAACAGGGATATTGTCAGTTTTTTTAATTCTAGAGATAAACTGAGCAATTTTTATATTATACCTTGTTTGACAGAGTTCCTGGAGCTCTGTCAAAAAGATATAATAGACTAAATGCCTGTATTGGATGTACTGCGGCCACACATGTCTATAAACATGGGGAATTTGTTGAGTTTACACTATAACTTATTTGCAATTAACAGGTTAAATTTGTACCGAAGGTATGGCAAAGGGTTGAGTATTTGAAAGTTATCTTCAACGGTGTTATTCAGTTAAGAGATATCCAGTTAGATGGATTAATGGTATAGCAATACAGTATGGGCAGCTTATTCATTTGCTCCAGTTCAAACATCCACTTTGTATTACATTGATAAATGCAAATCTCAAATACTTAAAGTGGAGGGAAAGTTTGAGTGACAGATTTTGAGTCATTGGGATCCTAAATTAAATTTTATTATATTACAGGTCAGATGAAGAAAACTCCAAGAATGGTCTTTTGATGGTGATATTAAGTCTCATATTTATGAATGGCAATATTATAGAGGATGGTATGTAACACCCATAATACATTGGAGCCTACATAATTGGATATTTCTTCATTGTTCGTTTGTCCACAGGGGTTTAACTCTTTGCATGCTGCTGGTGCATATTCCTGCCCAGAATAGAAAGTATCTTGCCACAAACATAAGTATAATCAGGTCATTTAAAAAAAAAAAAATCCTCATTAAGGCTATTAAAAAAAAATGTCTATGTTCTCAGGCAATTGTGCCTCAAATTTTTTATGAGGGTGGGAGGCTTTTTATTTTTATTTTTTATTCTAAAATCTGAAAAAGATACCCTAAAAAAATATATTCACATTTCAGGAAGAAATCTTTTACAAAATCCAGACGGGTGTTATCTTATCGCATATATTGTGAAATGCTTCAGTCCACTTGGCTGTTGACAACATGCTAAAGACACTCCATTGCAGGATTATGTTCAGTCCGGCACTAATTTGAAAAGATAATAGCAGCATTTTCCTCAAAAGTTGTTATATGTACCATCATAGAAAACATTTATATAATAGTCAGAAATTCAAAGCCTGAAAATACGGAGAAAAACAGGAATAGGAAGTTGAAATACTACAGAGAAATGTGTACCGGTGCCCATGCTCAAAATTCCGAGCCGAAAATACTGACCGAGGGAAATTCTTCTTCCTTTTTTTTATGACTGGGTGTTAAAAAGTTTTGATGCGCAGAAATTTTATGATGCTGGCGGTGCCTGAGAACATAGAACTTTTTTTTAATGGCCTAAATTGGATCAACTTTTTGTCAATGATTACCAAGCCTGAAAACAAGCCATCTGTCATTTGCAGAATTAGGTCCCCAGAGGGTGAATTCGCTGATGCTGTCCTATACAGTGGGTCAAGTTATCCTGTGGGTACCTCTTTCCATTTAGGCTAGAGATCTTGATTCAGATTGAGGTTCACTGAGCGTAAATTTAGTGATGCTACCCTGCTGTGCAGGGTAGCATTACAAAATTCACCCTCTGGAGACCTCATTTTGCAAAAATTTCCTCAGTGAACTGTATCAACTTTTTGTCAATGATTACTTGGGTAACATTTTCCATCAAAGCTAGTCATGGCTGCTTCAAAGGGGTGGGGGGGGGGCGGGTCAGATTCAAATTTGTTCAAATCGAGTCCCTGGGTTAATAATTGGGCACCATGTACGAGCCCAAATTTTAACTAAGTGAAATATGAGGAAATTTCTTTAAAAATCATCTTCAGATCCACCGGTCAGAATGCTTTCATAGTTGGTATACAACATCTCTAGGAGGGTCAGATTCCAATTTGTTCAAACTGAGCCCCTGGGTTATTAATTCGGGCTATTTATGGGAGCCTGAATTTTAACTTAGTGCAATATGACGGAATTTCTTTCAAAATCTTCTTCAGATCCACCAATCAGAATCCTTTCATATTTGGTATATACAACATCTCTAGGTGGGTCAGATTCAAGTTTGTTCAAATCAGGTGTCTGGGTTAATATTTTGGCTCCCTATTTGAGCTCTAAGTTTAACTTTGTGCAATGTGCGGACATTTCTTTAAAAACCTTCTTCTTCAGATCCACCAGTCAGAATTCTTTCATATTTGGTATATAACATCTCAAGGGGGATCAAATTCAAGTTTGTTCAGTTTGAGTCCCTGGCTTAATATTTGGGCTCTTTATGGGTGGCGGTGGAGTGGAGTGGGGTGGCAGGAGGGAACATGTTAGGTTCAGGTTTGTTCAAATCCATTCCTTAGTGTTTTTCCATAAAATTTGCCTTTCATGACTTCATTCCTTTGTAGAGTTGATGAACTCTGAATGTGAGCCAAAATACTTCTTTGAACCAGGTGAGTGATTAAGGCCCCCCCTTGGGGCCTCTTGTTTAAGTTTGCAATGGTTATAAAAAGAGAGCATGCAGCAGCCAAATGGACCATGCGGTATGGCCTGAGAAACAGATTTTTAACTTTTTTAGGCCTAAAGCTCTTAAAGTTTAATTTAGTTCAATATGAGAAAATTTCTTAAAAAATCTTCTTTCTCAGATCCACCAGTCAGAATCCTTGCATATTTGTTTTGTGACATCTCCAGAGGTGTCAGATTTAAGTTTGTTCAAATCGTGTCCTTGGCTTAATATGTGGGCTCTCTATGGGAGCCCAAAGTTTAACTTAGTGCATTTTTATTATTTGAACAACTGTATGGATGAGAATATTGTTTTTTGATATGCAACTTTCATAGGTCCAGTGAAATCAGATGGATCAAAAAAATTGCTTCCAATTTTGTTATGTGGTGTCGTATGGGGATGCCCATTTTAACACTGCTGGCAATGAGAAAATGCTGAGTCATCATCTTTCTTGTACTCCATCAACTAATTTGAAACTTGTCTTCTTTAAAACCACTGGGCGAAATTCATTCATTTATGGCACAGACCATCTTTGGAGTATACTCTTTTTAGTTTGTTCAAATGAAGTTGCTGCCATCTTCAGGTTGGTGGAGTTTACTCTTCAGATTTTTTTCCCCAAAAGTTGCTATGCCCCTTGGGGTGGGGTTAATTCTCCATAAGCTCTAATGCTTTAAAAATTCTCTTCTCATAAGCCAATAATGCTTATATTTCTAGTATGGAACTTACTTTAGTGATGCAGATTCACTTTTTTCAAACAAACTCAGTAGGTCTACATTTGGGCTCCCAAATTTGTGTTCCACTCAAAATATTTTTATACTGTAATCAATGACCTAGACTTAGCTGGTGCTAACCCAAAAATATCTAGGGCCAAACACAAATTTTGTCCCCCAATCCCCAAAATTTGCATGCAAAACGGAAAATTAGAAGTCCTATCTGGCCCTCCATACATTTTACCCTCCGCGGATGCGCAGACGCCAGGAAGTCACCGAATCTGGCGCCAATAAATCATTCTTTGTCTGGCCTTTGTCAGATAACAACAAACTGACATTTGTGCTTTTAAATCTCAATTAATAATGATGCAAGACACAAATCAATGGTTAAATTGGTGGATCCAAGGATAGAACTGGATGAAGGAAGGAAGAAATGGTGGTTTGAAACGTTTAGGGGTGTAATTTTATAATATTTATTAAAATTAGTTCATGTTCCCTAATTTCGGGGCATGAGCCTGACGTTATCACTGATTGATTATGATCTATCCACTGTTTATTTAGTATTCCTTCCCTGCCTTCCCTTGATCCCCCAGTTAAGCTCCCAAGCTTTTTGGCTTGTTTTAATGAAATTTTTTTTATAAAATTTCTTGGGAGTTTGACGTATTATACAGAAGATTATTCTGCACATCCCCAGGGTTATGTCCTCATCCTTAGGGTGTTTGGGCATTTTGGTCGTGCATCATACATCCAATGTATCTTTTATTCTTTTGAGGAAGATCTTGCTTTACATCGGACAGTCTTGTTTCTGTAACTGACTTTGTGCCGTGTTGCCTGGGGTCTTGATTCCGGTTTTTTGTTTACATTTACATTACTCTAGATAGTTTCCTATTTTTGTTTAGGAACGACAGTTGTAAGTAACATTAAATATTCGGATAGTGTGGTAGTTAATTTTACACAGATTTTATAATTTTGTCCACACTTAGGCTTTTTTGGGCTCAGCGCTCCCTTTGGGAACTTGGGCTCTTATATTAGAAAAAATTTTTCAAAAATTTTTATTTTATTTTTGAAAGAGTTTTTTTTTTTTGGATATATTTATTTCATTGATTATATTTTAATGTTATCTTATATTATATGTAGATTTGGTGGTGGTACAATGACATATATTAGAATTTAGGTAATTATATTTATCTAATAGTAAGGCAAATAGAGGAAGCCTTTCCTCTATTTACTTGGTCGTTGTAAGGAGTTTAGTTGATGTACTACCATTAATTCTACTCCATGTGTCAGATTTGATAATCTGGATGACGGGCGTCATGGTTTGTGTTAGGCGACTGGACACTATCGGTCCTATTGCAGCGAGGGGACTCTGCTAGTCCTCTCGTCAGAATGTCACTATAGTTTTTAGCTCACCTGACTTTCAGTCAGGAGAGCTATAGTGATCACTCACCGTCCGTCGTCCGTCGTCCGTGAACATGGTGTTTGCGTCTTCTCCTCCCAAACCGCTGAACCAATTTAATTGATATTTGAGATAATAGTTTGTTATGACATCGCAATTTGATTTTGTTCAAATCAAGTTGCCCTGCCCGTGGGTAGGGCCACACCCAAAAAGTGTGCTGAAATCTTAAAAAATCTTCTTCTCATGAACCAGCAGTAGCAGAGACTTGATATTTGGTGTGCAGCTTCCTTTTGAGGTGTAGACTCAGATTTGTTCAAGAGAAGTTTGTGGGGCTATACTTGGCGTCGTTATGGGAGGGGCAAAATTTTTGGCCCCGCCCAAAATTTCTATTTTCCAAACCGAGAGGCTGATTTGAACCAAATTTTATGTGAGGGCTTATTGGGTCATAAGTAACTAATTTATGCTGATTTTTTTTTTCCCGTAGCCCCATGGGAACCGCAGGAGCTAAAAATAGAAAAAAATTAAAACGCCCATATCTCCAAAACTGCACGGCACCGAGAATTTTTATTTGGTGTGAAGCTTCCTTAGGACCAACAGAAAGAATTGGTAAAAAAAAAATTGCCATCGGTTTTATCATAGGGTACAGTTTCGGGACATTGAAAAAGTGCTGAGTCAGCACTTTTTAACACTGTAGGCAATGGGAAAAACATTAAAAAATCTTCTTCTCCAGATCCAGCAGGCAGAATCTTTTGATATTTGGTATGCAACATTGGAGGGTGGATCTGATTCAGGTTTGTTCAAATCGGCCCCCTGGGTTCATATTTGGGCTCAGTATAGGAGCCCGATTTCGAACTTAGTGCATTTCAGGCAAATTTCTTAAAAAATCTTCTTCTCCAGATCCAGCAGGCAGAATCTTTTGATATTTGGTATGCAACATTGTGGGGTGGATCTGATTCAAGTTTGTTCAAATCGGCCCCCTGGGTTTATATTTGGGCTCAGTATAGGAGCCCAAATTTGAACTTACTGCATTTCAGGCAAATTTCTTTGAAAATCTTCTTCTCCAGATCCAGCAGGCAGAATCTTTTGATATTTGGTATGCAACATTGTGGGGTGGATCTGATTCAAGTTTGTTCAAATCGGCCCCTTGGGTTTATATTTGGGCTCTGTATAGGAGCCCAAATTTGAACTTACTGCATTTCAGGCAAATTTCTTTGAAAATCTTCTTCTCCAGATCCAGCAGGCAGAATCTTTTGATATTTGGTATGCAACATTGTGGGGTGGATCTGATTCAAGTTTGTTCAAATCGGCCCCTTGGGTTTATATTTGGGCTCTGTATAGGAGCCCAAATTTGAACTTAGTGCATTTCAGGCAAATTTCTTTGAAAATCTTCTTCTCAAGATCCAGCAGGCAGAATCTTTTGATATTGGGTATGCAACATTGTGGGGTGGATCTGATTCAAGTTTGTTCAAATCGGCCCCTTGGGTTTATATTTGGGCTCAGTATAGGAGCCAAAATTTGAACTTAGTGCATTTCAGGCAAATTTCTTTAAAAATCTTCTTCTCCAGATCCAGCAGACAGAATCTTTTGATATTTGGTATGCAACATTGTGGGGTGGATCTGATTCTATTTTGTTCAAATCGGCTCCCTAGATTCATATTTGGGCTCACTATAGAAGCTCGAATTTGAACTTAGTGCATTTCAGGCAAATTTCTTCAAAAATCTTCTTCTCCAGATCCTGCAGGCAGAATCTTTTGATATTTGGTATGCAACATTGTGGGGTGGATCTGATTCTATTTTGTTCAAATCGGCTCCCTAGATTCATATTTGGGCTCACTATAGAAGCTCGAATTTGAACTTAGTGCATTTCAGGCAAATTTCTTCAAAAATCTTCTTCTCCAGATCCTGCAGGCAGAATCTTTTGATATTTGGTATGCAACATTGTGGGGTGGATCTGATTCCAGTTTGTTCAAATCGGCCACCTGGATTCATATTTGGGCTCACTATAGAAGCCCAAATTCGAACTTAGTGCATTTCAGGCAAATTTCTTTGAAAATCTTCTTCTCAAGATCCAGCAGGCAGAATCTTTTGATATTGGGTATGCAACATTGTGGGGTGGATCTGATTCAAGTTTGTTCAAATCGGCCCCTTGGGTTTATATTTGGGCTCAGTATAGGAGCCAAAATTTGAACTTAGTTTATTTCAGGCAAATTTCTTAAAAAATCTTCTTCTCCAGATCCAGCAGACAGAATCTTTTGATATTTGGTATGCAACATTGTGGGGTGGATCTGATTCTATTTTGTTCAAATCGGCTCCCTAGATTCATATTTGGGCTCACTATAGAAGCTCGAATTTGAACTTAGTGCATTGCAGGCAAATTTCTTCAAAAATCTTCTTCTCCAGATCCTGCAGGCAGAATCTTTTGATATTTGGTATGCAACATTGTGGGGTGGATCTGATTCCAGTTTGTTCAAATCGGCCACCTGGATTCATATTTGGGCTCACTATAGAAGCCCAAATTCGAACTTAGTGCATTTCAGGCAAATTTCTTTGAAAATCTTCTTCTCAAGATCTAGCAGGCAGAATCTTGTGATATTTGGTATGCAGCATCCTTAGGGGGGTGAGATTCAAGTTTGTTCAAGCCATGTCCCTAGGTCCATATTTGGGCTCAATGTGGGAGCTTGAATTGTAACTTTGTTCAAAATGAGGAATTTTCTTAAAAAATCTTCTTCTTCAGATCCAGCAGTCGGAATGGTTTGATATGTGGTGAGTAGCATCCTTGGGGGGGAGGGGGGATTCAAGTGTGTTAAAGCCAAGTCCATGGGTCCATATTTGGGCTCCCTGTGGGAGCCCAAATTATAACTTAGTCAATATGAGGAATTTTTCTTTAAAAATCTTCTTCTTCAGATTCAGCAGTTGGAATGTTTTGATATTTGGCATGGAGCAACCTTAGGGGGCTGAGATTCAAGTTTGTTCAAGCCAAGTCCCTTGGTTCATATTTAGGCTCACTATGGGAGCCTGAATGACAGCTTAGTTCAAAATGAGGAATTTTATTTAAAAATCTTCAGATCCAGCAGATGAATGCTTTTGATATTTTTTATGCAGCATCCTTAGGGGGGTAAGATTCAAGTTTGTTCAAGCCATGTCCCTAGGTCCATATTTGGGCTGATTGTGGGAGCTCGAATTGTAACTTGGTTCAAAATGAGGAATTTTCTTTAAAAATCTTCTTCTTCAGATCCAGCAGTCGGAATGTTTTGATATTTGGTGTGCAGAATCCTTAGGGGTGTGAGATTCAGATTTGTTAAAGCCAAGTCCCTGGGTTCATATATGGGCTTCCTGTGGGAGCCCGAATTATGACTTAGTTCAGTATGAGGAATATTCTTTAAAAATCATTTTTTAGATCCACTGGTCAGAATATTTGGATAGTTGGTTTCAGCTTTTCTTAGGAGGAGCAGATGCAACTTGTGGAAATCAATTCTCTGGGTTGCTATTTAGGCTACCATGTCAGGTGAGCGCCCTCAGGCCCCCTGGGGCCTCTTGTTTAGTTTCTATTTACAGAAGAACATGGTGTGGTTTCGTGATGCCGTCAGGGAGTGTGCTTCCGTCGTCGCATTATACTATAAGAGCTAGCTGGAAAGTGCTCAATGATATTAGACAAGGGCTAGGCAACAAAAGCGAGTTTACGTCCCTTGTCTACAGCTAGCTCAACCGGCAGATCTATCACGACATAAGGTATGGGTGGTGTGATGCCGGGTGTGTCCGTAGCGGTCGAGAAGAGGAATAAGGGCATAGCGGGCACTATAAAGGTACAAACATGCTCACCCTGCGACGACGAAAAGGAGGAAGCAGGAAGTAGACAAGTTCTGAGGTATGCTCATCCAGGTCTTCCGTGATCGTGAGCAAGAAAGAGGCCCCTCTCTCTTATAACAACATCTGGGGTCAGAGGTTGTTGGTAGGAACTTGTGTCAGTTGGAACTTACATCCACGGGACGCTCCTTCCATAGACTGCCGGGGTCGGCTAGTCTTATAGCTTCCTCTATGTTCAAAAAGCACACACGACCGCACAAGTCCGTTGTCGCCAGCTAGCTCGACCGGTGAAGTGATTACTCAGGCCTCTGAAAACTGTGACGCCGGGTGTATACGATCCGGACTAAGAGATGATATAGGGTGGAGCGAACAATATGATATGCAACCATGCTCACCCAGCGACGACGGAAGGAGGAAACCGGCAAGTTCTGAGGTATGCTCATCCAGGTCATCCAGGACCGCGAGCAAGAGAGAGGCCTCTCTCTCTTGCAGCATCATCTGGGGACAGATGTTGGTAGGAACTTGCGTCAGTCGGAGTATACATCATGCCTCCGTCCGGGACGTCCCGTCAAATAGTCAGCCGGGGTCAGCTAGTCTTATGGTTTCCTCTACTTAACGGACAAAGTGATCTTTATATTGCACAGGGCTATAAACCTGATGAGTGGTTTCAGTTCCCTGACGCCGGTGAAACGGTTAAGATTGAATACGAGAACCGCGACTCCGGATGTGTTGCATATGTATTGTATTCAGAGCTAGTGGAAAAGTGCTCAATGATTTTAGACAAGGGCTAGGCTTCAAAAGAGGTTTATGTCCCTTGGTCTCCAGCTAGCTCATCTGGCAGATCTATCACGTAGACTTGTGGTGTGACGCCGGGTATATCCTTAGCAGTCGAGAGAGAATAAGGGTGTAGCGAGCACTGTTTAATCGAATCATGCTCACCCAGTGTTGATGGAAGGAAGAAGACGGCAAGTTCTG